>CM068376.1:65174468-65875968 GCA_034769895.1 Magicicada septendecula
ATATATATATATATATATATATATATTAATTTTTAAAGATGTTAGGACACTACAGTATGTCTGCTATGATTAATCTAATTAACACCTTCACAGTAGTAAGTGGAGCAGACATGAATGTATTTTGTCACTAGGATTGTATGGAGAAAATGTGGTTTGGAGTTTTTAGTAACTGCTAGAAAATGATTATGAGCAGATCACACTACCTTCTGATTAGCTTAGAGGTGTAAATGTGTGATCTGCCGCAATGGATTGTGATCCACAGTAGGTCACATTTCTTAAGAAAAATATTGAAGCTGTTCTGCAGACACATAGACTGAAAACAAAATGCTATCATTTTTCATCAAATGAGCATATATTCATCAGAACCATGGAAAAGAAAATATACAATGAGAGGGAGTGTGTCATTAACAAATGACTAAGAATGTATACTTGTAAAATATATTCCTTCAGAGAATGTGTTTATGAAAAAATTATATAAGTATTTACCATTGGATCCCCTGCAGGAAGATGATGACGAAAGTCTAATATGGAACTCAGTAAAAATGGTATTCTTTCTTCTAAAACATCTACTAATGCACCTTGAGCAAGCTGACGGAAGCAAAGAATGACTCCCACAATTGTCATTCTCTGTAGTACATTGTCCACATCTGTAAACAAATTACAGTAAAGCTTCATTTATACGTTCTTTTTCAGGGTACTTCAAAGAAAAAACATAAGTGTGAAAAACGTATTAGTGAAATGAACACAAATAGTATAATTTGTATAGTACTGAACAAAAATTACGTATAATTTACAATTTGGAATAATACAATATAAACTTATAAATTACAACATATACAGAGACAAAAACTAAACATACAAAACTACACAACTATAATTAAACATTTCGCCCAAAATCCATTACCTTCCCCTGTTTGCTAGTTTCCCGCAGCTACCGAATAAATTAAGCCCTCAAATCTTGACAACTGCATCATAATTTCGTACGATACATTACGGCGGATACAAAGCATTTAATTGTCTCTAGGGCATTAACAACGTCACTAAAACATACGGGGTCCGAGTTGGTTCTTCGTCACCTCATCATCTTCTTCGTCTATCTCCTGCTGAATGCCATCAGAAATCTCCGATATGGTCATGGCTTCCCTAGTAACAATATTATCATCAATGTTGACATAGCTGTCAAATGATGCCTTATAATTTGTCTATACTGTAATTTCTTTAGATAGGCCTACGCCTATAAGTAATTTTACATGTGGATACCTTGTATACCTTGTACTGAAAAAATTAATTGTACGTTTTAGAGTAATGCCAGAAAATCATGGTAGAAAATACAGGTGTTTTGATTGTTCATCATGTTTTTTCACAGCACTAAACTTTATAGAATATTGAAACTTTCAACTTGTGAAACTTACTTGTCTTTTCTTCTCGTACGCGTTTCGGCGTGGTGTTCGCCTTCGTCAGCTTTGAGACAGACAGCCATTAACTTGTAACAGTTTTTATTTTGAAAGGTATAGTGGGGGTGGTGTGTGGAGGAAGGGGACTGGTGCGGGGATCCAAATTATTGTTAGTTTTTTGTATAATTGTGTCAAAAAGTGTGTGTGATTTATACTGTAATTGGTCGTTAAGTACGTTGTTTGGTTATGTTGTGTGGTGTTTGTATATTTCATATTGTTCTGCTGTGTTAAGTTTTCGACCTTTGGGTAAGTAGTGTAATATTTCAAGATTAGTATCTATGTTGGTGTAGCTGTGGTTTTTTGTGTGTATGTGTGTGTGGCAAACGCGGAATGTATATTGTTGTTGTCATAAATATTGTCAAAATAAAAACTGTTACAAGTTAATGGCAGTCTGTCTCAAAGCTGACGAAGGCGAACACCACGCCGAAACGCGTACGAGAAAAAAAGACAAGTAAGTTTCACAAGTTGAAAGTTTCAATATTCTATAAAGAAAATACAGGGTCATCATAAAAGACTCCCTGAATTTAAAAATCCTCACTCCTCTCCTGGTATAAAAACTTTGAATTTTTTTGAACATACTGATACTTTTTCAGTTCATTATTTACGAAACAGTCCCCATTTGAAATACTGGCAGTCTTATTTGATGACTCAAAACATCGCATTGAATAATATGATACAGTATTGCTTTCACTATTTACAAGATATAAAAATCTTACTGCAAAAAGTGAATTTTCATTTCACCCTTCTTTCCAATGCCTACACAGTAGACAGCATGATGTACCAGCATCTTCCGATAATGCAAATTCAAATTGCGGATTATTCTGAGGTCAAGCGTTAAAGATCACATTCAGAAAAAAAATTCCACTCTTACGTTCTGTCACAAGACAAATGGCACCAATCGTACACCTCTTCGTTTTTTGGTGACCCTTAGAAGGTCCGGGTGGCGAAAACTCTGTGTTGTATGTTCCGGCCGAGCAGTGCTGCGCCCGCTGTTCGTGGTGTACTGTAGTCCTCCCCTCCTTTCGGCATCAGTTTGTAGAGCCCGCTGCCGTCCAGTCAATGTCCATCACTACTTCGTCACAGGGCGAGAGTGCAAAGAACGTCCATTCTTCTCTCCTTCCTGTTCCTTCCGGCTGGCTTCGATGTCATCCGATAGAGGAGTGGCGATGGAGTGCCCCCGATGCAGTGGCGATGGAGTGCGCTCAAAAATTCCAGCGGTGCTCTTTTTATGCCCTGACAGGTTGTGTGCCATGAGCCTATCAGACTGCTGCTGATCCCTGATTGGATCGCTGCGAGTTCGTCAGGTGTCACATGCCGCCAAGTGTTTGCTGCGACCTCTCGGCTGGTACTGGAAGCAGATGTTTACCTTATTGCCGTCTCAGTTCTTTAGATGTGATGTATCATGAGGGTGTTTGTTCACAAACAGAAAGGGTTTCCAACGCCTCAGAAACGCTTTTGCTCTCATTTTTACATTGACGACTCAGCCAGTTTTCAGACACTTTTGTCGCAATAAATAACTTATTGCTGTAGTGTATTTCGTTGGGACCATTGGAAAATTTTTAAAACACACGCCCCGCAAATTTTCTTACAGTTGAGGGACACAGTTTTTCACTTCCATTGCTGTGCACAACGACACTGTTACACGATGTTTACTCCGCTTCCCACCATGACAGTTCTCTCCTTTGAAAGCCACTGTGCAGTCAGGATGTAAATAAAAAAGCCTGTTCCATCGGCATTGAAGGTATCCTTGGGAGCATACTGAGACGTCAGTTCCCTCATACGAGTTTCTTTTCACTCACACACTGTATTAACGTCTACACTCTTACCCTCACCACACATGTTTTTGCTGCCTTATCTAAAAATTGATGTGTCCAGCCAGTTCACACATGAAAATCTTCAACACCAAATCTGACTGCTAGTTTATTTACTTTTTGCAAAGCACTGGCCTGCTGATAGGAATTCCTTCTGACCTGAGCTGGTGGAACCATTTAACTGGCAGTCTTCCAAGCGTTCATACTTTCTGTCTTGAATGCTTGTTCGCTTTCACATACATGTTCCAATATTTTGAAAATACACAAGCACTTTCTTCAATTTCTGTTGCTTTAGCCACAAGTTAATTTCACGTCGATGGAGCAGTCCCTAACTCTTTGGCGATGTCTACTCACTTCTTACGCTAGCTTTCCTTCACTGATTTCAAAATGTTTAATTTCTCAGCGATCGTAACACACTTCCTCTTCCGTCCACTCACCATGTTACCTCTAATAAAAACAGTAACGAACTGATTTCGACGAAGCGATGGAGGTCTATGAGCAGTGAACAATAACGTTACATTTCTAGGAATCAAAGTCAGCTCAATGGTTGCTCAACAACTGGACAACAATGGGTACCTCAGCTGGACAGTACTAACTGACAATTCCTTAGAAATGTACAGTGTGTCCAAAATATTTTCTTTCAGACATATAAATGAAGTTTCGTATCTCCAGGGACTTAAGAATGTAATATAAAAAAACGAATAAACGAAAAACGTATAACCGAAATAAAATAACAGGAATTTCACTGGAACCTTGGAGAAAAAAGGAGTAAGTGTGAAAAACGTAAAAGTGAGAACATATAAAAGAAGATTTACTCTGTGCGTGCGTGCGTGCGCACGCGTCCGCATGCGTGTATGACACACTTCATTTGTACATCTGTGAAAAGTTGGATTTGACTACCTGGACTGTTAATCTTTTAATGAGTCACAGTAATAAAATAATTGTAAGGAATGTTACCAAATTTTATCAACTACCAAAAATGGGTTTTCACAAAACCGATCAAAATCATATTGCATAATATCTGCTATAATCCTGGACTTGATGCCCCCTCAGTGACACAAAGGTATCATAAATATGTGATAAAATCCAAATTTACACTGTCATATCTTATTTACATTGTTTTTAACACAGTATAATGTACCCCCATGCCCAATTTTAATTACATTACAGACTTTTAAGCACACACACACACACACACACACACACACACACACACACACACACACACACACACACACACACACACACACACGTATCCACATGAAAAAATAAGCAGTCTTAAATATACTTTCATTCATAAAGAGCATTTAGGAAAAAATGTATTTGTAAAAGAGAATGCTGCATTAGACAATGATGACAAAAGTGTGTGTTGTTGAGGAAGTGCTTTGTATACTGTAACGGTACAGACCAAGAGGTTTGTTTTAATTTCATAATAAGTTTAACAATTTGTAACCAACCCATGCCAGGCAACAGTCTTGATCACGAAAGGTTGACTTTGTTGAACACCTTGTAGTCAGTGCGGTACCAAGCCGTACGAGTCACACAAAAGTCTGGGAATGTGTAAGAGCGCGCGTGTGTGCTGCTTTTTTGCGACATGTGCTCAGAGGACAAAAGGGCATGGGAAAGTATGGAATCTCCAACCCAAAATTCATAGTGGTGGTGAGGCAAATTATTCCCGCTAACCGCCTTTCAACCAATCACAGAGTACGAATGGACGGCAATGCCTAACGCTTGGCAGGCATGCAACCAAGCGCGCATGAGGTTCACCCAGTTGGTCACCATTAGTCAAACAGTGCAGTTGATACTACAGTAACAGTCTCAGTAAATTAGTGACGGGAGGCCGTGCGGGTAAGCACGCGCGGCCTGCCCAAAAGTATTTAAAAGTATACATAAACAGTGATTCAATTATAGTGACAGTTTTGTAAAATGTGGAGAGTGGAATAAAAAGAGCTAGACAACATAGTGCGCAGTCGTGGGAACCACGTGCAGTGATGCAGTGAAGTACTATAATAACGCAGCTATTTCGGTAGAAAAGTGAAAGAAAGGAAATAAATAAATAATCAAAGAGCTCAGTAAATAAACAGAGGGTAAAAGAAAATCTGTAATTAGCGTGTGAGTGTGTGTGTGAGGGAAGAAGGGATAATATTACGAAATAAAGGTACTGGTTTGACGATAGAGGTTAGTATAAGACAATTTTATATAATAGATTAATCAAAAGAACAGATTAAAGAAGTAAGAATAAAAAAGAAATTTTAATTGCCTAAAAAATAAAATGAGATTTGATTTAACATAAAAAATGTGTTAGAACTTTCATTACGCCACACCCCATAATCTAAGTTCTGCATCAAGAATTCGTCTAAACGAAACCTGTGAATCTTCTGATCTAAGGGCATTACATGAACAAAAATAAGTAAGTGTAAGTATTATGGTTTCGATGTATATCCTTAAAACATCGTGGCGACCCTTTTTAGCGAGTTTGGAATCTTTTGGAGAGTTTTTATCAAAAAGGTAAGTTTAACGGAATCAGGGTAAGTGGAATATGGGGCGTATAAAAAAGTAGAAAGTCTGTTCCTCCACAAGCGGCGACCCACGCCAGGATCCTGGTATATAAATATTATTCGAGGTAGATCTATTTGAGATGCAGAACATAGGTTTTGGGTAATGCGTAATTTGTGAAAGTATTGTGTATGTTAAACGTATATTCTATGGTTATGTTTGGGTAGTGTAACGTGCCTGTGAAATTTGTGTGTTTACTTTTACGTATTGATAACGATTTTATGTGTGGGTTATTTTGGGAAAACGAAGTAGATCCATCATGGGATAAGGGTTTTAATAAGTTAATTAATATTCAAAAACAAATAATAAATAATAGGGAAAAATATCTAAAAATATGAAAGAATGAGAATAAAGACGATCAGGTAACATATAAGGTTGACAGGTTAAGTGCAAATGAAAACATGAGTTACGAAGAAATAATAACGAGGTAAGTAGTTACTCGTAAGTACTTATGGTAACAAGTTTAATGAGGTCTTGTTATTATTACAAGTAATAACAGTAAACAATGGTGTTATGATGAGTGGTATTTTGAGAGTAGAGTTAGTTGCGGTTAGAGGAGTATTAGTGAGGGAGTACGAAGAGTGTTTTAGTGGATATCGGGGTCAGAGGGCAGATTTTCCCGGGTTATGTGTGAAGAAAAGCTTCACAAATGTTGTTGTAGGATATTTGGGGTGACAAGGTCCAATAAGTGGTTTTTGTGTATCTGGTAAAGCCAGATGATGTTTTAGTTAGGATATTTGGGGTGACAAGGTGTCAACAAATAGTCCAATAAGTTGTTTTTGTGTATCTGGTGAGGCCAGATGATGTTTTAATGTTAATATATTGCCCTCTGCAGGGAATGAAAATGTGAAATTGGGGTGGGGGGGGGAGGGAGAGAGAGAGAGAGAGAGAGAGAGAGAGAGAGAGAGAGAGAGAGAGAGAGAGAGAGAGAGAGAGAGAGGGGGGGAGGGAGGGGGGAGGAATATTTAAGGCGAATAGAGATCATGAAGAGTTAAGACAGAGTATAAATAAATAGAGAGTTAATAAAATAAAGACTTACCTTACAAAGTAAACAGCACGATAGCAAATGAGGAGTATTTTGAGAATAAGCACTTACCTGGATGTAAATGGGTATTATATTAAAAAAGATAATATAATAAATGTAAACAAAAATGAAATGTGTGGGAATAATATCAGACTAAGTATTGATGAAAGGAATGATTTTTTGTGTGTAAACAATGATTATTAATGTAAAACAGATTGCATATAAATGTGTATTGGTGTTAAATGTATTTGTGTAATAGGTTATGTTGTACACAGTATTTTATGTAACGAGTGTTTGTAGTAGGGATTGATTAATAATAATATTTCATTTGACTAAATAATTAACAGGGTGTAATTGTGAATTTTATAAGGAAATTAGATGAATTGAAATTGTTTGAATAATGTGATTCAAGTAACTTACTTTTTGAAAAATGATGGAATTAAATTAATTTGAGATGGGTTAATTAATTTAAAAGATGTGAAACTTTGATAATAAATTTGAGAAATTTTTTTTGAATTGAATTGTATAATAAACGATGAATAATTAAACGTAAAAGGTGTTAATGCATTGAGATTACAGGCAGTATGGATTGTATAATAGGTTATATTATGTGTATGTACATTGTATTTTGGGTACTTAACATTGAGAATTCTTATTGAGTGTATGATAATACAGTTTTGAGTGAGTGATAACAACAATAATATTTTATTTTTTCATTGAGAAATAATTGACATTATTGAAATTTTATAATGTAATTGAAGTAATTTAAATTATTGCAAATCACATAATTAAATTAATTTGAGGTAATAAATTTAAATTACTTGAAAAGATGGATTTAAATGAATTTAAAATGTTCTAAAAGTTGGCTTTTGGGTAACGATTTTTTTTAATAAAAGAGTAATTGATTTCAGTAAACGGGTGTTAGAATTAGGTAATGAAATTAAACCGGTCAGTTAGTTTTGCACGGGTATTAGACAACATAAGAATTTCTGGAGGTAAAGTGAGATAAACACGGGTCAGTAGGGGGGGACACAGAAGTGAGAGTGAATGTGTGTAGAGAGAAAGCGAGAGTGATGAAAGTGGAGAGTAAACAGGTGAGAGCAGGGTACATATATTTTGTAGTGAGGGTGGTGTGGTAAGGAGTCCTCAACGCAAGGCGTTGTGGCGGGAGGTGAATAGTTTTAAATGAGGTTTGGCGGAGTTACCTGGGAGAGGCCAGGAACTAATAAGGGAATGAGTATAAGGGAAGGGAACACACATCCTATGTACAAAAAGGGTATCACGTGCTTTGTTATAAGAGGAGAATGATTTAAGAAGAGTCAGAGAAATGGTGGAGGGAAATATTATTGAGAGAACGGTGTCGCCCTATTTCAAATCTGCTAGTTGTTGATATAAGGAAGGAGGTGAGAGTGGGGTTAGGTTTAAATGCCCGTAGATAAAACAGATTATTATTGCTGAAAAGGAGTCACTCGTTTATTGATAAATGAGAATATGAAATAAAATAAAAAATTCTGAGTAGAAATTATAATGTAACAGTTGGAAAATTTTATTAAAAAATTGAAATTAAAGTTGTATAATGTTTTCATGTTCTCTGTATAAGGTTATGCTGTTATGATAAGATATCAGCTGATACACTGTGTTATGTGTATATTATATTTTGTGTAACCAATTTATAGTTGTAATTGATTTTATAATAGTAATAATTTTTTTAATTATGAATGTTTCTAGTGAAATTTAAATTCATGCAAATTAAATTCATTTAAAAGATACAAATCTTGGTAATCAATTTGAAAATTTTTGATTTGAAGTGGATAATAACTGGTAGACAATTAAAATTAAATGATGGAAATTTTATTCAAATTTAGAGACGAAATGTTTATTTTAATGTAATATTGATAATGTTTATTTTGAGTTTTTATTATGTTGTAATATGTTGATTATGAGAAACATAAAGTGTCTAAATGAGTAGTATGTTTATTTTGAGTTTTTATTATGTTGTAATATGTTGATTATGAGAAACATAAAGTGTCTAAATGAGTAGTATGTAATTGTGTAGGGATATAGAACAGGTATAAGATATGTTTTAAATGCGATTTCCCACATTTCGGGCGGTCCCGGCCTTACCAACCCAGACCGTGGTTTTGGTTTTTTTGAAATTGGTATAACATAGAAATTTAATGGGGAACAAAAGGGGAATCTAAGAATTTTGTTTTTGGAACACGGCTATACACCTATGTATGGGTGGTAGACCGAATAGGGGCATATCAATAAGTTTATTAGTAGGGGTACTGGTACCCTGAAGGTTATGTAACGCCAAAGCAAGGATGGGGGTGAAAGAAAAGAAAAAAGTGTTCACCCCTTCCGCCTCAGTCCTTCTGGAGGCAACTGGGCACTACAGTCCCGGGGGGGGGGGGGCAATAGTGTGTGTGGAAGGAGGTTTTTAAATTGTTAATAAATAAGTTCCTATTGAAAAAGAAATAAAATAAAATTGATGATTATTGTAATGGTACTGAGAATAGTGGAGTAGATTGTTTGATTAATTTGAGTTATTTTGGAGTTTAAATGTTTTTATTTTTTGTTTGTTTGTTGTGTCTAACCTAAATGGTCAATGTGTATTGTATAGGTTACAGAAGTAAAAATAATATGGATTATGTAATAAAGAAAAATACAATATGTTCAGGTTAAGTATAGATGCGTTAAGAAATATTGTTTATTTAAGTAGATCATTGAGATGAAACCAGTACTTTGCTAAAGACAAACCAGTAACTAAGGGGAACTAAATCAGTTAAGGATATGGTATAGTGAAAGGCCAGTTATTGATGTTTTTATGAATGGTTTCAGAGTCTGGCGATTCAGTGGCCACAATCACCAGACTAGGGGGGTAGGTTACCCATAATTTTAGTAAGCAATTAAGGGGGGTCGTGTCGCCATATCCTAGCTGGTCCTCTTAGGTTTTTAGGCAATGAGAGTTTTTCTGTTTCGACAGAAACCCTCTCATTGGGGGGGTATTGTAACGGTACAAACCAAGAGGTTTTTTAATTTCATAATAAGTTTAACAATTTGTAACCAACCCATGCTAGGCAACAGTCTTGATCACGAAAGGTTGACTTTGTTGAACACCTTGTAGTTAGTGCGGTACCAAGCCGTACGAGTCACACAAAAGTCTGGGAATGTGTAAGAGCACGCGTGTGTGCTGCTTTTTTGCGACATGTGCTCAGAGGACAAAAGGGCATGGGAAAGTAAGGAATCTCCAACCCAAAATTCATAGCAGTGGTGAGGCGGATTATTCCCGCTAACCGCCTTTCAACCAATCACAGAGTATGAATGGATGGAAACGCCTAACTCTTGGCAGGCATGCAACCAAGCTCGCACGAGCTTCGCCCAGTTGGTCACCATTAGTCAAACAGTGCAGTTGATACTACAGGAACAGTCTCAGTAAATTAGTGACGGGAGCCGTGCGGGTAAGCACGCGCGGCCTGCCCAAAAGTATTTAAAAGTATATATAAACAGTGATTCAATTATAGTGACGGTTTTGTAAAATGTGGAGAGTGGAATAAAAAGAGCTAGACAACATAGTGCGCAGCCGTGGGAACCACGTGCAGTGATGCAGTGAAGTACTATAATAACGCAGCTATTTTGGTAGAAAAGTGAAAGAAAGTAAATAAATAAATAATCAAAGAGCTCAGTAAATAAACGGGGGGGGGGTAAAAGAAAATAGAAGGGATAATATTAAGAAATAAAGGTACTGGTTTGATGATAGAGGTTAGTATAAGACAATTTTATATAATAGAGATTAATCAAAAGAACAGATTAAAGAAGTAAGAATAAAAAAGAAATTTTAATTGCCTAAAAAATAAAATGAGATTTGATTTAACAAAAAAATGTGTTAGAACTTTCATTACGCCACACCCCATAATCTAAGTTCTGCATCAAGAATTCGTCTAAACGAAACCTGTGAATCTTCTGATCTAAGGGCATTACATGAACAAAATTAAGTAAGTGTAAGTATTATGGTTTCGATGTATATCCTTAAAACATCGTGGCGACCCTTTTTAGCGAGTTTGGAATCTTTTGGAGAGTTTTTATCACAAAGGTAAGTTTAATGGAATCAGGGTAAGTGGAATATGGTGCGTATAAAAAGGTAGAAAGTTTGTTCCTCCACAATACCACAATGACCATTCAATGTTGCAGACAGTAGATTCATACCACCATTCACAACAAAGAATTGTGCAAATCAGCGCACATCAACTTTACTAGACTCTGGAGCATGAAGGAAGGCAATGAAGGTCGGCTGCACGCAGCGACACAATATCACGTTATCATGTGAGCCAATCACCATTTGTTTGTGCTGTGTGAGTGCACTTCGTGTGTCACGTTAGCGATATTTGTTGACGATTTTTTTTTTATTGTTTTTCCTTTAGTGTTTTAGTCTTGTGAGTTTCATTAGTCAGTTTATTGGTAGATGTGGCTGACAAAGAGAAACACACCAAGTGTTGTACAAACAAGTTTGGGAAATTGTATTTAGTATGTATCAGTTCTTCAAGTGAGGGCCAGAGTCAGAAACCGGTGCTTATTTCAGCATTGCTAAATGCCAGGCAAGAAGCGCCTAACGGAAGAAGAAAGTGGCAGTTGACGAAAACTGTCTGGCAACATCGCAGTAAATCGCTCTGTCTCTCTCTGTGCAGTAAGATCTCTGTCTGTCACCTTCGTTCATGCTCTCGAGTCTGACAAAAACTGATCCCCTGATCCTCCCCCTCCATAGTTATAGCACTTCTATATAGTAAACTGGAGATATATTTTACTTAACACCTTAACTGATAGTTCCTCCCCTGTGACAACCGGTTTTTAAAGAAAAACCTCTGTATATAATCACTATAAAAATTTACTGAAACTTTATTAATAAAAGAATTAGACCATACTTTTTCCGTCAAGCCTCTTCTGAATAAACTCATTATATTTCTAACCATTTATTGTTGTTGTATTTTACAATTAAAGCTAAATAAACATAAAATGTTACAAGTAATTCTGAAAAAATTCTTGAAAACAGTATTTTATCTAAACCAAACTATCAGGCCATAATTCATGTATATTTAAAAGCACAGATATACAATAAAACTTTTTAAAAATATATAAAAACTTACAAACTATGAGCATACAAAGACAGTACCTTTCACTCTGAACTTCGATGAATATAATCAAACAGAGGGACAAATGTAAATGAAAACAAACAACAGAGCTTGGCAATTGTTTAAATTATTTTATATAAAATAATTTCATCAGAGCTGCAATCTGAATCTTGAAAGAAGAACTAAATAACAAGAAAACTTTTACATACTTATGACGCATTTAAGGTACAATTTGTTTGAACACACTGGAACAAAACGTGGCATGGCAGGATGCTATCTGGCTAAATACCAAGACCATATGCAGCATAACATTGTGCTGGTAGTAAACAAAGTGTTAAATTACTGATACACAATAGTAAAACCTATGGGGAGCATGCTACAGCATCATACAACAAGAAAACACACTTTCCAGGACAAAGCAGTACATTAAGGATGTTGCTGCGTCTTATAAGCTCTCGATGTGCTCTTGAGTTATTCTTAGGAACGCTAGTTGGAGTTAGCTGGTCAGAAATGAAATAATTAAGTGGACTGTATGAATTGTATATAAATAATTGTTTATTGAAAATTAGTAAATACGACTGCTGACACGTGTAGTGTTACCGCGGCATGATGCCCGATAATTGAAGTAGAATTAAATATTGAATGACATAATAGCGTGCAACAAGGCTGAGATCGCCCAAGTAAACTTAGCGCATGCTGAACATGCTAATAATTTTAAATAATGAAAATCATGTAGCCGCGGCTGGATATTGAAACGAGTGGCCTGCTTGGAGTATTGAGTAGAACTAACATAATTATGACTGCAGTCAGCCTTGCTCAGGACCGGCTGCAGATAACAGAGAAAACGTGACGTCATCTACACGTGCCGCAATGCGGTTTTAGAATACAAAGTTTACAAGGTTCAAAGTTTGACCATACTGCCCGCACAAAATCGGGGCGATTTTGCAACTTAAGTTATTATGTGAATAGTATATAGTAATTGGCGTTACATGATAATAAATTCAATAATAAATAACTCCTGCTACTACAACAACAACATAACAATTGACATGTCCAAAATAGAGCAATGACACCCAGAAAATTAATAGTAACAATATGATTAACATACCAAATTCATGTAATAACACATAATGCATAAGGATTTACGTCACATAGTAGTAGAACAATGATAATAAAATTCCAAAGCACATAACAACATGGTAATGATACATAATACAATAATCAGGTAGACATAGTAATTTGCATTACATAATAATAGGATAATGATCACAAAATTCAATAATAAGTAACAAGTAATAATACAATGACAAAGACATAATAATTTGCATGCATGATATTGGAATAACAATCCCCAAAAAATTCAAAAATACATAACCATAGGATAATATAATAGCAAAACATAATAATTGATACAATAATATTAGAATAGTAATCCCCAAAACGTTTAAAAATACATAATCATAGAATAATACAATAGCAAAGACATAATAATTTACACAATAATATTATAATAACAATTCCCAAAAAATTCAAAAAATACACAAAAACATGATTGTGATACACAATATCACGATAGACATAATAACGGTGTAGTAATCATTACAATAAAGATCATATGATCGCCCCAGGAATGTCCCGGGCGTGAAGCAAGGTAATGCGATAAAGTTCACATTACAGATGCGTGTCGCATAATGCTTATGCGACTAGTCTAATGCCACCGGAAGTGGGCATAATTTATGAATGGGTCGATGTAGGATACCATGTGCAGTGCGAACATCCGTGACGCGCACTATTGAGTCCTGACCCGAATAAACGTTCGTGAGTACCCCGCGTTTCCACTGAAGGGGGGGGGGGGGAATTGTCATTTAGAATGAGGACGAGTTGTCCAGGAGTCAAATTTTTTGATGTAATGCGCCATTTGTTGCGCTGTTGCAACTGGTGCAAGTAATCCTTTGACCACCTGTTCCAAATGGATTGGGTGAATCTTTGGAGCAGCTGCCATCTGCCCAAACGACTAATATTGACTTGGGAATAGTCAGGCTCCGGGAGTGCAGTGAGCGGAGAACCAACCAGGAAATGAGCTGGAGTTAAAGGTTCGGGGTCCCTAGAGTCATTGGATATGGCGAACAAAGGGCGAGAGTTAAGGCAGGATTCTATTTGAGTTAGGATGGTATAATACTCCTCAAAAGTAAGAATGGTTCCGCCAACCACGCGACGTAAGTGAAATTTGACGCTCTTGACTCCGCTTTCCCACAGGCCACCGAAATGAGGTGCTGAGGGTGGAATAAAGGACCATTTGCTGCCTTGGGCACTGGTAAACTCCGGGGCAGTTTGCCCAAATCCTTTAGACTGCAAAAGTCTGTATAATTCGTGGAGTGTGCTGCTAGCACGACAAAAGTTCGTTCCATTGTCAGAGAATATCTGATCAGGGATACCTCTACGCGCAATAAACCATTTTAAGGCCGCTATGAAGGCGTCTGAGGTAAGATCTGAGACAAGTTCCAAGTGAATGGCCTTAGTGGTCATGCATATAAATAAAGCAATATACGCCTTTGACATCGATTTTGAGCGCTGCCCGCCATGACGTACAAATACGGGACCGGCATAGTCGACAGCAGATTGGGAAAATGGCTTAGCAGGCGTAACCCGGGAAGGGGGTAATTGTCCTAATAATTGGTTTGCGCCCCTAGCACGGAATCGAAAACAAGTGATGCATTTATGTATTACTCAGCGTATACAGGATTTATCATTAATGATCCAGTATTTCTGCCGTAGAGAAAACTGAGTTAATTGTACGCCACCGTGAAGTAAACGAAGATGTTTGTTCTCTACGATTAATTTGCTGAGATGAGAATGCGGGTGTAGTATGATTTGATGTTTGGTCTCATAGCTAAGCTGGGAGTGCTGCAGACGTCCACCCACGCGTAATATTCCTGTCTTGTCCAGAAAGGGGTTAAGTGAAAGAATTTTACTGTTATTAGGGATGCAGCGATGCGCCTCAAGTTCCTTAACTTCAATGCTAAAGTGCGATTGCTGGGACTGGCTAATAAAAACCAAAAGTGTATCATGCAACTCTTGGGCCGTTAAAAAGAAGTGTCTCTATCAGCTATGGGGAGCCTACAGTTCTGAATGAATCGGTGGCAATATGAAAAAATGCGAATGAGTTTTGAAAGCGATGAGTAGTTTTCAAAATAACTGGACGTGGATGAAGCGACAATTAATGAAGTTTGGGCCTGCTTACATCGTTCCTGCTCCAGATCGGGATGAGTGCAGGGAGAATGGGTATCGAAGGCACTGATAGGCCATGATGATGATGCGTGGGACAACCAAGATGGACCATGCCACCACTGTGGGTGACTGTGTAAAACACGTTTACGGTTACGTTTACGTTTACGTTCCTGCTTGAACTTGCTTTCCAGAGATTGAGATCTGCAGCCAGCGCCGGAGAGAGAATCGCCTACATGAGAATTGTATGACTTGCGAGGTAGGGATACCACAAATCTGCCATCATTATTACGGACAGTATTAGCTACAAAATGCCGTTCGCATTCCGAGTCCTCAACGGAGGGAGCACGAATAGCAACGTCCCCTAACTTCCAAAAGTCCCTTAGTTGCGAGGAAATGACATCATTATCCTCACATGCTATGAACGATGAGACCGGTTTTGTCATGTCGACATTACACGGCAAGTTACCTGCGAGAATGAATCCCAATTTTGTCTCCTGTATTATGGGAAAATGTGGGCTACGGATGAATTTGACAGGTTCAATTAATTGCAAGTAATACTGAGCACCGAGCAATAGATCGACTTGCGAAGAGAAGTTCAGTTGTGGGTCGGCTAGGAATATGCCCTTTGGTAAATTTAAAGATGAGATATCAAATGATTCTGCAGGGAGATTATTAGTGATACTGGGAAGCACAGCGCAATGTATGTTTAAACTAAAATTCTTATAGCGTGAGTGCAACCTTACCCTAGTGCTGAAGTCAGCTTGAGATAATGAATTATTTATACCTCTAATGGGTAATTGAGATTTAATTAGTTTTAGACTCATGCGACGTGCAAAATTCATGGTGCAGAAGTTAGCTTGCGAGCCTGAGTCTAATAAAATCCTTACCGGATGCTTCCTACCTGCCTGGTCAGTTGTCATGCAAACCGCGGTGGATAATAATATAGATTTGTTCGTTTGTAGTTTTAACGAACACTGATTGTTCCTGGACGAATCATTTTTGTTAGATATATGAATCATTGTGTGGTGGCGTTTAGCACACGTTCTGCAAGAAAATTTGGAGGGACAGTGTGCAAGATCATGGCCTGGGCGTGTGCAATTTAGGCAAAGTTTATTTTTAATTAGAACATGTTTTCTCTCCAGTGGAGTAATCGCTACAAATTGTGGACACTCAGTAAGGGGGTGTTTACCTTTGCACAGCTGACATATGTTATTGCCGATATGAGCATGGAATGTAGCCCTATTAATATTAACCAGTTTAATTGCTTTGCGATAGTGAGCCTTATCGCTAACGTGTATGTTGTTTACCGAGGTGGTCGTGCCATCCAAGGTTTGCAATAACTGCCTCCTGTGATTTAAAAATTTTATAAAATTACTGAAATTAGGAAATCGTTCGTCCGACAAGCTTTCTTTCCAGAGCCGACACGTATGATTATCGAGTTTTTGCGCTAAGTAATGAACGAGAATAATTTCAAATGTATTTACGGGTAGATTTAATGAGTTTAAGGCATTGATATTCGCGGTGATCTCGTCAATGAATCTGGACATGGTAACCCTGGACTCTTGTCGAACTGATTTCACACCCAAGACATTCTCTATGTGATGGGCTGAGACAATTAATTTACTGTCATACCTGCTTTTTAATAAATAAATGGCTACCGCATAATTTTCATGGGTAATTGGAAGAGATTTTATTACATTTAACGCCTCGTCACTCAATGAGGAGTGCAAATAGTGTAGTTTTTGAATATCCATCAGGTCAGTTCTGACGTGTATTAATTCCACAAATATATTATAGTAGTGTTGCCAGTCAATAATGCTACCTGAAAAGGAAGGCAATTTAATCGGTTCTAACTGTATTGGGGGAGTTTTAATTGGCGTAATTTCGGTTTGAATCAACGGTTTCTGGTTCACCTCCTCTACTTGTTTTAATAAATGGTGTAACTTGCATTCGATATTGCAGAAATCATCCTCGGTTTGAACTCTGTCACTGGCTGATGCGAAATCGGAGTTGTCAGCCTCAATTTGAGTCTGAATATCGTCATATTTAGCGGACAATTCCATTAAATGGCGGAGCTTAATTTTTAATGCATGACGATCGCTTATGTCTGGATCGAAATTATCCGCGAAAGTATTCACACGGGATATAGACGCCTTAATTGTGCCTCGTTTCTTTTTTAACGCCTTCACATCAGCCATGACCGAGATTTAAAAATGCGATTTGAAAACAATATTGAAACGTTGAGTAGGTGAACAATTGTTGTAATTTTGAATAACTTGCTGAAATCTGATATAATGCGGGAGCCAGTGATCGGTATACACCTTAATATATTACTTACTATAATAGATACTTATTAACCCTTTTAAAAGAAGAGTTATGAGCGTTATTGAAAATATGAATTATTCAAATGACAATATACATATAGTCCTATCACGACACTTGAGTTTCTTAATGCGCTATTGTGCAGCTATGTAAATGAAAATTTATGTACATATGAAAATCTAGTTAAAAATTAAAGTTTATGCTCACTTGACAATAATATCTGCTTATGTAAAAAGTATTAATAATATTATATTAAATGTAAAATATTACTCAGTTTGTTGTACCCATGCATTATATATGAACAATTATAAAAAATGAAAGGTTTATAATCACGTGGATGTTGAATCCTGGCGTGTTCAAAACGGCTTCAGTCCTGTTGGTTCCGTGTTGATCCCGTCCGGCAATCCTTTGAAGTTGGCGTACCGCCAGTTTGTGCTGGTCGGGTGACGCTTGACGTTGTAGCTCTGCGTAATTTTAAAGTTGTGGAATCTCGTTGCTGTAGAACAAATGTCTTGTAATGTCTCGTAGTCTCAGAGTTGACGCTCTGCAGAATCTTTCATGTCACGTATGAAGTTTGTTTTTAGGAAGTAAAGGCATGCCACGGCCAGCAATCTAAAATTCGAAAGTGTTTGGGCTTGGACCAAAGTTTATTTGGGCCCATTAAATGAAATGCATTTGAAATCGTGGTGGACCAAAATGCGGCCCTATGATCAAAATGTGAAATCCGGCCCGGAGGACCAAAAATGTTGCGTCTTAGAAGCTCTCAATGTGCTCTTGAGTTATTCTTAGGAACGCTAGTTGGAGTTAGCTGGTCAGAAATGAAATAATTAAGTGGACTGTATGAATTGTATATAAATAATTGTTTATTGAAAATTAGTAAATACGACTGCTGACACGTGTAGTGTTACTGCGGCATGATGCCCGATAATTGAAGTAGAATTAAATATTGAATGACATAATAGCGTGCAACAAGGCTGAGATCGCCCAAGTAAACTTAGCGCATGCTGAACATGCTAATAATTTAAAATAATGAAAATCATGTAGCCGCGGCTGGATATTGAAACGA
Source organism: Magicicada septendecula (assembly GCA_034769895.1). Lineage (NCBI taxonomy): Eukaryota > Metazoa > Arthropoda > Insecta > Hemiptera > Cicadidae > Magicicada > Magicicada septendecula. The sequence goes on from CM068376.1 coordinate 65,193,056, forward strand.
GTGGCCTGCTCGGAGTATTGAGTAGAACTAACATAATTATGACTGCAGTCAGCCTTGCTCAGGACCGGCTGCAGATAACAGAGAAAACGTGACGTCATCTACACGTGCCGCAATGCGGTTTTAGAATACAAAGTTTGACCAGATGTACATTGTGTATGTCGTCCTGGTCTATTGGATATCCTCCAACCTAGTATTTATCCAACATCTAATGTGTAGTGACTGACTTGTTGCTAAACATTTACCGTGTTTAATTCTCATACAGATGAGAAAGGGGAAGGAGTTTAAGGCATAGTCATCACTCTACTAACCACTCGCATTGGGTCAAACTCAGAGAAAACCCCAGTGTTCACATAGTTACAAAATTAGAATCACTTGACAGAAAAACTGAGATTTCAACCAAATTAAAGCTGATTTATTTTTATCTTTTGTACTGTAGTTATATTACATTTTAAGTGAATATTCAGGAAATATAAAAGATTACACCTAAAACTGATCCCTTGTTTGAAATCATTATATGTTACATCAAATTCAAACTTCTCTCAACTTTTGTACGACGGTATAAAAAATGTTTGCACTCAACAAAAACTGAGTTTTCTGTACCATTTAAGCTTTAAGACAATAAATCTGGATGACCAGTTTTAAAACAGTGTAATGTTTAAAAACTTTGTGATAGTAAACATAATTCATAAAACATAATTCTTTCACTACAATACCCATATTATTTTTTAATGACCCAGGTACAAAATATACAGTATCCCAACTTGAAATAATAATAAAATAGAAAAATTGTCACAGAAAAAGAATTTTCTATTAAAATGGTGAGTAAACCCAGCTACCTGGAAGGACAGTATCCATCAGTTGACGACAGGTAGGGGTGGGGGAGAGGAGCAAAGTAACAGAAATAATTTTTGGAGGGGGAGTATCAGTAGAGACTGATGTCTTATTATCACATGATGCTTTTGTTAATTTTGCAATGGTACAGTTTTACTTGCAATCCGAAACAGCCTGGTATACAAAAGCTACACTATGCTACACAATTTGCTCACAACAGTGACATTCAATAAGACATTGCTATTGACAACAGAGCTCTGGTTTCTTGTGGTATCTTTGTACTAACCATACCGGTTTGGTCCGAATATAAGATGGCCTAACATATCAGACAACCCTAGATTTTTGAAGGTGTTTTACAGGAAAAAAGGGCCTGCATTTAAGAAGACACTGAATTTTTTGAAGTGTTGTATGAGAAAGACAATCAAATCGTCTAAGTATCATACATTGAAGTTATACTATGTAAATATGGCTATTTTACATTAAAGGTGAAATCATAAGTGTTAAAGTACCTTACTGTTTTTAGTTCCAGTCATCATCCTCGTTTTCTTCTTCTTCTCCAAGTTCATATTCAGAATTGGTACTGGAATCAGATTCATAACTGAAGTAGTCTTTCCACAAAATGTCATCCTCACTCCTACCCATGTTATTAGAAACACAACATTTTTTAAACCCCTTTACAATGGATTCACTTTTGATTTTTCCCCAGGCTGTGATTATCCACTGGGCCAGTAACTGTATGCTTGGTTTCTTCAACTTGTCTGTCGGAGTCAATGCATGGTTTCCATTAATTAACCAGTCACTATAGTTCATTTCTACAACCAGCTTCTTTATTTGCTCACTTGTGTGACCATGAAATAACTACCTCTAAGCCCTAGTAAAGCACCTGGTCAACGTCCCCAAACAACCTTAAGCCAATCTGCCATAAGCTCTTCAGTCATCCACCCCATTACCTGTGCTCTAAAAACAATCCCAGCTGGTAACTGTTCCTTCGGAAGCATTTTTCTCTTCGAATTAATGTATGGCAGAAGTTTTCTTCTATCGGCAGCAACTGCTAGCATCACAGTATTGCGTGACTTCTCGTTGCCTATAGATTTAATTGTAAGTGATTTTGCACCCTTTCTGTCCACAGTAACATTTGACGGCATATCGAAAAACACTGGTGTTTGGTCAGCATTTGCCATTTGGCCAAGCAGGTAATTGTGGGCTTTCCTCAGTTTTATAATATATCGGTGATAAGCGATCAATTTGTCAGTATGATCTGCAGGTAGGTGTTGCGACATCGTAAACACACACCCAAACTCCGCATAATGTGTTTACACCAGCCCAAGTTTGCTAAACAAATGGGCCATTTTATGCACTGTTGTATGATAAATTTATCTTTCCGTATTCAAAAACATACCGTGGTGTCCTAGGAAACGCATGCAATAAAATATCGAGCGAGTTGTTTAAATACATTATCTAACGGTTTCGTTTATGCACTTGCACGAGTTTTTTATCGTATGACTTTCAGACATCAGTGGCTGCCAACCTTCCTGCCTAGAGTCAGCGAGGCCAGTTATGCCAAGTAATCAGTGTATTCACGTCGTGGTGTGATTTTATTAATTTGTTTTGTAAATACGGAAGATATTAATACAGAAAGGCTCACTGACGAAATCCAGAATAGGAGAGCACTATGGGATCCCGCTTCCGAAGCTTATAAAAACAAACCGATAAGCGGCATACAACACTCACGGATTCATTTTCAGTACTGATGACGACAACACTGATGGAGTTTGTTCACACCCACTTCCAATATTTTTGATGCATGATAAAAATAGGAGTCAACTCCGATGCAAAACTTGTCATATGATTTGAATCGGATGCATAAAAGGGGCCTTAAAGTGAACAACTTTTAACGTCTGTGACACAATACGGTACTTCAGCTGCGCAGTGGTGAAAGTGTGCTTGGGATTTTCACCTTGAGCTTGACCTTGAGCTCATTATAAAACACGTGTTGATTCACGCTACACACATGGCACGCCTGTGGGTTACAAAATATGCTAGAAACTTAACACGAAATTTTTACATGTTAGGTTGCGCATATAAGATGAGTATGGTTTTCGGAAGGGCATTTTATGGAAAAAATCATCGTCTTATATTCGGGCCAATATGTACATACACAAGACTCCACTAAATTATCAAAACTGTCAATTTAACTCTGGCAATGACCACCTGGATGGGACAAAACCTTTTGAGCAAGTTTAGTGAAAATAGAAAAGCAGAGTGTAGTATTACTGTTGTGGATTAAGCAAGACAACTGAAACTAATGGTGACTTACAGACTTTAAGTTTAGGCTTTAAATTAGAAATAAATAAATGGTTGGCCCTACAAACTGGTTTTAATATTTTATCTAATTAAAAATTATACACAGAATTCAAATTCCATAATATGGATGGAGTGAACAATCTCCATGACAGTAAACAGCAACAAAAATAAGTATTAATCTTCTTGCTTCCTGTAGATTTTGGAATACGCTGGCTAGACAACAAGATGAAAACAACAGTTTACCATTTGCAACATAAATTTCCTTCAACAAAATTATGAGTAAATGAAGAAGCACAGTACTTCATTAAATGGTGATACAGTAATGAAGAGACATATATATTTTGTAGTGGAAAATTGAATAAATGTTTTTGTGATGTTTATGATGACTTCTCTTTTCCTCAATCTATAGACTTCACGGCTAGTGTTTTTCATATAGATTGCATTTGTGGCATCATAGAAATTGTAATTTGTATCACTCATAAAATCGAGCATTGGTTTTCTTATGTACTGGTTTCCCTCAATGTAACTTAACAGTTTTCTCATACAATATTATTTGGCCAATATTAGTTCGTCTATTACCTTAATAACATTTCCCATAACTATTTTACTTCATTTATCCTATCAAGTACTTCCTTTTTGTTGACCTCGATCCATCACATTTCAAATGAATTTAACTTCCTCTTTTCTTCTGCCCCTTTTTTCAGCTAAGAGCAATAACTTTATCTTACTTTAAACTTTTAACTTTTAACTTATCTTCTGTCTTTAAAACTCTACATCCAATTTATTCCACCAATCCTTAACAATTTTACTACTTCTTGGATTTCGTTGTCCATGACGTGTCCATTACTTAACTAAATACAACTATTTCATTAACGACTTGGAACACAAAGTTTTTTATGAGTAAAAGCATAAAGTTTTACCTTACAACCTGAACCGGTTTTCACTTTTCAGAGGTTCTGAAGAAGCTTCTTAAAAGTGAAAACCGGTTCAGGTTGTAAGGTAAAACTTTATGCTTTTACTCATAAAAAACTTTGTGTTCTGAGTCGTTAATGAAATAGTTGTATTTAATTTTACTACATTAATAGGTGGAATTTCCAAATCTGACTTTTCTCTTTTCAATAATACATTTACATTACACTGTCCATCTTCACTGCAGTTATGTAACTATTGTCTTTCTGATGTTAACCTTCAAATTATTAATAACTTCTTCCATTATGTATAACTGTTTAGTTCTTGATCACTCTCGTCAATGTCATCCACAAAACGTTAAAATATTCGTTTTTTTATGTACTGTACTATCAAGCCTTCACATGTTTGTTCCTTAATCTTATTAAGATAATCCTGTGAAAATTTAAACAATTCAAGGGAAATACTGTAGTCTTGGCTAATACTTTTTTTATTTCTGAACATTTCTGCGTTCATCAAAAATTTAACAATGCCGTCTCATGTCTTTATAGCTACCAGATTACCTGTCTGTCTCTGACATTAACGTGACTGCCTTAATGACATTAATGATATTTTAGATCATTTTCTAGTTAACTCGGTCAAATACCTTTATTACATCCATGGAATGTTTCATTTCATTTTATTTTGCTGAATCCATGCAATACAGCCTCTCTAGCCTCCCTATCGCTTTCAATCACACCTAGGCCATACAACAATCGCATCAACATACTGAGTTTGTGTTAAGGCAAGTGATATTTTAAACATATTAAGAAAACTGAGTATCTAGCCAAGAGAATAACTTTGATGAAAATATCGTCAGGATAGTTCTGACTGCTGAATCAAATTCAGATATATTTTAACCTACCTCATACATTGTTGATACAAATGGGTAATTACGCCTGCATCAGCTATATGTTGAGGTAGCTTTTTCTTAGTTTACAAGACACAAACTGAGGAGTTTTAAGACCTTCAAGTAGGATACAAAAACACAACACTAATATAACACTTAAAAACTATAAGACCAGTCATTAAACTTACTGTAATGGAGGAAGATAATGATCACTGGCAAAAAACTAAACAATCAACAGAGTTAACATTTCTTCACTGTAGTGCAAGAGGTTTCTAGTTTTTTTTTTATAATGGTACTACTAAACAATATTTCCCAGTCATCTAGGAATGACTTTTCGTCCTTTAAACCTTTATTATTACTAATCTATTCATCTTAATGTTACTAATTTTCTACCTGCTTCATTTTGGATATGGCCTTCCAACATTCCAAAACAACAAACAACATCTCCAACATTCTCAACTCTCTTTATTTCCTTGCCTAGTATAAAACATTTACCAGATTGGCAACATTATACAATTTTTTTACTTACCTTGTACCACAAAAATTGGTAACATTCAAATTCCTTTTAAAATTTTAGATAAAATACACAATTTACTAAGGACAAATTTCAATGTCACCAGCAATTACTGGTTCCTATATAACATAATTCATAATATTACCACAGACGTTAGTACAACTGACAATTGATCATACAGTAAAGAGTTGTTACCTAAACAACTTGAAGACATTTAGTAACACGCTGAGGTTGTTAGTGACTATTTTGACACCATTAATTCATAAGCACAGCCATTGTCTTATATAAACATTAGCATAAATAATATATTCAGAACACAAATGAAATGATAATTTACTTACGCTGTAACTTCCTGAACTGCTCTTTCATTATTTCAGGTTTATCAAAATTTGTTCGTAGTGCAACTAATACTTCCTTATTTCCTGCAACTAATTTCTATAAATAAATTTAAAAAATCAGTTAGTACATGCTTGAATGGAATTACAATTCTGCATGACAAGGTAGTATCAGGGATGTCTGATAAATTGTTGAAGTAAGATTTACTCTAGTAAGGTCCATGAACTGCATAACTCTCTTGCTATTTTGAACGAAATACATTTCACTTAGATAAATTTCACTACGATATTTTTTTAATTTTAAATTATTAAAAAATTACAAAAACCTCATATACTGTGTTTTTAAATATTAAATTACAATTTTAAGTCAGCCAATCATTCAATAAATATTATATCTTCTGAAGTTTTGCAATTCTTTTTTTAGTTAAATTTATAACCACAATTGCTACATGACAAATTACTTAGTTATAGTTTAGTTTACAATTATAGGCCAATATCTAACAGTTTTCATAAACATACATATAACTTCTATCAATGCATAAAGATTTTTTTCTGAACACTGCTTACAAACTTTCTGAAGAGAAACCAAAATTTGCAAGTAGTGTGAGAGATATTAATATTCAAATTACTACAGATGCCGAGTTTAAATTTTCTGTAACTTGATCCCTCACACAGACTTTCACAATTTTCTTAAACTGTTCCAATTTAAGCCCTTTGTACCACCAAATTTTCCTAGTAAGTACTAAGTTGGACTTCAATTAAAATTCCCTTTAGTCTGACATTTGGCTGAATTTTTCTTTTTTTTTCAAAATTTTTATCCCTTTTTAAGGCCCTGGTGTCATAAAATTTGAAATTTCCAAGATTGCAAAACTACACTCGGATTATGGTTCAATTCCTTTTAATTTGATACTCCAAATTTTTGGAGTTTATGTAATTTTATCAAAATTTTCATCAACTTTTGGGCCCTCGTTATTGAAATTCGAAAACTGAACACTATATTCAGAATGTGGTTAAAACTCCCTTTAATTTGGTACCCAAAATTTTGACCCCTCAAATTTTAACAACAATAGGACTCTGTAGGGTATGGTTGATGCATGCCAAATTTTACAAAAATCGGTTGATGCATTCAAAAGTTATCATGACACAGCCTCCAAACAAACAGACAGACAGAAAAAACAAAACAGTTGATTTAAACCGAGAACTAACTTTGCTTGTTAAACTACTAGAATTAGAATTCATTCTTAATTGTCCCGCACAAAATTTGACTTCACTAAGGATGGACTTGCCAGACAGACTTCAAAATTTAACATGTTTTGTTAATAAACCTAATGCATGCTTTATATTACTGGGGACTTCGCACGCACACACATTCGCGCGTCCATGCGCGCATGGTACATTTTTAGTCACATTATTAAAACATGATGAACTTACTTTCAATTCTTGAACTTGGCTGGCTATATGCCACATCAGAGTTTCGTTTAGTAATTTCATTCCATATGGTCCAATTAATTCAGCAAGTGCTCTCAGTTCATTTATGTCAGAAAATTCTTCAGCGTTGAATGGAATAGCTCCCTCTGCTGTAAGGCTAATAAATGCTCTTTGGTTCAATGAGAAACAAATGTTGCCAGCACTCACTCTTCTTAGTAACACTTCCGAGTACCTGTATTCAAGCATTTATTATTTATAAAACTTTAGTATTTTTTCTAATTATATACCCGCATTTTTTACACAGAGAATACATCTGTAAATCTACTTGTTCCTTATGCCTGTGCTAAATTGTCACAGACATACGTGCATCTATTTACACATATAGTATGGTAAGTATGGCTATAAAAATTTTTGTGGACTCTGCCTCCTTATGCAGGTACTCTACACAATGAATTAGCAGCAAGCTGAATCCATCAAAAATATCATACACTTTCATATCATGTGCCAGTATGATTACAGTGGTATAATAATGAAACATAGATATAAAATGTTGCATGTATACCCACTCATAACACTGAAAAGCAAACCAAAAAATAATAAAAGTTAATATTTTTGCTTAAAATATTTTTCTGTATTCGTTTGTACTGAATCTAAGTAATGGTTAAGTTAATTGTACCTAACCATTTTAAACTTTCATTGAAAAGCACACACACACACACACACACACACACACACACACACACACACACACACACACACACACACACACACACACACACTGTTTTTATACAATGACCTTAGTTAACATTGTTATAGTTTTTTCACTTGTTGCATATCTTTTAATTTCTCTAAATTTTAAGATGGTTTACTATTTTAAAATGTACATGCACAAGTACAAAGTAGATTTTTATTTTATATTTAGTATCACAAAAGAAACAATAATTATAATATAACATTAACAAAAAGCAAATATTTGTGGTCGAGTACATTATTTTTCACTTAAAACTAAGGTAATACTGTAACATTAATTTTTTTACTATTCTGGTAGTTGTCACTGTGATAAAAATATGATAAGGCCTATAATTAAAAAAAATATATTTTAAAACAGTCAGTACAAGTACAAAAAAACATAACTACTATATGTCACATAAACACAGCACCACAAAATATTACTTTTACATCACAAAAGTTTGTAACTCTGTAATTGAATGCAATTTTACAAATTAATAATAAAGTAATCAAAACAAAAAAAAATTAACAAAATAGCCACCAAAAATCTACAGCACCTATACTAAGGTTATAAACAAATAATGTGGGTATGATGGACATACCCACCGGTTAATCAGATGTCGGACCTGGTAGTTCAAGCGCACCATGAGAAACAAGTACTCTGAATTATCATATTGGCTCGAATGTAAGACGAATTTTTTCCTTTAAATGCCCTTCCAAAAACCATACTCGTCTTATATGCGCAACCTAATATTTAAAAATTTCGTGTTAAGTGCCTAGCGTATTTTGTAACTCTCGCCAACTGCTCAGGCTTGCCATGTGCATAGCGTGAATCAACATGTGCATTTTATAATGAGCTCAAGGTCAAGCTCAAGGTGAAAATCCCAAGCACACTTTCACCACTGCGCTGAAGTTCCGTATTGTGTCGCAGACATTAAAAGTTGTTCACTTTAAGGCCCCTTTTATGCATCCGATTCAAATCGTACAATAAAATACGTACGATAAAGTTTTGCATCCGAGTTGACTCTGATTTTTATCATGCATAAAAAATATCGTAAGTGGGCAAGAACAAACTCTTTCAATGTTGCCACCATCAGTACGGAAAATGAATCCGTGCGTGTTGTATGCTGCATATCGGTTCATTTTTATAAGCTTCGGAAGTGGGATCCCATAGTGCTCTCCTGTTCTGAATTTTGTCAGTGAGCCTTTTTATAGTAACGTCTTCCATATTTACAAAACAAATTAATAAAATCACACCACAACATGAATACTACAGATTAGTTGGCATAACTGGCCTTGCCGATGCTAGGCAGGAAGGTTGGCAGCACTGATGTCTAAAAGTCAAACGATGAAAAACTCGCATGCGAGTGCATAAACGAATCAATTATGGCCCACGTATCTAAACAACTCATCCAATATTTTATCGATGCGTTTCCTAGGACACCGCGGTATGTTTTTGAATACGGAAAGTTAAATTTATCGTACGACAGTGCATAAAATGGCCCATTTGTTTAGCAAACTTGGGCTGGTGTAAACACATTATGCGGAGTTTGGGTCTGTGTTTACGATGTCGCAACACCTACATGCAGATCATACTGACAAATTGATCGCTTATCAGCGATATATTATAAAACTGAGCCCACAATTACCTGCTTGGCCAAATGGCAAATGCTGACCAAACACCAGTGTTTTTCGATATGCTGTCAAATGTTACTGTGGACAGAAATGGTGCAAAATCAGTTATAATTAAATCTACAGGCAACGAAAAGTCATGCATTACTGTGATACCAGGAGTAACTGCCAACAGAAGAAAACTTCTGCCGTACGTTATTTTGAAGAGAAAATGCTTCCGCAGGAACAATTACCAGCTGGGATTGTTTTAGAGCACAGGGAACGGGGTGGATGACTGAAGGACTTATGGCAGATTGGCTTAAGGTGGTTTGGGGACGTTGGTCAGGTGCTTTACTAGGGCAGAGAGGTAGTTCCTTCATAGTCACACAAGCGAGAAAATAAATAAGCTGGTTGCAGAAATGAACACTGATCTTGTTATAATCCCTGGGGGAATGACTTCTCAGCTTCAAGTTTTAGATGTGGTTGTTAATAAACCATTTAAGGACTACTTACGGAAGAACTATAGTGACTGGTTAATTAATGGAAACCATGCACTGACTTCGAGAGGCAAGTTGAAGAAACAGTTACTGGCCCAGTGAATAATCACAGCCTGGGGAAAAATCAAAAGCGAATCCATTATAAAGGGGTTTTTTAAATGTTGTGTTTCTAATAACATGGATGAGAGTGAGGATGACATTTTGTGGAAAGACTACTCCAGTTATGAATCTGATTCCAGTGCCAATTCTGAAAATGAACTTGGAGAAGAAGAAGAAAACGAGGATGATGACTGGAACTAAAAACAGTAAGGTACTTTAACACTTATAATTTCACCTTTAATGTAAAATAGCCATATTTACTTAATGTGACTTTAATGTATGATGATATTTAGACCATTTAACTGTCTTTCTCATACAACACCTCAAAAAGTTCAGTGTCGTCTTATATGCAGGCCCTTTTTTCCTGTAAAACACCTTCAAAAATCTACGGTTGTCTTATATGTGAGGCCGTCTCATATACGGGCCAAACCGGTAAGTTGACAGTGCATTTGTAATCAGAAAAAGTCACCAAACAGACACAAAAACTGGATGGCATGGCCTAAAGTTGAATTAAGCATGTAAAGGGTATATCCTGTCATTCAACTCCAGTGAAATATGACACTCAAAAGGATCAGTTAATGCTTCGATTCAAGATTGGGATCTGGAATTGAAATCTCAATTACTTGCCCTGTTCAGCAATGACAATTTACACTTTATTTCTTAAATGGTCAATTCACTTAAAAAAGTTAACATATATAACACTTTTCATACCTTTTTACCATGACGGTAATATAATTTTTAATACTTTCCACTCACTGCATGATACTGAACATATGATCACCGCATATGATGAATGGAGAATTTTCTAAGTCTATTTATTATGAAAAAAGGAACACGCTTGTTTCATAAAATAACCATAAAAAACATACATAACCGTAAAAACTATCTCTATAAAGGCTACCAAATTTTATTTCTGAAAGACCATTTATGCTAGATGGTGTCAAACCAACTATCTCCTGGCACTCATCAACCACACTAACAAATGATATACTAACCACTGGGTGTAGAGTGCAGCAACAGTTTTCTCTCCATGACTATCTACTTGCTGTGTCTGTTGCAGCAGAGCATTATTGAATACTCGAGTGATGTCTATATGCACTGTAAATATTTAACCAATGTTAGAAAAGCTAAGAAAGACAATATCATTCAGTTAATATATACACAAACACAATTAATTTTTAATAATAAAACATGCTTAAAGAGAAAAAGCAAAAATATTTAATTATTTTACATCAATTGTTCTTCATATATGATAAATTTTATTGGTTTGGTAGCTCTCTCGGATTACACAAACTTACTTAAATGTCATTACAGATGTGTATAATGGTTGGTATGATTACCATAATGTCAATGGTTACCACATCTGTTTCAAACAGTGTTTAGAATCAACTTTTCCTTAGCCTGTTGTGTTTCATATGGTACTGTTAATGACACATGAGAAAATTTATTTCAAATACTTTCATAACAGTAGGAAACTGCCATTTTGAAAATTTTCAAATACTTGTAGTAAAAAGTACCAAACATAACTTTCCGTGGTTAAGGAAGTGTTTGTATGTTTGTAAACGTATTTTTATACAATTCAAAATTGTGTCTAAAATATTATACTGTGCTATTATTGAACATGCCCATCAGAAGAAGATAAACCCCAGGCTAGAAACTTTGAAAAGTATTATAAAATTATATAATCATAGTATTTGAATGCAAGAACATTTCCATCATATCATTGGCAACTAAAGGAAAACAGCAATAAATAAAGATGTTGGCTATCTGAGACATCTATTGCATTAACCCTTTGAGGACAGGCATTTTCATACTGGTACTTGTGAAAAAAACCCACTTTTCTTAAAGGTATAATTTGGGGATACAGAATATAGTAAAACATAGTATATTAATTACTTCATAAATAAAAATATTAATAAAATATTAAAATGATACTGTGCTATTTTGGTGAAAAAAACTGTATTCAACTCACTCCTTGTCTTACAAAAAAAATCTGGCACTCCAAACTGCCACAGTTGTTTCACTTATGCAAAAAACGAATACTATGTCTATAACAGTAGGAAAGATAATAGGATAAATTTATATACTATACGCAGCAAAATATGCAGTCTGTAGTGCAAAACATAAACGCTCACGCAACACCAAAGTTTAAATTAACTTTTCAGAATTAGTATACAGTTGTTCTGACAAAAACACATATAAATCCACACTAAAAAAATGTAGAATTACGTTTATTCAATACTATCACTTAACAAAATTAGAAACACAATAAAAAACAACGTAAACATAACCAACCCGAAAACCAGCAGAGAAAAACAACACCAGAACACTGCCAGTTGAATATCATGTAATTTCTAGAAAAAAGAAAATTATGCTATCTTGTGACTGAATTGAAAACTATGAATGTTTGTTTACCATCTGACATGCTGGCAATACTAAGAAACAATACTTGTAAAAACAGTGGCAATTTTAACATTTAACTACTCACGCTGGTATAAAAAGTACACCAAAATCGCACAGAATGTTACCAATTCTTTCTGAAGTTACCCCCACCCATCCTGAGCAATGTAACCTATGGCCACTGTGTCACCTAGAAGTAGACAAAGTGATGTTTTGATTGTTGATGAGACAAATGAGATATTGCAAAAGTTTTGCTGTGGTGTACAGAATATACCAATACGAGTAACTATGTACGTATATTTGAAAGTGTGTATTTTCTTTTTTATTCTCTGCAACGAACTGTTTTTTCTATTGTGTGTGTTTGTGAAAATATTTTAGTTGATTAGTTTTAAGGACTATGACATTCTTTCAAGGATCAAGTGAAAATTAGAAACCCAAATCATCTGACAGATGCTGAGTTGGAAAGTATTGCTCAAGTTATATGCAATACGGATTCTGAAGAAGAGGCACCAGGTGAAGTAGATACTTCAGAAGACGAAATTATAGAGGAAAATGAACATAATTCAGTCTGAGAACAAGAAGAGTGTTCAGAATGACTCAGATAATTTAGAGAAGGAATCAACTGAAAATGGAGAATGTTGGGTTGACAGCTATCTGCTGTGGAATAAAACATCAATGCCACATCTGTGCCGCGGTTTCTCAAAGAAACCGGGCGACAATATAAAAATATAATTTATTAATATAATGTGCGATTCTATTATTCCGCGACATTCCGCGGCGCCGTGTTTCGGCGTTACTGCATGCCCGCGCCATCTGTTAGCGAAAGTGGGTAATTGTGTTCTCCGACTCAAAGCACCGGTTGGCTAGTTTGTTCAGTCGGGTCTCGTCAACTGCACCGTGAACAGCCTATCCCTTCGGCAGACTGAGTTTGGTTAAATTTTGTATTTTTCTATCCTATCATGTATAGGCAGACTCTTACAGACCTCCGGTAAGTAATATATATATATATATATATATTGCGACAACACAAATTACTAAACTATTGGCGCATAGGATATGATAGTATGTGTAATTCAAATTACAAGTCTATATTGGAGGGTTTAAGATTATTTATTGTACAAACACAAGTTATAGTTTATATGGTATATTTGAAATGTACAGAATGTAATGTTTGATATAGAGTCTTTCTTTTAAAGTGTTAAATAATGTTCATACGCAAGACGTGATACGTTACATAAGAAGACTCCCACGATGATGTTGTTGAAGAGAAGGGCCGGTCTTTGCGGTATAGATGGATCGTCAGGTGTGGCTTACAAATGACAGACGTTTCACCAGAAACGTTTACAGCTGGGCTGGCGTCCTGTAACAGCTTGGCTGAGGTCCTGTAATAGCTGGGCTGGTCCTATAACAGCTGGGCTGATGTCCTATAACAGCTGGGCTGATGTCCTGTAACAGCTGGGCTGATGTCCTGTAACAGCTTGGCTGATGTCCTGTAACAGCTGGGCTGATGTCCTGTAACAGCTGGGCTGATGTCCTGCAATACCCACGATGAATCCGACACTTCGCACACAACGGTACTACGGATTTTATTACTCGCCAAACTTATATAGAGTTTAAGACCAAGTAATATCTCAGGTGACAGTGAGTTTAATCAATAACGGTATATTGAGCTTATACCTCTCCAGCTTCTTCAAGTGTTCTCGCGAATACGAAGGTCTACCGCGATCAGCAGACCACCCTATGAGGAAATCTTGCACTAGCACGGAAACGTCTTGATGGAACTATTGCGTAACAATTTATACTACTGTCACTGCGGAAAATCTCGCACAGTGATACAGTTACACTCACTTCTTACACACGTAATACTACAATAATAATATCGTGTGTAAAGATATAAAATCAATTGTTATGCGACACATGCGTTACTATCCCCGAAAAGTCTTAACAGATCCTTGCAAGCGGTAGAATCTTGTACAAGGAATTGTATGTACCGTTCGTGGTAGCAGCAGTGAAGAACTGCTTGTAATTTTTCGCACAATGCGTTAAAACACTGGTGTGTGCAAATGTACCACACACACAGTTCCGAGTCTTCCCGTTTCACTAGCGACGAATAGTTTTTACAACACCTTGCAAGCGGTAGAATTCTTGTACAAGGAGTGCACGACCCGTTCGCGGTAGATGGCGTAGAAGAACTGCCTGTGTAACGACAGGCTTAAGAAAATTTCCAACCACCAGTCCGCATTCTATTGGTGGATGGAAGTCACATGGTTAGTAACAGTGACAATGCACTTTTCATGCATCAGAGTGCATTTACCTTGTAACAGCATGCATAGCGGTAATCAGACTACTCGTATCTCATGCATGCTGCCTACATATTAATAATATACATGAACGTAAACAATAGTCCGACAGGTATAGGGATTGTAGTGATACACACGTCTCAGTTCAGTTAATGGCCACACAACGATAATACTTCACGCGCCACCCGGGAAACGTTTACCCTCGCGCACGCGCGCACATTTCCACTAACACAGTACATGGATCACCATAAATAATAATGCACAGTTTTTTTAAACTAAACCCTTAACCTTACTAAATACAATTGATAACAACCAAACTTAACCATCTACCAAAATATAATATGAATGTCCGTTGTCTGTGTAATATATGACTTGCCCCGCCTATCATGATCCTGTGATTCGTTGCAGGATTAACTCCCTCCCGCATAAAAAAAAATTTTTTTTTTTTTTTTAGTTAACAACAAAAAATAAAAAATTTTTTTTTTTTTTAATATAACCACAACAACTTCCTAATCCTGAAATAATAATAATACCCTCAAACTAAAATCAAATAAACATCCTCAATTAATACTAACATTACCAACTGTCACTTTGACAGAAGCATCAATTCACAAGACACGTGGTAACCTTCAAACCAAAACAAACACACATGTTCTTGACACACAGATAACGAAATCTTATGCAGGATCATAGCGTACACAGACAACATTCCTTATCTAAACTAGATTATTGTTCACTCTCAGAGTCATCTTACATACAACATTTAAACCTGAACTTGACATATTTAACATCACTACACATTCTTACCCCTATATCCTGACATTAATTTCTGAGTTTACGGATCCTTTGTATAATACTTCCTCAATGAGGACGCATGGAATTTACCAATCGCACGGTTGGTATTTGGGTTGGTTAAGATAAAGGTATTTTTCCCAACTTGCTCCGACAGGGTATACGGACCATTATACAGCCTAAAAAACTTCGCGGCTGTGTTGTCCTCCCTTCTTCCAACATTTAATGCTCGTAAAAGCACACTCTCTCCAGTCTTGAACTTGACTAGTTTATGTTCCGCATTAAATTTCTCCGTGCGCTCCTCGGCGCACTTTTTAATGCGTCTTCTAGCCTCGATTTTCTTTATCTCAACTGGTATAGGCATATTATGTGTCGCTATCCTTTCAATGTGTTTACCCCAGACCCGGCCTGGCATTTCTCCGGTTTGGAGTTCATTCGGAGTATACCCAGTAGTAGAATTATAATTTCCATTTATGGCATACTCAAAAAATTCTAGGAATTCCGGCCACTTACTCTGGTTAGTATTACAGTACGTACGGAACAACCGTCCCAACTCCTTGTTGACCCGCTCGGCCAAGTTACCTTGCGGTCTCCGGATCGCTGTCAAGACCGTCTGGACCCCGTGTTTCTCAAGCTCGGAGTGCCACTTGGTGTTCGTAAATTGCTTACCTTGATCTGAGAGTATCTTCCTTACGGGACCATTTTTCGGCATGTATTTATTTAGCATAATGTTTATGACAGCCGACGTAGTAGGTCTACCAATAGCATATAGGCTAACATGTTTGGTAAAGGCATCCGTAACAACCACCAGGTTCTTCATTCCACGTGCCGCCCGAGGAAGTGGACCCAAAAAATCAGTGCATACAAGTCATTTTTATTACGGACGACAATGTTACCCATTTCAACCTGTGTATGTTGGTTCGGATATTTCGCTGTTTGGCAGATGTGGCATGAGCGGAGTATGGCCTTTATTTTCCTGGTCATATTTAGCCACACAAAATCCTCCCGCATTGCCAGGTAACATTTATAAGGCCCCGCATGAGCCAGACTCTCATGACACATCCAGGTGAGGTCTTCCACCATGGCGTCTGGTACCATAATCTTCCATCCGCCATTGATAATTTTATACACTACGTCTTTATATATTCTGTACTTAGGGTTTTCTTGTATCCGGATAGCGTCACATATCCGCTTCAACTTTGTGTCACGCTGCTGTTCCATACCAATATTTCTTAGCTTATTTTTGAGACTGTCTTCTAATTTATATTTGACAGCTAGAATTTGAACCTCCTGGTTATTAGACGCATGACGCTCTTCCACCATTGGAGGGTATCGGCTTAACGTGTCAGCTGCTTGGTTCTCGCTTGCCTTACAGTACTTAATGGTAAAGTCGTACTCTTGGATGGCCATGATCCAACGGGATATGCGAGCGTTCGCTAACTTGCAGCGCAACATGAACGATAAGGCCTGGTTGTCCGAAAGGATTTCGAAGTGTTGTCCAACCAGGTAATAACGAAATTTACTAATGCAGTACACAATAGCCAATATTTCTTTCTCCGATGTGAAATAGTTACGTTCGGCCCCTTTTAGTGACCTACTACTGTGCGCAATTATTTTGTTTTCGCCCTTCTCATTCCGTTGGTAGAGTACCCCTCCAATGGCATAATCAGAAGCATCGCAATTCAGGACATATGTGCCCCTTTTCTCAGGATGAAACACGTGCAGGTTTCTACTATACAAATTTTTAGTCGCGTCGAAAGCATGCTGATGACGCTCCTCCCATCTCCATTTATTACTCCTACGAAGTAGTTCTAACAACGGCTCAATTGTCCCAGAATATTCTGGAGTAAAACGTCTGAAGTAACCAGTCAATCCGAGGAACGCTCTGATATCCCTGGGTTTTGTGGGTTTCGGGAACTCCATGATCGCATGTATTTTTTCCGGGTCCGTTGTTATACCTTCCGCTGAGATAATATGACCCAAAAATTTAATTTGCGATTTCCCGAATTCACACTTTTCAAGATTGAGAGTCAGGTTAGCGGCTTGCAATTTCTGAAATACAATCTTGAGATGTTCAAGATGTTCTTCAAATGATTTGGATATGACCAAAATATCATCAACAAATATGCTGACGAAGTCCTCCACCTCGGGTCCCAGAGCTAACTCCAAACATCTGACCATGGCCGCTAAACTGGTAACCAAACCAAATGGAACTACTTTAAACTGATAGCATTTATTTCGATATAGAAATGCTGTGTATCTTCTCGACTCCTTGGCAAGGGGAATCTGCCAGAATCCACTTTTGAGATCAAGGCGAGACATGTATTTAACCCCTTGACATTTTATGAATAAGTTCTCCGCATTCGGAGCACAGTCGTAGCATTTTTTTGTAATAGAATTTAGATTTCTCATGTCGAGACATAATCGAATGTCGTTATTTTTCTTTTTAACAACAACCATAGGATTTAAAAAATTGCTATCAGTTCGTTCAATCACACCATTCTGAAGCATACTCTTAACTTCGGCATCAACCTGTTGTTGATAGTGAAGGGGGATGGGGTACGTCTTCCGTACAAATTTATTTTCATCCGTGACCTGAATACTGTGTTCATAAACATTCGTGACGGTAGGATTTTTGGAAAACACAGATTCAAATTTATCAAGCATACTTTGCAGCTTATCTTGCTCATTGCTCGTTATCTGCCTGCTGTGAGTCCGCAGATTATGTGTTATCTTATCGGCAAGTTGAACCGCTGGGCGAGTTATAGTAATAGGTTCACAATCAGACCCCGTCTTACCCCTCCTGCGTCCTAACCTGATATTGTGTTTACTATTATTTACTGTACATTCTAGTAATTTATTTGGAAAATCAATGGTCGCGTGCAGTTTATTTAATGTGTCCACTCCCAAAATAACATTATACACGAGTTTCTTGACCATAAGCACAGTGACCTCTATTTCCATTCCCTGAATGGATACTGTTATCATAGCTTGACGGTCAACCCTCTGAGATTCACCCGTCGCTGATTTTATGATTTTGTGGGCTGCTGGCAGAATCGGGATTTTTTTTTAAATGTTTCCTGTGCCTCTCTAGGAATCGCTCATCCATTAACGAAATTTCTGCGCCGCTGTCAAATAAAACTTCGCCGACACATCCGTTAATTTTCGCGTTGACAATGAGGTCAGTGTCATTTTCAACGCTAATACCTTTCTCATTTTCCTTACTATGGTTATTGCAAATTAAACTATCTCTAATTACGGCAGGATATAGGCCGGACACTACAAAGTTTTTCTTATAATTAACATCTTTCACATTTGATTTATTGAACTGCTTTTTATATTTACACCGGGCTTTTGAAACTTCATTCCTACCTTTACGTGTATTAGTTATTCTGTTGCACGGACTCACGCCGTGCAGCCTTACACGTTTTTTGACTGTTCTATATCGGAATCCTCTTCCTCTACTACTGCTACTTTATTGGCACTAAATTTTTGATTGGTATTTCTATTCGACATCTTAGGTCTTTGTTGTTGTTGCGACTGTGTTTGCTTAGTTTGATTTTGATATTGAAAACTTTTATGCGGTGTTTCATTACTGTTACCATTGGTAATCGGGTTGTCGATACCTTCCCATTTTGCAAGTAATGTGAGTAGCTCATTCCACGACTTAACTCCTTGCGTAAGGACGGCCACCTGTATCCCGCGTCCAAAGTGGTGCGCAAGTTTACTTACCATGTCAGGTTCGGTTAAGCTAGGCTCAAGATATCTAGCTCTGGATATCAACTGCATCACATATTCATCTTTAGGACCTCTGGTATGGGAATATTTTCCAAACTCCAGCTGCGTACGTATCTTCCGCTGGATCTCCTCATTCCAGTATCTAGCTCTGAAATGTCTTACCAGGTCTTCCAACGTGTTGATTTTATCCTGGACGATACTAAACCACTCCGCAGCGGTACCCTTAAGTCGCCGCACTATGAAATTAATTCTATCCGCTTCACTTAAGGTATCACCAATTTGCTCCAGATCCCGCTGGCAACTTTGAATGAAATCCATGGGGTTTTCATTCTGCCGTCCATAAAATCTTTGCTGTGAATTAACGTCATCCAAAGTCTTATATACATACGTAGTACAGTTTAGTGGTGACGAGGTACTTTGCAATCGTGACACTTGCTGTTGCAGCTCTTGAATCCGCACGTCTTGCTCGGCCATTAATTCACTCACCGTGGATCTGTGTTGTATTACCTGCTCCTCCATTCCAGCGAGTTTCTCACCATACTCATTAAGTCGTGACTTATTAACCTCCAAATTCGCCTCTATATCAGCTTTCATAGCTTCCACGGTCTCGCTAATACGCTTTTCTGCCGCTTCTATCATTTGTTTGCTTTGTTTAGATTGCTCCTGCACAGCCGCGTATAATTTCTTGTTCTCATCATGGAGTGACTTGTTTTGTTTCCCGGCTTCTATTTTACCAGATTTAATTTCTTCTTTACTGGCTTTCTGCTCTTCTTTAATTGCTTTCATTTCTTCTAATAAGGCCGCTAAAGCATTCTTGATTTCAGCAGTATCCGCCATAATGATTAAAATTTAATTTAAAATTTTAGTAAATTTAAATTTATTGATTTATACGCAAAGCAAGTTATTATTATCACAACAAGATTAGAACATATGGTAACCAGTTTATATGCACACAGAAAGCAGTTCAAAACATCAACATGTAAATACCTTATCTAACATACAACAACTAATAATCTACCTCCAATATACTGATAAAATCTGTTCATATATGATATACAAGAGAATATGCACTAATGAAAAATTATACCCTCAGATTTTCATATGAACAATACACATACAATTTTTATGTTAATTATATTTATACGTCGGATTTTTCCAACAAATTTTATATTCATAGACAAATATGTAATAGCGTAAATTTACCGCTATTTAACGAGCCCTACGTTGCTAAGCGCCAAAATATCTCTATGCGACAACACAAATTACTAAACTATTGGCGCATAGGATATGATAGTATGTGTAATTCAAATTACAAGTCTATATTGGAGGGTTTAAGATTATTTATTGTACAAACACAAGTTATAGTTTATATGGTATATTTGAAATGTACAGAATGTAATGTTTGATATAGAGTCTTTCTTTTAAAGTGTTAAATAATGTTCATACGCAAGACGTGATACGTTACATAAGAAGACTCCCACGATGATGTTGTTGAAGAGAAGGGCCGGTCTTTGCGGTATAGATGGATCGTCAGGTGTGGCTTACAAATGACAGACGTTTCACCAGAAACGTTTACAGCTGGGCTGGCGTCCTGTAACAGCTTGGCTGAGGTCCTGTAATAGCTGGGCTGGTCCTATAACAGCTGGGCTGATGTCCTATAACAGCTGGGCTGATGTCCTGTAACAGCTGGGCTGATGTCCTGTAACAGCTTGGCTGATGTCCTGTAACAGCTGGGCTGATGTCCTGTAACAGCTGGGCTGATGTCCTGCAATACCCACGATGAATCCGACACTTCGCACACAACGGTACTACGGATTTTATTACTCGCCAAACTTATATAGAGTTTAAGACCAAGTAATATCTCAGGTGACAGTGAGTTTAATCAATAACGGTATATTGAGCTTATACCTCTCCAGCTTCTTCAAGTGTTCTCGCGAATACGAAGGTCTACCGCGATCAGCAGACCACCCTATGAGGAAATCTTGCACTAGCACGGAAACGTCTTGATGGAACTATTGCGTAACAATTTATACTACTGTCACTGCGGAAAATCTCGCACAGTGATACAGTTACACTCACTTCTTACACACGTAATACTACAATAATAATATCGTGTGTAAAGATATAAAATCAATTGTTATGCGACACATGCGTTACTATCCCCGAAAAGTCTTAACAGATCCTTGCAAGCGGTAGAATCTTGTACAAGGAATTGTATGTACCGTTCGTGGTAGCAGCAGTGAAGAACTGCTTGTAATTTTTCGCACAATGCGTTAAAACACTGGTGTGTGCAAATGTACCACACACACAGTTCCGAGTCTTCCCGTTTCACTAGCGACGAATAGTTTTTACAACACCTTGCAAGCGGTAGAATTCTTGTACAAGGAGTGCACGACCCGTTCGCGGTAGATGGCGTAGAAGAACTGCCTGTGTAACGACAGGCTTAAGAAAATTTCCAACCACCAGTCCGCATTCTATTGGTGGATGGAAGTCACATGGTTAGTAACAGTGACAATGCACTTTTCATGCATCAGAGTGCATTTACCTTGTAACAGCATGCATAGCGGTAATCAGACTACTCGTATCTCATGCATGCTGCCTACATATTAATAATATACATGAACGTAAACAATAGTCTGACAGGTATAGGGATTGTAGTGATACACACGTCTCAGTTCAGTTAATGGCCACACAACGATAATACTTCACGCGCCACCCGGGAAACGTTTACCCTCGCGCACGCGCGCACATTTCCACTAACACAGTACATGGATCACCATAAATAATAATGCACAGTTTTTTTAAACTAAACCCTTAACCTTACTAAATACAATTGATAACAACCAAACTTAACCATCTACCAAAATATAATATGAATGTCCGTTGTCTGTGTAATATATGACTTGCCCCGCCTATCATGATCCTGTGATTCGTTGCAATATATATTATTCATTGCTGGTAAAAAGTTCTAATTTAAACAATAATTGGCTTAGATGTGAACGGATAATGTCTGATATGCATGTCTCGTGTGTGGGTGACCTAAAGTATATTCATTGTCATATATTTTGATTTATTTAACCACTGAAACAGCCTTATACATTGTATTTAGTAAATAGTAATTGCCCATGTCAAAAGGGGTGTAAAGTTATGTAATTCTGGGGAACTGTGATGTAGCAATTGTGAGAGCACATGGCCATTATTAACTTATAACATGTTGGAGAATGCTAAACTTGCATACTCATGTAGGGGTGCGTTATAAATTAAACCGAATTATGAGGCATTGAGGCCTTGTGTGTGAGTTATTAATTTAAAAAAATAAAAGAGAAAATGTTACACCTATTTATAAAGAACATAGTGGATTGGTCAGGGGTGGCAAGTGTTTGATTCCTGTTTGATTTTGTCTATACAAGCTTAGGCAGTGGTACATGTGTGTGTTATGTTCGGGAATAAGTGGTTTGTTAGCGAATTAATTATTATTCATGCCTAGGGCTCCTGGAGCGCCAGAGACCTGATCCTACCATGGTGGAATTTCCATCTTTCACCATGTCCTGAACATACCACACAAACACAGACCCTCATTTCTCACCTGCCGGAGGAGAAAGAACCGTAAGCATGCCACTGTAAACACCCCCTCAGCAAGACCGACTGACAGTCCAACAAGGCACAGACCACCTTGGAATCATCTGGACAAAACAATGTGATATTAATCCAATACTTACCTAAAGTTGGCCTCTATATAAAACAACTGGTATCGTGCGTTAACCATCTATAAAAACTCAGTTTCTACTTAAATTGACTTTCTACAGCTTAAAACCATTTTAATGGTGCGCATGCCCTGCTGGACATATTTTTTTCATGTAACATCGCCTTGATGTGTAATTAGTCTCGAGAACAATTGTACGCCCGTTCGCTGGCATGTGTCCAGCGCTCATTAATTTTTATGCTTTACTTTTTTTACCTTGATACTGAATGGGTTTGTAGAAGTTTGGGGGGGGGGGACTTGTACGTTAGTTAAGTAGGTAGGTGCAGTATGTAACATGCAGATCTGGACCGGCGGGTCTACCATCTATTATAATCACGGGTTTTTTGCACATAATCATTTTCTTATTTCATAGAAGGGTTGGGAGTTTCGCTTATTCTGAAATTAGGCCAGGTTACATTTTAAATCAAGGGCAGTCACCTGTTTGTGCAAATCTATGCAAGCTCCCGGACATGTTACCTTATGTCGGGTCTGGCTCTTGTCCGGCTTTCCACTACCCTGTCCGGCTTTGGGGGTTTTTCTAAATTTTGTAACGGTTAATTGCTTTTTTGGATGCAGAGTGGAACATGTTAGCGGCCGGGCCAATCCAGGTTATTTTCTTTAAATTTATAAATTGTACTTTTGATAAAATTATACAGGCTGTTTACAGGGATTCTAAATTTATAAGTTGTATTTTAGATAAAATTATCCAGGCTGTTTACATGTATTTGAAAATTATAAATTGTGTTTTGATAAAACTGTACAGGCTGTTCACAAGGCTTTTAAACTTATAATTGTGTCTGTGATTTACATGTACGGTGTATGTTGAATTATGTGTTATCGTCTCATAAAGGTTGTTATCTATAAATTATGAATATTCAAAAATTATAAGATGAATTTACGAAATAATAAAGGTTATCTTGCTTGTTACTAGAGAGTATTAATTGCAAGTCCTGTCTCACTGGACCCAGCACACTTTATGCTTCCTGCTAGGCCTTCAGCCTAGTCTTAAATATGAAGTAACCCTTAAAAAAAAAAAACCTCACACAAATAAAAAGAGGGTTACACATCCACAAG
The DNA here is from genome assembly GCA_034769895.1 of Magicicada septendecula. Classification (NCBI taxonomy): domain Eukaryota; kingdom Metazoa; phylum Arthropoda; class Insecta; order Hemiptera; family Cicadidae; genus Magicicada; species Magicicada septendecula. Next base: position 65,217,245 of record CM068376.1, read on the forward strand.
TAAGAAATAACAATAACATAAAAAAAAGAAGAGACATAATAATCTCATCTGCTACTACTTGACAGTATACAACCTGTATCATAAATGGATAGCACAAACAAATGGATAATATGTGGGCTCCTGTTCAATAAAAATGAAAACGTTAAAAAACTTCACAAAAGCCCTCAAGTTAAGTAATAACAAGTCTAGGAGAAGAGGTTTAAGAATGTGCAGTTGTTGAATAAAAGAAGAAGTTAGTGATTACTTTGTTTTGATGAGTTCATTTACTTTTTTATTTCACTCTGATGACTCAAAGCTTCTCTACACCAATATGTGTTAATTTTTACATTTTATGATGATTTAATAATTCATCGTATACTTGCGTGTATTGACACCACTGGATTATTCTGTTAATAAACTGTGCATATTTAACAGTTGCAATAATTTTGTGTCAAATTTTTATTTAGTCATTTACATTCACATTAACAAAGTGGATGTTATCCTAGAAATGAATGAAGTTATTTTGGTATCACCTACACTATAATTATTTGTATTATTTGTTCACAAGGATTTGCCTAATGGACCTCAAGGAGCTTACAGTTGAGTTTTATATCACTGGGGAATGTGGGGAATGATATGGGTACTGGGTCCCCGTCTATATAACCATAGCTGGTGACTCTTGTGTTTTCTACCTTTCTGTAGTTGTTTTTCAGATCCTCCTCCTTTTTCTACAGTTACACATCTAACCAGAACAGTAGATTACAATACGCATACACTGATCTTTAAAAAACCTAAAGACAGAAAATGACAATGTGTGTTGGCAAACCTACAGAATAAAAACAGACAACGACATACAGCTGATGCAGCTATAATGACATCGCCTTGTTTACTGCAAGTGACTCTAAATAATGTGCGCTGTGTCACTTTGATTTTATTTACAAATCTGAAAAAGCAAACAATCATTCTATTGGGAGTTTATGATCACCTAATTTTATCATTTATTCACCTTAAGACGGTGAAAACACTCTTACTGCTTGGTGTCATACTCTTTGTACAGTTTTCAACTCTCAAATTAAATACACTACCAAACCTTTCATTATGTGCTGCCTTTCTTGCACTGTTAACATTGTAAATAAATGGTCATACAGCTCAACGAAGGTAAACATCTCTCCATACTGTGACAAACACTGTTAAGAAAACACTCCATGTTGTTTTACTGTTTTTGCAAACAACTTGTCAACTTGAATATATAACACGTCACAACCAATTTGATCCTCATTTTGTTGTACAACCCCAGGCATATTTCTAAATCATATACTTATTTTATGAGAGTGCTGCGGTAGTATCTTCAACTGTTTTAGTATTATTTAACTTACAATTTACAACTTCATGAATGAACAACACAAACCCAACAACAAACATGAATTTCCTAATCACACACCAGTGTGCGCACAACAAGTTTTTCAGCACGTACGTTTATTACATATTAATTTTACTCTGCACTAAAATATTACATTACTTGCAACTTCCATTACACAACCCTCTGTGAAAAACGTAACAGTTCAGTCCAACGTTTGGTACACCTAACAACTATGGGAATTTAACTGTAATGGCAAATGACAAATTTTACTGTAACAGAAAATATATACGCATATAATAATATATGTTTATAACATCGCACTTTGAAAACATATAAAAACTATATTATATTAATTAGTTAGTAAAAATAATTTTTAACAATGCTCATATAAAAATTACACTATTAAGAATAATCAAACAAAGAAATTATTAGAATATAAAAATGAGTTATAACAAATATATCTTAAAACCAGAAAAATTATGCTGAAGGAGGAAACACTGAAAACTAAATCTGATATTTGAAAAGAATGTTTATTTTTACACCAACACTTGCATATGATTCTTCCAGACAATTTTTATTTTTTTTTTTTCCAATAATGTAGTTTAGATTTACAGTGGGCAGTCTCAAACAACACTTAGTAATTAAGTCACACAAAGAAATATATATTCTATTTGTACATTTTGTAATGGTACAGAATTGTATGTTAAAGAGATAATAATTTAAATCCGTTTTAATTTTAAAGTAGTCAGTATTCACCTGTGGGGTACCCCATTGTTATCAGCCACACATACAATGTTATTGCAGACTGTTTATGTCTGAAGCCTGTAGTCTGCCCGGATAGACGCATTACGTAACCACTGGCAAGCAGTCTCTTTGTGAATCACAGTAAAACACTTTGTCACCCCAGTTTGCATCAGACAGTAGCACAGAACAGTCATTAACTAACACCAGAGTGGTCATAAGTTAATGGTAGCCTCGGGTGCAAGATAGGCCGAAAATACTATAATCGGCCTATCTAGTAAAGTGCGCAATATAACAGTAAACTAACTACAGTGCCAGTTAAACGAAAAATTTTAAAAACTAACTTTGGTGTTGGAGTAAAAAGACGTAATCGTAGTATGTGACCAAGTGTAGATAAGCAGCAGCGAAAACAGTCCATCTAATAATAATCCATCATTTAGTTTTTTATAAAGTGTACACAAATAAATAATGAGATCTCAAACAGTGGGGTAATTAAAGAAAGTGAAAGAGTGAGAGAGTGTATGTGAGGAAAATGGGGAGCAATAATTAATCAAAGTACTGATTTCTAGCTAAAAGCAGTTGTTAAAAGAATTTTGGTTAAATAAGTTTGTTTGTTTCTAATTGTTAAGAAAGAGCAAAAGATAAAGAAGGGAATATTGCATTGTGAATAAAATAAGATTTGGTTTAATATAAAACATGTGTTAGAGTAAGTTATTACGTCATAACCATTTCCTATTCTGTGCTGAAAACCTCGTCTAACGTTCTATGGAATTTTCTGAGTTTAAGGGTGGTCAGATCACGGGAATATTTAATTTTTGTAAGGGCAAGAGTATAAAGGTTTCGATATTAAACCATAAAATATCGTGGCGACCTGGGCAGTTTAATAAGGTAAGTTTAACGGGATTATGACGGTAAGTAAAATTCTGGCAGCAGTGAGCTTTAGTAGTATTATATTAAGGTATTATTTTATTAATGGTAAAGAATAAATACTGTTACAGTGGCGCCACTGCCAGGATGGTCGTATAAATATTATATGAATTAGACCTGTTTTGAGGCACAGAATATAGGTTGTGGTAACGGCGTATGTGTGAAGAATTATCGTGTATAATTACGTTGTGTAAACTAGGTTATGTTTTGATAGCGTCAATGTGGGGTTTACTTTCACGTAATGCTATCTGTTTTATGGGTAGGGTATTTTGAGTTCAATTGAATAATTAGGCTCTAAGACACGGATTATTTGGGAGTGGGGGCGATGTTGTAAATGATTGTAGACTGTGATGAGAAACTAAGCTAAACTGTGTATAATTGTATAGGTAAACGATATAATTTTTTTTTTAACATTTTATTTGCCTCCAGAAATGGTTAAGACTATAAAATAGGTTAATTACCTTCTGTCAACGTTTCTCAGAATCCTATATGGGATTACTCGAGTTTCGACACCAATGGTGTCATCATCAGATCCAATATGATTGAGGTTAAAACATTAATCGATGTATATTCATCTCGTCAAATATTAAAAAACAACACACACATTGTACAAAAATAATAAATAACACATATTAAAACAAAATAACAACAAAATAAAAGCAACATGCGGCCGTAACGAACCTGCACAGGAACGCTCCCACGGTAAAACTAATCAATACCGGCGTGACCTTCGTTCAATTTTATCGATCTGATATAGCCGATTTCTCGTTCTATATGATCGATTCTATTAAACAAAATGTTATTTGTATGTATTCTTTTTCGTTTAGGACACGATTGTGATTCTCCTTTATAGCTTTATATATCTCGAACCGTTCGAGGGTGTCTAGCCTTAGTGACTTTTTACATTTATGTAGGATATCTAAATTATCACCAACACTCTTTATGTTATGGTCATGTAAGCTTAAATGTTCTGCAAATGTAGATCTTCTTACATTTGACTTGGAGCTTGGGATATGTTCTTTATACGTAATTTTTGAAGGAACGACCCGTTTGTCCTATGTAGAACTGTGTGCAATCCGAACAATTAAGTCTATATACACCAGTACCGTCAAATATATCGGAGGGTATATTTTTGTTTGTAAATGTAAGTTTTTTCTCAAGCTTATTATTCGCCTTTGAAGCCAAAGTGATATTTTGCTTTTTTAAAATATGATGTAGACTCACCATATTCTATTGCAATATATTTGTTTACTTTTTTTTTGGACACATCAATATTTATTGATTTATTTTGTTTTTTATTAATTATTCTATCTAATATATGACTCTTATATCCATTGGCTATCGCTATGTGTTTGATAATGTTTAGTTCATTTTTATAATCTTCTGTAGATAGGGGCAATGCCAGCAATCTATGAATCATACAATTAAAAAATGCCATTTTATGTGAAATAGGGTGATAAGATGAGGCGTGAATAGCATGATCTGTGATTGTTGGTTTTCTGTAAATATTATAGTTAATTTTATTATTCATTTCCGTCTCTAATGTGAATTGCAAATTATTTGTAATAGTATTCATATATTTTTTAAGCATCTCCAATTATTGCCATTATAAATCATTAATGTGTCATCCACATATCGTCGGTAAAATAAAATTTTTTTATAATGTTTGTTTTTAGTTGATAATATTTCGTTTGTTTCAATGTGATTTAAGTAAATTTCTGCCAGGATGCCTGATAATTGGGATCCCATCGCCAATCCATCCCGTTGTAAATAACATTTGTTATCGAAAGTGAAATAATTTTGTTCTAATATTACTTTTGTCAAATTGATTAACTCATCGACTCTTATATCCATTGGCTATCGCTATGTGTTTGATAATGTTTAGTTCATTTTTATAATCTTCCGTAGATAGGGGCAATGCCAGCAATCTATGAATCATACAATTAAAAAAATGCCATTTTATGTGAAATAGGGTGATAAGATGAGGCGTGAATAGCATGATCTGTGATTGTTGGTTTTCTGTAAATATTATAGTTAATTTTATTTATTTTTGTTAAAATTAAATCTAAAAAATTAATTTTATTATTCATTTCCATCTCTAATGTGAATTGCAAATTATTTGTAATAGTATTCATATATTTTTTAAGCATCTCCAATTGCCATTATAAATCATTATTGTGTCATCCACATATCGTCGGTAAAATAAAATTTTTTTATAATTTTTGTTTTTAGTTGATAATATTTCGTTTGTTTCAATATGATTTAAGTAAATTTCCACCAGGATGCCTGATAATGGGGATCCCATCGCCAATCCATCCCGTTGTAAATAATATTTGTTATCGAAAGTGAAATAATTTTGTTCTAATATTACTTTTGTCAAATTGATTAACTCATCGACTGTTTCATGATTTAATGTGGATTTAGAGAGTAATAAACTTTTTGCTATTTCTAACTTTTCATTAATAGGTACGTTCGTGTATAAATTTACTATGTCAAATGAGGCGAGGGTGTATCTCAGTTCGATTGTAAGTTCGACCAGTTCTAAACTGTTTTTCAAACTATAATTTTTATTGAACGTTATATGATATCTAAAAATTTTTTCGAGTTTTTTGGCAATTTTATATGAAGGTGCAGACATGAAATTAACTAAAGGACGGACAGGCATATTATTTTTATGTATTTTTGGAAGGCCCCTAAGTCTAGGTGCCTTGGGGTCTATCATTTTTAAGTATTTTTTCTCATCATTCGTTATGATGTATTTGGTTTTATTTAATATTCATTTCACGTTATTATTAAATATAACAGTTTATTATTAAATATTATTGTTTTTACTAAAGTCCTGTATCTTGTTTTTATAATTTTCATAAGTTAAAATTACGAGAGTTTGACCTTTGTCCACTTTCGTGACGATTGCGTTATGGTCTATTAATTTCGCCTTTATCTCATTAAATATCTCATTAAAAAGGCGAAATTAATAGACCATAACGCAATCGTCACCAAAGTGGACAAAGGTCAAACTCTCGTAATTTTAACTTATGAATATTATAAAAACAAGATACAGGACTTTATTAAAAACAATAATATTTAATAATAAACTGTTATATTTAATAATAACGTGAAATCAATATTAAATAAAACCAAATACATCATAACGAATGATGAGAAAAAATACTTTAAAATGATAGACCCCAAGGCACCTAGACTTAAAGGCCTTCCAAAAATACATAAAAATAATATGCCTGTCCGTCCTTTAGTTTATTTCATGTCTGCACCTTCATATAAAATTGCCAAAAAAACTCGAAAAAATTTTTAGACAACATATAACGTTCAATAAAAATTATAGTTTGAAAAACAGTTTAGAACTGGTCGAACTTACAGAAACAATTACAATCGAACCGAGACACACCCTCGCCTCATTCGACATAGTAAATTTATACACGAACGTACCTATTAATGAAACGTTAGAAATAGCAAAAAGTTTATTACTCTCTAAATCCACATTAAATCATGAAACAGTCGATGAGTTAATCAATTTGACAAAAGTAATATTAGAACAAAATTATTTCACTTTCGATAACAAATATTATTTACAACGGGATGGATTGGCGATGGGATCCCAATTATCAGGCATCCTGGCAGAAATTTACTTAAATCACATTGAAACAAACGAAATATTATCAACTAAAAACAAACATTATAAAAAAATTTTATTTTACCGACGATATGTGGATGACACATTAATGATTTATAATGGCAATAATTGGAGATGCTTAAAAAATATATGAATACTATTACAAATAATTTGCAATTCACATTAGAGACGGAAATGAATAATAAAATTAACTATAATATTTACAGAAAACCAACAATCACAGATCATGCTATTCACGCCTCATCTTATCACCCTATTTCACATAAAATGGCATTTTTTAATTGTATGATTCATAGATTGCTGGCATTGCCCCTATCTACGGAAGATTATAAAAATGAACTAAACATTATCAAACACATAGCGATAGCCAATGGATACAAAAGTCATATAGTAGTTAGAATAATTAATAAAAAACAAAATAAACCAATAAATATTTATGTGTCCAAAGAAAAAGTAAACAAATATATTGCAATAGAATATGGTGAAAGTCTACATCATATTTTAAAAAACCAATTAAAAAAGCAAAATATCACTTTGGCTTCAAATGCGAATAATAAGCTTGAGAAAAAACTTACATTTACAAACAAAAATATACACTCCGATATATTTGACGGTACTGGTGTATATAGACTTAATTGTTCGGATTGCACACAGTTCTACATAGGTAAACGGGTCGTTCCTTCAAATTACGCTATAAAGAACATATCCCAAGCTCCAAGTCAAATGTAAGAAGATCTACATTTGCAGAACATTTAAGCTTACATGACCATAACATAAAGAGTATTGGTGATAATTTAGATATCCTACATAAATGTAAAAAGTCACTAAGGCTAGACACCCTCGAACGGTTCGAGATATATAAAGCTATAAAGGAGAATCACAATCGTGTCCTAAACGAAAAAGAATACATACAAATAATATTTTGTTTAATAGAATCGATCATATAGAACGAGAAATCGGCTATATCAGATCGATGAAATTGAATGAAGGTCACACCGGTATTGATTAGTTTTACCGTGGGAGTGTTCCTATGCAGGTTCGTTACGGCCGCATGTTGCTTTTATTTTGTTGTTATTTTGTTTTAGTATGTTATTTATTATTTTTGTACAATGTACGTGTTGTTATTTAATATTCGACGAGATGAATATACATCGATTAATGTTTTAACCTTAATCATATTGGATCTGATGATGACACCATTGGTGTCGAAACTCGAGTAATCCCATATAGGATTCTGAGAAACGCTGACAAAAGGTAATTAACCTATTTTATACATGATATAATACAAAATGAAGAATAAAAATGATGAAGTCAGCATAACTGACTTAAGCGAAGTCAGTACAGAAAATAAATTTGATTACCTTGTATCCGTCAGTGACTTCGTTCTAGCGTTTTTTATATAGACGCGTTTTGTGACTTGTGTCACATCATCAGTAATCCTCGTCAAATGTTAAAATTCATATAAAACACATAAAAACACATTTGCACATATTTACTAAATCACAATAACGACACACACATAACACGATGTAACTTCGGTTTCGTTGGACTGGTCCGGCCGCGTGTGTAGTTGCCGAGCCACTAATTAAACTAAGTCAATCCTTATCACTTACCGTCATGCGCGATTATACGAGGGCTATCCAGAAAGTAACAGACGTTTTGAAATAAAAAATTTACAAAATGAAAAAACAAAATTTTATTATATACATTTGAAAGGTACACTCTTAAGCTATTTTTCTACATAATCGCCATTCAAATTAAGGCACTTATCATACCGTGGCACAAGTTTTTCAATACCGTCTCTGTAGAAATCTGCCGCCTGAGATTTCAACCACTGGTTTACACCGGCATGCAGTTCGGCATCAGTATCAAAGCGTTGTGTAGCGAGCCATGTCTTCATCGCTGGGAAGAGGTGATAGTCGCTCGGCGCCAAATCCGGGCTGTATGGTGGATGATCGAACACCTCCCATCCAAAACCATCGAAGAGCTCTCGGGTACGATTGGCCGTGTGTGGACGTGCGTTGTCGTGAAAAAACAAAACCTTCGCACTAAGTTTTCCCCGACGCTTGTTTTGTATCGCGCGCCTTAACTTTCTCAGTGTTTCACAATACCTCTCTGAGTTAACTGTTGTGCCACGTTCAAGAAAATCAACGAGAATCACTCCTTCAGAGTCCCAAAACACAGTAGCCATGATCTTTCTTGCTGACAGCATTTGCAAACACTTCCTTGGTTTCTTGGGAGAATTTGTGTGTCCCCATTCCATCGACTGCCTTTTTGTTTCACTATTGACATGCTTCACCCAAGTCTCGTCCCCAGTTACGATACGATCGATAACTTTGTTACCATTTTTGTCGTAATCTTCGAGGAAAGTTAGTGCTGCAGCCAGTCTCTGTTTTTTGTGGTCTTCCGTTAGGATTTTTGGAATCCACCTAGCACAAAATTTGTGGTAACCAAGCTTTTCCGCCACAATTTCATGCACCAAACTTCGTGAAATTTGGGGAAAATGTTTCAAAAGTTCCGTAATCGTGAAACGACGATCTTCACGAATTTTGTCGTTGATTTTCATCACCAGTTCATCAGTCACAAGGCTAGGTCTACCACTGCGGTCCTCATCATGAACATTGGTACGGCCATTTTTAAAATCAATGCACCATTGCCTCACTCGGCTTTCACTCATTATTCCTTTTCCGTACACATCACAAAGTTGGCGATAAATTTCAATTGGTTTGTGATTTTTTGCCAACAAAAACCTAATCACAGAACGCACCTCACAAGTGGCGGGATTTTCTATTGCAGCGCACATTGTAACACGTCACAGAGAGAAAAGTAAGAGGGGCACAGACCGCACGCTACCACAGCTGGATGCGTACTGAGTGTAGGAACGTTCTGACACCAAGATGGCGGCTCTATCCCCGCCCACCACCGCGGTCGGACAAAACGTCTGTTACTTTCTGTATAGCCCTCGTATTTAGGGCTGTATCATATAGTGAGTGAGATTGAGACCTTAATTGTTCGTTTAATATACTGTTATTGTTGATATTCTTGTCTTTAAATGATTTATAAATCTCAAACTCCTCAAGAGCGTCCATTAACCTACCCTTACCGCATACATGGATTGCTTTGAAATTAGTATTGAAATCTGTGTAATTATGGTTATGCATCATTAGATGGCGTGCATAATTAGATTTGGTCTTGTCTAAATCATTCCTTGGTAGATGTTCTTTGTATCTTTTCAAGAAAGATCTGCCAGTTTGACCCAGATAGAAACAATCACAATTATCGCATGACATCCTGTAAACACCTGTTTTCTCTTCTAAGGGGAATGGTTGTTTTATGCGTAACAAATTAGAAATATTATTATTTGTTTTAAACGCGACTTTTATATTAAATTTAGAAAACACATTGGATATAATGTTAGGTAAAAGGCTACCGTACACTGTCGTTATATACTTTTTATTATTATTTTTATTTTTGTTAACTTTATTATCATCGATGGTATTATGGTGGGATCTAGTTTTATATAGGTGTCGCTTAAGAAGTCTATCTATCATCGAACTCTTGTACCCATTCGCTATTGCTATGTGCCTTATTATATCCAGTTCATCCTGAAAGTCCTTTTGGTTAAGTGGAATCGTTACCAACCTATGAACAAAACTGCTGTAAGCCACCATTTTCTGACTATATGGGTGATGAGAATCGGCGTGTATTGTAATATCTGTGGTGGTGGGTTTCCTATATATTTTATATTGAAATTTATTAAGATACTTTGTAACAGTCAGGTCCAGAAAGTTGAGTTTATTGTCAACCTCTGTTTCGAGGGTAAACTGTATGTTCTTGCTAAGGCTGTTCAAATAATGTTTCAATTTCTCTATCTGTCGTAGCGTGCCATTAAAAACTATAAAGGTGTCGTCTACATATCGTGCATAGAATTTAATATTATTATAAAATTTGTTATTCTCTGAGAACATGTAAGTATTTTCAAAATGATGCAAGTATAAATCAGCCAGCAGTCCTGAAAGTGGCGAACCCATTGCGAGACCAAACTCTTGTAGGTAAAAATTATTATTAAAAGTGAAGTAATTCTGCTTCAACAGGACATTCAACAATAAAATTAACTCATCTATTTGTTTGTGATTCAGCTTCTCACCTTCAATGAGAAGATCTTTTACAATTGAAATTGTGTCATGAACCGGCACGTTTGTGTATAAATTAACTATGTCAAATGAAGCGATTTTGTACGTAGGTAAGAGTTCGATATCCTGGACCCTTTTAATAAAGTCAATATTATTTTTTATGCTGTGATTATTTTTTAAAACGATACTATTTTTAACAATATGATATAATTTCTTTGCCGTCTTATAGCCAGGTGCAGATGTGTAATTTATGAGGGGCTGCCAGGAATATTTGCCTTATGTATTTTCGGTAGTCCCGTGAGCTGCGGGGCCCGTGCATGTATTGGTTTTATATAACGGCGAACATTATCATCAAACAAACTACTGCAATGATTAATAATGCCATTTAGCTGTTTGACGTATTCATTGGTAGGGTCACTATTCAATGTCCGAATGTTATTGTTATCTATAAATTCAAGTACTTTGGTATTATAGACCTGTGTATCTAATATGACAATTGTGTTCCCCTTATCGGCTTTAGTGATCACGGCATTATTAGAAGTAAGTTTGTCTTTAATTTGTCCTAATATTTTGGTTTCTGTGGCATGTTTACGGTATGTTGTCAGTGGTTTATTAAGCTTAATACGTTTATTGAGTTTGACATTTATTGACGCACGTAATTCGTTTTGTATTTGATGGTCGGATACAGTTTTAATGGCTGCTTCAATATTGGCAATCTCATTGATAAAGCGGTTATTATTACGTAAGTTGGGTGGAATGTTATATTTTAAACCTTTGTTGAGTACGTCCAAATCTTCCTTATCAAAGACAATCGAAGTTTGATTAGATATGCATGTGTAAAACTTATGTTTGTGCTCAATATTGATCTTACTATGTCCTTTGTTAACTAAGTTTAAAAACTTCTTATTCTGGGTTATATATGTACTGTAAGTTATTTACTATACTATATTTTATTTTGAAAAAGTGACTTGGATACTATATAAAAACAAAATAAAATGGAAGCTAGTCAGCGATGCCTGACTAGCTTCCATTTTATTTTGTTTTTATACTATATTTTATTTTGAAAAAGTGACTTGGATACTATATAAAAACAAAATAAAATGGAAGCTAGTCAGGCATCGATAGTATTTAAATACCAAAACGTTAAAATTAAACTATTAAAAACTAACTTGCACATTAAATTCAATAAGAAATGCTTAGAAAATAACCTGATTCCGAAGTACGCCAGGATATACATTAATAATACCTCACCAACTGCAAGAAAAACTAAAGAACATGCAGAACTTTTCTGGGTAAAATCGGAAATTAAATACTTGTACAGGAAGAAATTAATGCTGAATAACCGGTTGTACAAATTACACTTACAATTGCTCGATAGCGTCCATCCTGCTATAATCGAGAATATTTTAGATTATGTGAATAAATATACATCAGATATAACTTACAGTACATATATAACCCAGAATAAGAAGTTTTTAAACCTAGCGAACAAAGGACATAGTAAGATCAATATTGAGCACAAACATAAGTTTTACACACGAATATCTAATCAAACTTCGATTGTCTTTGATAAGGAAGAATTGGACATACTCAACAAAGGTTTAAAATATAACATTCCACCCAACTTACGTAATAATAACCGCTTTATCAATGAGATTGTCAATATTGAAGCAGCCATTAAAACTGTATCCGACCATCAAATACAAAACGAATTACGTGCGTTAATAAATGTCAAACTCAATAAACGTATTAAGCTTAATAAACCACTGACAACATACCGTAAACATGCCACAGAAACCAAAATATTAGGACAAATTAAAGACAAACTTACTTCTAATAATGCCGTGATCACTAAAGCCGATAAGGGGAACACAATTGTCATATTAGATACACAGGTCTATAATAACAAAGTACTTGAATTTATAGATAACAATAACATTCGGACATTGAATAGTGACCCTACCAATGAATACGTCAAACAGCTAAATGGCATTATTAATCGTTGCAGTAGTTTGTTTGATGATAATGTTCGCCGTTATATAAAACCAATACATGCACGGGCCCCGCAGCTCACGGGACTACCGAAGATACATAAGGCAAATATTCCTGTCAGCCCCTCATAAATTACACATCTGCACCTGGCTATAAGACGGCAAAGAAATTATATCATATGGTTAAAAATAGTATCGTTTTAAAAAATAATCACAGCATAAAAAATAATATTGACTTTATTAAAAGGGTCCAGGATATCGAACTCTTACCTACGTACAAAATCGCTTCATTTGACATAGTTAATTTATACACAAACGTGCCGGTTCATGACACAATTTCAATTGTAAAAGATCTCATTGAAGGTGAGAAGCTGAATCACAAACAAATAGATGAGTTAATTTTATTGTTGAATGTCCTGTTGAAGCAGAATTACTTCACTTTTAATAATAATTTTTACCTACAAGAGTTTGGTCTCGCAATGGGTTCGCCACTTTCAGGACTGCTGGCTGATTTATACTTGCATCATTTTGAAAATACTTACATGTTCTCAGAGAATAACAAATTTTATAATAATATTAAATTCTATGCACGATATGTAGACGACACCTTTATAGTTTTTAATGGCACGCTACGACAGATAGAGAAATTGAAACATTATTTGAACAGCCTTAGCAAGAACATACAGTTTACCCTCGAAACAGAGGTTGACAAACTCAACTTTCTGGACCTGACTGTTACAAAGTATCTTAATAAATTTCACTATAAAATATATAGGAAACCCACCACCACAGATATTACAATACACGCCGATTCTCATCACCCATATAGTCAGAAAATGGCGGCTTACAACAGTTTTGTTCATAGGTTGGTAACGATTCCACTTAACCAAAAGGACTTTCAGGATGAACTGGATATAATAAGGCACATAGCAATAGCGAATGGGTACAAGAGTTCGATGATAGATAGACTTCTTAAGCGACACCTATATAAAACTAGATCCCACCATAATACCATCGATGATAATAAAGTTAACAAAAATAAAAATAATAATAAAAAGTATATAACGACAGTGTACGGTAGCCTTTTACCTAACATTATATCCAATGTGTTTTCTAAATTTAATATAAAAGTCATGTTTAAAACAAATAATAATATTTCTAATTTGTTACGCATAAAACAACCATTCCCCTTAGAAGAGAAAACAGGTGTTTACAGGATGTCATGCGATGATTGTGATTGTTTCTATCTGGGTCAAACTGGCAGATCTTTCCTGAAAAGATACAAAGAACATCTACCAAGGAATGATTTAGACAAGCCAAATCTAATTATGCACGCCATCTAATGATGCATAACCATAATTACACAGATTTCAATACTAATTTCAAAGCAATCCATGTATGCGGTAAGGGTAGGTTAATGGACGCTCTCGAGGAGTTTGAGATTTATAAATCATTTAAAGACAAGAATATCAACAATAACAGTATATTAAACGAACAATTAAGGTTTCAATCTCACTCATTATATGATACAGCCCTAAATATAATTGCGCATGACGGTAAGTGATAAGGATTGATTTAGTTTAATTAGTGGCTCGGCAACTACATGCGCGGTTGGACCGGTCCAACGAAGCCGAAGTTACATCGTGTTATGTGTGTGTCGTTATTGTGATTTAGTAAATATGTGCAAATGTGTTTTTATGTGTTTTATGTGAATTTTAACATTTGACGAGGATTACTGATGATGTGACACATGTCACGAAACGCGTCTATATAAAAAACGCTAGAACTAAGTCACTGACGGATACAAGGTAATTAAATTATTGTGAAAAAGTGACTTGCATACTATATAAAAACAAAATAAAATAAATTTGATACAAATATCAATAAAGAAAATAGTTTGACCGAATCAATGGTCATGAGCGGGTTGGAGGTCCATTCGACTCCAATCGTAGTTCAAAACAGAGAAGTAGATGAGTCAGCTGGCATAGATGACTCTGGGATTCAGTTAACCCCACCCTCAATTAATAAAAATAAACACTTTGACAATAATGATGTGATGAATATGATGCAGTTGCTTTTAGAGCAACAGAGTAAAATGTCTAACAACATCAATAAACGTTCTGATAAACAAAGCACAATGTTAGATGACATGATTAATAAAATGAATAAACTTAATAAAGAAATAATTAACGAGGTAAGTAAAAGTGATAGTAATCACGATATCACAAGTAATAATGGTGACATAATTGAAAACGTAGTGATAAGAGAGTGGTACATTGAATAATGATGATGATACTTTTACAAACAACAGTGTTAGTTTAAGTGCAGTGGAGATTAAAAACGAGGTAGGTGAGGTGAATACAAGTGATAATCAGAAACAGGTTAGTTTAAGTGAAAACAAGGTGATAATTTAAAAGGTAAATGGAAAATAATAGTGACAAAGTCAACAGCATTGACTTGACTAGTACCAGTACAAACAATCAAGTAAATACAATAGTAACCGAAACGGTAATAAACAAAATAAGCCTAACCGAGTCAGTGACAATGGAAGGCGCTAGGATACATTCAAAGCCTATCCAAAACAAACAATGTGACAATAACGATATAGTGAACATGATACAAGTAATGTTAGAAAAACAAAGCATAACGTTAAGCAATAAATTTGATGAACGAAGTAATAAACTCGAAACCAATTTTAATGAACTTAAGGGTGAGATTAATGAAATAAAGGGGGATATAAACAGTAAATTAAATGCCTTAAATAATCGTTTAGACAATATTGATGAAAGATTTGAGACTAAATTCAATGAAATAAGTAGCGACATAAATAGTCGTTTTGATATAAACGAGAATAAGTTTGAGGAATTAAATAAACGATTCAATACTAATGATGCTAAATTTGATGAATTTACTTCACTGTGTAGACGAACTAACGAAATACATAACGAAACTACAAGAAAAACTGATGAGTTACAAGAGAAGGTGGGTATGTTAGACAATAAGGTAAGTGATGACTGTAATACAAGTGGTAATTATAATGGAGAAATAATTATGAATAGTAATGGTAATAGTTTAAATACAAATCAGGTGATGAATTATAAGGTAAGTGGCGGTGTTAAAATAAGTAATGATTATAATGGGAGTGAAATAATATTGAATCAAGATAATGGTGATACATTAAGTAATAGTGGTGATAATGAGAATAGAGTGAGAGTTGAGGTTAATCAAGGATTGCTAGTTAGTGTTTATGAGTTGGAGAAAGAATGGAGAGATAGTTTAAATGTAGAGTATGAACAGAGGGCAAATTTGTCTTATGGTATATGTGAAGGAAAGGCTTCACAAATGTTGTTGGAGGACTAAGGTTCCTCGATAGTTTTTGTGGGAGGCAAATGGTCTCCAAAATGTCCCTTAATTTGTTGTGGTTTATCTGGTAGGGCCAGACGGGGTTCTAATAATATGGTATTGCCCTCTGAGTGGTTTGAGAATATGAAATTGGGCTGTGAAAGTGATCATGAAGAGAGAGAGAGAGAGAGAGAGAGAATGATAAGAGATATTTAAGTTGACTAGGGGTTATATAAAGGTTTAGTGGAGAAGTTAAATAATGAGAAAAGTATTATAAACGATAGAGACTTACCTTGTGCAGGAGTAGACAATTATGTAATCAATATTGATGATAAACATTTACTTGTTGGAAGAATTAGTGTACTTGTAGTAGCAGATAATTGTGATAATAAAGGAACTCACCTGGGTTTAACAATAAATACTAATGGAGACTGGACAAAAAATAATAATGTAGACTTGGCTTATGATAAAATAATAATGGGGGGTAATCCTAGGGATTATTATTATTATGGCAAAATGAATAACAAAGATTTAAATGGTTATTACACAAATGATAGCCATGTGAGATATGTAAATAAAAGTGAAAAACGTTATGTGAAATTAAGACTAATTTTCGATGACGGGGGTTAGACAAACAGTGAAGGAACATTTAATTATTTGAGTCAATGGTATAATTACTTGGCTGATTTATGTAATGAAGTGTGGTAAATAATAAAAGGATATGACGAAAATTTGTAAATAAATGTGTTGGTGTTAAATGTATTGTGTCAAGGTTATATTGTTGGAATGTACACTATAGCTTATGTAACCCATGTTTGTAGTAAAGATGAAGGGTGGTATAATAATAATATTTTATTTTGCTAAATAATTAACAGGAGGTACTAATGAATTTTATTTTGAATTGTGTATTTAAATCAAAAATGTTTTAAATAATGTAACTAACGTTAAACTGTTTTGATTTGAGTTGAAATGAAACCGATTTAAAATGTGAATTTCAGTAATGCATTTAAATATACTGTGATTGGAATTGTAAAATCAATTGTAACTGATTACAATATTTATTTAAAGTGAAAATTAAAGGAAATACTTGTGTTAAGGTCATGGTAATATTCTGGTTGTGCATCAGCTGATATGCTGTTGGCATGGACATTATAGTTTGTGTGACTAATGTTTACAGTCATGCTGGAGTTGACAACAACAAGAATGTTTTATTTTGATGAATAATTGCTATGAGTAAATTTTATGAGGAAATACAAAATACAAGATGTGATGAAATGAAGTTAATTTTCTGTGAATCATAGAATGAAGTAACTTGGTGACCTGGTTGTAATATAGCCAAAATTTATGTGAGAGGATTTTATCAATGTAGATTAATAAATTAAAGTAGAATCATTTTAAATAATGTAACTAAAGTAATTTAAACCGTTTTGAATAAGAGAGGTAATAAAAGTAAATTTGAGTGGGAATTAAATTGATTTAAAATGTGAATGTCAGTAATGAATTTGAATTTATTTTGATTTGAATCTTGATTTGAATGGTAACATAAATAGTAGCTGATTAAAATGTAAAGACTAATATATTTATTTAAATTGAACACTGAACGAAACTTTTGTGTGGATGTGATTAGGAATGTTTATTTTATAATAAGATTATTATGATTTGTTTGCGTTCTATGTAATCAATGTGTAATTTTGTGGGGAATAATGTTTTGTTAAGGGAAAAGAGTACAGTAAACCCTCGATTTAACGGACCTTGGTTTAACGGACTTCGGATTTAACGGACAGAATTTGGAAAAAAACGCACATTTTCTCATCTTCAATTGTATTTGATGAGAACGGAGTATTAATCAAGAATTCATTTAATTTTTCACGATCCCTGTCTTTGCGTTGTCGTTGACGCAGGCATCGCACACGTTCAGTGGAAGACATCACGACGACTAACACTGAACAATATACACTGATATGCATCTTATTTCACTGTGAAATATTCGTCCATCAGCTAATACAGCAAGCATTACAGTGGCACGTAACTTTTCATTTCCCGTAATCTTTACTATTACAGATTTGGTTCCGTTTTGGTCCACAGTAAATATATGTAAATAAAAAATAAAAAATACGGGCGTTTCATTGGCATTTCCCATGTGTTCAAGTGAATAATTATGCTTCTTGCGTAAATGAATGACAAACCGCTGATACTGTAGGAGTTTTTCTTCGTAGTCACTCGGTAGTTTTAACGCGAGTGATGTACGTCATTTAAGCGCAAATCCATTTCACCGCATCATTCGTCTTTTACACCCGAAGCTGGCTTTGAAACCGGAAACTTTTAATTCTTCTGCGATTTCTATAGATTTTAATTTAAAAAAATGTCTAGTGACAGGGAGTCCTTGCCTTCTTAAAAGCCGTTAAGTATTCACAGACGCTGGACTCTACTGCTACAAAACGCCCAACTTGAGGTCCCGTGAATGCTCGTCGCGCAGTATTTGCATTTAAAAGTCATTCCTTCTGTTTTCTCCATCGTCGAATACAGGATTCATCAATATCGAATTTCCTTGCGGCTTCGCGATTGTATGTTTTTTCTACATTTTGTATCACAATTAATTTATAATTCGCATTGTACGGTTACATTTAATTTGATCTGACTGCATGCCTTTAGTCTCCACAATATCACTCATACCGCAAACGCACTACAAAAACGCCGAATAAAACAAAGTACAGATAAGCGATGTTGTCGCTGTTACAATAGAAAACCACACTGGTAGTTTACCCGTTATTTAGAAACATGTTACTCACACCCCTCTACTCATCCTTTGTCTTGCTGCCTACAGAAGGGCGCGAACACGCGCGTGTGCGCACGCACTTACACTTTATCTTCCTATTCTTTCTTCAGTTTGCTGTTAAAACATTCGGTTGTAGTCATAAATCATAACGCCAGAGTTAACTACAGCCAGGCAAACTGCTGTTGCTTAGGCAGTAAACAACTCATAGATACCAAAAGCGTTCGTCCCGCCAGAAGTCAGGTATAACTTCGAATTTCGTTAGCACGCAAATGCAAGCCGCATGCCAAATTAGCGACCATGTTTTTAGGAGAAAAAGTGCGGCTTGTATTCGGAACAATACGGTATTTGCATGATATTAATAGTATTAAAATTTCAAGTGTTATAGGCCTATTTGATTTAAATATATCCTCAAAAAACAAAATTTGCGATTTAACGGACTTTCTATTTTACGGACACCCCTCAGCCCCAATTAGTCCGTTAAATCGACGGTTTAGTGTACTAAGATTTAATTTGTATGAAATATATAGGCATTAGATGTAAGTATACAGTAAATTTATATTACCATGTAAACATTGTATTTTCTATAGTTAAGCTATAGGTTTATTTAAAATCAAGGTAAAATGTTTCTGTTTAAGAGTATGAATATAGAACATCTGTCATTGTAGGCTAACCAAACTAAATGAAAAACCAGTACTTTATAAAAAATCGAACCAGTACTTTGCCAATAATGAATCAGTACGACTAAGAGGAAACGAATCAGTTGGGGATATGGAATGATGGAAAGCCATTTGTTGATATTTTAATTGGATGTTTCAGAGTCAGGTGATACTGTGGCAGGTGCCTATCTGATTTTATGGTGTTGGGATCTAGACCAGAGAAGTCCAGTACGGTCGGATGGGTGCAGCCACAGCCACCAGACTAAGGGGGGTAAGTACCCATCATTTTAGTAAGAACTAAAGGGGGTTGCTGCGCCATATCTTCACTGGTCCTCTTAGGTTTTAGGCAATGAGTTTTTATGCTGCGGCATAAAACCTCTCATTGGGGGGGGGTATAGTAACGGTACAGAATTGTATGTTAAAGAGATAATAATTTAAATCAGTTTTAATTTTGAAGTAGTCAGTATTCACCTGTGGGGTACCCCATTGTAACCAGCCACACATACAATGTTATTGCAGACTGTTTATGTCTGAAGCCTGTAGTCTGCCCAGCTAGACGCATTACGTAACCACTGGCAAGCTGTCTCTTTGTGAATCACAGTAAAACACTTTGTCACCCCAGTTTGCATCAGACAGTAGCACAGAACAGTCATTAACTAACACCAGAGTGGTCGTAAGTTAACGGTGGCCTCGGGTGCAAGATAGGCCGAAAATACTATAATCGGCCTATCTAGTAAAGTGCGCAATACAACAGTAAACTAACTACAGTGCCAGTTAAATGAAAAATTTTGAAAACGAATTTTGGTGTCGGAGTAAAAAGACGTAATTGTAGTATGTGACCAAGTGTAGATAAGCAGCAGCGAAAACAGTCCATCTAATAATAATCCATCATTTAGTTTTTTATAAAGTGTACACAAATAAATAATGAGATCTCAAACAGTGGGGTAATTAAAGAAAGTGAAAGAGTGAGAGAGTGTATGCGAGGGAAAAGGGGAGCAATAATTAATCAATGTACTGGTTTCTAGCTAAAAGCAGTTGTTAAAAGAATTTTGGTTAAATAAGTTTGTTTGTTTCTAATTGTTAAGAAAGAGCAAAAGATAAAGAAGGGAATATTGCATTGTGAATAAAATAAGATTTGGTTTAATATAAAACATGTGTTAGAGTAAGTTATTACGTCATAACCATTTCCTATTCTGTGCTGAAAACCTCGTCTAACGTTCTGTGGAATTTTCTGAGTTTAAGGGTGGTCAGATCACGGGAATATTTAATTTTTGTAAGGGTAAGAGTGTAAAGGTTTCGATATTAAACCATAAAATATCATGGCGAACTGGGCAGTTTAATAAGGTAAGTTTAACGGGATTATGATGGTAAGTAAAATTCTGGCAGCAGTGAGTTTTAGTAGCATTATATTATGGTATTATTTTATTAATGGTAAAGAATAAATACCGTTACAATTTATACTTATATCTCACTTCTGTTGAAATACCCAAAATTGACAGATTCTGTATTCCAAAAGCTCGTACCCATCTTTAATTACTGTTTAGGTGATATATTTTAATGTGTTTGGAGAAATTCATGTTTTAATTATTATTAACCCAATTCAGTGTGGAAGTAAACTGATGTCTCTTATATATACTTTGTAGAACAGCATAATGAGATTTATAAGATACATCGCTTACAGAATCTTCTTATCAAATGACTGTGTAATCACATATACACATTATCATTCTTTTCACCATGTTTAGTGACTAATTATAAATAAAAATCAGATATTATCATGAACATTATACAGTCCCAGGAAAAAGAGAACAAGTTATATTCGGGAAAGGTACAGTATATTAATTTTCTATTACATGTATCTGAACGTTCCATATTTTTCACTAAATGTCAACTGGTAAATCAGTATATATTATTTGTGACATCATATGAAACTATGATAAATAAAAATTATACACTATTATCATAATTACAAAATCAAAGTCGCCAAATCTAAGTTGATGCTTTTTACTCTAAGACCTCTGGTATAGTTTTCAAAAAACAACGTTCACATCATATCCTGCCACAATATCTTTCTCAAGAAATATGCAAAAACAAACGTTTTTATTATTACCATAATTTTCAACTGTCTGAAGAACATTCATATAAGCTCGTACACTAGCCAACAGCTCCGAGGGTTTAGCAATCTCACTTGTATCCGGATTAAACATAACCATTCCTACAAGAGCTCGAGCAAATCTGTTTTCTAAATGTTGATGTAGATACTCTCGAGGCGCAAATGTGTACTCCCATACATTGATAGTAGAGCAATAATTCAGAGCAAAACAAAGTTCTGTCAACGCCATATGCAATTTATCCATCCTACAAACAAGTAAATCACATGTTACCAAGTAGTAATCATTATGCATAAAAGAGTATTATATAAATATTATAATTTTTTTTATATTTGTGGTAGTTACATTTTAATTCTAACAAAGAATCAAAAAATTATATGGGACTGAAGTAATCAAGCATATCAAATTGTATTCCAGTGACACTCAAAAACAATGAAGTGGCCATTTCCTCAATTAATGTGGTGTGAGATTTTCAGCTGAACTTTATCTCAGAGTACACTGACCATTGTAACGGGGCAAAAGGGGTGAGACAGGTTTTGATCATTTTAACCAGTAAACCAATCTATTTGAAAGTTACTATTCGGTAACAGTCAGTGCAAGGTACGCATTGGAAATTGTGACAAAGAATATATGGTGAATTGACTTTAGCGTCGAGGCTGGTACGTCTCGTTACAGGAATGTAAAATTATTAGAAGGGAGCAAATGCGCTCCCAAGTGCGCGTTCAGGCGGCCAACGTTCTCATGGTTTGGTCATGTATGAAGAAATACCTCAGCGCTGTGTGCGCGTAGGACAAAGACAGTCGGCAAATAACATCTGAAGGTAACGGAAACGAGCAGTGGTGTGCGTCGCCAGCCGGGCACATTTTCCATCTCGCCCGCCTGTAAAAATGTGAATAAAAACTAGTGTTTGTTGTTACGTAGCGGCGGCTGTTGCGAGGTTCAGTATATAGGCTCGCGACCCGAAAACCTTTTAAAATTCGTAAAAATGAGTTAAAAGTATAATTGGAAGTGATCTAACTTACAACACAAAAGTTAACCGTTAAATGTGAATAATTTACTGTGACAAAACGTGGTGAACAGACAAAACATCCGAAGGGGGACATGTGATTGGAGGAGACACCAACGGACACGTAACGTTATATAAATTTTAATATAAAGAGATCTCTATATTAGGGGGAAAATTTAAATATTGTGTGAATAAGCGTATGCATAAGTACTGGGTTGTCCTTACATAATCTAAGTAATTAATAACTTATAGTTTAATTAACCAGTTGTATGTAATGGTAATTAATGAAGGTTAAAGAAAAATGAATGCTAAATTTTGTCGGTAGTAGTCATGTTTTTAAATGTTCAAATCTGTTTAAATTTGGAAGACTATATAAAAGAGAAGTCATACTAGTATTTTCTAAAAAAGAATTACATGCAGAGAATAAATAACTTTTAAAATGAATAAAATGGTTAATAGCGTAACCATGCGTTAAGTCAATTATTACGCCAAATTAACATCACCTATCCCGTATAGAAAATTTCGCCTAACGAACCTGGTAAGTAAGTGAAAGTGTTTTAAGGTCTCCATATCTGGTCCTTAAAAGATATTGGTGGCGACCTATGAGTAATTTGGAGTCTTCTGTTTTGGTAAGTCAGTGTAAAGTGTAATCAGGGCAGGTGCATAAAAAGATCGCACGCAGTAAGTAGAAGTCAAGTGGTGGAAATTGGTAAGGTAAAGAAATAGAGAATAACAAATGGCGATCCCTGCCAGTATAACTCGGATGAATCTATTCATATGGGTTTAGGCCCGATTCAAAGTACGTAATAGGTGGTGATAATAGGCGGTTTTTGTAATACTAAAAAATTACGAGATTTGTGATTAGAGGTTAAGACGTAAAACACTGTGAGTCAAAGTTATAAGATTTTGTTGAGATAATAAATAAGTAATTAATTATTTGATTAAAGAATAATTACATTCATAAAAATGGAAAATATGGAAAACGAAGTCAGTTTGTCTGACTCAACTGTTATAAGTGAATCAGAAATGCAGTCAGAGACTCCTATAGTAGATAAAGAAAGCTGGACAGAATCAGCTGTTATGGACGAGGTGAGAGTTCATTCAACTCCCGTCTCGACTAGGAAAAGTAATAAAACTGATGACGAAACGAGAAATTGGTTTTGTGAGATAATGGAGGAGATTAAACTGATGTCTAATCGTTTTGACGCTAAATTTGATGAACAAAGTAATAAGTTTGACACTAGATTTAATGAAATAAATAGCGACATCAATAATCGTTTCGATGTCAATGATAAAAAATTTAATGAATTAAGGGGTGAGATTGAACAACAAAATATAAAAAAGTAAAGTAATTTGAATAAACATCTGAACGAGATTGACGAACGGTTATTGACATTTAAGGAACAAGTGACAAGAGTCAGTAGAGGAACATATTAAAAGTAAAGTAAATCAGATAGTTAATATAAAGGTAAGTGACAGAGGTAAAAATGAATTAATAAGTAATAGTGATAAGATAGGGGAAACGAGCTATTTAAAGATAGTATAATGAAAATACATAGTGATGATGAAGAGATAGTTAGAGACATAGTTAGTAAGAGTGAGAGAGTAATAGGTGGTAAAAGGGTAGAAACAAGTGTTTATCAGTTAGAGAGAGAGTATGAAGAGAGTTTACAGGTAGAGGGGTGGCAGAGGGTAAAATTTTCCTGTGGTGTTGTGGGGGGTGAAGAAAGGTCTTCACAAATGTATTGAGTAGATAAGTGTTCTACCAATAATTGTACTTTGAATTTTTGTGTTGTTCCTGGAGGAACCAGGAGGTGTTTTAATATAGCAGTACCCTCTGCATGGAGTGAGAGAGACAAAGTGATATGGCATTATGGTGAGAGATATTTAGAGAGAGTTGTGTGTAGATGAGGAAATAGAGTTATTTACGTTAAGTAGGAGTTATAAAGAGTTGAAAGAGATGTTAGAATTGAAGGAAATAGACGATATAAAATACTTACCTTGTGAAATAGAGATGGATGATTATTTTGATGATACGGTTGTAAATGATAAAAACTTACCTTATAATGTGATTGATATAGTAGAAGAATATGATAAAATAACTTACCTTATGTAGACCAAAAATACTGACGGAGACAGGATGTAATGTTCTACTTTAACATCTTTATAAATTAATATATATATATATATATCTCCCACTTACCTTAATTTAGCCCAGGCTTACGTCACACGAACTGTGAAATACAAGCATGACTTAGGTTATATCAATAACGTAATCGACTCTCATTTCTTGTGAACTAACTCAAATTTATTTCACATTCTGTTTAATATTCTCTTCAAATTTAATTATTTGTTATTTTCCCTTTTTATCAAAAAACACTATTATTAATCTGTTATAATTATACAGGCACATGAAATAAAAACCACATGGTGAATTACTTATAATGCTAACAATCTAATACTTAAATTATAAACCAACCCAGCTTGCTCACTCTCTTACTCATTCTGATTACTCCATTTATGTAAAATAAGAATAGGTTTGATGGAATATGGTTACATGATGCAGCGTCGTCTCTGCCGACCACGTGGTGCGTCCTTCAATATTCTCTCACACTATGTTCAAAAGGTTGTTGGTTTACTTTTGATAAAAAATTCACTTGTTTTCACCGTGTTCCATATTAATTTAAACTTTTACCCTGCTTTACACATCTCTGATACACACTTGGTTGGTCGGACAACCCTAATTCGCTCGAGCAAAGATGACCGCACGCGGCCTGAATGGTTAGTCGACTGGGTGACGCTATGCTGAGCGTCGGTAATGCCACATCCGCCAGCTTGCGCTCTGACTCGTTGATTCACTCACGTGGCAGGTTAATTAGCTCCGTTTTGTTCATTTCCGTTAGTGACTTTGGTGCCAAGATTATAAACAGCGGCACACGAGCGCGCACACCCCCGCATTCCAATGCCTTTATCTTTCTTGTACCTAGCACCGCCTGACACAAAGTTGACTACAGGGGGTTACACAAATCAAGTTTTAGTGACCATAAAGGGTGCCCAAATAATTATTGAATTAAAAAAAATAGATCCTTCAAAATTATTATTAAATTGACATCTAGCTATTCCCCTTCAATTGCCCCGTTACAATACCCCCCAATGAGAGGTTTTCTGCCGAAACAGAAAAACTCTCATTGCTAACCCTAAGAGGATCGGTGAGGATATGGCGCCAATAACCCCCCTTTAATTTCTTAACACGTCATGGGTAAACTATGTAACGTGTCAATTTTGGGTCATTTTATTTTTTACAATGGGGCATTTACATTTTTGTTTATTTCGTGTTTGTGCGGGATTTTGTAAAATTATTGTGTAACGTCAATTTCATTATAACAGAACACGTGTTGAGAAACAGTGGTGTAACAAAGCATAGACGCAGTTTGCTGTTGAGTAATGCAGCCAGGAATCCGCGCCACCTTAAAAATCTAAGAACTTTGTATATGTATGTCGGCGCCCGTACGTAACATAGCCGGGCGGAGCGCTGAAGTGACGCCGTAAAAAACTCCACCGTCGAGGCAAAACATGGCGATGGAACGAACCGTGTGTAGCAACATACAGCCAACTACAGGAAATGCCGTTAAGCCACGCCTACTACTAATGACGTCAGTGTGGCACATGCAAATATCGGCTATACATGTGGCGAATATAATGACTATAGGTCACGCATAAAACTCATAAGCCACAGCAAATCAGCATTGTACAACAACGAAAATCAGGTGGCAGTGAACCGCCGCTTTCTCCCGCTCGCGGTCCACGTTGAGCAGTCTACATCAGTCAGAGACGCTAAGCGGTGCACGTTGTCTAGCAACAGGGTTCACATCCAGCCGTAGTTGTTACACGCGGCCCGGTCGGTTTGTACTGTTGAAGTATGAGTAACCAAATGAAATAACGTCTTCATACCGACCGGGACCCGAGGAAGCAACGAATATATAATGAAAACAGTGCCATGGTCAGCGAGTGAGATATATATAAGGTGCCGGGACTAACGAAACGAGAACGCGTGTTCGGGCGAGGCCTCGATATGTATATGTGCGTATTTAAAGAACAAATAGGATTTTTCAGAACATAAGGTACTGTAAATAATAAGAGAGAATGAGCAGGCTGGGCTGTACTTATAAGTATATGTAATTGTTATATAATAATTCTATTACCATGTCTACACTCAGAACAATAAACGTAATTAATTTAGATACAAATATAATACCATAATGCAATCACTATGTTTACAATTGATCATAATTTTATTTTGAACACTAAAAAGTATTCAGTTAATCACTAAAATGTGTTAGACTAAGTTATTTCGTCATTACCACGTTCTCATTTCTGTGTTGCGAAATTCGTCTAATGAACCGGAATCTTTCTGAGTTATTAATTGGGTGGGGTCAGATTGCTAAATTGTCCGTTTTATTAAGGTAAAGTGTAAAGGTCTCCATATCTGTCCTTCAAAGATATAGGTGGCGACTCTGGGCTTCTGGTAAAATTTCTGCAGCAGGTAAGTCCTGGTAGTGTATTTTCTATATTAATATATTTTCGGCTTATTTTTTATCGTCACAATGTCAACGCGCTGCCAGGATTTTCGTTTAATTGTAATTTTATACGAGATAGACCTATTTTAATGCACAGAAAATAGGATGTGGTAATGACGTACTTATGTAATATTATCGTACATAATTACGCTAAATAAGGTTACGTTTGGGTAGAGCTAGCGTGTGTTTACTTTTACGTATTGATAACTGTTTTATGTATGGGGTATTGTGATTTAAGGGGGCGTGATATAAAGGGTATGATATAAATAATTTTTTGAAAATGACCGATGTACAAGATACGAATAAACCTAACGATAGTGTAGGGGTGGAAGAAAAAAAGGTGTCGATAGACGATCTGTTTAATCTAATATAAACCATGTCTGAAAATATAAATAGCAATTATAAAGAGCAACAAATTGATTCCAATGTCAAGTTTCACGAGTTGAAAAATGAGATTCAAGAATTAAATAAATGTTTAGAAAGTACTAATGAAACGATAAGAACCACTTTAAATAAATTAGAACAGAGTGTGGAGAGAATGGAAGTAGTTGTGATGAATCCAGAGAAAAATAAAACAAATGAAAATTGTAGTGACAATTGTAAAAATACGATACCAGATAGAGAATTAATAGATAATAACGATGTTGTTAAAAACAATGAGAATAATAATATAATTGAAAATGTCATATCAGAGAGTACTGATGAGGTTGTGGAATGTGAGTATGAGATGTTAAGATGTGTTAGTGAGTTAGAGAGAGAGAGAGGAAAAATAATGTTGTGGTAGAGTGGGGACAGAGAGTAAATTTTCCCTTTATTATTTATGATGTTTATGATGATGATTTAATGTGGTCACAAGTGTTGTTGAAGGGCAAGAGTCCCGTAGTAATAGATGAATTGAGGTGTTTATTTTTGTTGTGTAATGTTGTACCCTCTGTCGGTAATAATGATGTTGAAAGTGTGATTTGGTATGGTGATGAAAGAGATTTAAACAGAGAATTGTGTGTGGAGAAAGTAACAGAATTATATAACTTAAATAGAAAGTATGATGAATGGAAGGAAAGTTTAAAAGTATATTTGAGTAACGATGATTATAAGGATTTGACTAAAGTAATTGACCCGATCACGAATGTATTTACCAACGGAGACTTAACAAAAATACCTAATGTAGACTGGTGTAATGAGTATTTTGGTATGATGAATGGGTTTAGTTTGTATGGTTACAACACACAAAACAGTCATTTGTGTGGTGATAAAAGTGAACAATGCTACATAAAAACGAGACTTATTTGGGACGATGGAGGATAAACTATTAAAACAATAAAAGACAGTGTAAACATTGTGTTTAATGGTTTTTGACATGGCAAATTTGGACAATGAAGTGTGGGAAAACTGAACAGTTATTAACTAAAATCTGTAAATAAAAATATAGTGAATTTATTGGTGTGCATTGTGGAATGTTAAGTAAATAATATGTGTACGTAAGATGATTGTTGTAATAATAATATTGAAACATTTGCAAGTTAAATAAATATCAGAATTAATTTTGAAAACAGTAATTGATTAATGGTAATTGTTTCGATAACTATATAATTTATATTTTTGGTAATTAATGTAATTAAAACAATTTGATACATGTTAAATATTTTGATTGCTTATTTAAATATTAATTAATTAAATTTTTTTATGAATTTAATTTATTTTACGAGATTTGGAAATTTGGTAATGAATGATAAATTATTTGATGTAAACTAATATTTTTGTGAAATGTTTCAGAGGTGAGGTGAAAAGTATTGTGATATGGTGATTATGTTTTGTGTGTATATCGTGTTAAATGGATTGTAAGTATGAAAATTTTATAATCATGTATAACAAAAATGTTTACATGTAATTAAGATTTCAATTCAATAGTCATATTATTGGAAATAATTGTGTTTAATAAAAATGATGATTAAAAAATTTTTTTTAAATAATAACTGAAAGATAATGGAATTTATAATAAATCTTGATAATAAATTTTGAAAATTTTTAGGAAGATAATTGTTGAAAATTATGAAAGATATAAGTGAGTTAAAGGGTTAGTGATGAATGAAGGTCTCATACTATAATGTTGTATATTTGATTTCTTAGTTAGCTATTAAGTTGCTATTGCGGGGGTGGCCTGTGCTCCCGTAGATAGCGAAATGGGTTGGGGGTAACAGAGTGTGTTACCTCCATCGGAGGCCAAAATGGCGAAAATGTGCGACACACTTTTTTCGTGTAAAATAAAATTTACACACTGCTAGACGACCGTGTCGCACATACTAGTGATGAATGTAACAGGCAGTGAAATGCAAGTTAGATTTCCCCGACTTTTTGGGCGATTACTGCCTTACCAGCACTAATCGTGGATTTGGCTAGCGGCCAGCTATGGTCATATCAAGTCCCTTGACCATAGCTGACTTGAAATTGGTATATATTAGAAATTCAATGGGGGGAGAAAATTAGGGGAAATCTCCCGGAACTATGAAACAGCGGCTGCCACTCTGCCCACGTGGGGGTAGCAAAGACAGGTGGTAGACCCGCATTAAGGGTATGTAATTATAGACCAGAACATGTTGATGTTCATAACCTTTTAAATATAATAGCGGAAGCAAAGACCCGGAGAGGTAAAACCTACTCCAAAATATACAGTCTTTGTCGAAGCGAAAGGGCGATACAGTCCTCCATAACTTGAAATAGTGTGTGTGGATGGGAGGTGACTCAAATGAGCCACGAATTTAAATTTTACAACATAAAAAATTTTTTTGTTTCTAATTCAAATTTGATCAAATAAAAATGCTTGCGCTCTGTTCAAATAACTAGATGCTCATACTTTCAATACACGGTGTTCATGCTATAATTTTAAATGTATTATTTCATTGTCGTAGGTTAGAGATAAGCATTGATAAGAATTTGTGTTTTCATTATGTGTGTATATTTTTTTTCTAAGCCAATAATTAAGCCGTCTAGCAGGCGGTTAATATGAATGACCAGAATCAGAGAAATGGGAAACAATGAGGTGAGAAGTAATGATAAATAAAAATATATATATTTCATGTAGTTTGTTCAAGTATGAAATGTGTTTTAATTGTGTTAGGAGGATCAGCTGATCAGCAATAATATGTCACTGGTATATTAGTTATAAATGTTCCAAATAATTAATGTTCAATGTAGTGTTAATGTATTACAGATGTTTTAAAGTAATGGGAAAAATAATTTGATAAAACGAGAAATACAGTAACAATTTGTGCAAGTTAACAAAAGATAGTGTTTGGGTGATGAATAATTTATGGGACATATAGATCTGTCCAAGTTAAAGTCAAAGTTAGAGAAATAGTAGAGGTGAAGATAATGTAATGCTGTTTTTGAGTTAATGTAATGTAATAGAGTTTTAAGAAGTATTGATGTTGACACAGTAGTAATGGAGAATTATGTAGATTTTGAGTGCTATATTGTTGTTTATAATTAATGATGTTATTTTGTTGTATTTGAAGTGAGGTAATGAGATTGAGATTTCTGGGGATGGCAATTTTGTAAAGGGGGGTGGTGAGTAAGGAGTCCGCAACGACAGGCGTTGTGGCGGGTAGCAGTGGGTTTTCAGTGAGTGATTGCCGGATAAATAGGAAGGGCAAGAGGTGGAGACGGTGGTGAGTTGAGGGAACACATATCCTATGTACAAAGGGTTAGAGTGTATTTTTTTATATATATATATATATAGAGAGAGAAGGTAGCGATTTGAGTTTAATAGTAAGTTGAGGTTAGAGCGTTTTGGGATAGATGTTTTGGTAGAGATGGGTGCAATGGGAGTTGAAGTTGTTAGTGGTTAGAGTCAGAGGGAGAAAGTTGATCTATGTATACAGATCAAGTAGTAAATTAAATGAGAATAAATAATTTACATCACCCACAGTAGTGTAGAATACGATGGTTAAAGAAAGAAAGAGATTTATAATAAAGATAAAAAACTTTTATTTTTGAAACCAGTGACAGAATGTTGATAGAATTTGGTAATGTAAAATTAAGATTTGTTTATTTTGAATATTTTAAATGGCAATTGGCTTATTGTTTATAATAATATTTTGTTTATTTTCATTGTTTTATTTTATTGTTTTGTGTTTCAAATTAGATTGTTACAGATGTTGAATGTATTTTCAGAAAGTATACATAACATATGTAGGTCAAGGGTCTTGGACTTGACCTAGTTTCGATCAGCTGATGAGGTCATGTACATACTAAGCTTGTGCAGTAGGAAGGCAATGTAATTTGTTTGTTCAATCAATTTAAAACAATTTTCAAATAATGTCTAAATATGAAGGAAACATTTTCATAAATTTAAATTTTTTTTTTGAATTTTAAAATTTTTGGAAATTTTAATTTTGAAAAAAAAAACTTGATTTTTCGCCTGCCAGTTAATGAATATTTTTGAGTAATGATTATTTTATTATGTGTGTATTAACCATGTTTATTTTTATTGATTTATTTTGTATTGCATTGTAGTGCTAGACTCTAAGTATTCACCTGTTAGAGTAAGGATATGTTTTGATTAGGAGAAATGTCTAAGTTAAGTCATTTTAAATTCACTTATTTCAAATAAAAAACAGAAAACAAGGAAGAGAATTTTTTGATAAAGTAGATTATTTTCAATTTTGAATTGTTTTAATTTTTGTGAATTTTAAAGAATTTTTTCGATGTGTAATATGTAATGTGTGTGAGCCCAGTATCTGCTAAAGGCAGCCCAGCTTGCATACAAAGGGAAACATATCGGTGGAGGATCTGGCATAATCTGAGCCAGGGATTGAGGATATTTGGGGGTAGCATGTTAGGAGGTGAGGCGTGCTGTGGTACGAGTCTGTTCGATTTCTCGGTGTTGGGATCTCTTACGGAGAAGTCCAGTGATCTCGTTCAGATGAGCCCATAGTCGCTGAGCCAGGAGGGTCATGTACCCATGCGGATTAAGAACAAGAGGGGGTTGTTGGCACCAGTTCCTCACCGGTCCTCTTCGGGGTTTATCGATGAGATTTCTTCTGTTGTGGACAGCAGAATTCTCATCGAGGGGGTATTGTAACGTGTCAATTTTGGGTCATTTTATTTTTTACAATGGGGCATTTACATTTTTGTTTATTTCGTGTTTGTGCGGGATTTTGTAAAATTATTGTGTAACGTCAATTTCATTATAACAGAACACGTGTTGAGAAACAGTGGTGTAACAAAGCATAGACGCAGTTTGCTGTTGAGTAATGCAGCCAGGAATCCGCGCCACCTTAAAAATTCTAAGAACTTTGTATATGTATGTCGGCGCCAGTACGTAACATAGCTGGGCGGAGCGCTGAAGTGACGCCGTAAAAAACTCCACCGTCGAGGCAAAACATGGCGATGGAACGAACCGTGTGTAGCAACATACAGCCAACTACAGGAAATGCCGTTAAGCCACGCCTACTACTAATGATGTCAGTGTGGCACATGCAAATATCGGCTATACATGTGGCGAATATAATGACTATAGGTCACGCATAAAACTCATAAGCCACAGCAAATCAGCATTGTACAACAACGAAAATCAGGTGGCAGTGAACCGCCGCTTTCTCCCGCTTTTAGACACAATTTTAGAGACACAATGAGAGTGACCCTAACACTTAAAATCGTTTGTTCTCATAAGTGAAATACATCACTAATCATCGAATCATAATTATAGCAACTGTTACTGAACAGGAGCTGGGTCACCAACCACCAACTCTCTCTTTAGAGTACGTGAAATTGAATGTCCCTCTGTTTACAGATGTCGTCACCCTCTCACTGATTGCTCAGTTCACTACTGCTACATCGTTTTCTTAATTCCCCCCTTTACCCAGTTACAATTAGGTAACCACCCGCCGGATAAACCAGATCGAGCGTTTGCCTTATGCACAGATGCATTATCTGTGCCCCTGGCTTGTAACGGCCAGCTCCTTTTCCACACACACTATTGTTTCTGCTGGTGGACTGTAGCGCCCATTTGCATTCTCAAGAACTGAAGTTTATATAGGGTATAGACACTGCCTATACCATTCTTGGTTCAACGTTATATAAAAATTCGGCATTACTGATGTCCGAGGACACCAGTAATCCTACTATAATGATTCACACACCCTTATTACGGCACTATCACCACCTTCGATGATAGCCACTGTTCCATAGTTCTATAGGTTCCCCTGAGTTACCCCCCGGTTAATTTCTAAGTTCACCAATTTGGAATATACTTACATTATAAATCCACGGTCAGGGTTCGGTGAAGCCGTGACCGCCCGAAATGTAGGGGAAACTACTAAAAGACATATAAGGTTCACACTTATACCGTTACTACAATTCTCGGATGGTAAACTCTTATATGTTTGGTTATATTATTATTTATCACCTCTAAGACTCATTTACTATTTATTATTCGTCCATTTAAACATTTTATTTTATTTAAATTGCATTATAAAATTCCTACTTACATTACATCACTCATAACACATGATTCCTGTTATTGACACAAAATTATAAACATTTACCACCACCAGATCACGTACAATCATATGTACCTTCTGAAACATTTTAACAATCACATGACTCCACAATTATAACCACATTTTACATTTCTTCATTTACTATTTATTATCAAATTCCAATCTCATAAAATCATTTAAATTCATTAGCAACATTTCTTTATACCACATTTTTAAATTAATCAATTGTGACAGTACAATAATCTCGATGTCAGAATTATGGTATGAGTGGTAACAAGTTATCGGATTTTATTGTATCACACACACACATGCATGGAGAGAACAATTTCCTTTGTGAAGAGACAACTACGCATATTCAAATAGATCACCACGATTCCAAGGTCAGGAGCCGACGTGCAGAGATGAACGTACGAAATGGCCATCCAAGTGGAAATAGATCGTAAATAGGCACTCTCATTGGTCCAGAAGACGGGACGTCATTAAAATAAATGATGACCTAACAAACAATGACATGACAACAGGGCGTGAGCCAATTCCGAACAATAGACAATGACGTGGATGCGCTAACACATACACAAAATATGTGCTTTGCATCTTCCCAGTTCCCTACGACTCATCAAGATGTCTACACGCTAAATTTGTGGCTGGCACAGTTTCGCTAGTAAAAGTGTTCTTTTACTGATTTAAAATGTAATTAAAGTACAAGTAATGTAGCACAGTTAACTGCTACTTGAGATGTAATTAGATTCAGTGTAACAAGGGAACAAAACGAGATTACGAGAGATGCCGAACACCTGGCCAAACGGAGAACATCGGAAGGGAGACCGCAACTAATAATCAGGAAAGTGCAAACTAATTAACTGTTATTCTTTGGTGAAAATGAGCTCTAAATATAAATCCAAAATTTACAAAAGGTATCGATCATATAACATGGGGGAAAGAGTGTGTGTGTGTGTGTGCGTAAGAATATGTTTGTACTCATAAATTATTAATCAGCAAATTGAGGCATTGGTTTCTGTCATTTATTACAGAGAAATAATAACGAGAGAACTGCAGTCTCTTGGAGAGGTATGGTAATAAACCAGACATACCATCAAATAATGAAATTAGTGTACTCAGTATTGATAGAGGAGTAGAAATCACGTAGCTAGTGATGGTAAGACGCCATTTTGTTGTATTGTAATATGTAACTCAGAAAAGGTATGATATTAAATTCAGTATATGTCCACACTAAAGTTGTTCAAATCATTGTTTCGTATACCTCTCTTGTTTCTAAATCTCGCTGCAACGAAAAACTGGACCCTAGAGAAGAAATTCAATTGGAATCTAAATCGTGCACTAAAACCGAGAAATTTATGGTAAGTAGGTGTTTGTTTTTTTTATTGTATGTTATTACCATAAAATACAAGAATAAAATATGTGAAAAGTCGGATTGTTGACAATTTGCGCCCAGAACAAGGGACATTAGTTTGATTGTTGACACAATTACTTCATCTCAAACTATGTAATTCAATCAATTGTTCAAAACACAAATTATTTTAATTACCTTACTCCAAAACAATTACAATTCATTTATTATCACCTTCATAATTATTCTCATTATTTATTTAGTCTGCCAAAATATTATTATTATTATTACATCAATTTCTACTACATACACATTGTTTACATAAAGCACACTTTACAACATAGACACAATTAATTTCACTATGAATTTATTTACAATCTCTTGTCATTAATTTTTCTGTTTACCACACCTCATTTCATAAGTTAGCTAGGTATTACCATAAACTAAAATATTTAAAATGTCCATTCACTGATTTTTTATTTAAACCCCGTCATCATATATTAGTCTGATATATTTATAACACAACTCGTTTTTATCGACATACATTACATTATAATTATTATTGTAAAGACTACTTTCGTTAATTATATTGACACAGTAATTAACTACATATTTGTCTCCCATTAATTCATAAAGCCCGTCTACATTGGTAATTTTAGTCCAGTCTCCATCAGTATTTTTGTTTAACATATGCCTATCAGCATATTCCTCCACTATATCCATCACAACATCAGATAAGTTTTCATCATTTACAACCGTATCATCAAAATAATCATCCATCTCTATTTCACAAGGTAAGTCAATTTTCTCTCCTCTCTCAATATCTAAACTCTGCACTAACATTTCATAGCCTCTATTAATCTCAAAAATCTCTATCTCTCTCTTTCTCTCATCACAATACCTCTCACAAACCCACTGACCTATTTCATACCACGCAAAGGGCACAACAAACTTACAATATTTCTTGGCTCTTCCAAGAATATTACAACATATTACGGGACTACTTGAAGACACCTCATCTTCCACACAACTACTGGAGGAAACTCTGTCCTCATACAACACTTGTGAAACCTTGTTTCACCATATACTTGGGGAAAATTTGCCCTTAGCCCACCTAACCTTTCATCACACTCTCTCTCATTTTCATTAACACTTGCTATGCTCACAACCTTACTCTCTAGCACCACATGTTTAATTATATCATCGTAATTCTCACCCCTACTTACCTCATTATATGTCATTTGATCGTTTTTATTTTCATCGAATTTACCGGACTTGACTTTTCACTAGTCTCTACCCCAATTTTAATCTCGTAATTTTCGTCTACTTTATTCTTTGTACAGTTATTAATTATGTCACCTATTCTGTTTATTTGTTTATCAAACACATGATCTATTGATTCTATTATCTCATCTTTCATATTATCAAAACGTGTATTAATTTCATCTACTTGCTTACTAAAATTAAAATTCTGTTGTTTAATTTCATCTCTGATTCTCATTCAACTTTTCATTAAAATTATTTTTAATTTTATCATTCTGTTCATCAAATCTAGCGTCAAATTTATTATTTTGTTCATTCAATTTCTCATTAAAATTACTATTTTGAACGTCAAAACGACTATCTATTTTATCAAAATTTTCATCACTACTGTCAAAACGACTCTTTATTTCATTAAATTGATTTAGTAAAATACTCATCATGTCGTCATCAAATTTACTATTACATTTTGTTGAGGTTGGAGTTAACTGAACCCCGAATCCTCTGTCACATTTGTTTGATCTGTTACATTTAATTCAACTATTTTTTCTTGACCCACATTCGGGGTTGAATGAACCCCCAGGTTACTCATGACAGCTGATCCGTTAAAATTAATTATTTCCTCTATTTCATTTTCATTATTTCCTGCCATTTTTAAATTATACAATTACCATTTATTTTATTATATTATATTTTAACAATTCTTATCTTACATACATTAAGTATTCCTTAAGTATTACTGACGTATAACCTCATTTTTCATAATTTTTTACACACTCCTAAATCACGCTTATATTCACTTGTAGGTGTGATTTATAAATTTATAAATTTTATAAATAGTCTCTGTTCAAGGCGCCAATTGTAGTGTTTATATTAATAAGAATTACAATATTTAAACTTGTCCCTGTTCTCGGGCGTCAATTGTAATGTTCTACTTTAACATCTTTATAAATTAATATATATATATATATATACACCTCCCACTTACCTTAATTTAGCCCAGGGTTACGTCACACGAACTGTGAAATACAAGCATGACTTAGGTTATATCAATAACGTAATCGACTCTCATTTCTTGTGAACTAACTCAAATTTATTTCACATTCTGTTTAATATTCTCTTCAAATTTAATTATTTGTTATTTTCCCTTTTTATCAAAAAACACTATTATTGATCTGTTATAATTATACAGGCACATAAAATAAAAACCACATGGTGAATTGTGATATTATTATTTAATACATTTAATATATTTCAATCACAAAAATATTTGTCTTCCATTAATTCATAAAGCCCGTCTACATTGGTAATTTTAGTCCAGTCTCCATCAGTATTTTTGTTTAACATATGCCTATCAGCATATTCCTCCACTATATCCATCACAACATCAGATAAGTTTTCATCATTTACAACCGTATCATCAAAATAATCATCCATCTCTATTTCACAAGGTAAGTCAATTTTCTCTCCTCTCTCAATATCTAAACTCTGCACTAACATTTCATAGCCTCTATTAATCTCAAAAATCTCTATCTCTCTCTTTCTCTCATCACAATACCTCTCACAAACCCACTGACCTATTTCATACCACGCAAAGGGCACAACAAACTTACTATATTTCTTGGCGCTTCCAAGAATATTACAACATATTACGGGACTACTTGAAGACACCTCATCTTCCACACAACTACTGGAGGAAACTCTGTCCTCATACAACACTTGTGAAACCTTGTTTCACCATATACTTGGGGGAAAATTGCTCTTAGCCCACCTAACCTTTCATCACACTCTCTCTCATTTTCATTAACACTTGCTCACAACCTTACTCTCTAACACCACATGTTTAATTATATCATCGTAATTCTCACCCTACTTACCTCATTATATGTCATTTGATCGTTTTTATTTTCATCGAATTTACTGGACTTGACTTTTCACTAGTCTCTACCCCAATTTTAATCTCGTAATTTTCGTCTACTTTATTCTTTGTACAGTTATTAATTATGTCACCTATTCTGTTTATTTGTTTATCAACACATGATCTATTGATTCTATTATCTCATCTTTCATATTATCAAAACGTGTATTAATTTCATCTACTTGCTTACTAAAATTAAAATTCTGTTGTTTAATTTCATCTCTGATTCTCATTCAACTTTTCATTAAAATTATTTTTAATTTTATCATTCTGTTCATCAAATCTAGTGTCAAATTTATTATTTTGTTCATTCAATTTCTCATTAAAATTACTATTTTGAACGTCAAAACGACTATCTATTTTATTGAATTTTTCATCACTACTGTCAAAACGACTCTTTATTTC
This sequence comes from Magicicada septendecula, assembly GCA_034769895.1. Lineage (NCBI taxonomy): Eukaryota > Metazoa > Arthropoda > Insecta > Hemiptera > Cicadidae > Magicicada > Magicicada septendecula. The sequence continues at coordinate 65,255,927 of CM068376.1, forward strand.
ATTAAATTGATTTAGTAAAATACTCATCATGTCGTCATCAAATTTACTATTACATTTTGTTGAGGTTGGAGTTAACTGAACCCCGAATCCTCTGTTACATTTGTTTGATCTGTTACATTTAATTCAACTATTTTGTCTTGACCCACATTCGGGGTTGAATGAACCCCCAGGTTACTCATGACAGCTGATCCGTTAAAATTAATTATTTCCTCTATTTCATTTTCATTATTTCCTGCCATTTTTAAATTATACAATTACCATTTATTTTATTATATTATATTTTAACAATTCTTATCTTACATACATTAAGTATTCCTTAAGTATTACTGACGTATAACCTCATTTTTCATAATTTTTTACACACTCCTAAATCACGCTTATATTCACTTGTAGGTGTGATTTATAAATTTATAAATTTTATAAATAGTCTCTGTTCAAGGCGCCAATTGTAGTGTTTATATTAATAAGAATTACAATATTTAAACTTGTCCCTGTTCTCGGGCGTCAATTGTAATGTTCTACTTTAACATCTTTATAAATTTATATATATATATATATATATATATATCTCCCACTTACCTTAATTTAGCCCAGGGTTACGTCACACGAACTGTGAAATACAAGCATGACTTAGGTTATATCAATAACGTAATCGACTCTCATTTCTTGTGAACTAACTCAAATTTATTTCACATTCTGTTTAATATTCTCTTCAAATTTAATTATTTCTTATTTTCCCTTTTTATCAAAAAACACTATTATTGATCTGTTATAATTATACAGGCACATAAAATAAAAACCACATGGTGAATTGTGATATTATTATTTAATACATTTAATATATTTCAATCACAAAAATATTTGTCTTCCACTTACCTTAAAAATCTTCTCCAGCCCAGAGTTGCGTCACACGAACATTGAAATGCAAGTGTGATTACCAGGTTACATAACAAACGTACGCAAACTCGCGTTTATGAAGCGAAACAATTAAAATTTTATTCCATTCTTTCAACCTTTTAACATTTTATTTCCTTACTTTAAATTTTACTCAAAGTTACTCAAATTTTCTGCTGACTTAAACTTCTCTGCCTTCACATCATTTATTATTACTTTTATTATTTAAAACATAAACAAGACCTTGAATCATTTTATACAAACAAATATATATTTATTAATACATGACCCTAACTATCTTATTTTATTATAGACGACCCAGATTGCTGCACACACTACTCTCATTCCATTATAAAAACCCCTTTTATGTTAATTACTTTACATCCCCTTTAAAACATGATTATAATAATTTTGATTCGTATACCGTACAGTTTACCATGGCATCTCCGTCGACCGCATGGCGCGTCACCCACACTACTCCCTTTTTGATGAAAACTGTTATTGTTCCGTTGATTTTGTACACTACACTTGTTCACCAATTCATATTCTTTTACTTTGATTACACTTTTTATTCAGACACCCTGTTATAGTCGGCCGACCTTTATATTGCCCGGGCAGAAAATTTAGTTGGACCACGCATGGCCAATATTATTAGTCGACTGGGTGGAGCGCTACCAAAAATTTCTGCCACCAGAAATTATGCATGGCGGAAATTACAATGCCTTATGTATTCGTCACTGTTCAGGTCACACATGTTATTTACGTGTGTTAGGCGTTGGCGAAATCTCACTGCCACTGGTTACATCACGCGAATGGGCGTGACTTGTCAAACTTCCGTCAGCATGGGACGACGTTGCTGACAAAATTAGTTACTTCGTGCCATATTGGTTTTTTTGTCTAAGCGTCCCATCCGCGCGCCTGGTCGTTGTAGCGCGTTGGTGTGTGTCACACAGCCCTTAAGTTCTGCGAATTCAATTGCATTGTTGCATACAGGCCGCATTCCATTGTAGCTGGTTGTTAGCTACAAAGTTTTTACTCTTCTCCCCAACGGAAAACACAGGCATGTGCGCACTGGAATTCTGTGAATTAAACTGTTGTTGACCACGCCGCCTTCCAACACACTGAACCGTTTTATGTAGGTGACTCGCTGTTTTGGGCTCGTATAAATTGAATAAAACAGAATAATATTACAACAAAATATAATACCCCTTTTCGCCCCATTACAATACCCCCCCCCCCAATGAGAGATCTTCTGCCGAAACAGAAGAAATCTCATTGCTAAACCCCTAAGAGGATCGGTGAGGATATGGTGCCAACAACCCCCATTAACTCTTAACGCATCATGGGTAAACTACCCCCCTAGCTCGGAGACTCTGGCTGCACCTGAACGAAATTACTGGACTTCTCTATTCGAGATCCCAACACCATAAAATCGAACAGACACGCACCGCAGCGCACCGAACCTTCTAACATGCCACCCCCAAAATCCAAACCCTTGGTCTTATACCATGCCAGATCCTCAACCGATATGTTCCCCCTCGTCATGCATACTGGGTCGCCTTCAGCAATACTGGGCGCATGCATATACTTATTAATACATCCTAACAAAAAATTTATTTTTAACTTCAAACTTTCGTTTAACTCAAAATCAAACTCTTATATCTCCATTACTTTCTCAAAAAATCAAAATTAAAATCTTTTGCATGAATCCATCAACTCTATTAATTCTCTTCAATATTAATAACAATCCTAAAAAAAAAATAAATTGAATACCTTATTAAAACATGAATTCACTTACTCTAACATTTGTTTACACATATATTCTAAACAATATAATTCCATAAACACTAGTAATACACATAAACAATAATACACTTGAAATTCAAACATCACCTATATGGCAGGCATAAAAATAATTTTTTTTTTTTTAATCAAAATATACTTTTCTCAATACTCAGAAACATTTAAAATCATTTAATTCAATCAAGAAACAAAATGGCATTAATCAATTGCTAGAAACTGGTCTTGTCTATAACCTCAACCATCAGCTGATCTCTCTGGGTCAAGTCAACGACCTTGACATACATATGTTACACAAAGTTACATCATAAAGTACATAAAACATCTTTAAAATTTCTTATCTTCAAACATAATACCATATAATAAAATAAGACATTTAAAATTAACATGGTTACTATTACGATAAACAATAAAATTGACATTTAAATTGACCAAAATTTACACATTTTATAGCTTTAATTATTTTCAACTCCTACTAAAATCAGTCACTTGTTTCAATTAATTTTATACATTTTGACTATGACTTTCTTTCTTTAATATTCACAATCTCAATTAGTTTGGGTGACTCAATTATTCATAATAACTCACTTTATCAACTTGGCATTTATATATTTATAATCTTCCCCCCTTCTGGCTCTAATACTCACTTGACAGCTTTAACTAATATGACATCCCTCTATCAAATATCTACCAACCATTCTCTACCCCTAACTTACTACTCTAACTCATATCGCATCATTCTACCCTTATATAAAAAAAAATACTCTCCACCCCTTTGTACTCAGGATGTGTGTTCCATTCCCCCTGCTCACTCCCTTATGTTGGTTCCTGGACTCCCCCTAGGTAACCCTTTCCGGCGCTAATCGGTCCCTTCCCGCCACAACGCTTTTCGTTGAGGACTCCTTATCACACCACCCCCCTTACAAAATTCCCATCAACTAATTACTCTCCCAATACATCACTTGCATTTACAAAATATCTCCATTTATTTATTACCTCAATATATCACTCATTACTCTACATATTTTCCCCAGAGCTACTGTGTCACTATTACCTCTCAAATTCTACCTTACATTTATTCACCACAATCTTACTTTATTCAACTCCCCTTCTAAACTCAACTTGGACTGATTTAAATGTCCCAACCAAATAATAATCACCCAAATTCTAACATTTGCCATATTCTACCTTTTAACTCTTCAAAATACAAAACTATCTCAAATACATTTCCTCATTTAAATCAGAATCTTTAACCACATTGAAATCATTATACTCAAACATTAATTATATTCAATTTTCATTATATTCAAACACTTAACTACCTTGAAAATTTTTCCAATCACTATCAGTGATATACTACAGCTGATCAGCTGATTTTCTTGGCAAGGTGAATAACCTTACTACAGATATATCTCAAAATTATATAAAGTACACATGTTCATCATTCTTACCCCTAACTTACTAACAATAATGACACAATAAAACATACTAAACAGAATCTGATTAACATCTTATATACTTGAAAGTCTTTTAAGTATTAGCAAAGTCTTTTCTGAAATCATTACACAAAGCACATCACATTTAAATCACTTATTACTAAACAGCCAATCGATTACAATAGTATTTTTGAATCAAAATAAAACATTATAATTAACTCTATTACTTAAAATTGGTTGCTCTCATAGGGACATACATCGCTACTCATTGAGTCATAGTCATAGCAACAGTTACTGAACAGCTCTATGGATTGTCAACCCCCAACTCTCTCTATAGAGTCGTGTTATAAGTTGACCGCCCGCTGTTTACAGAGGTCGTCACCCTCTCACTGCATTTACAGCTACACTCCCACTACATCGTTACTTAAAGTCCCCCCTTATACCCCCCTGGCTTATACTTGCCAGCTCCTTTACCACACACACTATTGCTTATTGGTGTTGGACTTGGTGTTGGGGGCGCCCATTTGCATCCCCAAGAACTGAAGTTACATACATAAGGTATAATCGCTGACTATACCGTTCTTGGTTCAGCATTACATAAATATTCGGTATTACTGATGTCCGAGGACACCAGTAATCCTACTTAAATGATTCACAAACCCTTAATCACGGCACTATCGCCACCTTCGACGATAGCCGCTGTTCCATAGTTATGTAGTTTCCCCTGTTACCCCCCGGGTTCAACTTCAAAATTCACCAATTTTGTACCTACTTACATCATTCCACGGCCAGGACCTGGTGAAACCGTGACCGCCCGAAATGTGGGGAAACTACCAAAAGACATGCGCTGACACTGCTACTACAGTTCACAGAAGGTCAGCTCTTATATGTTTGGGTATATTAATTACTTTTTCATTCTTAACATAATACATACAATATACTCATAATTAACATGACGATTATTCCATTAAAACAAACAATTCACATTTAATGTTAATCAGAAATTACACACCTTACATCCTTACATTGTATATAAAATTATAAACATTATATTTTAATTTTAATTGAACTTCTATTAATTAATTATCAATTATTTATTATTTACTATATCATTACCTTTTCCAAAAATTTTCTTTGTTATCAACTTTCCTTTTACATAATATTTCATTTAAAAGTAGCTATTTAGACATTGAACATTTTGATTTATATAAATTGCATTATAAAATTTCATACTTACAGTACATCAATCACACACTGTCATAAACACAAAATACCAACCCCAAACACCAATAACTCCATGTACCTTCTGAAACAGTTTAACAACCCTGTCATTCCACAAACTAAATACAATTTAACATTTATTTGTTTATTAATTAATTATTGTCAAATTTAGATCTCATAAAATAAATTAACTTCATCATCACAACTCACTTGTATAACATTTTAAATCAATCAAAAATATTTAAACATCTCAAATTCTTTACTTCAATTAATTATTAAAAACACAACATATTTTAATTACCTTACTTCCACAATTACAATTCATTAATTACCAATTCATTATTTCTTTTGTCTGACAAAATATTATTATTATTAAAATCAATTTCTATTACATACACATATTGTTTATATTACATACTTGTTACAATACAAACACAGTTAATTGCACTAAAATTTATTTACAAATCTTTGTCATTATTTTTCTATTTACCACACTTCATTTCTTAATTCAGCAAGGTCATAACCATAAATTAAAAAAATTAATATATTTAAAATGTCCACTTATTGATTTCTTATCTAACCGCCATCGTTGTATAATAGTCTTATTTTTTTATAACACTTCTCATTCTTACTCACACTCAATTTATTATTATTATTATTATAACCCATTAACTCTATGTCATTCATTGTACCATTATAATTTATAGGATTATTCCCTATTATTATTTCATAAACCTTGTCACTATTAGTCATTTTTGTCCAGTCTCCATCAGTATTTTTGTTCATCCTACAGCAATTTATTTTCTCATCATATTCATTTACTATACTCATTAAAACATCAGGTAAGTTATTATTATTTATACAGGTATCATCAAAATAATTATCAATCTCTTTTTTACAAGGTAGGTATTTTATATTGTTTATCTTCACCACTTCTAACCTCTCTCTCAATTCTTTATACTTTCTCTTTAACTTAAATACTGGCATCTCACCATCTACACACAAATCTCTCTCATAAAATCTCTCACCCCACCGCCAAATCACATTTTCTCTCTCACTCCATGCAGAGGGTACTGCTACATTAAAACTTTTCCTGCTTTCTCCAGGAACAACAACAAAATTCAAAAAACAATTACTGGTAGACCATTTATCTACCCAATACCTTCGTGAAGACTTTTCTTCACCCCCCACAACACCTAGAAAAAATTTACCCTCTGCCATCCCTCTACTTGTTCACTCTCTTCATACTCTCTCTTTAACCCATCAACACACCCTAACATTCCATTATTACATCCTACTTCCACTAAAACTTCATCAGCACTATTTTTAATTATATTCTCATAATTCTTACCCCTACTTACCTCATTATTTACCATCTGATCGTTTTTATTTTCGTCTAATTTATCTGTTTCTCCACTATTCTTTACCCCCACTATACTCTCAGAATTGTAATTAACATCATTATCATCACTACTCAATACTTTATTATCTAACACTAACTCTTCCACTATTTTATCATCATCACTATTTGTCACAACTATAACATTGTTGTCTAACTTCTTATTCAGTATTTGACTTAATTTTCTGTCTAGATTTTTATGCATTTCATCAATCTTTTTCTCGCAGCTGCTACTTACTGATTCTAATATTTGTTCTGTAATTGTATTAAAGCATTCATCCATCTCATTTAGACGCTTATTCATATTAACCTCAAACTTAGCATTTTGTGTATTTATTTCGTCAAAACGAATATTTATAATATCAAATTTAATATTTTGTTCATTGAATTTATTATTCATTGTCTCAAATTTGTTATTTACTTCATCGTGTTGTTTCTCTGAATCTTCTTTCATACTACATATCAAACTGTATAAATCTTTTAACATACTACTGTCGTCAACTTTTTTATTTTGATTCATTGAAATAGGTGTTGACTGGCTTTCTGTTTTATTGTCAGTGAAGATGACTTCATTGTCATTGGTTTTACTTTCCCTACTCAATTTTGGGGTTATTTGAATCCTCGAATCATCTGTACTATTTGTTTCACTTGTAACATTTATATCTATATTTTTATTATCTTTACCTACATTAGGTGTTGAATGTACTTCGGGGCTGTTTATAACAGCCGATTCGTCAAAATTAATTATTTCACTCACAATACTTTCATCATTTCCTGCCATATTTATAAGTTTATTAATCTAGATTTTCTTACATAAAAACATCTACCACTTAACTCTTAACCTTTGAACATTGATGTACTATTTTATATGTGCTACGTAATTTTTACGTAGTTACTTAACCTTCAAATCAAACTTGCATTTTACTTGTAGGTGTGGTCTTTATATTTTAATTTCAATTTATAAAAACTGTCCCTGCTTCGGACGCGCCAATTGTGAAGTTAATTACATTTTAATACATTTAAATCACAAAAATATTTGTCTTCCACTTACCTTAAAAATCTTCTCCAGCCCAGAGTTGCGTCACACGAACGTTGAAATGCAAGTGTGATTATCAGGTTACATAACAAACGTACGCAAACTCGCATTTATGAAGCGAAACAATTAAAATTTTATTCCATTCTTTCAACCTTTTAACATTTTATTTCCTTACTTTAAATTTTACTCAAAGTTACTCAAATTTTCTGCTGATTTAAACTTCTCTGCCTTCACATCATTTATTATTACTTTTATTATTTAAAACATAAACAAGACCTTGAATCATTTTATACAAACAAATACATATTTATTAATACATGACCCTAACTATCTTATTTTATTATAGACGACCCAGATTGCTGCACACACTGCTCTCATTCCATTATAAAAACCCCTTTTATGTTAATTACTTTACATCCCCTTTAAAACATGATTATAATAATTTTGATTCATATACTGTACAGTTTACCATGGCATCTCCGTCGACCGCATGGCGCGTCACCCACACTACTCCCTTTTTGATGAAAACTGTTATTGTTCCGTTGATTTTGTACACTACACTTGTTCACCAATTCATATTCTTTTACTTTGATTACACTTTTTATTCAGACATCCTGTTATAGTCGGCCGACCTTTATATTGCCTGGGCAGAAAATTTAGTTGGACCACGCGTGGCAGATATTATTAGTCGACTGGGTGGAGCGCTACCAAAAATTTCTCCCACCAGAAATTATGCATGGCGGAAATTACAATGCCTTATGTGTTAAATAGTTCGTCACTGTTCACGTCACACGTGTTATTTACGTGTGTTAGGCGTTGGCGAAATCTCACTGCCACTGGTTACGTCACGCGAATGGGCGTGACTTGTCAAACTTCCGTCAGCATGGGACGACGTTGCTGACAAAATTAGTTACTTCGTGCCATATTGGTTTTTTGTCTAAGCGTCCCATCCGCGCACCTGGTTGTTGTAGCGCATTGGTGTGTGTCACACAGCCCTTAAGTTCTGCGAATTCAATTGCGTTGTCGCATACAGACCGCATTCCATTGTAGCTGGTTGTTAGCTACAAAGTTTTTACTCTTCTCCCCAATGGAAAACACAGGCATGTGCACACTGGAATTCTGTGAATTAAACTGTTGTTGACCACGCCGCCTTCCAACGCACTGAGCCGTTTTATGTAGGTGACTCACTGTTTTGGGCCCGTATAAATTGAATAAAACAGAATAAAATTACAACAAAATATAGTACCCCTTTTTGCCCCGTTACTTATAATGCTAACAATCTAATACTTAAATTATAAAGCAACCCAGCTTGCTCACTCTCTCACTCATTCTGATTACCCCATTTATGTAAAATAAGAATAGTTTTGATGGAATACGGTTACATGATGCAGCGTCGTCTCTGCCGACCACGTGGTGCGTCCTGCAATGTTCTCTCACACTATGTCCAAAAGGTTGTTGGTTTACTTTTGATAAAAAATTCACTTGTTTTCACTGTGTTCCACATTAATTTAAACTTTTACACTGCTTTACACATCTCTGATACACACTTGGTTGGTCGGCCAACCCTAATTCGCTCGAGCAAAGATTTTTATGACCGCACGCGGCCTGAATGTTAGTCGACTGCGTGACGCTATGCTGAGCGTCGGTAATGCCACATCCGCCAGCTTGCGCTCTGATTCGTTGATTCACTCACATGGCAGGTTAATTAGCTCCGTTTTGTTCATTTCCGTTAGCGACTTTGGTGCCGAGATTATAAACAGCGGCACACGAGCGCGCACACCCCCGCATCCAATGTCTTTATCTTTCTTGTACCTAGCACCGCCTGACATGAAGTTGACTACAGGGGGTTACACAAATCAAGTTTTAGTGACCATAAAGGGAGCCCAAATAATTATTGAATTAAATAAAAATAGATCCTTCAAAATTATTATTAAATTGACAACTAGCTATTCCCCTTCAATTGCCCCGTTACAAGGACCACAAATACCAGAGCTAACGGGTTTTATGAGGTAATAGAGGAGAATAATCTGGTGCATTATTCTTATGATAGAGGGAAAAATTTAATATGCAAGGGTTATTATATAAATAGTAATAACGATAGGAGTGTAATTACAGACGATAATTGTTATATAAAAGTAAGACTATTATAATATGATGATGGGGGTTAAATAAACAATCAGTGAATGGACATTTTATTATTTTAGTTTATGGTGATGACCTGGCTAACTTATGAAATGAGAGGTGGTAAACAATAATGATATGACAAGAAATTGTAAATAAATTTATAGTGAAATTAATTGTGTGTTTGTAAAACGTAATTTAGGTAAACAATGTGTGTATGTAGTAGAAATCAATTTGATAATAATAATGATATTTTATCAGATTAAATAAATAATGAGAGGTTGTAATAAATGAATTGTAATTGTTTTGGAATTTTAATTAAAAAACTTGGTGCTTTAAATAACTGATTGAAGTAAAATAAATTGTAGATGAATTAATTGCTTTAAATGTGGTAGAAATAAATTTTGATAATGAAGTTAAATTATTTTTATATGATTTGAACTTTGAAATAAATTGTAAATGAATAAATGTAAAATGTGTTTAGTTGTGGAGTCATATGATTGTTATGTTTCAGAAGGTACATATGGTTGTACATGAAATTTGTGGAAATGAATGTTTATAATTTTGTATCTATGACAGGAATCATGTTTTTTTCAATTGAGTGATGTACTGTAAGTATGAAGTTTATAATGCAAATTAAATAAAGTAAAATGTTTAAATGTATGAATAATAAATTTTAAATGAGTTTTAAAGATTTAAATTAAATGATGAAACTAATTTGAGGTAGTTATGAGTTCTCTAATGTAATTTTCAAGGGTTAACTTAATGTAAAATGTTGTAAAAGTTGGAGTTTGGGTGATAATTGTTTAAATAAGGCATTGGAGTCAGTCAGAGTTAACTTAAATGGGTGTTAGATAAAATAAGAATTTTGAATAAAAGGAATACAGAAACAGGGTAGTAGTAGGGACACAGTAGCGGGAGTACATATATGTAGAGAAAATGAGAGTGAGGTAATTGGGGAGTAAATAGAGGGTGATGAAGTTTTGTAAAGAGGGTGGTGTGGTAAGGAGTCCTCAACGACAGGCGTTGTGGCGGGAGGTGAATAGTTTTAATTGAGGTTTGGTGGAGTTACCTGGGAAAGGGCCAGGAACTAATAAGGGAATGAGTGTAAGGAAGGGAACACACATCCTAGGTACAAAGAGGGTATCATGTATTTAATTATAAGAGGAGAATGATTTAAGTTGAGTTAGAGAATTTAGTGGAGGTAAATATTTTTGAGAGATCGGTGTCACCCTATGCAAATCCGTTAATGGCTGTTAGGAGGAAGAAGGGGGTAAGGTCATATTTAAATACCCATTCAATAAATCAAATCATTGAGAATGACTGAGAATCACCCAAACTAATTGATGATGAAAATGTGAAATAAAAAATTCATAGTTGAGATATAATAATAAATGAAATGTGATGTAAATTGAATGTTGATAATAAATTTGAATTATAGTAAATGATAAATAATTAAAGGTTGATACAAAAAAGAGTTAATAGAAGGATCAAGTTGTAATGTTTATAATTTTATATGCAAATTTAAAGGTCAATTGTTTATATTAATGTAATAATGTTAATGGTCAATTTGAGTGTCAATTATGTTGTATGTAATTACATTATTATGTATTATGTTAGTGTGTAGGAATCTTAAACATGAATAAAATTATATGTTGTTTTTTAAAGTGATTCCTCATTTTCGGGTGGTCACGGCCTCACCGAACCCTGACCATGGAATTGGCTCAGCTTTGACTAGCTATGGTTAGGGCTCGTTGCGTCACGTTCTGCCTAAACTGGCCATAGCTGTTATCGTTGTAAGAGGCGAATTTAGAAATTAACCAGGGGGTAAATCAGGGGAATCACCAGAACTATGGAACAGCGGCTATCCATCGAATGGGATGGTAGACCGTTTAAGGGCATATACCTAAGTTTAGTAGGATTACTGGTGTCCTCGGACATCAGTAATACCGAATATTTTGTAAGGCCAAAGCAAGAACGGGGTAGGCAGCGTCTACCCCCAAAAAACCTCCATTCTTGTGAAGGCAACTGGGCGCTACAGTCCAGGGGGGGCCATAGTGTGTGTGGAAAGAAGGTTACTAAGGGGAGTAACGCATTAATAAATATTAAACTGAAGTATGTGGATGAGCTGATTAAATGATTTTATTTTGAGTCAAGAGATACTATGCTAAAGGCAGATGATTGTAGTAGATAATTTGTTCGAAAGTAATTGATTTAAATATGTTATACTCTCTATGATAATGTTATAGATGACTTTGCTGATTTTGGAAAAGATTAATTCGAGGAGAGAAGGTGTTTATTATGTTTTGATTATTATGTTTTATTATGTTATTATTTTACTCTGTTAGAGTGTAGAAGTTATAAACATGTATTATGTATTTTACATCGTATTATTTGTATGTAGTGTGCCTATAGAAAGGTCATTCACCTGTTGGTAAGACATCAGCTGATGACTGGTGTGAACTGTATACTAGCCACTGTAGTCAAGTCATATGTTCTGTTAATAATCAATGTAATGTTATTTTATAATTTTTCTTTCTATTAATTATCAGAATATACGTCTAATACAATATTATTACATTTCATTATATTATAATAAAAAAAAAAATAAAAATTATTTGTTTTGAGGTACAATCTGTTAGGTTTTCATGTTCAAGATATATTGCTAAGTGTGTGTATTGATAATATATTAAGTGATTCATAGTATCCATATTATATGTTTGTAAACAGATGTAATGATCAGGGCATTTATAATAGAAAGAAGTTGTTTGTTTTGTTTTGTTTATTATGATTGCTAGTATTTAGATAAGAATATATATAAAATAAATTCATTTGAAGGATTTTGGAATTTTAAGAATTGTGATTAATTAATTGAAGAAGATAATATGAATTATCATAGAAGGGAATTTTTGATTAGGGACTTGGGTTTATTGCATTATTTGAACAAAATTTAAACACTTTAATTTGATTTGAAATAATAACGTAAGTCAAACGATTATAAGTTGAAAAATGGAATTGGATTTAAAATATAAAATATTTGTATGGATTTTAGATTGAGAAGTAGGATGTAGATGTTGTGTTTAATATAATAATGAGTATGTGTACCCAGTACTTGCTAAAGGCAACCCAGTATGTATGTAAGGGGAAATATATCGGTTCAGGATCTGGTATGGTATAAAGCCAGTTTTGGAATTTTATTTGGAATGTTACAAGGCTAGGGGTACTATGGTGGGTGCCTGTCCGATTTTATGGTGTTGGGATCTCGCACAGCGAAGTCCAGTGATGTCGTTCAGATGCCGCCATAGTCACCGGGCTAGGGGAGTAGTTTACCCATGATGTATAAAAATTAAAAGGGGGTTGTTGGCACCATATCCTCAATGATCCTCTTAGGGTTTAGCAATGAGTTTTTCTGTTTCGGCAGAAAACCTCTCACTGGGGGTATTGTAATGGGGCAAAAGGGGTGAGACAGGTTTTGATCATTTTAACCAGTAAACCAATCTATTTGAAAGTTACTATTCGGTAACATTCAGTGCAAGGTACGCATTGGAAATTGTGACAAAGAATATATGGTGAATTGACTTTAGCGTCGAGGCTGGTACGTCTCGTTACAGGAATGTAAAATTGTTAGAAGGGAGCGAATGCGCTCCCTCCCAAGTGCATGCTCAGGCGGCCAACGTTCTCATGGTTTGGTCATGTATGAAGAAATACCTCAGCGCTGTGTGCGCGTAGGACAAAGACAGTCGGCAAATAACATCTGAAGGTAACGGACGCGAGCAGTGGTGTGCGTCGCTGGCCGGGCACATTTTCCATCTCGCCCGCCTGTAAAAATGTGAATAAAAACTAGTGTTTGTTGTTACGTAGCGGCGGCTGTTGCGAGGTTCTGTATATAGGCTCGCGAGCCGAAAACCTTTTAAAATTCATAAAAATTAGTTAAAAGTATAATTGGAAGTGATCTAACTAACTTACAACACAAAAGTTAACCGTTAAATGTGAATAATTCGACTGTGACAAAATGTGGTGAGCAGACAAAACATCTGAAGGGTGACATGTGATTGGAGGAGACACCGACGGACACGTAACGTTACATAAATTTTAATATAAAGAGATCTCTATATTAGGGGGAAATTTTAAATATTGTGTGAATGAGCGTATGCATAAGTACTGGGTTGTCCTTACATAATCTAAGTAATTAATAACTTGTAGTTTAATTAACCAGTTGTATGTAATGGTAATTAATGAAGGTAAAATAAAATTGAATACTAAATTTTGTGGGTAGTAGTCATGTTTTTAATGTTCAAATCTGTTTAAATTTGGAAGACTATATAAAAGAGAAGTCATACTAGTATTTTCTAAAAAAGAATTACATGTAGAGAATAAATAACTTTTAAATGAATAAAATGGATTAATAGCATAACCATGCGTTAAGTCAATTATTACACCAAATTAACATCACCTATCCCGTATAGAAAATTTTGCCTAACGAACCTGGTAAGTAATTGAAAGTGTTTTAAGGTCTCCATATCTGTCCTTTAAAGATATTGGTGGCGACCTATGAGTAATTTGGAGTCTTCTGTTTTGGTAAGTCAGTGTAAAGTGTAATCAGGGCAGGTGCGTAAAAAGATCACACACAGTAAGTAAAAGTCATGTGGTGGAAATTGGTAAGGTAAAGTAATAGAAGGTAACACCATACCTGCATATAATAGCCATAAAAAACACAACAAAACAAAATTTAAACCAATTTGATACTAATAAAAATTCATAAAGCTTAACTAATTAAAAAAATTAAGACCTGATCCACTGCATTAGTAATTAAAAACTATGTTTCACTCTAGAGACAGAAAATTCTGTTACATAAATACTGATCTGTTAACATCTTCTGATAAATGCAGTTATTCATACACAAATGTCACTATGTAGTGTACAAACAAATTAATCCAAAACCAAGTGCTTTACCAAACTATTTATATAATTTAAGTGGTCAGTGTTTATTTAAATTGGAAATCATATAATCTTGCATATGCACACACACTGTAGCGGGTCAATTTTTGGGTGTTTTATTTTAACCGTTTGGGGCATTTATATATTTTTATTCATTTCGTTTTCGGTCGGGAGCCTTATAAAATAATGTAAAAATGTATTATTGTGCAACGTATTTGTCAATATAACAGAACAGTGAAACAAAGCGAGACGCAGGTTGTTGTTGAGTAATGCGGCGAAGAATTTACCACCCCAATTTTTCGCAGAACTTTGCGTGTGTATGATCACGCCCGTATGCAACATTGATGGGCGGCGCGCCTGAAAGACGCTTGAGAAACACAACCCACGCTATGAAACATGGCGATGGGACGAAAAGTTAGTAGCTCCAAGTGACCGGCTACCGGAAGTCGCATTAAACTCCGCCTACTGTTGGTGACATCAGCAGAGCAGACGCCAATATTGTACTCTGGTACCACACATATACCAGCTATAATCCATGCATAAAATGGTTATGCCACCACAATTAAGCACAAACGGCGACTAAAACCTGATGGCCGTGACTGCTCATTTCCCGCGACTCAACGAAGCACATTGCCCAGTTCGTCTCTGACTGTGTCGGCGCCGACACGCGAGCTCAATACGCTCGTATAATATCGTTAATTTTCAATAATGAAAGTAAAGCAGTTCTTTGAAAAGCAGTGATAGGATGGGAGGAGTGTAGAACACTAACATGTAAATTTGGAATTCCTTTTCGTCTTTTTCATAGACATCTTCAATCTACCGTGGGCTGGCCACGAGGTCACCGAAGAAAGCGTTATCGGTAGTGCTATAAAAAAAAATTATGTATTCAATCTGGTAATTGGGGTTTGAAAACGGAATGTGAGTAGAGAGTGTGCAAAGCTGGGCTGTGTTTTTTGTTTATGTGTGTATAATTATAAAGTTGTAAAATTGTCCATTACAAGGTAAGCTATAGTTAGTAAGGTATAATAATTGTGTAACATGTCGCACGAAGATTTGTAATGTCAATAATTCAGACTAATTAAAGAAAAATCTAATTTCTCTTCCACAAAATTGCGAGTTGAAATTCTTTCAAAACCTTAGTTCGTTTTATGTGCTGTCATAGTTCGTCGAACGAAATGGGTTTACCTCCACTACGAGATCCGGCCAGATCCAAGTCGTAAGGTAAGTGGAAGTTGTTAAATTAATTTGAAAAATAATTTTACCGAAAAATATAAAAGTTACAACACACACACACACATTAAGCACGTATGAGATTTCCGCATTAACACACTACAGTGCGGAAACCATACAACATTTTGTATGGCAAAACTAATTGTAGCACTGAACTCTCTAAACCTATTCTGTTGCCAATGAATGGAAGGTAAGGGGCTTATATTTTGATTTATCCTCTAGACCCAAACCTCTTGAAGGAGGAAAAAAGGGATGTTATCATGTACTGTCCCAGATAGTACCTAGTTTAACTTGTAAGACTCCAAAAATAATGAGGACTGTGACACTTGAGATATCTCAAAGATTTTAATGAGACCGGTTTTTTGCTACCTATAGTTTTGCCGTATATGGGTAAGTTGCACACAAACTTTTCTGATTGCTTATACTCTCTATTAACTATAACTAGTTATGCCTCATGGAAATTGATCAGCTTTGAATCGATTTTTTTTGTTTTGTTTTTAACTGTATTAACATGAAATGCAAGTTTTAATTATTAAGCCAGTGGACTGAATCAGCTTTCTATATATTTAGCATCAATGGCTAGTTTTAAAAACACTGAGTGCTATTATAACCAAATGTTTCCATCACTTTGATCTCTGCAGTTCATTCCACAATTACAAATTCATCAATAGTAGTGACTACAAGTGAGTGTTTTAATGAACTGTGGTTACTCAAGATTCATTTTCATCGTTTTTTACTGAACATAGAATCAACTAAGCCAATGGAGCTCCTGTTTATGACACAATGTTTCTGGATAGACAAAAGTTTGTTATGAAAAGTGGCATTTATACAAAATAAATCATTTTAAACTAAGTGGCATAATACACGCAGATAAACAGTAAGCCAATTTAGGGTTGGAAATAAACTAATGCCAAGTAAACAGTTCATATTGTAAAATGCATTACATTTTATCACCATTATCCTTGCTATCACACAGTAGTAATGGAGACACTATGATAATAAACACAAAATGTTGTGTACAATCACATCAATCACATTAAGTTTCTATTTATAAAGTTCCTACATTGTAGAAACTGCATTACAAGAGTCAACCAAAGTCTACAACCTGATATTAGTTGACAGAATCTGTTATATTGTGGATTCTTATCTTGTCAATGAAGATCCTTACTAATAAAAATAGTTAAGAAATAATGAATATTGTAACTTTACAATTAAAATAAGATAGGACATACTTTATTACCACCGATTCTGACAAACTTACTATGACTTACCTTATTATAAAAACCAGAAGATCCCAAATTGTTGTACAAGGTCGCCACAGTATTTTATGGTTCAATATCGAAACCATTATACTCTTCCCACTAAATAATTTATATAATAATTTATTTATTTCCTTTAATTCAAGACTCACAGGTTTATTTAGGAGAGTTTTTTGGCACAGAAGATAGGGTATGGTTCTGGCGTAATAATTACTCTAACACATGGTTATATCAATATCATATTTACGTTTACTGAACGTACTAGTTTTCATGTCATTTCAATTATTGGAAATAAAGTACAAATTAATAGGCACAAATGATAATACTTAACTAAGAAAGTGTTTTAATTGGCAAAACAGTACTTTGTTCTTTCTCTTTATACTCACACACTCTCTCACTCTCTTTACATATCTTTTTAACCCCCTTTTTATTGAGCTCTTATTTATCATTGATGTTTCATTATCTAAACTTTACTTCACTTTTGGCCAGTTAAATTTGTTTTTGCACTGTACTTATGTGCACGTGTTCCCAAATGTTGAGCACCATGTCGGTCGAACCTTTTTTACTGAATCACCAAAATTCACATATTAAAACTTTTTATTCCACAGTCACTGTTATCACTTCACTGTTCCATTACAGTTTAAATACACTCTTTGGTAGGCCTATTGTAACATTTTCGGCCTACCAAAAACGCACCCGAGGCCACGGTTAAATTACGTCTGTTCTGTCTGATGAGGTGTGCTGAACTGGGCAATCTGAGATGGCGTGGGTATGCAATCCTAGTTTCAAGCGGATGTCCACCCGTCTCCTGCCCTCAAGCATCGAAGCTTCTAGTCGTTTCTAGTACCCGGAAGTTCGTTGTAACATGAAAAACACATGATCTTTTTTATGCCGTAAAAGCCATGTGTGTGTTCTGTGACTCACCTATGCTTTGTTGTGTCTTCCCACCCATCTCTAACAATAGGTTTTATAAAATTATTACATACATCGAGAATTATTGAAAATTATTAAATAAATGGTTCTGACAATTTTGTCCTGTTACAAGACCCCCCTCCCCAAAGAGAGGTTTTATGTAAAAACATAAAAACTCTCATTGCCTAAACCTAAGAGGACCAGTTAGGATATGGCACCATGACCCCCCATATTTCCTTACTAAAATTTTGGGTACTCACCCCCCTAATCCGGTGGCTGTGGCCGCACCTGCATGACTTTACTGGTCTTCCTTCCTCAGGATCCCAACACCATAAAGCCAGACAGGCACTGGGCGACCCTGCCCTGAAACGCTGGCCAGCACAGGTCCGCCTCCACAGTATCCCCCAGACTCTGTAACAATCAAGTAAAAACATTACTAACAAATGGTCTTTCATCATTCCATATCCTTAAATGATTTGGATTTCTCCTAGACATACTGGTTCACCTTTATAAAAGTACTGATTTGTTATCCTACATATCTGAATACATATAACCTTATTCTTCTACAATATA
Organism: Magicicada septendecula; assembly: GCA_034769895.1. NCBI lineage: Eukaryota > Metazoa > Arthropoda > Insecta > Hemiptera > Cicadidae > Magicicada > Magicicada septendecula. The sequence continues at coordinate 65,274,746 of CM068376.1, forward strand.
TAGCCTTATCGCTGACATAATACATTTTATTTAAAACACATAACATTAACATACTCTTGAAAGTCTTATCAGAAACACATTTCTCTATTTATTTCAAATTCCAAAAAATGATTCTCAAATCCCATTACCAATACACTTCTCTATTGATTTCATTTTAAAGATTCCAATTATCTCATTCTAATATATTCAACTTCAATTAGCAATTCAGATTACCATTGTTATCTTTACACAATACAAATATGATTTCACAAAAATATATAGACTACAAAAATATATATGCAAATACTCCATTACTAACCATATAACCCCTGTTTGACAACTACTCACAAATACATCATATTATAAATGTTTTATACAACCATGTTGTACATCTCATAAATGCACCATCTCAAAATAAATATTACCAACATCACATTAAAATAAACATTTCAATTCTGAATTTGAATAAAATTTACAAATATCACATAACTTTAGTTTCAACTTTCTATTAAATATTCCGATTGTCACATTCTAACTTCAACTCTGAATTTCTATTCAATACTTTAATTATCAAATTTTTTTTGTTTATCTTTCATTATCAAAGTCAAGTCTAAAAAAAAAACATTTTTCAAATTTATTACCAAGACCCACATTTTAAATTAATTAAACCATCTCAAATTAATTTCATTCCATAATACAATTTCCGTAATGTCAATTATTCAATCAAATAAGATTATAAACATAGCTACCCACACACAATACAATGTATCCTCTGATACCTTATCATAACAATTACCTAACCTAATGCATACCACATGTAACACCAGTACAAATTTATATACAATATTTTTTGTATCAAATGTCATTGTTCACAAAAAATCAATATATTATTCAGCCAAGTATTAAAACCATTGAGCTCAAATAATTAAATGTCCATCAACACCATATGTCTAACCTCCATCAAACAAAAAATACATACACATTTCATTTTTGTTTAAATTCATTATATTACCTTTTTTAATATAATGCCCATTTAAACTTGTTTTATCCATTATACCATAATAACCAATAGGATTATTCCATATTATTACATCATATAACTTGTCAACATTGGGTATAGTCAAGTCGCCCTTAGTATCATTTGTCACAATTAGGTAAGTTACAATTTTATCATCTGCTACTACACCAGTTTCATCACAAGGTAAAAACTCATTGTCAACAACATTATCATCATTTACTGCTCCACTAATTATGTCACAAGGTAAGTACTCAATATCATCAATTCTCTCAATCTCTACTAATTCTTTATAACCTCTATTAACCTTAAAATCTCTATCTCTATCTTTCTCTCTCTCTCATCATAATACCTCTCACAACCGCCCTGAACTATCTCTCTCCATGCAGAGGGCAATACAACATTATTTAAACTCATCCTGGCTTTACCAGGTACAGCAACACAAAAAACTAGGGAACTACTTTGAGACACCTTGTCTCCTCTGGAGGAAGCTTCATCCTCATAAAACACTTGTGAAGTCTTTACTCCACTTACACCATTGGGAAAATTTCCCCTCTGCCCTATATTCTCATTTAAACTCTCCTCACACGCTCTTTCAATCTTATTAACAACTATTACCTCCTCCTTAACCTCTACTAACTTTAAACTCTCCTTATCACTACTATTATTCAATGTATCACTCTTTGATACCACATTTTCAATTACATCATCATTATTATTATTCGTCATCATCTCCCCATTATAATTATCACTTGTATTAACACCATCACTTACCTTGTCCTCTATTACTTCATTTGCACTTAAAATATCAGCATTATTTGTCAAATTACCTTCATTATTACCTCCACTATCAGAATCGCTTACCTGATTTAGTTTACTTTCTTCGTTCTCATTTAATTTATCTGTCTCTCGTTTAAACTCTTCAGTTTGTTCTCTCATTTTCTCCATAGCATCATTAAACATTTTATATTGTTGCTCTAAAAACCACTGGAACATTTTCATCATCTCGTGATTAGACCCCTCCCTTTCCTTTGTTGACACTGGAGTTGACTGTGTTCCAGAATCACTCATTATAACTGATTCAGTTAAACTACTTTCACCTTCTTTATTTTCCATTTTAATTATATGTACTTAAATAATTAATATAATTAACTATTTATATCAATGAAAGTTTACATACGAGAAAAAAAAACTTTTTAAACACCACGTGCTACTATAAACACCTTATAACCTATACGAATGATTCAAAAAGAACACCACAACCAAACCTATTTCCGTGCGTCAAAAAGCAGGCCTAACCTATATGAAAAAATTCATATAAGCATCCTGGCAGGGATGGCCAATTGTAACTATACAATTATAATAAGCTAGGACATACTTTACTTACCCCCGATTCTGACAAACTTACTACGACTTACCTTATTATAAAAACCAGAAGATCCCAAATTGTTGTACAAGGTCGCCACGGTATTTTATGGTTCAATATCGAAACCGTTATACTCTTCCCACTAAATAATTTATATAATAATTTATTTATTTCCTTTAATTCAAGACTCACAGGTTAATTTAGGAGAGTTTTTTGGCACAGAAGATAGGGTATGGTTCTGGCGTAATAATTACTCTAACACATGGTTATATCAATATCATATTTACGTTTACTGAACGTACTAGTTTTCTTGTCATTAAATTATTGGAAATAAAGTACAAATTAATAGGCGCAAATGATAATACTTAACTAAGAAAGTGTTTTAATTGGCAAAACAGTACTTTGTTCTTTCTCTTTATACTCTCACACTCTCTCTCACTCTCTTTACATATCTTTTTAACCCCCTTTTTATTGAGCTCTTATTTATCATTGATGTTTCATTACCTAAACTTTTCTTCACTTTTGGCCAGTTAAATTTGTTTTTGCACTGTACTTATGTGCACATGTTCCCAAATGTTGAGCACTATGTCGGTTGAACCTTTTTTACTGAATTACCAAAATTCACATATTAAAACGTTTTATTCCACAGTCACTGTTATCACTTCACTGTTCCATTATAGTTTAAATACACTCTTTGGTAGGCCTATTGTAACATTTTCGGCCTACCAAAAACTCGCCCGAGGCCACAGTTAAATTACGTCTGCTCTGTCTGATGAGGTGTGCTGAACTGGGCGATCTGAGATGGCGTGGGTACGCAATCCTAGTTTCAAGCGGATGTCCACCCGTCTCCTGCCCTCAAGCATCAAAGCTTCTAGTCGTTTCTAGTACCCGCAAGTTCATTGTAACATGAAAAACATGTGGTGATCTTTTTTAAGCCGTAAGCCATGTGTGTGTTCTGTGACTCACCTATGCTTTGTTGTGTCTTCCCACCCATATCTAACAATAGGTTTTATAAAATTATTACATGCATCAAGAATTACTGAAAATTATTAAATAAATGGTTCTGACAATTTTGTCCGGTTACAATATGCTAAAAAAAAGCATAATTAACATAGTTTGCAACACACACATAAGAGTTTATATATACTCTTATCTACCACATAAGCCAGCAGCTCCAGATATACAGTGGTCAATGGCCTCAAAACATCATCTTTAGGCCAAGTATACAGCCAGATCTGAGCACGATGTAAACTCTGATGCAATTAAATGTTTGCATTTGTTACAGGCCACTGGCCAGTTATAGAAATGCATAAGGGAATCTACTGAAACAGGTAAAGATCAGATGAGCTACACTTATGACTACACCTAGATTGGAAACCTGTTCCTCACGCACAAACACAACATCGTGGCCAACAGCCAACCAGAAACAAGGTGGACCACAAAGCAATATGAATACATCATTCCACCTCCACAAAAGTATAAATACTGGACTATTCCATCTCAACAATGGCAGAAGTTAATCTGCTGAAACCTGAACAAATCCATACAGGGTACAAAGCAAAACCTTTCAAGTGTTTTGATCTCAAAACTGAATGCATATGCTACAACAAGAGTAAAAAGTTAAATAAGACTGTAAACTTTTATATTCCCTTATTAATTTGAATAGTCCATTATGTAGTCTAAAATTTTATAGTTAATTACAACATTTTGCTCAAGCCATTCAGTAAACTACTCTGCCATTTTGCTGCAACACTGCCAACTGTACACAGGAAGCTTGACATTTACCGAGCACTGCACGGTGCAAACCTGACCATGTGTTTACCTGGGTAAGTGAATGGTAACACATTACCGTTATGTACCAACCATAGGCCATTACTATGGTGATGTGAACCAATTCATGTAATGTGACTGTACAGTTCTTGTACATGCTTTTACCATACCATACATATCAAACGTCAGAGTCACTTATCAGTGGCTCAAGCCTAACTGTTAATAATAATCTTGCTCATGATTTTTATTCTTAAGAACAACACTGTTTTATATTTAACACACATTCTTTTTTTCTTATGATCAAATATTTAGCCCATTCTATGATGACACATGGTTTGAGCCACTGAATGTATGTTATCACAGAATAAGTGAACATTTTGTGCCAAAAAAAATAAAATAAAATATATCTTAAACATAACAGCACTGTTCTTCGTAGATTATATTGTTATTACTTTATAATTTGGACTCTAATTTTTCCCTAATTGGACTAAATTAATAATGACTCACTGAAAAATAACTTTGTAAATGGAACAGAAGAAACTGAAAAAAGTGTAGCTAATGCATAAATGTTCTTTTGTGCATGTGCAGAATTAATACAAACAATATCTGAATGTACTTTTATTTAAATTACTTGCTAAAGGTAATAGTAATAACTTTCCTGGGGTTGCTAGAAGTTAATGTCAGTTAAAATCTAAGGTACTGAGAAGTACTCAAACTTGAATCATACACTATACACTGGGTTTAATAAATTAACACACTATACTTGTACTCAGAATATTTTAAGTGATACATTTAAACTGACACAGAAAAGGTTTTGTAACAGGACAAACTATTGGGATTTATTTCTTCTAAAATAAATGTAAAATGTAATGGCCACTCAAGCTGAACAACATTTGAATCATAAACGCTGGACAATTTTTTTTTACACCTTGCAGTCAGTGCGGTTCCAAGCCAAGCCGTACGTAGGTGTTGTTCTTGCACAAAAGCCATTAACGAGTCTGGGAATGTGAAAGTTAGCAGCGAGGGGGGCGTATTCGCGTGTACGCGCGCATGAGTGTGACGCTGAGAACAGAGTGAGAGACATGTACGAAACATTCCAGAGCCAAAAGGGTGATGGAAACAAAGAACGCAACGCAGTACAATCCGCCCAGTTGAAATTACACTCTTAAACCGGCCGGTTGTAAAGAACAGTTCCGGAACAAAAATGCGGGCCCGTATAATAAAAATGTGATTTTAATTCAAATTAATAAGTTTTACAGTTATGAAGTGAAATGAAGTGACAGTTTCGAGTGACCCGGCAAAAATTACGGCAAAGAACGAAATGTGCAGCGTGGTGAAAGAAATAGAAAACGGATGGAGGCTGGACTGAATTTTAGGGACGAAATGGCAGATAAGAGAATCAATTATCTTATTCAATTATATTCATAAATTAGGAAAAGAAGAAATTTAAAGCAAAAATTTATAACCATTCAAAATTGAAACCTTTTTAAAAATTTAAATGAGCTCATAAGGGAAATTTAAATATGTATCGTGAGAGAGTAAATGGGCGTGTGTAATAATCATGTAATAAAATTAAGAGGCGCTGGTTTGTGATAAAATGGGGTACAACTATTTCTATGTTATTTTAAATATGTCTATTGTAATCAAGGTAATACCAGTATATACGAATAAGTAATCATTATAATTTTTGTTTAAGATGATATCAAAATTTAAAGTGAGAAGGGATATTTCATTTATGATGGGGTTGTAACAGCATCTAAAATTTTCTGTTGTTTATTTAAATGCAATTGAATTGTGTTGAGGTAATAAAGAAAAAGATGAGTATAAGAGTAACAAATATGTTTAATTTCAAAAAACCAGTTCTGATTTTCCCGTTCGCTGATTCGAACCCTGGCGAGTGAAATTTCAGGTTGGCAGACAACAACATGGCGTCTACAGAACCAAAATACATAGTAAATAAACAAAACCTATTTATTAATTTATAAAAAGGTAAGTAAGATAACAATTGGCGATTCTGAACAGTGACTTTATATAAATTATTTTATATAAGTAAAGTGAGCAAAGTGAACAAAGAGGATGAATCAATAAGATATTTATAAATTATTTATATAAATACAGCCTACTGGGAGGAACAGAATGGTTATTTGAAATAACATAAAAAAAAAATTTTTTTGAGGTATGTGAAAACAGACGTACAAGGATAAGGTTATGTTATGATTATGTGTAGTATGGGTAAATAGAATATCTTTTTGATAATAAGTATATGTTATATATAGTAATATTTTGAAAAGAAATGTATGTAAAAGATTTTTTTTTTAATGGCAGATAATAACGAGAATGTCAGCTTAACTGACATTGAAAACGAAAGCCAAATGAATATTGAATTAAGTGGGACTGAGTCGAAAATTATGGATGAAGAAATTCATTCAACGCCAGTCCAAAGTAAAAAATCTGATACAGATGAGATGTTAACACGTTTATATAGCATGATGTGTAGCATGAATAATAAGTTCGATGAACAGCAAAGTGATTCCAATGTTAAATATAATAACTTGAATGCCAAATTTGATGAAGTGAACGATGAAATTAAACGACAGAATTTTAATTTTAACAAACAAATTGATGAAATGAATGCACGTTTCGATAAAACGAAAGAAAAAATAGTAGCGCTAGTAAATGAGAAGTTCGATAGACCAAAGAATAAAGTAGACAAGAATTACGAGAATAAAAGGGGAGTAGAGAATAGTGGAGAAACAGGTAAATTAAACGTGAATAAAGACGGTCAGATGACAAATAATAAGGTAAGTGGTGTTGAGAATTATGACAATACAAATAAAAATATGGTGTTAGAATATAATGGTGGAATGTTGGTGTGTGTTGATGAGTAAGAGAGAAGGTGGAGAGATAGTATACTTGTAGAGGGGTTCCAGGGGGTAAATGTTTCCCATGATATTGTAGTCGGGGGTGAAGAAAAGGCTTCACGCGCGTATTTGGAAGACACATGGTCTACAAATAGCCATCCCTGGACTTTTTGTGCACCTGATAGGTGGTGCAATAATAAAGTTGTAGTGTCCCCTTTCGTGTATCATGAGTTCATTGGAAAAGCCCAGATGAGTCATGATAACGTTGTGTTACCCTTTGCGTGGTATGAAATAGGTCAGTAGGGTTGTGAGAGGTATTGTGATGAGAGAGAGAGAGAGAAAGAGAGAAATAGAGATTTTTAAAGTAAAGAGAAATTATGAAGAATTTGTAGAAAGGTTAGGTGGAGAGAGAAGTGATAATAATAGCAAGTACTTACTTTGTATTGAAACTGAGATAGCAGTAGATGATGTTGTTAAAGATGATAATATAACTTACCCGATTATGACAAAGTACACTAAGGGCGACAGGACCTTACTCTATGATGACACGATATATGATAAATTGGTATGGGATAAGCCTATTAATTCAAACGACATTGTGGAAAGATATAAAAATTTAAATAAGTATTATACTGATAATAATATCATATATTTAATAAAAATTAATGTATGTAGACCTAAGATTCGACTGTTGTTCGATGATGGTGGATAAAGTGTTTTATTGTTTATGAACATTTAATTATGTGACTAGTGTGGTTTTGAGATGGATTGTTTTATGAACTGATTTTTGGTCAACAATAACAAATAATAAGTTGGATTGTATATTTTTTTTGTGTATTAATGTCAATGTATTTGTGTATTCTTGATGTTGTGTATTACATGTATTTTTATGTAAACCATGTATGTAACAGGAAGTTATAGTTTAATTGATTTAATAATAACAATTAACATTTTTTTGTTTTGACTATACAACTGATGAAAGTAATAATGAAATTTTAAATAATTGAATTAAATGATTGAAGATTCATTACTTAATTAATGTTGTACAAAAGAAAGTTTGATAATGAAGTTAAATGATTTTATGAGATTTAGATTCTAATGAATAATAAATGATTAAGCATGTAATATATTTGGATATTGAGATGTATTGTTATTAGTAGGTGAGGGATAAATTTTCTAATGCAATGGTCAATGATCACAGTAATGTAAAGTGTTAAAAAGAGATAGAGCCTGGGTGATAATTATTAAAATAAAGGCATTTGAGTTAGTCAATTAAAGTTAATGGGAGTTAGATAAATAAGAATTTTGAAATACCAGTAAAACACAAAGAGAGTATTAGATATTTTAGGGACACAGTTGTGTTAGTGATTATATGTAGAGAAGGTGAGTAAAGTAAATGGTAAATATATTTGTTGATGGTGATATTTTGTAGTAAGGGTAGTGGTGTAAGGAGTGATCAGCGTGCGGCATGGCCAGTGGACCAGCGTGCGGTGTTGTGGCAAGCGATAGAGTAGTTTAAGGGAGTGTTTGCCGATATTTGGTGGGGGGCAAAGGGTTAGGAATGTATATGGCCAGGTGGGGTACACACATCCTAGTACAAAGAGGAGAATAAATTGAGGTAAGTGGAATTAGTGAAGGGGGTTATTATTGAGAGATTGGTGTCACCCTATGTATTATGTTAGTGATTGTTAGTAGGAAGAAAGGGAGTAAGATTATAAATGTTAATGCCATTTCGATAAGTCAAATCATAGTGAATACAGGAGTCACCCAGACTAATCAATGATCAAAATGTGAAGGGTTAAGTAGAAAATTCCTAGTAGAAAGGTAATAAGAAATCAAATATAATGTAACATGAATGTTAATAATAAATTTGAATTTTTATAGAATTAAATGGTACAATAATGAGTAATTAAAAGTTGATATAAAAGAGTTAATAGAAAATTCAAGTAACAATGTTTATAAATTTCTACATAAATTAGTTAAAGGTGAATTGTTTGTTTAATGTAACTGTAGCAATGTTAATGTTCAAGGTTAATGTTTATTTGTTTATTATGTTATGTTATGTTACTCTATACAAGGTTACAGGGTGATTGTGGGGGTTGTTTGGTGTTATTAAAAGTGTAAGTCAATGACGGAACGTAGAGACTGCAAGTAGAAGGACATTAAGTTTAGATTTAGGAAGGCTATTGCAGTGGTGGCATGTACCATTGTAGATAGTGTTATGGGTTGATGAGTAACGCACAAATACGTTGCCATCATCGGAGGCCGCTATCGGCGTATACACGCTGCACAACTACTTATATAATTTTATTATATGTTAATTGATACCATACAGTGTTAGTATTGACTGAGAAAAAACATGCTAATGAAGATGATTTCCCCGCCTTTTCGGGCGATTACTGTCTTACCAACACTAATCGTGGTTTTGGACGACAACCAGCTGCGGGCAGCAATTGTAAAACTGACCATGGTTGGTTGTCCTTGAAATTGGTGAACTTTGAAATTAACGGGGGGGCACTTGGGGGAAATCCTCGGAACTATGGAACAGCGGCTGTCACCTTGTTCGAGTAGGAACAGTCAAACAGGTGATAGACCCGTCTCTAAGGTTATAAATATAAACTTCAGATATTATGATATCTGACCCATTTAAAATTGTAAAGCTGAAGCAAGGACAAGGAGATGCCAAAATTCCTCCACCAATTCCGTCCTTGTGGAAGCAACTGGGCGCCACAGTCCAGGGGGGTAATAGTGTGTGTGGTTAGGGGGTTGGTACAGGGGTAGCAACAGTAATAAATATTAAGTAGTAAAGAAATAATGTTGATATTGGTGTTGAATATAAAAAATAATTATGATTCTGTGGTAAAGAAATGTTAATCAGAAAATGATAAATAAAGTTTAAATAGTTAGAGTGTGTCTTAAATGAGTTGTGTTTTGAATTTTGGATGATAGGGAGATAGATTATTATTGTTGCTTTTGAAAAAATTAAGGAATTAGAGTACGTGTTGATGCTTAGTATAAGAATATATTTTCTTGTGGTGTAAGGAGTGATCAGCATGCGGCGTTGTGGCAAGTGATAGAGTAGTTTAAGGGAGTGTTTGCTGATATTCCAGGAAGGGCAAAGGGTTAGGAATGTGTATGGCCAGGTTGGGAACACACATCCTAGTACAAAGAGGGTATTAGTTATTTTATTTTAAGAGGTGAAGGAGTCAAATAGAATTAGTGTTGAAGGGGGTTATAACTGAGAGATTGGTGTCATAATATGTAAATCTGGTTGTTAGTAGTGGTTGTTAGTAGGAAAGAAGGTGAATAAGGCTATAAATGTTAATGCCAATATAATAAATCAAGTAATAGTGAATATTGGAGAATCGCCCAAACTAATAGGGATGAAAAGGTGAGATAAAAGAAAATTCATAGTTTGTAATAATAACTGAGAGGTAATGTAAAATGAAGGTTAATATTAAATTTGAAATTGTGAAGAATTAAATGGTAGTAAATGATAAATAATTGATGGCTAATTAATAAAAGTTCAATTGAAATTAAAATGTAATGTTTATAATTTTATACACAAATTTAAAGATGTAAAGTGTGTAAATTTTGATCAAAGTTAAATGTGAATTGGTTATTTTAATGTAATAATCGCAATGTTAATTATGAGTGTATTATGTTTATTATGTATTAGTGTAGGAATTTAAACATGAATTGTATGTACGTATAACATGTTTTAAATGCGATTCCCTACATTTCAGGCGATCTCGACCTTACCAACCCAGATCGTGGTTTTGGATGACAATCAGCTGTGGGCAAAAATTGTAAAACTGACCACAGTTGGTTGCCTTTGAAATTGGTCAAACCTAGAAATTTAATGGGGTTTAATAAGGGAATCTAAGATTATTTTGAACACAGGCTATTTTCACCCAGATAGGGGTGGTAGACCTTAGGGGCATATACTAAGAAAATGAGTAGGGGTACTTACCCTGAAGTTTTTGTAATGCTGAAGCAAGGATGGGAGTGAGAGAAAAGAAAAAAGTGCTTACTCCTTCCACCTCAGTCCTTGTGGAGGCAACTGGACGCAACAGTCCAGGGGGGCAATAGTGTGTGTGGAGGAGAAAAGGGGATGCTTATTATTAACAGCGCCGGATAAATAGAATTTCTGTTAATAATAATATTTTTATAAAATGTTAAATGAATTTGAATTGTTTTAGATATAAATGGGAGATGGGTAAGAATTGTAGAAGAAGGGCGATATCGATAAAGTGTATTCGATTGGATTAAATTTTGATCATGTGATTAAGAGAGTCTTAACAATGGATTTAAATATTTTAGATGTAATTTGGGTAATGGAAGGTATTTGTAATATTGTAATGGGAAATGTCTATTTTAATTCTGATGGGAATCAGGGCAATAATTCTGATTTTTGGAAAAGAGTTAACAAGAGAAGGGTATGCAGAATGATGTAAAGGACTTTTATAAATGTATCATGTTAGTTTAAGGGTTCATATATACATGTGTTTAGAATTAAGAAAAACCAGTGCTTCTTAACGCAAACCAGCACACAGCTAAGGGGAAACAGATCAGTTAGGGATATGGTATTATCCAAGGCCACTATTTGATATTTTTAATTTGATGTTTCAATGTCTGGTGATGCTGTGGCGGCAGTCCTGAGCTGGCCAGCGCATCAGAGCAGGAGTGTCAAGCGTCCATCTGGCCTTGCAGTGTTGGGATCTCGAGAGAGAAGTCCAGTAAGGTCATTCAGGTGCGGTCACAGCCACTGGACCAAGGGTAAGTGATTGTATTTTTTTTATATAAACACTACAGGGGGTTGTGGCGACATATCCGACTGATCCCTTTAGGAAGTATGAGAGTGTCAATGAGTTTTTATGCTTCGGCATAAAACCTCTCATTGAGGGGGTTTTGTAACGGGACAAACTATTGGGATTTATTTCTTCTAAAATAAATATAAAATGTAATGGCCACTCAAGCTGAACAACATTTGAATCATAAACGCTGGACATTTTTTTTTACACCTTGCAGTCAGTGCGGTTCCAAGCCAAGCCGTACGTAGGTGTTGTTCTTGCACAAAAGCCATTAACGAGTCTGGGAATGTGAAAGTTAGCAGCGAGGGGGGCATATTCGCGCGTACGCGTGCATGAGTGTGACGCTGAGAACAGAGTGAGAGACATGTACGAAACATTCCAGAGCCAAAAGGGTAATGGAAACAAAGAACGCAATGCAGTACAATCCGCCCAGTTGAAATTACACTCTTAAACCGGCCGGTTGTAAAGAACAGTTCCGGAACAAAAATGCAGGCCCGTATAATAAAAATGTGATTTTAATTCAAATTAATAAGTTTTACAGTTATGAAGTGAAATGAAGTGACAGTTTCGAGTGACCCGGCAAAAATTACGGCAAAGAACGAAATGTGCAGCGTGGTGAAAGAAATAGAAAACGGATGGAGGCTGGACTGAATTTTAGGGACAAAATGGCAGATAAGAGAATCAATTATCTTATTCAATTATATTCATAAATTAGGAAAAGAAGAAATTTAAAGCAAAAATTTATAACCATTCAAAATTGAAACCTTTTTAAAAATTTAAATGAGCTCATAAGGGAAATTTAAATATGTATCGTGAGAGAGTAAATGGGCGTGGTAATAATCATGTAATAAAATTGAGAGGCGCTGGTTTGTGATAAAATGGGGTATAACTATTTCTATGTTATTTTAAATATGTCTATTGTAATCAAGGTAATACCAGTATATACGAATAAGTAATCATTATAATTTTTGTTTAAGATGATATCAAAATTTAAAGTGAGAAGGGATATTTCATTTATGATGGGGTTGTAACAGCATCTAAAATTTACTGTTGTTTATTTAAATGCAATTGAATTGTTTTGAGGTAATAAAGAAAAAGATGAGTATAAGAGTAACAAATATGTTTAATTTCAAAAAACCAGTTCTGATTTTCCCGTTCGCTGATTCGAACCCTGGCGAGTGAAATTTCAGGTTGGCAGACAACAACATGGCGTCTACAGAGCCAAAATACATAGTAAATAAACAAAACCTATTTATTAATTTATAAAAAGGTAAGTAAGATAACAGTTTCTTTCACCATTAGAAAAGATTTGTTGGAATGCATATTTACATCTAATTACGTAATTAAAATTTATCAGTACAAAAACAAAAAAATTACTTTATAATTTTATGAATCTTTAGTTTAGTAATGGCTGTGAATCAATAAATGTCAAAAGCTTTAGTGAATTTTATTCAATGAACAGCCAATTTTTAAACTATTTGTGTCACAAAATGTTTTGTGAGTTTCTTACAATTAATAAATATAATTTTCAAACCACTGGCATCAATAAAGGTTTTGTGAGTTTTGGTTAATAAATAGACACAATCTTTAAACCATTTGTTTTGAATGATAAAAAAGGTTTAAAACTGAGTCTATTCATTACCCTGTAACGGGACAGATTAAGGGGATAAATAATTTTAATAAATGTTAATACAACCCAGGGTACAACCTTTGGAGAACCTCTGCTTTAACAAAGATGCATACATGATTGCGAAACACTGTCTGTGTTTGCGTCTGGCGTCAGTCTGACTAGACGTTTTACACAATCACCCTACAACACAGGACATCTGTGAATTACATAGAATGCAAATGTAACACGTCAAATTCATCAGGCGGTAAAAAGTTGCAGTCGTCGTTGGCCTAGTTTAAACCAGCCAATCAGAGGAGGCGCTATAAAACATACATATGTTGGCGCACAGCCGAACCAACGCCCAACACTTTGCATTAGTGGATTAGCAGTCATCAAACAGTACATAGCGTTTCAGCACAACTCTTTATACAGTACAGGAGTAATTTCACTGTAGCCTTGGAAAAGCTTTGTTAGACCAAAAACGTAAAAGTAGGTCTACCAAAGAGTGTGTTCTGATGTAATGCAACAGTAAACAGTTTGGTTCAACAAAAGTAACAGTTATAAAATGAGTTTGTGATAGTTTTGCGGAAAAGTGTAAACCGACATGTGGCGTAACGGTCACGGATACTGAATTCAGTTAAGTACAATATTGAAACAAACTTCTTTTGGCCCAACATTTATGTACGGTAAAACATTTGAAATAATAAAGAGCTCAATAAATAAAATGGCGGTATTCAGAAATGTAAAAAGCGTGAGAGAGTGTGTCAGGGAAAAAGGGACGATCAAAAGTAAAAGAGTATTGGTTTGTAAATAGAAATTAGTATAGGAAAATTTTAAATAATAGAGATTAGTTGAAGTAACATATAAAAAGAAAGAGTTTAAAATTGAGAAAAAATAAAATAGTTTGTGTCAATAGTATAACCATATAACCATGTGTTAGCGTAATTTTTGCGCCATAACCACTTCCTAATCTTCTCTGCTGAAAAACTCGTCTAACGTTCCGGGGAATTTTCCGAGTTTAAGGGTGGTCAGATAGCGGGATTATTTAAATTATAAGGGGAAGAGTGTAAAGGTTTCGATATTAAACCATAAAATATCGTGGCGGCCCTGAATTTTTTTGGTGTTTAAAAGGTAAGTTCAACGGGATTATGACGGTAAGTAATACTCTGGCAGCAGTGAGTGAGTTTTATTATGTTGTAAGTGTAAAAGATTTATACCGTGTGTTAAGATGCGGCCCGATATGACCAAAAAAAATGTTAATGTTAGGAAGAATGATGCTTGTGGTGCTATTGCCAGGATGCAGAATAATGACGATAGTGGACTATATAATACATTTATTAAGATTGTTGTACACTAAATTCTGAGCGCTGAGGTTGGCTATGTCTGGTTGAGATTTAAGTTTTAAATGAACGTGTCGGTAAGAAAGCTAAATGGTAGATGAGGCGCAAATGTGCGGCACTCAAACTACATCAAGAAATGTTAAGGCCTAAGGCCTATACGAAAGTCGTAGATTGTCGTCTGACTTGAGGCGCGAGTACGCGGCACTCAAATTACATGAAATCGAGAAATTAGCAGTGTATCGCTAATTGGTGCAAGTATGTATGAAATGTTGTGGCCTAAAGCCTACAATGATTGTCTGACGACAAGAAAAATGATGTATGACAGAACAAGCGAGCAAATGTAATAACGTCTGCCGCCTGCCGTAGCTCGGACAACTGTAACGTTGAACGTTGTATAAACATGATAACGCAATATCAGAAAGCACAGATTAGCCAACCTATTAATGCGAAAATTACCACATTACTGTCCATAACTGCCCGCAAAAATCAAAGGATTTTTTAATACATTTTAATAACTTATTATAGAAAAATACAGAGTTCTTAATAATAAAGTCAATCTCAATAAGTTGTACTGAACCTTGAGTTTCAATCTTAGATAACAGTTATGACATTAACTGTTTAGAGATAAGCTTGAATGATGATAAGAGCTGAACAGGCCAAAGTCGGCTTGCAACCTGATTATACACTGATTATACATTTGAGTATAAATGCAAGATTAGCAATGTATTGCCAATATATATTGTATGTAATCGGTGACTCATCACATGATGGGCCCGATAAATTGTAACATTTGTGCAAGTCACAATGGTTATCTTGAACCAGATAAGGCCAGTAGACCTATACAATAGTATGAATACAATGAACAAACAAAATTGTTATAAAATTATACATGTAAAGACAAGCTATACAGAGTTGAATGATTGTAAGCACAAAGTGTAATGACATGTATGTCATAATTAAAGCATGAATAATAATTGTGCAATACATGAACACAAATACCAAATACAAAATACAATATAAAAATATAGGCGTGGCATATGGTTATAGACAGTAGATGCGGATAAAACAATGTGTTTTACATAGATACAAGTTATACATAATAAATACAATAGAAATTGGTTTAGATAATTACAAATATATGAATACAAGGCACAACAGCATAAGTGACAAGTACAACAATGTGGTTATACAAATGTAATACATGGTTTGTACAGCTGCAGACCATGCGAATATTATACCAAAATTTTTATATAAAAACAATAGTAAGCAAAGACATGAGGCATAAATCAAATGTTGCATATACGAAAATACAAAATAATAATTAAAGCTTTGCATATTAAATAAACTGACACTTGCTTGAATAAAACAAACAGTTTCTGAATGAAAAATATACAAATTAAAGCTTATGCTAAAAACAAAGGTGCTTATAACTAACAAAGTCTTCTTTGAACATCTGATTTATGTATTACAGATTACAAATATATACAAAGGAAAAAAAAACTCCTTTTTTTACTGTTCGTCCCTAGTAGGGACCAAACATAATTTATGGATTGGTCTGCGATAGGTGCCAGTAGGCGTGCGAACGTCAACTACTCTAATTAAGTTGTCTGGGCCGGGAAATGTGGCGGTAATTACACCAAATTTCCAACTACTTGCAAGCTCATCTACACCGCATTGGCCTAGCTGAGAACGAAACCTGTCCGCTTTGCAACTCCGGAAGAATGGACGGAGAACACACTTACGGGACTGCCAAGCACTCACGTACCTGACTGACGACATAACCAATCGCTACTGGGAGGCTCGACGTCGAATGGTTGAAGAACCACGTACGGGCGTTGGCTAAAGTAAAGTAAGTACACCAAATTTCCACGCTAATGGAGGTAAGTTATCCTCAATCAGTAAAACCAGGTCACCAATGGAAACGTTGTCCTTGGCGAATTTCCATTTGTGACGTTGTTGTAATTGATGTAAGTAGTCGTGAGACCAAGCTTTCCAAATGACTTGGACAAACTTCTGGAGAAGTTGCCAACGTCCAAGACGAGAGATGGGAACGTGAGATAAGTCTGGATCAGGTAACGCCATTAATGGTGCGCAAATCAAAAAATGGCCAGCTGTAAGTGGCACCGGATCATTTACATCCGATGAAACGGCGAATAATGGACGTGAGTTTAGACATGCCTCTATCTGAGACAAAACTGTCGTAAACTCCTCGAAGGTGAGTATAGACTTGCCTACCACGCGGCGTAAGTGATACTTTAAACTCTTTATACCGCTCTCCCAAAGACCACCAAAATGAGGTGATGAGGGCGGAATAAATGACCATGTAATAACCTGAGAGGTCGTAAAGGATTGGATTGATGAGGTGGCATCCTTATTATGCCAAAGATTGTAAAGGTCATGCAAAACATTGCGGGCCTTCCTAAAGTTCATGCCATTATCAGAATATAACTGGCTGGGTATGCCCCTTCGGGACAGAAACGACGTAAGGCAGCTATAAACGCGTTGGCTGTAAGGTCGGAAACCAATTCCAAATGAATGGCCCTGGTTGCTAAGCAGATGAACAAAGACACGTACGATTTTGACAGAGTCCTAGATTTCTGCCCGCCATGACGAATCATGAAGGGACCACCATAGTCAACTGCGCAGAATAGAAACAGCCGCGAAGGAGTGACTCTGGGAGATGGCAGAATACCAAGCCTCTGAACCTGGTGTTTGGCACTAAACCTGAGGCACTTGACGCATCTACGAATGATGGAGCTAATGACTATCTTGGCGTTAATGATCCACCAATGTTGACGAAGTGAGTGATGCACGAGTTGAGCACCAGCGTTGAGTAGACAAATGTGTTCGCGTTCAATAATAAGGCGAGTAATATGAGCCGATGGATGCAAGACAATAGGATGCTTATTGTCATAAGGTAGTTGCGACTGCTGTAAGCGCCCGCCGACGTGTATTACGCCATGTAATATCTTATTCACATACAGATACAAAAAATTTGTTTATTTTCCACCTACCTTGTTTCGCCTTCTGCCAGAGTCCGCAACACGAACGTTAAAATGCAAATATGATTATAGGTTATCGTAATAACTTACGCAACGCATTTTTTAAAGAGAATTAATTAAAATTTTATTTTATACTTCAAAATTTTCTTTAAGTATTAAATTGTTATTTATTTGGCCTCTTGGCTCAAATGATCCAAAATCATGGAAAATGTATAAAGCTTGTGATGTTAGTTACATAGTGGTATTACACTTATACTTACAGAATTACAATACACCTTACCTTAATTAGACAGCCCAATCTGCTATTTACACTCACATTCACACCGTTACAAAACCAACTACTATTATTTGATTGACATATTTGCACAAAACCCTTTATAAAAAATTGTTGAAATTACGGTTACAGGTTACCCGACGGCTCACTCCTTTCGCTGCCGCGTGGCACGTATTCTTTAAATGTCCGAAAGTTTATTATTCATTTTATTTTGGCCCGCTCACTTCACTGATTCTGTTAATAATTGTCTGATGGTCTATTTACTCACGGCGTCTCCCCGGCTACGTCGCACTATGCACATGTTAGATTATATTTACACGGTTAATCAAATTTTCCGCCTCGCCAGCCCGTTATGTTCAAACGGCCACCGCAGCCTCACCACAACACCACTGCTGATTCACATTTTTGCTATATAATTTAGATGAAAATTTGTGTCCAGTCGGCGGACGCACTACGGTTCGCGTCCGGCAGGTTATGATGTTACTTTCCGACTGCCTTACATGCTGCCGGACATTACTGACTTTCCGGAATGTGAACAAATTTCGTCGCCGTTCGCAGCCTTCATTGTCGAAGTTTTAGTGGCTGTACACCTGGCACACAGGATTTACGTGTGATATACGACGACGATATTTCACTGCCTTTTCTTCCGTTTAGCGTGGATTAGGCGCTCCACAGATGTTGGTGCTGGCGCCTTTGTGAGTGGTTGTCACACAGACGCAAAGTTCTTAGAATCGTGACAGTCGACAACATGACATTCCTTTGTAAATATTTCATAACAGCTATTTCGTACTGCTCCTTGGTTAGAACTACGCTTTATATTCAAACTGGGGCTGGCCACATATATGAAGTGAATTGTGCAATTTTAACCAAATCAAATCAAAATTAATAAAATAAAAAAACCTCCTAATTCACCCCATTACAATACCCCCCCAATGAGAAATCTTCTGTCGAAACAGAATAAATCTCATTGCTAAACCCCTAAGAGGACCGGTGAGGGACTGGTGCCAACAACCCCCTTTTTCTCTTACACGTCATGGGTAAACAACCCCCCTGGCTCGGCGACTATGGACGCATCTGAACGAGATCACTGGACTTCTCTGCACAAGATCCCAACACCGAAAAATCGAACAGACACGCACCACAGCACACCTCACCGTCTATCATGCTACCCCAAAAATCCTCAATCCCTGGCTTAGATCATGCCAGATCCTCAACCGATATGTTCTCCCTTATATGCAAACTGGGCTGCCTTTAGCAGATACTGGGCTCACACACACACCTATAATAATTTTTTAAACAAACTCATCATTTAAAATAAGTTCAAAATCAGATTGTATCAAAACAAAAAAATCTCTTATCTGGATAGATTAATTCTCTTTGTTATTATTACTGATAAAAAAGAAACAAAAAAATTGAATATTTAATTAAAACATGGACTGCCTTATCCTAACATTTGATTATACATATATCCTAAACAATATAATCCAATAACACTATTGATACACATAAACAATAATACAACCAAAAATGCAAAACATCAATTTAATGGCAAGCACAAAAAGTATATACAAATATATATATATTTTTTCTACTACCCCCTTTTAATCCCTTAACCCCTGATACCCGTTACATATTAATGTGTTCTGCGCTAGGCTTCTTGGCCTTTTCCAGCCTCATCCTAGCCGTAAACCACATCTCCCTCGTGACCTGTAACTGGGTCACCCCCATCCACACTCACTATTACCCCCTAGACTCTAGCGTCTAGTTGCTTTCACAAGGACTGGTGCGGAAGGGGTGGACATTTTTTCTTTTATTCCACCCCCATCCTTGCTTCGGCGTTACAATAAAATTCGGGATTACACCTACTATTTTCTTGATTTATACACCCCTAATGGACTACCACCCCTATCTGGGTGAAAATAGACCTGTTCCAAAATTAGGTAGATTCCCCAAAAAATAACCCCCCTACTAAATCTAACAAACCACCGGGTTGACAAAATAAAACAAACCACAAGCCGGTTATATCAAGTAAAATTCATGGTTTGTCACAATTAACTACTTTCACGGTCATGATCCGGTGAGGTCATGACCGCACTTAGGTGGGGAATCTACAGTTAAACGTAAAATATAGATTGACATTAATAAAATTTATATGAACAGTAATGTACACATCTTATTCTCCCAACACTGTTTCAGCTTGAACGTTCTTTCATTATACCCATACAAACTTTCCTTCAGTTTTCAGTTTTAAATGAATATTTTAACCATTATTTACATCAATTAGCATTTACTTTATAATTCCAATTTAAGTAAAGTACATATTTCATTTATTTAACAATTACATTTGAAATTTGAGTCAGAATATATATGAATATATTATTAAAATCATCTTTCCAACTAATTTCATTATCAAAATAATTGAATTATATTTAATTTCTCAAACTCTAAGTTGCAATAATTAACTCATTATTATTTTGTCTGTAAAAATTAACTTCAATTCTTTTATGTCACAATAGGGTTTTGCTGCTGGCAGTGATTCAGCAGACTACAACAGTTGTCAACTTAACACCTGGCACTAAACATTAGTCAAAACATACAACACACCTGTTTACTTTAACAATGGTCTGCCAGACTGGTGTTATAAACACAGTTATAAACACTCCCATAGTCTAAACATTCTGGTTACCTCACCTCTAACACCTGTACTGCACTTTTCAATTTTTATAAATCTTTTAATGTTAACATATTTATCAATGTCCATTTATTACAATTCAAACCAAATATACTTTAATTCACCTTTCAGTTATTATTACTTTTTTAATTACAGTTTCTATTTAATACCATTATCTCAATTCATTTTTATTATTGAATTAAACTCTTTTCACACCTGTAAGCATTTTATTCTATCTGATTGGTATTATGAACTTTATACTTACAATACATTAGCCACCTATTGACCTGAACACAAAATACACACCACACACACACACCAATATCTCCACGTAACCTCTGAAACATTTAACAACAATGTTATTTCATATCAAACAATTTAACATTTATTTATTAATATCAAATCTCATAAAACAATTTAAATCCATTGGAAAAGTCAATTATACAACCTTTAAATCAATCAAAAATATTTAAACATTTCAAATTATTTTAATTAAATTAATTATTGAAAATACAAGTTCGGTTGCTATCCAAACAATTACAATTCGCTAATTACCGTCTCCAAAATTAATTTTGTTATTTATTTAAATTGCAAAATATTAAAATTATTATCACAATTACCTACATACACATTGTTTACCTAACATTTTACAATACACACAAATAAATTTACTAAACATTTATTTACAAATCGTCATCATTAATTATTCCAGTTATATCACACTTCATTGTCCAAGGTTGCGAGGTCAAAACCATAAAACAATATATTTAAAATTGTCCATTTGTGAATTTAAGGCTCAACCTCCATCGTCAAAATTTAGTCTGGGTTTCAAATAACAATTTTCAATTTTATTTGCATTCCACATACGGTTATCTTGTGTGTGGTAACCATCAACTTTTAGTTCATTCATTTTACCATAATAATCATATACCAGGTCAACATTATTTATTTCTATCCCATCTCCATTAGTAGTTATATTCATTGTCAAGTCAGTTATTTTATCATTCATTACAACATAAGGTAAGTTATTATTATTTAAAACTGTATCATCAAAATAATCTTCACCCTCTATTTTAACAGGTAAGTATTTCATATCATTTAACATCTCTTTCAACTCATTATAATTTCTCTGCAACTTATATAATTCTATTTCTTTATCAACATACAACTCTCCATCTAAATCTTTCTCATCATAACACCATATCACACTTTTAACCTTCCACACAGAGGGTACTAATTTATACAAAAAAAGGGATATAACTCAAATCTTCCATTAAATAGGGTCTCTTGCCCTCCAATAATAACGCTTGTGAACACTCTGGTTCATCACAAATAAGGGGAAAATTTACCCTCTGCCCTACACATTCATCTACTCTTTCTTTCCATTCTTTTTCTAATTCAACAACACTAATTATTACTTCCTTACAACTTATCATTTTCTCACTCTCACTTACTGTTTCACTATATATTTTCAACGTATCACTCTCTGATTCCACCCTTTCAATCACATTACCATTTTCAATATCATTGTTAACATTTGTTACCTTACTCTCTAATACCACATTTTTAATTATATTCTCATTTTCGACCTTATTGTTATCACTTGTTAATTTCTTACTGTCATTATTACTCTTACTTTTGATCCGTTCTTCTACTGACTCTACTATTCTCTCAATATCTTGTTTCAATTCGTTACAACTATTATCGCATTTTATTCTTACTTCATCAATGTCAAATTTAAGTACATCAAATTTACAATTAAATTCACTTTTAATTTCGGTCTTAATTTCATCAAAACGATTATTTAATTCGTTAAATTTGTCATTCTGTACATCTAGTTTCTCACTAAAATCACTACTTTGTCTGTCAAATTTGTCGTTCATTTTATTATATTTAACACTGGAATCACTTTGTTGTTCATCGAACTTATTATTCATGCTACACATCATGCTATATAAACGTGTTAACATCTCATCTGTATCAGATTTTTTGCTTTGGACTGGCGTTGAATGAATTCCTTCATCCATAATTTTTGACTCAGTCCCACTCAATTCAATATTCATGTGGCTTTCGTTTTCAATGTCAGTTAAGCTAACATTCTCGTTATTATCTGCCATGTCTATAAATTTATTAATCTAGATTTTTTTTACATAAAATATCTACCACTTCACTCTTAACCTCTGAACATTGATGTACTAATTTATATGTGCTGCGTAATTTTTACGTAGTTACTTAACCCTCAAATCAAACTTCCATTTATCGTAGGTGTGGAATTTAATTATTCAAATTCGAGTCCCTGTTCGGGCGCCAAATGTAATATTCTATTCACATACAGATACAAAAAATTATTTTATTTTCCACCTACCTTGTTTCGCCTTCTGCCAGAGTCCGCAACACGAACGTTAAAATGCAAATATGGTTATAGGTTATCGTAATAACTTACGCAACGCATTTTTTAAAGAGAAATTAATTAAAATTTTATTTTATACTTCAAAATTTTCTTTAAGTATTAAATTGTTATTTATTTGGTCTCTTGGCTCAAATGATCCAAAATCATGGAAAATGTATAAAGCTTGTGATGTTAGTTACATAGTGGTATTACACTTATACTTACAGAATTACAATACACCTTACCTTAATTAGACAGCCCAATCTGCTATTTACACTCACATTCACACCGTTACAAAACCAACTACTATTATTTGATTGACATATTTGCACAAAACCCTTTATAAAAAAATTGTTGAAATTACGGTTACAGGTTACCCGATGGCTCACTCCTTTCGCTGCCGCGTGGCACGTATTCTTTAAATGTCCGAAAGTTTATTATTCATTTTATTTTGGCCCGCTCACTTCACTGATTCTGTTAATAATTGTCTGATGGTCTATTTACTCACGGCGTCTCCTCGGCTACGTCGCACTATGCACATGTTAGATTATATTTACACGGTTAATCAAATTTTCTGGCTCGCCAGCCCGTTATGTTCAAACGGCCACTGCAGCCTCACCACAACACCACTGCTGATTCACATTTTTGCTATATAATTTAGATGAAAATTTGTGTCCAGTCGGCGGACGCACTACGGTTCGCGTCCGGCAGGTTATAATGTTACTTTCCGACTGCCTTACATGCTGCCGGACATTACTGACTTTCCGGAATGTAAACAAATTTCGTCGCCGTTCGCAGCCTTCGTTGTCGAAGTTTTAGTGGCTGTACACCTGGCACACAGGATTTACATGTGATATACGACGACGATATTTCACTGCCTTTTCTTCCGTTTAGCATGGATTAGGCGCTCCACAGATGTTGGTGCTGGCGCCTTTGTGAGTGGTTGTCACACAGACGCAAAGTTCTTAGAATCGTGACAGTCGACAACATGACATTCCTTTGTAAATATTTCATAACAGCTATTTCGTACTGCTCCTTGGTTAGAACTACGCTTTATATTCAAACTGGGGCTGGCCACATATATGAAGTGAATTGTGCAATTTTAACCAAATCAAAACAAAATTAATAAAATAAAAAAACCTCCTAATTCGCCCCATTACAGCCAGACTCATCAAGGAACGGGTCCAGAGAAGACAACTTGCTCCTGATAGAAACAGAAGACCCATTACGCAGACAATTAATCTCGGCAGCGAAGTGGATGGACTGAGATTGTTTTATGAAAAAATTGAGAGTGGAATGAATTTCAACGGGGGTAATAGCGCCCGATATTTTCTCAGCCCTGGAGAGTCTAATGTTTTTGATGAATCGAAAGCAGTAAGCGTATACGCAAGTCAGACGGTGCAACGAAGAAAAGTCCTTAGAAAGATCAATAGCCAGGGTAGACATTAGAGAAAGTTTGGGGGTTTGTTTTTCCTCCGCAGTGAATTCAGAAGACGACAGATTAGAAGGTAAAAAGGGTGGAAAAAGATTGGACTCGGAAGATTGAGACAAACAAGCGGGACCATGCCACCAAAGCGAACAATCGTGCAACAAGTCGGGGTGACATCCCCTAGAAATAATATAAGCAGGATTATGTCGAGAATTGATGTGATGCCATGTGTAGGCTTCCGTAAGACGCTGAATCTCGGCAACATAATTAGCGACGTAAGTTTTCCACCTAGAAGACTGGGCATGAATCCAGTAAAGGGACACCATAGAGTCAGAATAGAGGTGAACACTATTGATAAAGGAATGAAGAGCAGGGGCGACCTTGAATAAGTCGCGATAACAACAAGCAAGCGCAGAGTTCAATGCGAGGTAATGACACCTGTTGTAGGGGGGCTACGCAAGATTTAGAACACAGAAGGTGACAAGAGGCCGATGAATCTTGATAAATGACTCTAATGTAAACGCAACACCCATATCCCCTTTCAGAAGCATCCGAAAACCCATGTAATTCAACTATCCTTGCTTTAGACTTGCAGCGAATAGAATGTGGGACAATGATTTTACTGATCAGACATAATTTATCGCATAATGAATGCCAATGCAAGTGTAATTGCCCGGAGATTGGCTCATCCCAACCAAGATTGCACAGCCAAAGTTGCTGCATAAACTGTTTGTACAGGAAAACAACGGGACCGACGAGTCCGAGTGGATCGTATATACCTGCGATAATCGATAGGATTTTCCTCTTAGAGATGCTTGATTCAACGGGGAATGATCTGATGTCAAACAAAAATGAATCGGTAATGTTATTCCAGAGAATGCCCAAGGTACGCACATTACCCTGTTTGTTTAAAGGGAGTGATAAATTGTCATGATCTGCGACCACATTGGGTTTATTTGATGCCCATTTATGTAGAGTGAGACTGTATTGACTCAACAATGTACCTAAGTCAGATTTCAACTTGGTCAGATCAGAAATGGTGTCTGCACCAGTTAACAAATCGTCGACATAGAAATCATTGGTTATAGCTGACGCAGCGTCAGGAAAAGAAGTTTGATGATCCTTACCAATCTGATTAAGACAGCGGGTAGCCAAAAACGAAGCACTAGCAGTGCCGTATGTTACAGTTCGCAGTACAAAATGTTTAAACTGTTCGAGGGGAGAGTCATGCCACAGAATACGTTGATAATGACAATCCTTCTCAGCTACCAGAATTTGTCGATACATCTTCTCGATGTCGGCGATGAGAACATAGTTATGCATACGAAATCGCAAAAGAATAGAAAAAAGGTCTTGTTGGACGTTTGGGCCTACCAACAAAATGTCATTGAGAGAAAGGCCATTGGTAGTTTTGGACGAGCCGTCAAAAACGACGCGAAGTTTTGTGGTAGAACTAGAATGTTTAAAGACGGCATGGTGAGGTAGATAATAAGTCTTTGAAACACCTGAATTTATGGAGCAATCGTAGACAAGCGTCATGTGGCCAAGATCCTTATACTCCTGTATAAAGTTTGTGTAATCGCGCGCAAGCTTAGAATCGCGCATGAACCAGCGTTCTAAACTCAAGAATCTTGCTTCAGCGGTAGCATAGGACTCACCCAACTGGGGATTGTCTGACTTAAATGGTAGCGCAACAACGAACCTACCCTCTTGATTGCGATGGGTAGACTTAACGAAATGCTCCTCACAAGCTGACTCGTTATTAATGGGTGTATTATCAGGGATAGTTTCGGTCTCCCAAAATTTCTCGAGAGACGCTAGGATTTGACTGTCGTTGTTCCTAGCCAGGAACGAAACAGCGGGACCCTTATAATGGCAGTGTTTGGGTAGATTGCCTGCAAGAATGTAGCCTAACTTTGTTTCCTGTATAATAGGAAAATGAGAACGGCATACGTATTTGTTAGGTAAAATTAAATCTAAATAAAATTGCGCTCCTAACAGTATATCGATATCAGCCGATATGTTGAACTGTGGATCGGCGAGATAAACGTTATCTGGGACATTAAACTGATTTATGTCAAAAGACTGTGCTGGCAGTTTATGGGTTAATGCAGATAAGACAGCACATTTTGCCTCGAAGCTAAATCTTTGATAACGGGAAATAATGCGTATAGACGCAAGATTAGTGGCATAACACGCGGTATTATTTATACCTGTTATCGGTATGTTAGATTTAGTCAAGTTAAGCCGTAATTTCTTGGCAAATGATTCCGTACAAAAATTTATTTGTGACCCCGCATCTAATAGAACTCTTGCGGGTTGTCTATTGCCAGCCTGGTCGATGACAAACACGATTGCTGTTGATAAAAGAATATTATTTGTAGACTGTAATTTAAGTGAACAGTAGTTACTGCTGCTGGCAGAAACTGGCTTTGACACATTGTTTATGTGCAACAATGTATGGTGTCGTTTTGAGCAGATCTTGCATGATTGTTTAATCTTACAATTAGATGAGAAATGATCTGGTCTTAGACAATTTGTAGCCTACAGAGTTTATGATTTAATATAAATTGCCCTCGTTCTGATGTGCTTAATGCACGAAATTTGTCACACATGTAAATTGGATGACTAGATTTACAGCATAAGCATAAATAATCGTTTGAAGCTGAGTGATAACTTTTAAATGCAGTGCTGCCAGCAGAGTTTCGTGATTTATGTTTGTCAGATTTATTGAATCTTAAAGTTGACTTGTTGAGCTGCTGTCCGGCATCGATAGGCAGTGTATTTTCTAGCAACTGTCTACGTGCGTTTAAAAACTGAGTGAAACCTTGAAAGTTAGGAAGATTATCAGGGTCTATAGACTTCTTCCATAATTTAAAAGTAGTATGGTCGAGTTTCACTGACAATAATTGTACAGTGATAAGCTCGAATGAATCCACTGACAGTTGCATGGCCGCCAGTGAATTAACGGAAGACGTTATCGTATTTATGAACTCTGCCAAACTTTGGACAGAGTCTTTTATTGTTGACTTTACTTCAAGTAAATTCTGAATATAATACTTAGCTAGTATGAATTTGTTGTCATATCTAGCGGACAGCAAACTCAACGCTATCGAATAGTTTTCGTTACAAATAGGTAATGCCTTAATTAAATCTAGCGGCTCATTTTTCAGAGACGAATACAAATAATGTAATTTCTGCACTGACGTTAAATCAGATCTGGCGTGCACCAAGTCCAGAAATATTGAATAGAAGTGCTGCCATTCTAAGATATTACCTGTGAAGCAGGGCAAACTTATCGGTTTTAATTGTATGTTGCTTGTTAATACGGGAGATACAGTCTGAACGTTGAAGCTTTCTATCAACTGCAAGATATTGCCTTCTGTTGAATATAACAGCTCTTCAACCTCAATTCGGTCTTCTTGAGCAGCGTTTATGTCTTTAGAAATGAGTTCAATTTCGGACTGTACCTCATCGTATTTTGTTGCCAAGCTTTTTAGATTTTCGAGTCTAACTGTTAAAAAATGTTTTGTGTTAGTGTTTTTATCAAAGCTAATGATAGCCGAATTAATACGCACTATGGCAGACTTTATGCCACCTCTCTTTCTGACGAACACTTTGAGGCATTCTTCAGCCATTGTACGCACCTGTTAATGATGTGGTACCTGCTATGCGATGTCCTGGAGCGTCGAAGTCATGGAGAAGATGGCAAACACACAGACCGTAGAGATGACTGCTCAAACTGGAGTGTAGACGCTAGCACATGGATGTTCTTGCAATGATGTCGTCACGAGGCTCAATGGCGATGAAAGAAATGCTGAAGTAAGTCCCGAGACGGTCGGATCAGCGAATGTGCTGAATCGCCCGTGATGGCCAGAAATTGGGGCAGAAAAATTATGAAACTGCTAGAATATGTTGCAAGAGGTGAATGACGAATCCAGGCACGGAGCGACCAAAAAAATGTATAATCCGTACAGTGAGGACCAAAAAAATGTTAAGATGCGGCCCGATATGACAAAAAAAAATGTTAATGTTAGGAAGAATAATGCTTGTGGTGCTATTGCCAGGATGCAGAATAATGACAATAGTGGACTGTATAATACATTTATTAAGATTGTTGTACACTAAATTCTGAGCGCTGAGGTTGGCTATGTCTGGTTGAGATTTAAGTTTTAAATGAACGTGTTGCTAAGAAAGCTAAATGGTAGATGAGGCACAAATGTGCGGCACTCAAACTACATCAAGAAATGTTAAGGCCTACGGCCTATACGAAAGTCGTAGATTGTCGTCAGACTTGAGGCGCGAGTACGCGGCACTCAAATTACATGAAATCGAGAAATTAGCAGTGTATCACTAATTGGTGCAAGTATGCACGAAAAGTTGTGGCCTAAAGCCTACAATGATTGTCTGACGACAAGAAAAATGATGTATGACAGAACAAGCGAGCAAACGTAATAACGTCTGCCGCTTGCCGTAGCTCGGACAACTGTAACGTTGAACGTTGTATAAACATGTAGCGCAATATCAGAAAGCACAGATTAGCCAACCTATTAATGCGAAAATTGCCACATTACTGTCCACCGTGACAACCCAAAATGTACAAAATCTTTTGTCATATATAATTTTATGGTACTTTGTTTCCATAATGTATCTGAAAGTAATCATATCAGAATTACTTACGTGGTCAGTTCTTCTCTTGTCTTTCTATAACTTTCAATTCCAGGTTTTGATATTTCTGGGCTGGTTTTCTTATTTTTATCTTTCTTCTTCCGGTTAACAACTTGAGATATCAGCATAGCGCAGTGCTTTGGTAACAACTGAAAATTTAAATATTTCACAAGTGTTTTATGACTAGTATGCTTCAAAAAATTCAGTAAGGGAGAAGAATCCTAGATAGAGGCACAACAGTTTTTAAATCTATTATGTTTTCAATAATCAAATTTAAAGCACATGACACTACAACTGATAAAGAGAGCAGTAACAATATCAAAATTTTGTATCCACTCTGTTAACACTTCTGACACTGGAGACCAACAACCAGAAACTGCACATTTTTGGGTTATTTCTAATTTTTACTGTTAAAAAACTGTTCAACTTTCATCTTATGTAAGATAATCCTTTTGTAGAGGGGAATTTCTTCCTTAATTTGGTATGTTGCACAATTATCCAATGTTTTTATAGTTTTCACATTTTTAGTTTTATGAGACCATGTTCTGAATAATAAAAAAAAATCTGTTACCACACACACATCACTGTTCACATTGTACTGGTAAAATTATGTCCCAAAATCTATTTACATATCTAAAACACTAATAAATACCGCACAGTTATTTAGAAAAGTAAAAAAGATATTTGTAAAGATAAACATGCCATGAAACTGTACAGAGGTCAGCTGGAAGCATGACCAAATTACGGCTCAGAATGGTGAACAACTGTCTCGTAACATGTATGCGCTATAATTCTCGTTTCATAATGCTGATGTCATCTATGAATTCTTTTGTGAACGAAGAGGGTTTGTAACGGGCCTATTTTTTGGGTAATAAAGCAGTTTGTTTTTTTTTTAAGCAAATAACATTTTTCAAATAATTGGGACAAAACGTATAAACGAAAGGTAAATTCAGTGGTAGAAAAAATAGCGACAGTGGCAGCACTGCGGGTGACATTCTACGTGAAAATTATTCAGTAAGGTTTTATAAAACGAGTTTTTATAAACTTAACAACCGACGGAACTGTGCCAAGGTCAGACAATGACATACAAAACCAGTCAACAAGTTATATAACAACATCGGACCATCTGACGTCAATATATACGTCAGAGCCTAGCCTAACAGTGGAATGCAGTCATGTAACAAAAAACAGTCTGCTGGCGTAGTGATACAAACTGACAACAATAAGAATTGATCATATAACCAAGGCCGCTTCACAAAGTAGCGCCGGTGGCCTATTGCCAGTCTAAATTCAACACTTGCGCGAGTGGGACCTAAAAGTTCCGGAACGTAATTTTGCGGGCCCGCAACCTATAAAATGTGAACAATGTATAATTAAACACTTCACGGTTAATACCGTTATCACAGTTAAATCAAAATGTGAAATCAGTAAAATAAACTCAATAGAATCAGTGAAAACCGCTAGTTATGTTGTGCGGGTAACCTCTTCCGGACGCCATGAACAGATAAGTAACCAGGATAAAACACCACTTTAAATGAAATATTTTAATAGAAGGAAATAAAATGAGATCTCTAAAGTAACTTTGTGTGTGTGTTGTGTGTGTATGAGTGAGTGAAACTGTAAATATAAATTAAGAAGGCTGGTTTGTGTTTCAAAAAATTATTTCTATTTAATATCTTGATTTTTTTTGTTAATTAAAAAGTTTACACTAGGTTTCAATTTTATTTCATGTGAGTTTTTTAGAATGAGAATTGTATAATAGATGAAGGAGGTAAAGAGGTAGTTGGTTAATGATTTTTTTAAAGTTAAATGATGAGAATATCTAATTGTTAATAAATTTTAAATCATGGGAACCATATAAGGCTTTCTTTATTTTGAACAACCAATTCTGATCTCCTGTTCGCCGAAAAGAACCCCAAAAAATGGTAAGCACCTACATTTTTACAATAATAATTTCTTGCAGTACACCAAGATGGCGCCCGAAGAATTCAGTAAATAAATAATGAATACAGTAACCTTAGAATAAATTCAAGTAATTATCAATTTGTTGACATATCACATACGGCTTCTGAACAGGGACAATTTTATATAAAGAAATTTATATAAAATACGGCCTACGGGGAGAGCAGAATGGTTGTTTAAGGTAACTAAAAAATGTGTAAACATAAGTAGTAAGGTTATAATATGATTGATAGATGTGTATTATAAATAAGTAAGAATTAAATAAAAATGATGAATACTAATGAAAATATTAACAATGAAGTCAGTTTCAATGATAGTCAAACTGAAAGTCAAATAAATAGCAATTTAAGTGAAACAGAATCAAGAATTATGGATGAAGGAATTCATTCAACGCCAATTCAGAATAAAAACTCAGATAACAATAGTATGATGAAATATTTATGTAGCATGGTATGCAGTATGAAAGAGAGTTCAGACAAGCAACAGGCGATGTTAGAGTTAAAGTTCAACGAAATAAAGAGTGATTCAAATATTAAATATAATGAAATAAATGCTAGACTTGATGAGAAATTCGAGGTTCAAAAGAACAGTTTTGATGAGTTAAAAAAACAAATCAATGAAATTAATAGATGTAAATACCAGTGAAGAGTGTACCAATAAAATTAACCAAGTAGATGCTAAGTTAGATAATTCAATACAGCAGATAGATGTTAAATTTAATGAAATCGATAGTCAGATAAGTAGAGTTGAGAAGCAAATCAATGAAAATAAGGAAATATTAATAAATTCAATGAATGAGTATAACAATGACATAGAATCTAAAATTATAAATGCAATATGGAAACTGAATGTAAGGTGAGTAGTGTAGTAATGACAGTTGAAAAAATTAGTCAGCATATTGATGAACAACAAAATAAGATAGACTCTAAAATAAATGAAATTGAAAGTAATTATAAGACAGAAATACAAGCAGTAAATGAATCTATTGAAGTAATATCAAAAAATAATGTACAGTCTGAATATAGTAATGACAAAAAATTATATTCACTTGAACAAAACATTAGTAGTATGAGAGACGAATTAAATTTAGTAAAAAATCAAAATTTAAACAATGTTACTGAACACATATTTATGACATGAGACACAAATAATGAAATAGAATTAGAAACTTTTAGTAGTGAAAATCGGAGAGTGCATCCAATGCAATTTCTGAATCGAGTGCGGGAATTTGACAGATTTAATGGTAGTAGTTGGGAGGTTAAACTAATAAAAATTTTGAAATGTTTTAAAGGCAATTCGGAGATATGGGCGGAGACACATCGAAACGAATGGGAGAGGTACGAAGATTTTGAAAAAGCCTTTCGAAATAAATACTGGTCGGAGGAGGAGCAGGAGATACTACGAAGCCAAATAATGGGAACCGGGAGCTTTGGGAGGAACAACCGGAATATTACCGTGTATACCATGAAGCTATACAACGAAGCCAAGTACTTAGAACCACCGTTGCCATTCCAGTCGTTTGTACGCCACATCAGTAAGCATCTACCGAGGGAAGTACAGATCACGTTGATGATCAGAGAGGTAAGCGATATCAGTGAGTTAGAAAAAATATTGGATGTTTTCCAGAATATTAAAGACCAGGAAGACAGCAGACGTATACAACAAACGAATATGCACAATGCAGGGAACTATACACAGAATTTTCATAGAGGAGCGCGGGGAGGAAGCTTCGATAATAGACGTGAGAGTTGGAGGTGTAGAGAATGCGAAACCGACAATTATGCTAATAGAACAAATTGTTTCAGATGTCATCGAAACAGGGAGTGCGCCAGGAACGAGAGAACGAACCCACCACCCAATCAACAGTCGAGAGGAGGAGAATTTTATAGAGGAGCGCCCAGAGGAGGAGGACATTATAATAGAGGAAGGGGAGGAAATCATCCAGCTGTAGCAGGCCCATCCACGGAAAACTAAGGAGGACAATGGAGAAGCGGGCCCAACCATTGTCAACGGAGAACCGGGTCCAAGTAATCAACGAATACGCAAACAACGTTATCAAGATGGACATGGCGAAAGAATTGTTAGAAGAAGAGGAGAACAAGGTGATGGAACGCAGAACAGGATTGACTGAGGTAACAATTAACATTGAAGGTAAGAATTATAAAACTTTAATTGATACCGGTAGCGAGATCTCAGTAATTTCTGAAAATGTCATGGGTGAATTAAAAGAGTTAAACAAGAATATACCGTCATTACCAGTTGCCGGGGTTACAGTAGTGGGGGTAACTGGGGTGAGAAGTAAGAGAATAACCAGACAAGTACAATTAAATATTTTAATAAATGAAGTTGAATTTGAAAACACTTTCCTAGTAGTTAAAGGGTTGAGTCTAGATGTAATATTGGGAAATGATTTTTTGGAAAGAAACGGAGCAGTAATAGATTTCAATAAACAAATAGTAAAATTTGAAAAGGGGAATAAACCAGTCAGAATAGAGTTTAAGAAAGTAGTAAATGAAGCTAAAGTCACGGGAATAAAAATGTTACATAAGCAGATAAGCGATAGAGAGATAGAGACCAAGATAAATATATTTCTAGAGAGTGAGGAGGGAGAAATGTATGAGCATAATGAGAGTGTGTGGGCAGATAGAGCCGACAAATTTTTTAATGAAGATACAGTTGTAGGAAATACTTACCGAAAGGAGCTGTGGGCAGTTGTGGAGCGGTTCAGAGAGGTGTTTGATGAATCCCCAGGGAAAGCGAAGGACTACATCTGCGAGCTGAAAGTTCGGGACCACGCACCATACATGCAGAGGAGCTACCCGGTGCCGTTTTCGAAGAGGAGGGCTGTACAGGAGGAACTAGACCGGATGATGCAAGGAGGGATAATTGAACGCTCAGTATCACCCTATTCAAATCCCTTGGTTGTAGTGATCAAAAAGGATGGTAAGGTAAGGTTATGTTTAGATGCTCGGAAAATTAATCAAATTATCATACCTGACAGGGAATCTCCGGAACCCATAAATGAGATTTTACAGAAGTTCAGCGGAGTCAAATACATGACGTCCTTAGACCTGACGGCTGGATACTGGCAGGTGCCATTAGCAACAGAGAGCAGGAAATACACAGCTTTTCTTTTTAACGGTAAGAATTACCGGTTCAAACACTTACCTTTTGGATTAAACACCAGTGTTGCCAGTTTTATTAAATGTTTAGATAATATTTTACAACCTAAGGATTTAGACTTTTTAACTGTATATGTCGATGATATCTTGATAGCTTCTAGGACATTCAATGAACATTTAGAACACATAGAATATGTATTAGATAAGCTACAAAAAGGGGGTTTAACAGTGAATTGGGACAAGTCTAAGTTTCTGCAGACAGAAATACATTTCTTAGGATTTATTATTACACAGGAGGGGATATTAGCCAACCCTGACAAAGTAGAAGCCATAATGCGATTCCCCGAACCTAAAAACATTAAGCAATTACAAAGTTTCTTAGGCCTGTGCAATTTTTACAGGAAATTTCAGGAGAACTACGCACACACAACATCCAAACTGAGTGCTGTACTGCAGAAGAATAAACAGTGGAGATGGGGCGATACGGAACGAAATGCGTTTAATGAAATTAAGAGAAAGTTTAGTCACATGATCATGATGAATCACCCCGATTTTAATAAAACTTTTTATTTGCAGACCGACGCCAGCAATGTAGCGCTAGGGGCGGAGCTATACCAGGAGGGTTGCGACAAGGAACATCTGACGGTCGCCTTCGCCAGTAGATCGCTGTTGTCGGCTGAGAAAAATTATACGACAACTGAAAAAGAACTTCTCAGTATTGTGTTCGCCGTGGGTAAATTCCGGACCTACATCCTAGGTAATACCACGATAATCCGGACGGACCACAAGGCATTGTCGTTTCTTAATTCATGTAAGCTGACACATAGCAGATTAACCAGGTGGGTATTAGCCTTACAAGAATATAACTTTTCATGGGAGTACATAAAGGGGTCAGATAATAAGGTACCAGATACACTTTCTAGAGTAGATGTTATAGACAATAAAACTGGTAGGGACCTTAAAGAAATAGAAATCTTTAGACTAACTAGAGAAGATAGAATTTTTGGTGAGGAATTAAGTGATATTAAAAACATGCAAAGATCTGATAGCAAACTGGGTAAAATAATTGTTAGTCTAGAAACAGATGTAGAGGGATCTGAATATAATGAGCGATTTCAAATATATCAAGGTATTTTGTTTAAAAAAGTAGATGGTGGGGAGCGTGATTGGAGGTTAGTTATACCCGAGGGATTAATAGATAAAATTGTTTGGGATTGTCATATAAGGTATGGTCATTTTGGGGCGAGAAAATGTGCTAATGTTTTGAAAGAGTCATGTATATTTAAGAATATGGAGAAGAGAGTTAGAAAAGTGTTGAGAGTGTGTGATTTATGTCAAAAATCGAAAGTAGTGAATTATAAAGTGGAAGGAGAGATGAATTACATAAAAGTAGATAAACCTTTCGATCTAGTTGCGGTTGATTTGTATGGACCATTACCCAGAGGTAGAGGTGGTGTGTTATATGTATTTGTAGTTCTAGACACCTTTTCAAAATTTGTAAAATTATATAGCATTAAGAGAGCAACGAGTAAAGTACTCAGTGAGAAAATAGTAAAAGACTACATGCTTAACGTTGGAAAACCGAAAATTATATTATCTGACCACGGTCCACAGTTTATAAGCGGCAAGTGGCGACAGACGCTTGGATGGGAAGGCATCATACCCAAGCATACGGCAGTATATCATCCTCAGTCGAACCAAGCAGAACGGGTGATGAGAGAGATTGGCAGGATATTTCGGGCGTACTGTCATGCCAAACACACAGAATGGCCATCCTACGTGAAGAAAGTAGAGGAGTGGCTGAATTAAGATGTAATAAATAAATGTAAATAAATGTAGCGGGTCAAATTTTGGGTGTTTTTATTTTTACCGTATGGGGCAAGTACATTTTTATTCATTTCATTTTCGGGCGGGTTTGGATAAAATAGTACGAAATAACTGTATTATTGTGCAACGTATAATAGTCAGTGTAACAGAACAGTGAAACAAAGCAATAAGGCGCAGTTGTTGTTGAGGAATGCGGCAGAGCATTTGCACCTCCACAAAATTCTTAGAACTTTGTACCTGTGTGTGGCAGCGCACATACGCAACTGCTCAATCACGCTCCAAGTGACGCTCTGACAAAAAACTCAAGATGGCCAGAGTGCAAAAAATATTCGTCGTCTTCGTCAAGACATCCCGGAAGTCGCATTAAACTCCGCCTACTGTTGGTGACATCAGCATAACCAAGTCCAATATCGGCCTCTGGACATACACATATATCAGCTTTAATCCATATATAAAGTGGCTACTTCCCAACAAATGAGGCCGGAGCGACGAAAACATCATGGCAGTAGAGAACCAGCTACTCTCCAGGAACAGGTACATGTACCTGTTACGTTTGCCATGACGACACAGTCGACATTAAGCAGAGACGCTAGACAGTCAACGAGAAGCAGCCTTAGTTAACCGACGCTTACAACTCCGTCGGCGTCCCGGTCGGTGTTGTTTTATACGATGTGAGTGAAACAACAATATCGTTAATACCGACCGGGACTCGTAAAATCAACGACATAATAAACTAGTGTAGCGAAAGTGCGAAAAGCCAACAGTGAAATCGGACATTAAAACACGTGTTCGGTCGGCATCAGGACAGTTAGTGAATGTAACGAAACAGGAATGTATAAAGGCTAACTATTTTCTATATTGACTATAATATTAAAAGGGGTTTAATTGGTGTGGTAGTGTGTGTGTGCAAAGCTGGGCTACTTTCTTTTGTAATACATAGTATGTAAGGTAAGGTCGATGTAACCAGTAATTAATGTGTTACCGTATTCTTTTGTGTTGTGTATAAGGAATTCACGTCTTTATGAGAGTAAGTAAAGTATTCATTTAATAACCATGTGTTAGTCTAAGTTATTTCGTCATTACCATGTCTCATTTCTGTGTTGAAAAATTCGTCTAAACGAAATCTGGGGTTTTCTGAATTTTATTACAGTCAGATGGCGTGATTTTTTATAAGGGCAAGAGTGTATAAGTTTTCGATATTTAATCTTAAAAAAAAAATATCGTGGCGACCTGGGCAGTTTCAAAAGGTAAGTTTTATGGGGACCATGACGGTAAGTGAAATTCTGGCAGCGGTAAGTATTGTTTTATGAAGAGTGGAGTGTATTAAATATCAGGGTAAAAAGTGAGTAACTTCACAGCGACGACCCTGCCAGGATATTCGTATATAAATTTTATAGGAACTAGACCTATTTTAATACACAGAAAATAGGATGTGGTAATGACGAATGTATAAAAATTATATTATAAACATGAATGTACATGACACCAATGAAAAAGATAATACAGAGGATTCAGGGATTCAAGTAACCCCGACCTCAACAAAATACAATAAGGTGGATGACGATCTAATGAGTATTTTCCTTAATCAATTAGAAAAAATGAATAATAAATTATTAGAAAAAATGAATAATAAATTAGATAGTCGCTTTGACAATAATGACATAAAATTAGATAGACAAAGTAGGGAGATTAATGAGTTGAAATATGAAATACAAGAAATGAATAAACATTTAGAAAGCACTAACGAAACAATAAAAACTAGTTTAAATAAGTTAGAACAGAAGTTTGAGAAATTAGGTGACAATGTTTTAAATATGACAAAATGTAAAAATGACGAAATAGTAGACAATTCTGAGAGTATAGTGGGGGTGAAGAATAATGTAGAAGCAAATGATGAAAATATAATAACAAATAGTACTGATGAAGTTTTAGAATGTGATTATGAGATGTTAATGTGTGTCAGTGAGTTAGAGAGAGAGAGAAAAAATAATGTTGTAGTAGAGTGGGGACAGAGGGGAAATTTTCCTTTTATTATATATGATGATTTAATGTGGTCGCAAGAGTTTTTGAAGGGCAAGGGTCCCGTGTTAGTAGAAGATTTGAGTTGTTCATTTTATTTGTATAAGTTTATACCCTCTGTCTGGAGTAATATTGAAGATATGAGATGGTGTTATGATGAGAGAGATTTAAATAGAGAATTGTGTGTTGAGAGAGAGATAGATTTATATGAAGTAAAGAGAGATTATGATGAGTTGAAAGAAATATTAGAAGTGTATTTAAACAAGAATGATTTAATTGATAATACAAAAGTAACTAACCCGATATTGGAAATATTTACTGACGGAGATTTAACAGAAATACTTAACGTAGACTTGGTGAATGATTATTATGGTATAACGGATAAATTGAAATTGTTTGGTTATGACACACAAGACAACAATATGCATGTCAATATAATTGAACAGTGCTATACAAAACCAAGATTAATCTTTGACGATGGAGGGTAGACTGTAAAACAATAAAAGACAATTAAACATTATGTTTTATGGTTTTTTGACATGGCAGATTTGGACAGAAGTGTGGAAAAAATGGAATAATAATTAACAAGAGTTGTAAATAAAATCTAGTGAATTTATAGGTGTGTATGTAAGATGAATGTTGTGATAATAATATTGAAATATTTGCAATTTAAATAAATAAATAGAATTAATTTTGGAAAACAAGTAATCAGAGAATTATAATTGTTTGGATGGTAATGAATTCTATATTGTTAATAATTAATTTAATTGAAATAATTTGATATATTTTAAATATTTTAATTGATTATGTAAATGTTGTATAATTAAACTTTTTGTAAATTCAGTTTGTTTTACGAGATGGAAATTTGGGAATGAATGACGAATTGTTTAATTTAAATTAATTTTGTGTAAAATGTTTCAGAGATGGTAGTGATTACGTTTTGTGTGTATATCGTGTTAAATGGAGTGTAAGTATGAAAATTTTATAATTATGTAGAATAATAAAAAATGTTTACAGGTGTGATTGAGGTGTTAATGCAATAGTGAAATTTTAATGCAATCATTGTGTTGCATAAATATAATTAAAAATTTTTTTATACTAAATGAAAAATGATATATAATGATTATTAAATAATAAATTTTGAAAATTTCAAGAAAGTTAAACGGTAAAAGGTTATGAATGGGTTAAATGAGTGTTGATGCAAGTATTATATGATAGTGTATATACAAATTTTAATTAGTTGTCAATTGTAATTAGTTATTATGTGGCTATTAAGGGGGTGGCCTGTGCTCTCTTAAATAGCGAAATGGGTTGGGGGTAGCAGTGAGTGTTACCTCCATCGGAGGCCTAGCTTAGATATTTACAAATAAGGTGTTCATGCTATAATTTTAAGTGTATTGTTTTATTGTTGTCTATTAGATAAGCATTGATAAGAATATGTAATTTTATTATGTGAGTATTTTTTTTAAGCCAATAATTAAATCGTCTGGCAGGTTAACGTAAGCATCAGAATCAGAGAAATGGGAAACAATGAGGTGAGAAGGGAGAATAAATGAAAATAAATATGTATATTCCATGTAATTTGTTCAATTTTAAGATGTATTTTTATTGTGTTAGTAGGATCAGCTGATCAGCAATACCATGTCACTGGTATATTGGTTTGTAAATGTTACAAGTAATTAATGTTTAATGTACTACAGATATTTTGAAGTAAAGATAAAAAGAATATGAGAAATGAAATAACAATAATTTATGCAAATTAATAAAAGATAATTTATGGGTGATAAATGTTTTATGGGACACTTAGACCTGTCCGAATTGAATTAAAAGTTGAATTTGAAATGATAACGATGAATATGATGTAATGTTGTTTTGAGTTGATATAATGTAATGGAATCTTGTGAAGTATTAATGTTGACACAGTAGTTGTGGAGAATAATTGTAGAGTTCTGAATGATATATTTATGTTTATAGTTAATGAGGTTATTTTGTGTATTGTAGTAAGGTAATGAGATTGAGAATTTTGGGGATGGCAATTTTGTATTAGGGGGTAGCGTATTTGGGGAGTCCGCAACAAGGGTTGGGACGGGATAGGAATAGATTTTAGTGGGGAAGGGGCCGCCTTAGGTAAAGACCGGGCCGCCAAATAAGGGAATTGAGTTTTTTGGGGGCGGGGAAACACGTATCCTATATACAACAGGTTAGAGAGTATTTTATAATGGGAGAAAGTGGCGAATTGTGTTAAATGATAAGTTGGGGTTTAGAGTGTCTTGATTAGTAGAGATTTTGGTAGAGATGGGTGTCATGATAATTGAAGTTGATTAATATTAGAGTCAGAGGGAGAAAGTTTATATATGTATAGAAATCTAATACAGAAAAACGAGAATAAATGAGGTACATCACCCACAGTATATTAAAGTAAGATTGTTGAAAAGAAAGAGAGATTCATGATAAAGAATATACAATTGTTTAATTTTTTTTGCCAGTGACAGAATTTTGATAAAATTTGAAAATAATGTAAAGTCAAGAATTGTTTATTCTAAATAATTTAAATGTCAACTTGATTATTATATTAATATTTTGTTTATTTTAAATATTTTGTGTTATTACGTTTTGTATTTCAAGATAGGATTTTACAGATGTCAAATGTATTTCAGACAGAACTCATATATAACATATGTAGGTCAAGGGTTTTGGACTTGACCTAGTTACGATCAGCTGATGAGGTCATACACCTACTAAGCTTGTATAGTAGGAATCCAATTTTAATTTGTTTGTTTGATTAATTCAAACCAATATTTGAATAATTTTAATAAATGTTATTTAATAAATAAATTTAATAAAATTTTTTAATGAATAAATTTAAATTTTTTTTGAATTTTAAAATTTTTGGAAATTTTAAATTTTTTTGAGAAAAAAAAAACTTGATTTTTCGCCTGCCAGCGAGTGAATATTTTTGAGTAATGATTCTTTTATTATGTGTGTATTAACCATGTTTCTTTTATTGTATTGCATTATATTGGTAGACTATAAGTGATTCTCCTGTTAGAATAAGGATGTGTTCATATTATTAGAAATGTCTAGGTTGTCATTTGAAACAAAAATTAGAAAAAAGATGAAGAGAATTTTTTGATAAAAGATTTTTTTTTTTGAATTTTGAATCTTTTAAATTTTTAGTAAATTTTAAAAGAAATTTTTATTTTTTTTTATGTGTTATGGTAACATGTAATGTTAGTATGTGTGAGCCCAGTATTTGCTAAAGGCAGCCCAGCTTGCAAAAAAAGGGGAAACATACCGGCGGAGGAGCTGGAATAATTCTAGCCAGGGATTGAGGATTTTTGGGGGTAGCATGTTGGAAGGCGAGGCGCGTTGTGGTGCGAGTCTGATCGATTTCTCGGTGTTGGGATCTCTTACGGAGAAGTCCAGGGATCTCGTTCAGATGAGTCCATGGTCGCTGAGCCAGGGGGGTCGTGTACCCATGAGATTAAGAACAAGGGGGTTGTTGGCACCAGTTCCTCACCGTTTCCTCTTCAGGGTTATCGATGAGATTTCTTCTGTCATGAACAGCAGAATTCTCATCGAGGGGGTATTGTAGCGGGTCAAATTTTGGGTGTTTTTATTTTTACCGTATGGGGCAAGTACATTTTTATTCATTTCATTTTCGGGCGGGTTTGGATAAAATAGTACGAAATAACTGTATTATTGTGCAACGTATAATAGTCAGTGTAACAGAACAGTGAAACAAAGCAATAAGGCGCAGTTGTTGTTGAGGAATGCGGCAGAGCATTTGCACCTCCACAAAATTCTTAGAACTTTGTACCTGTGTGTGGCAGCGCACATACGCAACTGCTCAATCACGCTCCAAGTGACGCTCTGACAAAAAACTCAAGATGGCCAGAGTGCAAAAAATATTCGTCGTCTTCGTCAAGACATCCCGGAAGTCGCATTAAACTCCGCCTACTGTTGGTGACATCAGCATAACCAAGTCCAATATCGGCCTCTGGACATACACATATATCAGCTTTAATCCATATATAAAGTGGCTACTTCCCAACAAATGAGGCCGGAGCGACGAAAACATCATGGCAGTAGAGAACCAGCTACTCTCCAGGAACAGGTACATGTACCTGTTACGTTTGCCATGACGACACAGTCGACATTAAGCAGAGACGCTAGACAGTCAACGAGAAGCAGCCTTAGTTAACCGACGCTTACAACTCCGTCGGCGTCCCGGTCGGTGTTGTTTTATACGATGTGAGTGAAACAACAATATCGTTAATACCGACCGGGACTCGTAAAATCAACGATATAATAAACTAGTGTAGCGAAAGTGCGAAAAGCCAACAGTGAAATCGGACATTAAAACACGTGTTCGGTCGGCATCAGGACA
Source organism: Magicicada septendecula (assembly GCA_034769895.1). Lineage (NCBI taxonomy): Eukaryota > Metazoa > Arthropoda > Insecta > Hemiptera > Cicadidae > Magicicada > Magicicada septendecula. The sequence goes on from CM068376.1 coordinate 65,317,253, forward strand.
GTTAGTGAATGTAACGAAACAGGAATGTATAAAGGCTAACTATTTTCTATATTGACTATAATATTAAAAGGGGTTTAATTGGTGTGGTAGTGTGTGTGTGCAAAGCTGGGCTACTTTCTTTTGTAATACATAGTATGTAAGGTAAGGTCGATGTAACCAGTAATTAATGTGTTACCGTATTCTTTTGTGTTGTGTATAAGGAATTCACGTCTTTATGAGAGTAAGTAAAGTATTCATTTAATAACCATGTGTTAGTCTAAGTTATTTCGTCATTACCATGTCTCATTTCTGTGTTGAAAAATTCGTCTAAACGAAATCTGGGGTTTTCTGAATTTTATTACAGTCAGATGGCGTGATTTTTTATAAGGGCAAGAGTGTATAAGTTTTCGATATTTAATCTTAAAAAAAAAATATCGTGGCGACCTGGGCAGTTTCAAAAGGTAAGTTTTATGGGGACCATGACGGTAAGTGAAATTCTGGCAGCGGTAAGTATTGTTTTATGAAGAGTGGAGTGTATTAAATATCAGGGTAAAAAGTGAGTAACTTCACAGCGACGACCCTGCCAGGATATTCGTATATAAATTTTATAGGAACTAGACCTATTTTAATACACAGAAAATAGGATGTGGTAATGACGAATGTATAAAAATTATATTATAAACATGAATGTACATGACACCAATGAAAAAGATAATACAGAGGATTCAGGGATTCAAGTAACCCCGACCTCAACAAAATACAATAAGGTGGATGACGATCTAATGAGTATTTTCCTTAATCAATTAGAAAAAATGAATAATAAATTATTAGAAAAAATGAATAATAAATTAGATAGTCGCTTTGACAATAATGACATAAAATTAGATAGACAAAGTAGGGAGATTAATGAGTTGAAATATGAAATACAAGAAATGAATAAACATTTAGAAAGCACTAACGAAACAATAAAAACTAGTTTAAATAAGTTAGAACAGAAGTTTGAGAAATTAGGTGACAATGTTTTAAATATGACAAAATGTAAAAATGACGAAATAGTAGACAATTCTGAGAGTATAGTGGGGGTGAAGAATAATGTAGAAGCAAATGATGAAAATATAATAACAAATAGTACTGATGAAGTTTTAGAATGTGATTATGAGATGTTAATGTGTGTCAGTGAGTTAGAGAGAGAGAGAAAAAATAATGTTGTAGTAGAGTGGGGACAGAGGGGAAATTTTCCTTTTATTATATATGATGATTTAATGTGGTCGCAAGAGTTTTTGAAGGGCAAGGGTCCCGTGTTAGTAGAAGATTTGAGTTGTTCATTTTATTTGTATAAGTTTATACCCTCTGTCTGGAGTAATATTGAAGATATGAGATGGTGTTATGATGAGAGAGATTTAAATAGAGAATTGTGTGTTGAGAGAGAGATAGATTTATATGAAGTAAAGAGAGATTATGATGAGTTGAAAGAAATATTAGAAGTGTATTTAAACAAGAATGATTTAATTGATAATACAAAAGTAACTAACCCGATATTGGAAATATTTACTGACGGAGATTTAACAGAAATACTTAACGTAGACTTGGTGAATGATTATTATGGTATAACGGATAAATTGAAATTGTTTGGTTATGACACACAAGACAACAATATGCATGTCAATATAATTGAACAGTGCTATACAAAACCAAGATTAATCTTTGACGATGGAGGGTAGACTGTAAAACAATAAAAGACAATTAAACATTATGTTTTATGGTTTTTTGACATGGCAGATTTGGACAGAAGTGTGGAAAAAATGGAATAATAATTAACAAGAGTTGTAAATAAAATCTAGTGAATTTATAGGTGTGTATGTAAGATGAATGTTGTGATAATAATATTGAAATATTTGCAATTTAAATAAATAAATAGAATTAATTTTGGAAAACAAGTAATCAGAGAATTATAATTGTTTGGATGGTAATGAATTCTATATTGTTAATAATTAATTTAATTGAAATAATTTGATATATTTTAAATATTTTAATTGATTATGTAAATGTTGTATAATTAAACTTTTTGTAAATTCAGTTTGTTTTACGAGATGGAAATTTGGGAATGAATGACGAATTGTTTAATTTAAATTAATTTTGTGTAAAATGTTTCAGAGATGGTAGTGATTACGTTTTGTGTGTATATCGTGTTAAATGGAGTGTAAGTATGAAAATTTTATAATTATGTAGAATAATAAAAAATGTTTACAGGTGTGATTGAGGTGTTAATGCAATAGTGAAATTTTAATGCAATCATTGTGTTGCATAAATATAATTAAAAATTTTTTTATACTAAATGAAAAATGATATATAATGATTATTAAATAATAAATTTTGAAAATTTCAAGAAAGTTAAACGGTAAAAGGTTATGAATGGGTTAAATGAGTGTTGATGCAAGTATTATATGATAGTGTATATACAAATTTTAATTAGTTGTCAATTGTAATTAGTTATTATGTGGCTATTAAGGGGGTGGCCTGTGCTCTCTTAAATAGCGAAATGGGTTGGGGGTAGCAGTGAGTGTTACCTCCATCGGAGGCCTAGCTTAGATATTTACAAATAAGGTGTTCATGCTATAATTTTAAGTGTATTGTTTTATTGTTGTCTATTAGATAAGCATTGATAAGAATATGTAATTTTATTATGTGAGTATTTTTTTTAAGCCAATAATTAAATCGTCTGGCAGGTTAACGTAAGCATCAGAATCAGAGAAATGGGAAACAATGAGGTGAGAAGGGAGAATAAATGAAAATAAATATGTATATTCCATGTAATTTGTTCAATTTTAAGATGTATTTTTATTGTGTTAGTAGGATCAGCTGATCAGCAATACCATGTCACTGGTATATTGGTTTGTAAATGTTACAAGTAATTAATGTTTAATGTACTACAGATATTTTGAAGTAAAGATAAAAAGAATATGAGAAATGAAATAACAATAATTTATGCAAATTAATAAAAGATAATTTATGGGTGATAAATGTTTTATGGGACACTTAGACCTGTCCGAATTGAATTAAAAGTTGAATTTGAAATGATAACGATGAATATGATGTAATGTTGTTTTGAGTTGATATAATGTAATGGAATCTTGTGAAGTATTAATGTTGACACAGTAGTTGTGGAGAATAATTGTAGAGTTCTGAATGATATATTTATGTTTATAGTTAATGAGGTTATTTTGTGTATTGTAGTAAGGTAATGAGATTGAGAATTTTGGGGATGGCAATTTTGTATTAGGGGGTAGCGTATTTGGGGAGTCCGCAACAAGGGTTGGGACGGGATAGGAATAGATTTTAGTGGGGAAGGGGCCGCCTTAGGTAAAGACCGGGCCGCCAAATAAGGGAATTGAGTTTTTTGGGGGCGGGGAAACACGTATCCTATATACAACAGGTTAGAGAGTATTTTATAATGGGAGAAAGTGGCGAATTGTGTTAAATGATAAGTTGGGGTTTAGAGTGTCTTGATTAGTAGAGATTTTGGTAGAGATGGGTGTCATGATAATTGAAGTTGATTAATATTAGAGTCAGAGGGAGAAAGTTTATATATGTATAGAAATCTAATACAGAAAAACGAGAATAAATGAGGTACATCACCCACAGTATATTAAAGTAAGATTGTTGAAAAGAAAGAGAGATTCATGATAAAGAATATACAATTGTTTAATTTTTTTTGCCAGTGACAGAATTTTGATAAAATTTGAAAATAATGTAAAGTCAAGAATTGTTTATTCTAAATAATTTAAATGTCAACTTGATTATTATATTAATATTTTGTTTATTTTAAATATTTTGTGTTATTACGTTTTGTATTTCAAGATAGGATTTTACAGATGTCAAATGTATTTCAGACAGAACTCATATATAACATATGTAGGTCAAGGGTTTTGGACTTGACCTAGTTACGATCAGCTGATGAGGTCATACACCTACTAAGCTTGTATAGTAGGAATCCAATTTTAATTTGTTTGTTTGATTAATTCAAACCAATATTTGAATAATTTTAATAAATGTTATTTAATAAATAAATTTAATAAAATTTTTTAATGAATAAATTTAAATTTTTTTTGAATTTTAAAATTTTTGGAAATTTTAAATTTTTTTGAGAAAAAAAAAACTTGATTTTTCGCCTGCCAGCGAGTGAATATTTTTGAGTAATGATTCTTTTATTATGTGTGTATTAACCATGTTTCTTTTATTGTATTGCATTATATTGGTAGACTATAAGTGATTCTCCTGTTAGAATAAGGATGTGTTCATATTATTAGAAATGTCTAGGTTGTCATTTGAAACAAAAATTAGAAAAAAGATGAAGAGAATTTTTTGATAAAAGATTTTTTTTTTTGAATTTTGAATCTTTTAAATTTTTAGTAAATTTTAAAAGAAATTTTTATTTTTTTTTATGTGTTATGGTAACATGTAATGTTAGTATGTGTGAGCCCAGTATTTGCTAAAGGCAGCCCAGCTTGCAAAAAAAGGGGAAACATACCGGCGGAGGAGCTGGAATAATTCTAGCCAGGGATTGAGGATTTTTGGGGGTAGCATGTTGGAAGGCGAGGCGCGTTGTGGTGCGAGTCTGATCGATTTCTCGGTGTTGGGATCTCTTACGGAGAAGTCCAGGGATCTCGTTCAGATGAGTCCATGGTCGCTGAGCCAGGGGGGTCGTGTACCCATGAGATTAAGAACAAGGGGGTTGTTGGCACCAGTTCCTCACCGTTTCCTCTTCAGGGTTATCGATGAGATTTCTTCTGTCATGAACAGCAGAATTCTCATCGAGGGGGTATTGTAGCGGGTCAAATTTTGGGTGTTTTTATTTTTACCGTATGGGGCAAGTACATTTTTATTCATTTCATTTTCGGGCGGGTTTGGATAAAATAGTACGAAATAACTGTATTATTGTGCAACGTATAATAGTCAGTGTAACAGAACAGTGAAACAAAGCAATAAGGCGCAGTTGTTGTTGAGGAATGCGGCAGAGCATTTGCACCTCCACAAAATTCTTAGAACTTTGTACCTGTGTGTGGCAGCGCACATACGCAACTGCTCAATCACGCTCCAAGTGACGCTCTGACAAAAAACTCAAGATGGCCAGAGTGCAAAAAATATTCGTCGTCTTCGTCAAGACATCCCGGAAGTCGCATTAAACTCCGCCTACTGTTGGTGACATCAGCATAACCAAGTCCAATATCGGCCTCTGGACATACACATATATCAGCTTTAATCCATATATAAAGTGGCTACTTCCCAACAAATGAGGCCGGAGCGACGAAAACATCATGGCAGTAGAGAACCAGCTACTCTCCAGGAACAGGTACATGTACCTGTTACGTTTGCCATGACGACACAGTCGACATTAAGCAGAGACGCTAGACAGTCAACGAGAAGCAGCCTTAGTTAACCGACGCTTACAACTCCGTCGGCATCCCGGTCGGTGTTGTTTTATACGATGTGAGTGAAACAACAATATCGTTAATACCGACCGGGACTCGTAAAATCAACGATATAATAAACTAGTGTAGCGAAAGTGCGAAAAGCCAACAGTGAAATCGGACATTAAAACACGTGTTCGGTCGGCATCAGGACAGTTAGTGAATGTAACGAAACAGGAATGTATAAAGGCTAACTATTTTCTATATTGACTATAATATTAAAAGGGGTTTAATTGGTGTGGTAGTGTGTGTGTGCAAAGCTGGGCTACTTTCTTTTGTAATACATAGTATGTAAGGTAAGGTCGATGTAACCAGTAATTAATGTGTTACCGTATTCTTTTGTGTTGTGTATAAGGAATTCACGTCTTTATGAGAGTAAGTAAAGTATTCATTTAATAACCATGTGTTAGTCTAAGTTATTTCGTCATTACCATGTCTCATTTCTGTGTTGAAAAATTCGTCTAAACGAAATCGGGGGTTTTCTGAATTTTATTACAGTCAGATGGCGTGATTTTTTATAAGGGCAAGAGTGTATAAGTTTTCGATATTTAATCTTTAAAAAAAAATATCGTGGCGACCTGGGCAGTTTCAAAAGGTAAGTTTTATGGGGACCATGACGGTAAGTGAAATTCTGGCAGCGGTAAGTATTGTTTTATGAAGAGTGGAGTGTATTAAATATCAGGGTAAAAAGTGAGTAACTTCACAGTACCACCCATGAGTCCACGGGCTTTACGCCGCATGAGTTGATCAGGGGAACAAGGCCGCCCAGGATATTGGAACAACTTTTCGAATACCCACCAGAAGGTCAGGTTTTGGACAGGAAAATGAAAATTAGATTGGCAAACGAGAACTTACTCACGAGAGGAGAGCGAAGAAAACAGAAACATGATGCCAAGGGTAAATGGACCAAGTATGAGGTAGGCCAGTTAGTGTTAGTAAAAAGGCATGATTTGTCCAGTGCTCAAGATAGAGAAATAAAGAAGTTTTTCTTGTTATATGAAGGACCCTATGAAATTGTAGAAATAAAAATGCAGAATGCGTATGTGCTGAGGAACCCAGCGACGCAGGAAATAGTAGGTACTCAAAATGCGACGAATTTAAAATTATATCGGTCACTTTAATTATGTTTATAATAAGATTTCTAATATTGTTGTATGTTTACAGAAGGGATCCTCCCCCATTTTCGGGCGGTCACGATCTTACCAGTCATGGCCGTGGAATTCGGAACTCGGAGGCGGGCCATGGTTGGCGGATCTTCCTTCGGGCGGTGAAAGCAACGATGGTCCGGCTCCACCAAAATTGGTATAAAGTAGAAAACTTAACTACATATTTGAACGGGGAGGGGGACCCCAACAGGTACGTGACACGAATAAAATTTTTTTTAATACACTCCAGGTGCAGCGGACTCGGTGTACCTGTCACGTGCCTGCACTGCCTTAGAGTGTTGTATATAATGGAGGCTGCACCTAAATATAGGGCAGTGCATACAAACTTAAATATTTTAGAACCAATGGCAAAATTGAAATTAGCCATTGGTTATAGTTCTGTGTAGTCCGAAAGGACGAATTTTGGGGCAAGGGGGGTTGGAGCAAGGTAGAAAGCGGGTTAGAAAAAATGGTAGGAGAGGGGGAGTAGTGTGTTTCAGAGGGGGGACGTGAGTTCACGTAGTATATCTACCTTGTGCCTATTCTTTTTGCGGCAGGACCCGGCATTTCAGGCGACTGCGACCTTCCTAGACGTGTTGAAAGTTAAGATAGAGTCAGCCTTCAATGTAAATAGAATTTTGAAAAAAAAAGAAAAAAAAAAGAAAAAAAAGTACCAAAACAATTTGGGATGTTTATAATTTGAAATTTAAATAAATTTTAGAATTAAGTGACCAAATATAAGTGTCAAGTTTCGTATCAGTGAGTATGCGAACGTTTTGAAAAGATGTGTAGTAAAATAAAAACTTGTTATCAATACAAGATGTGGGGATAATTTTGGTGGGTAGATTGGTGCCCAAAGAAGTGACATAACAGTGTAGTGTGGAACTGCAATGGTGGGAGGTTGTAAATGTTGTATTTAATATTTTATGTTCATGATGGTTAAGCATACATATACAGGGGGTTAAAACACCATCCAAACTAATAATGTCATTTAAGTATAAATTATTAAGTTTAGTATTACAAAAGATATTTTACTTGTGATTCCCCGACTTTTCGGGCGATTACTGCCTTACCAGCACTAATCGTGGTTTTGGCTAGCGGTCAGCTATGGCCATATCAAGTCCCTTGACCATAGCTGACTTGAAATTGGTCTATATTGGAAATTAATGGGGGGTGAAACTAGGGGAAATCCCGGCACTATGGAACAGCGGCTGCCACTCTGTTCGAGGAGGAACAGCAAAGCCAGGTGGTAGACCCGCATTAAGGGCGCATAACTATAAACAGAGATATATTGATATCTAAGCTTTTAAAATGTAATGCAGAAGCAAGGACACGGAGATGTCAAATTCCTCCAAAACTTCAGTCCTTGTGGATGCAACTGGACGCCACAGTCCAGGGGGGTCATAGTGTGTGTGGCAGGGAGGTTATCCAGGGGGATAACGTATTAGAAATTTGTTGTATTTTAATAAGGATGATTCACTACTCAATAATTTTGTTTTGATTTGAAAAATAGATGCACTACATACTTCCTATATTGTTTTTATTATGTCTTATTGTGTTAATTGCATGTAGTATGTTAGGAATAAGGATTATGAAATATAATAATATGTATTCAATGTGTTTATAGATTTTAAAATAAAATGAAATAAAGTTGTGATAGTTAAAATTTTCAATGGGTTGCAAAAGATAGAAGTTGGGTGATAGTAATTATTTGAGTAAAACGTTTGAGTCAGTCCAAGTTGAAAAATATTGAGGTATTAAAGAGAATGAGAGATGAAAATAATGTTAATGTATGTTATAGAATTTTGAGAAGTATAAATGTTGACACAGTAGTTATGGAGAATAATTGTAGAGTTTTGAGTGATATATTGTTGTTTATAATTGATGTTGTTATTTTGTTGAAGTTGTAGTAAGGTAATGAGATTGAGATTTTGGGGATGGCAATTTTGTAGTAGGGGTAGTGTAATGTGGGAGTCCGCAACATAATGATAAGTTGGGACGGGATTAGGATCGATTTAGTGAGGGGGTTGCCTTAGGTAGAATCCAGGAACCATATAAGGGATTTGAGTTTTTTTTGGGGGGAACACTTATCCTATGTACAAAGGGTTAGAGAGTATTTTTTTTATATATTGAGAGAAGGTGGCGAATTGAGATAAAGTAGTAAGTAGTTAGAGGTAGAGAGGGGTTAGTAGATTTTTTGATAGAGGGGTGTCGTACTAGTTAAAGACTTTGTAAGGGAGCGTTAGAGTAATAAAAGGGGAAGATTATGGGTAAATGCCAAGTTGATAAAGTGAATTATAATGAATAACGTAGAATCACCCAAATTAATGAAAGGGAATAATAAATGAAAGGTTATGTAAAACGAAGGTAGAAAAAAAAAATAAAAAAAAATATATATATATATATAATAATTTTTGTTGAAAGAGAATTAATAAAAGTTAAATTGAGATTAAAATGCAATTTTTATGATTTTATATGCAAATTTAATGATGTAAAGTGTGTAAATTTTAAGATAAAATTGATAATAATAATAATGTGAATTATAAATGTACTATGTTTTCTTATGTTATGTTATGTTGTTAGGTATTCTGATATATGTTAGAAATAAGTAAAAAACAAAACCAGTGCTTCTTAGCGCAAACCAGCACCGCTAGGGGGAAACAGATCAGTTGGGGATATGGTGTTGTATAAGGCCACTATTTGATATTTGATTTGTTGTTTCAGTGTTTGATGCTGTGGCGGCGGACCTGAGCTGGCCAGCGCGTCAGAGCAGGGGCGTTAAGTATCTGTCTGACTCTACGGTGTTGGGATCTCGAGAGAGAAGTCCAGTATTGTCATTCAGGTGCGGTCACAGTCACCGGACCAAGGGTGAGTTGATTATATTTTTTGTAAACCATACAACCGGGGGGGGGGGGGGGTTGTGGCGACATATCCTGGCTGATCCCTTTAGCAAGTATGAATGTGTCAATGAGATTTTTTATGCTTCGGCATAAAATATCTCATTGAGGGGGTATTGTAACGGGCCTATTTTTTGGGTAATAAAGCAGTTTTTTTTTTTTTTTAAACAAATAACATTTTTCAAATAATTGGGACAAAACGTATAAACGAAAGGTAAATTCAGTGGTAGAAAAAATAGCGACAGTGGCAGCACTGCGGGTGACATTCTACGTGAAAATTATTCAGTAAGGTTTTATAAAACGAGTTTTTATAAACTTAACAACCGACAGAACTGTGCCAAGGTCAGACAATGACATACAAAACCAGTCAACAAGTTATATAACAACATCGGACCATCTGACGTCAATATATACGTCAGAGCCTAGCCTAACAGTGGAATGCAGTTATGTAACAAAAAACAGTCTGCTGGCGTAGTGATACAAACTGACAACAATAAGAATTGATCATATAACCAAGGCCGCTTCACAAAATAGCGCCGGTGGCCTATTGCCAGTCTAAATTCAACACTCGCGCGAGTGGGACCTAAAAGTTCCGGAACGTAATTTTGCGGGCCCGCAACCTATAAAATGTGAACAATGTATAATTAAACACTTCACGGTTAATACCGTTATCACAGTTAAATCAAAATGTGAAATCAGTAAAATAAACTCAATAGAATCAGTGAAAACCGCTAGTTATGTTGTGCGGGTAACCTCTTCCGGACGCCATGAACAGATAAGTAACCAGGATAAAACACCACTTTAAATGAAATATTTTAATAGAAGGAAATAAAATGAGATCTCTAAAGTAACTTTGTGTGTGTGTTGTGTGTGTATGAGTGAGTGAAACTGTAAATATAAATTAAGAAGGCTGGTTTGTGTTTCAAAAAATTATTTCTATTTAATATCTTGATTTTTTTTGTTAATTAAAAAGTTTACACTAGGTTTCAATTTTATTTCATGTGAGTTTTTTAGAATGAGAATTGTATAATAGATGAAGGAGGTAAAGAGGTAGTTGGTTAATGATTTTTTTAAAGTTAAATGATGAGAATATCTAATTGTTAATAAATTTTAAATCATGGGAACCATATAAGGCTTTCTTTATTTTGAACAACCAATTCTGATCTCCTGTTCGCCGAAAAGAACCCCAAAAAATGGTAAGCACCTATATTTTTACAATAATTAATTTCTTGCAGTACACCAAGATGGCGCCCGAAGAATTCAGTAAATAAATAATGAATACAGTAACCTTAGAATAAATTCAAGTAATTATCGATTTGTTGACATATCACAGGTTGTATGATCCTATTACAGCTGTTAACAACTGACTATATTTTGTCGGTTAAGAAATACAAGCACTGAAATGTGAAAACTTATTAACTTGTCCTTCACCATGTAAGGCATTTTTTTCAACAGATGAGTTAATATGTCATTCGTTTCAAAAGTCTTAAGACCCAAAAGAATCCTTCATTGCCAATGCAACTGTGTCAAACCAAACCATCTAAAGGAAAAAACAATTGTGTTAGGCCTTCTAAGAGCAAGAATAAGGACATTGCTCCTTCTAAGAGCAGAAACATCTCTTGCCATTTCAAGAACAGAAAAATTTGCATGCAAACATTCTGAAATCACCCCCAGTGAATGTTTTCACTCTGTTGAGTATTATTCCTGATGTTTTCATGGGTGTACTCTGTCATGGTCTACTCACAATAACGCTATTGTGCGCAAACGCACACAGTAAAAGAGGGAAATTAGCAAACTTGATTGTATGAAACTATAAATCATGATTATATAACTTACGTAACATACATGCATATATTTTGTCTACTATCACTTCACCAAATTACAGGGACAGAGCAACTTACCTTGTCACTCATTGTACACTGTTCATCACATATTGTTGTTATAATGTTTTTTGCTTCTTTAGCCATTTCATCCAGAAACATATTCACAACAGACAAACTTCGTTCACGAATATGATGTCTCTGTCAACACACCAGAAATATAACACTGAGAACATTTCAAGCACATCACCACTTAGTCCTATTACTGATATTGCAACGTGACAAGTATTTCAAAAATTCATACAAATACATTACCATGTACTCAACGCAACTATGTATTACACCAGCCAGGTCGCAGGATTTTTTTATTCTTGTTGCGTCAAGTATATGTAGTTGCACAATAATTAAATAATTTTCAAAGAGGAGTGAGATGTTTTTGACATGAAATAATTAATTAAAACCGTTTCAAAATAATCATTCTATGATTTATTAATATTAATAGAAAATATGCAAATATTAAAAAATTCGAATCTTAGATAAATAAAAATATTTTCTTTTATAAGTTTACACAAATACAATGTAACCTTTGATGCTGTTCATGACATAAAATAAACAACCATATAATCTTACTAGCTAAACAGACATGTTAAACAAATTATGTAAGCCTTTTTATTTCAGTGTGTCTGACTTTGACTCAAATTTTAAACAATAATAGTAACTCATTTACAAACAAAAATAATATTAAAACTCAAGAATAAACTAATTGTTGCTATAAACAAAATAGAAAATAACGTTTACTTCCAACCCATTATTTATTTCTACTGACACACCCAAATTTTAATATACAACAAAAGATTAGTATTTTTTAATTTTCTTGTTAAATTAAATTCTTTTCTTTAACTACTATTTAAATTTAAAACTTTAAGTCTTTATTGTTCATATATAAGTTTCTTTTTTTGAGAGAGTTCTTTTCACAAACAAAAATATAATTGTTTATTCATCACCTGCATACTGTCGACGTTACCGTTGTGTGCGCATCCGCGTGCGTGCGCGTCCAATTGTGTGTGTGTGTGTGTGTGTGTGTGTGTGTGTGTGTGTGTGTGTGTGCGCGCGCGCGCGCGCGCGCTGAGAATTTGATGTTGATGATGATGATGATTATGCTGATGCTGTGTTCTCTGTCTCTACAGGTTGTTTGTGATGGTCCAGAGTTCCTCCATAAGTCTTGGTGTGTGTGGTAAAGATGTCGATCGGTCAGCAGACCAGCAGCGTGACGTTGTGTGAAGATATCTTGAGTCTCTGAGACCGCCCCAAAATTGCCGGTGGTATTTATACTGGACGGCAATCTGACAAGTCCACGACTGTTTTCAACCTGTTAGATATTGTCACTTTGTGCAAAGTGTCCTTTTAATTACAAATCACTTTTTGGTTCATTTTCGCGATTTCGTAAATATGCTTGTAGCACAAGCGATATCATCGTTTGCGTAATTTTTTCCTGGTCACTCACATATAGGCCTAACACACTTTTTAATTACTTGTGAAGTTACCAACTTTTTACTCTTTTTATATAAATTTATACTGCCAGACTCTTACTTACCTTGCGATGTTTTCTCTCTCTCGTAACTTACCTTTTACACAATCAGAAGTTCAGGGCCGCCAACATATTTTTTAAAGTTGAAATATGTAAAGTTTTAATACTCTTTCCGTTAATTAACCCTTTAATAATTTCAAAGCAATCTAACTCCCCTTAATCAGAAGACTTCCAGTGTTGTGAGACGAATTTGTGTAGACACAGAATATAGGAGAAGGTTAACGGTGAAATTAAATATTCTAACACATTGTTGTGCTGACTAAATCAATTATTTTGTTTTATTCAAAAAAAAACTTACTTCTCTTTTACTAACATTACTTTCACCTCCTCAAACTCTGCACTTTCTTTTAACACACTATTCCCTTTTTATAACATCAAAATCATAAATCTGAGATTACAATGGCTTAATTAATATCAACATTAAAATAGGCTAATTACTATAAAACTATTCTTGACCAACCAGTACAGTACTTTTAATATTTTTGTATTCTCACACGCACACCCACTTTCATTCTCATTATATTTTTTAAAATTCCCCTTTTTATTAATAGAGCTCTTTCTTTTCTACCATCGTTTAATTCTTGTTTCATTAAATTTAAAATACACTTAATGAAGAAATTTGTGTTAGTGGTTGAAATCACAATCAGAAATCACAATCAAATTAGCGCTTTCAAGCTTCACAGCCCATCGTCAGATTGGAATAGGAAATTAATTGGAATAGGAAGCTATTCCAATCTGACGATGGGCTGTGAAGCTTGAAAGCGCTAATTGGGATAATTTTTATATAGTGGTGTGCAACTGTGATCATTCTGATTGAAATTTAAAATAGTTACTTTCCTGTTTTGTGCATTACTGCTGTGGCCGCTTACACATAGTTGCAACACTACCGTTAATTCGCTTTTGTTCACTTTATGTCCGAAATCTTGGTTAAACTGTTATATTCCGAAAAACTGCTGTTGATTATTCACTGTGACATTTAAACAGTTATATAAAGGTTATTTACATGATTTAATTGTCAGCCGACTGTATATTGGCTCACAAGCACTGTATAGAGAACCGCGCGGTTCGAAGGATCTTAGTCGACTGTAGCATCTCAAAATGGTTAAAAGCATCTCTCGGCGTTCACCTGCCTTGTTTCTCCACAGGAAGCAGGTCTTATTGTAGATTTGATTGGTTCATTCTATTGGCGGAAAAGGTCTCGCCTTTACCGCGTGGTACACTTTGGGTTCAAGTCTATATATTTTTTCCCATAACCTTTCTCATCCTCTGAGCACATGTCGAATTTTATGTCGCAAAAGGCGACACACACGTGCGCTCATACGCACAAATACGCACCCTTCTGACAATTAACATTCCTGTGTTTCACCGTACCTGTTACGGAGCTATAGTCGGTGACCAAAAGTACACTCTGGGTGAATAAAAAGATTACCTCAAAGGTTGTCTACAGATGGTTAACATGAAATTCTTTAAATTATAAACCCCCTTTCTTCTGCCCCGTTACATACTATTTAATTACACTAGTAATTAACATTAAATTACCTGGTGTCTTTATTATTGCAAATTTCTGCAATACTTTTACATCACTATATTCGTTAAAAATTCCTTAATGTAATAGTGTTTTTATAATTGGGGTAAGTCTTTGTTCACAGGTTTAAAATGTATTAATTAGTTTAATTTTATCTGGTTAAAACCTGATTACAGAGAATTCGTACGCATCACCCTATGCTACTCTTGCCTGTCGTAGCTTGCGTTCACACACACAAACACACAAGCGCTGTATTCACTCGCGGGGGCAGGTGTACGCGTTCTGACAATTCTTATCCTGCACAATATTGTTAAAAACTGTTCATCATATATTTTTCTATGCTAAATATTTACAAACATACCGCCCTGGGCAAATATATGTATTGTTGCAATATATTTCATTGTCTCCTCTTTGTATTCATATGTATCCATTTTAAGTATATATTAATGCAATGAAAACCTCGACAGTATGTTACAACTAATTACTTATATAAAAACATTGATAAACTCTACAATTCACATAAGAAAACAAAAACTTTTGATGCCACTGTGAAAGCTATCTGATAGCTAATTTTAAAGTTACAATCCTATAATTTTTATGATTATTTATACAATAATACACAAAAATAAGTAAAATACAGTTCTCACAAACATACCATGAATTTTAAATATACGGTTAAAAATTTCAACTTTTATTTAAAAATGAAACGTTGTGCACATAGAAAATGTAATAAGGTATGCGATGTTATTTAACAATTTTATATAAGGCAATTACTATAAAACACTACAATCACAAGTTACATATAAAGTATTATCAAATGTTGACATACCTCTTCCGGACATAGTTCATGTGTACAACTCTGGAAATGGTTACAAATTAAGGGGAATGCTACAATATATCTGTTTTGAGCAGGGAACTCCAGGCACATGTGAAATTGGTCTTCAAATATTTTACTGTAAAAGCTGTAAAAAAAAACATTCAATGTTCAAAAAAAATCCTCTCGTATGAATACAATAAATGGAAAGTAATCAATGTTAACAAGTTTAGACACAAACTAAAAAAAAATTACCAAAATATTGAGAGATCTGATGTGTCCACCATCATTTCATCCAAATAGTCCACCATTTTAGTATGAAAAAGTATAGTATCTAATAAAGATGCTAAGTCCCGATTTTCAGCTAAAGACAATGGTGATTTTGCAACAGATGTGTATGCTTGGAGGCGGAACCAATCGAGACGAAGTGCTCTGAAGTCAAAAAGCTCATTGTCCTCAACTGCAAATTTCAAAATGAAAAATAGTTTTTACTATTTACCCTTGTTTAATTCATATTTGGAACCTTAAAAATAAAATATATAGGCTTGATTGTTATGTTAGCCATCGAAGCAACAACTATAATTTCTCTAGCAGCAAGGGTCATTTCATTAGTATGCAAGCTTAAAGCAAAAAGTTCCTGAAATTTTTATTTGTAGTTGGAGTATGTCACATTATATATCAAATTATAGATAACATTCAGGAGAACTCAATATGATATGTAACTATGCATGTCTGGATGTCATACAATTTGGTGACTTGATAAATTAACTTTTTGTGGAAGGACATTATATTATTATTATTATTAACACCCACTCAAAAAAGTAGTGGACATCACCAATGTTTTTCATTATATATAAAAAGTTTTTCAAAATGTAACATTTTATGTACAAACAAAAAACTGCAAAAGGTATTGATTTTTTCTAATTTGCAAATTTTTAATATAACTGTTCATAACCAAAAACAGTCCCAGTAACTGATGACTACACGTTCATGTTTTACATGTGGTTTTCTTTTTTCACACTTTTCATGCTTGCCTCAAACAGCTGTTCGATGTATTTACTTAAAATATCAAACAGAGAAAAAACACTTGAGAAAGCACTTTAAACAAACCAACTATACAGTAAAATGTAAAACATAACCAAAAATGCAGTTGCAATCAATAATGGCTATGTGTTCAGATTTTAGTTTTTTTTTAGATTTTTTACACTTTGTTTAAATACGTAGTAATTTAAAATATTAAAACACAGTAAAAACACTTACGAAGGCAATGTGAACAATCACACACTAAAGCATATAGATACAACATAACCAACAAAACTACTTAGGTTTGGAATAATTTTTAAGGAAATAACTAACAGAAACAAATTATCATATTATACACCAAAATTTCCCTACAACCTTCTAAAAGTATCATATAAGAACCCAGTGTGATCTAGTCAACTATAAATAAACAAGAACAATGAAATACCGACATGAGGTAATAAATATGATTTTGTGACATTGGCACTTCCGAGTTAGCCAACAACATCTCAAAATCAACATTCGCTGCTTCGAGGGTTAATAAATATTTTATATAAATTTATTCAATCTCTCTAAATTCTGATATATAATTACAAATATCATCTTTGCACATAAACATAATACTACTTTACTAAATATTCTACACATATACTGAATATTATACAAGGTATAAATATATTTCACATCACTATTAATGTTTCTGATATTATAAACATACATATTCTTTAATTTACTAGTATTCTATAGCTTTAAATATCAATTTAATATTTAATATATAAAACAATATCTGAAGTTTTTTTAAACGTGAGTTATATGACCATAACAAATTACTGTAATGAAAGTTTACCTTGTTTAACGGATAAATTGGCAATAGTGTTGCACAAGGAAGACAGGATTATACTTTCGTCCTCAGGACAAACTGCCAAATTCTGCATCATCTGATTAAGCGCAATTGCATCGAACCCAGCTAAATACTGAACATAGTACCTCTGTATCACCTGACTGTATTTCCGAACTAACACTGTGCACAACAATTACATCAGCAGTTATTACCATTACTCATCTTGTATTCTAGTTAACATGTGTGTGTGTATACACATGCACACACATGTTCAATTATGTACACTATAAATTAAAAACGAAAATAAAAACTGAAAATAAATACTGGCATTTCTACAACAAGCAATTTGTGCTATCAGCTTTATTTTGGTGGCATTTACAAAATCTGATAAAAATAATCATACTGCAGTCTACCTGAATATTTAAAAAGCTAGTTTGCTTGAAAGTAGGCCTCTTATGAATTGACACACTTCTCCCAGTGGTTCTTCCACTACTGGAAACATTTTTCACACTCTATTTTTCGAATATTCAACAAGGGTTTCATCACATTTCTTTGATCTTTTCGCTATCCTGAAACTTAATTCCTTTGAGTAGGATCCTGAGTCTTGAAAGACCCAGAAGTTGCATGGAGTCTTGTCTGGGGAGCAGAGAGGCTGCTGAACATTTGCAATTCAATGTTTTACTAGAAAAGTTTGAATGAGTTGCAATGTGTGGGCTGGAGCACTGTCATGATAAATCAAATGATCACCACTTTCCTATAGCTGTGGTCATTTGCATCTAACAGCCACTCATAAGCAATGGAGAACAGTCATGAAGTTCCCTCTGTTGGCAATTTGACCTTCAGGAGCATACTGAAGTTGAATTATGCCTTGGTGGTCAAAGAAAACAATCAACATGTCCTTGATATTGCTTCATGATTGTTGTGCCTTCTTTGACCAGAGAGACTGTAGCGTTTGCACTGATATAACTTTCAATGGCCATTTGTTTCAAGATCAGCACTGTTGCCTTCCAGCATGTTGCATACAACAGAGACAGTTCTTTCTTTGGTCCAGATTGAGGAGTGTCAGTATGAATTTTGTAGCAACACAGTGCATACAAATATTGTCAGTCAGAATTGATTGCACTGAACCAACCAAAATTCCCACATCACTTTCAATTCATCTAATTGTTATTTTACAATCTTCTCCATCACTATTCGATGAACTTTCTCAATTGTTTCCAATGACACCATTCACTGCTCTAAACTGTTTCTCAGCATCTTCAAAACAATTATACCGCTCTTTAATATCCATAGCACTAATAGCTTCATTACCACAAGTCCTTTTATCTTTTCAGTTGTCTCTGATTGGGTATCACCGAGTTTCAGACAAAACAATATGTGTTTGATAACTGCACTCAAAACAATAATGCAAATGCAACAAACAGAGAGCACATGTATGAACCCCATGGCTGCCTAGTAACAACTGTGGCATTCAGCAGTCTCACACAAATGACTATGGAACAAGGTCATGTGCAGTAGTACTAGTCCCCACTTTGTAGAGCAACTGTCTGGAAGGAAAAAAGTAGGGGCCTTTTTTTTTAATCAGACTTCGTATTGTTGGACTATATAAAATTTTATACTTTTTTCCTTATATTCTGAAGTAAAATATAAGTTCACCTGATTTGCCTTTTCATTTATTATAAAGTATATCAATAATCTCAAACTTGAACCTTTCAGCTGATACGTGACCACGTCTGTTAATTCCATGTAGCCACTAAGTACCATGCATAAAAATTAATGGGGAAATGTTATACCACTTAAAGTGGAGCACAAAATTGTAATTATTAAAACCAATCACCATTATATACCTGAATATGATCTAGCAGTGAATACCTCTATCACTATTTGTTTAAGACATCAGTTGACTGACTTCTATTTAGTCCCACTAATAAAGTTGTGTAGTTATTGTCAATAAAGTACAGCCCTTTTCCATTTACATGACAAGAAGTAAAAAGTAATTACTTGATACTGTGAGGTATCTTAGAACAAGAATTAAGAAAAATTAAAATTGTAGAAATAGATTACCTGCGACGAAATCTCCAGCTTACATGGAATGACTATAAAAGGAACAAAGAAATATGGCCACAAGACCATCAGCCAACAGAGCACAACAATAGTATGAATATGTTCTTAATGTATGCCACACAAGGAATTTTGTAACAGCAATGATCTAGAAAAAGAAGAGGAAGGCCACCACCAGAATGGCCAAGATATCAAAATGGTAATAGTAGACAGACAATGGCAAGCTGATAGGCAGGAAAACTGAGATTTATGGTAGTGAAAACAGCTGTTTTATTCAAACATAAAAACTGAAAAAAGTAAAAGCAGAATAAAGTAGCGTCAGAAAAGTCCCAAGTACTTGGCCAGATAAAATTATTCCAACATAATTCATACCATTTCATTAAAAACTAAAAAATAATATTTACAATTATTTTCTTCACAGGGATTGAATGTGAATACTGAGAGGCAAATAAGTCTGAGACCACCAAGATACATTAAAAAACTATCATATTTTTCCATAATTAATTATATACACCTAATTTTTTTAAACTACTGACTTGTGAGTAAGGCTCTGTGAACACAATTAAATCATCAGCTTTGCTGTATTATACACATTATCAAATGGACTAAAATTACAAAATGTAACAGAAATTGGACACTTCCATAAATAAGATCACTTACCTCTTAACTCTTCCATATGAAATAAAAGTTCTGGCAACTGTCTATCTACTAAATCTTCAGCTGTTTTCCCTTTACTCTTTTGCTGGGGTGGATTGTCATTATGCCTTAGTAACCAGTAAACTTCATCCCTTGCAAAACACAGTCCAATAAAAATCAGCAAAGCCTACACAAAAAACACAATATTTATATTACTACATCACATAATATTGTTATGTATGCTTTAGGTTTTCGGAAGCCATGACACAAACCTGCTAACACAGAATTACTAGATATTATTTACCTATCACATCAGTTCTGTAAACGTCTGAATAGGTATATTGTACTAGCTATACAATTTTTATCTTTGTTAAATGAGTGGAGAACAACAATGACATATTCTTCCTTCTTCTAAAGTTTTTGTTTTAGCTAAGGAAAAAGAAAAAAGTTAAAAATAAATAAATGTCCCATGTTTATAATAATCCCTTATATTTTATAAAATGCTAAAACAGGTTTCATGTTTCTTTTTTTACAATTACTAATCCTCCTTAAATTCAATTATGCATGCCATTATTATAATGACCTAATTTGGATACTCATGTTTAAAGGTCTCTCTCTTCCATATATGAAATTATGATGTTAATATCATGGTTTTTTTTTAATATCTACACTTGTAGTCAGTCAACAGGATAATTCAGATTTTCCCCTATTTATATTTTACAGAACTTCTATTTCTCATTCACTCGCAATTTTATAATCTCTGCTAATGACAAATTTATCATGAATCAGCAAACCTGCTATCATAAATTTCCCAACTTTGGGAAAACTGGCAACTTGTAGATAAGGTATCCTTAAGTTTTAAGAAACTAGCATAGTAAAACAATCAATAGCTAATAACTGAATCAATTAACTGATAACTGTTTCACTAATGGTATGTATCCTACTGTATTACCCAAAGGAAAAATTCAAACAAACCTTAGGCCCCAGTAGTCCTGGTTGATCTGTTAATATAAGGCCAAGTTCTTTTAAAGCGGTTCTCAAAAATTTTCTTCTTTCTCTATGACGATATGTCCTGTAACATGAAAACTTATGTTCATTGGGGGGGGATAAATGTGATAATTTTTAAATGCACACCAGTATGCTAAACTCACTCATATACAACTTCAGCATAGGTTGAGGAGTATATACATGATACTCCAAAGCGCCCTTAAACAAAAAAAAAGGAACGCTTTTTCCTTAATTGGAAAGCTTTACTAGCAGTTAAAATTTATGATTTCATATACATGTTTTACTTAGGTAACTGTGTAAATTTAATACTTTGAGGTTGGCACTCGAACATGATACATGTGCGAATTTTTAGCACGTGTTGATGCCTGTATGGTATTAGAGTGCCAGCTTTCTTTCAAAATCATCACGTTTACTTGTACGCTATACCACTGCTGTCACATCAGCTGTACAATTAGTTTTATTGTGAATCTGTAGATACCACCAGCTTATGGATTCATTTCGTTTTAACAATTATATTGATCAGTGCGCTGGTAACAAGTGATCTTGTATTGACTGTCAAGCCACCATGTAGTGTTGTTAGGTTTTGTTTTAGATAGAAAATGTGTTTATACTTCAAATAACTTCAAATATGGATTATGTAATATACGAGGGTTATTCGAAAAGTAAGGTCCGATTTCTTATAAAAAATAAACCATCACAATTTTTTCAAAAAACTTTTTTTATTTAATTCCATACATCTTTCTCTATTTTTCTACATAGTTTCCATTTTTGTTTAAACATTTGTCATAACATTCTACAAGCTTTTGTATGCCGAAGTCATAGAAGTCTGCCGCCTGTGAGGATAACCAGTCTTTAACTGCTTCTTTCACCTCGTCATCTGTGGCGAAGCGCTTGCCACCGAGAAACTCCTTTAGGTAGCGGAACAAGTGAAAATCGTTCGGTGCCAAGTCTGGACTGTACGGTGGGTGGTCAATCTGTTCCCATCCAAAAGATCTTATCAGATTTTGGGTTTGAATGGCAGAATGGGGTCTGGCATTGTCATGCAGCAACAAAACTCCAGACGTCAGAAGGCCACGTCGCTTATTCTGTATTGCACGTCAAAGTTTAGTCAGGGTAGCGCAGTAAGTGGCTGCATTTATTGTGGTCCCTTGCTGCATAAACTCGACTAACAAGACTCCATGTCTATCCCAAAACACGGTTGCCATAACCTTGCGTGTTGAGATTGTCTGCTTGGCCTTGACTTTGACTGGTGATGTCGTGTGACGCCATTCCATCCGTCCCCTGTGACAATGTTCTCTAAAAGTTGATCACCTTCCTTATGATATCGGTCCAAAAAATCAAGAGCACAAGCCATTCTTTTCATTTGGTGTTCCTCAGTAAGCAGCCTGGGAACCCAACGTGAGCACAATTTGCGAAATTGCAAATTTTCAGAGACAATTTTGTGCAAAGTTGTTCTACCCACATTCGGAAATTCCAATGCTAAAGTTGAAATTGTGAATCGCCGGTCTTCACGAATTTTTTCGTCCACGGCATTGACCAAATCTTCTGTGATCACTGATGGTCGGCCTGATCGCGGTTCATCATGGACATTTTCCCGTCCGTCCTTGAAAGCTCTCACCCACTTACGCACTTTGCTGTCACTCATCGCATTGGGGCCGTACACTTCACTTATCTGTCGATGAATTTCCGCTGGTGAAACGTTCCTTGCTGTCAAAAACCGAATCACTGAACGTATTTCACAGTCGGCGGACTGATCAATTGTTTTAAACATTTTGAACTGACACTGTAAACAGCACACTGCAACAGTACCAATGCAAATGGCGTCGTTTGATGTGCAAGGCATGCCCGGAGTCGGTGCGCATTCGCGTTTCAATGTTCGCGCGTCATTCGATTAGCTACGGCGATTCGGACCTTACTTTTCAAATAACCCTCGTATATATATATATATATATATATATATATATATATATATATATTATATTTAATTTTTGTAATGAAATTACCTCAAGATATTTCTTTCCTTATTAGAAACATGTTTCGGGTACCATTTTGTACCCATCCTCAGCCTTCCGGATTTTGTGTCTGGTGAAGTACATGTGTGTTGGTTGGTCGTTATTGTAGCTTCCTGTTGGCTTCTGGTACTTTAAATTGGTTTTATTGTGTGTGATTGTGGTGTATGTATTAGTATTTTGTGTATTTTCGATGTTGAGTGCTTTGAAAATTGTGTCATGTTTTGTATTTGTTCAGGTATTAGTTTGTTTTGTGTTTTATGTTTGTATATTTGTAAATTTTCCCAAATGTTCATTATGGTGCCTTTGTGTGGTATGTATTTTATTAGTGTCATGTTGGTTATGTTTGGGAATTCATCTCCAGTGTTTATTGCATGTGTGGCCAAATTAGATTTGTATATTTCTGGTTTTTTGTATGCGTTTAGGTGTTCAAAATAACTTTTTTTTTCCTATGTAACATTTATTGCAATCTTGGCATTCAATTTTGTATATACCATTGGTTGTTGTATTATCTTTGTTGTGTAGGTTATTTAGTTTTTGTAGATTATTTTTGTTAGTTTTGTATGCTATTTTAATGTCTGTGTTCTTAAACAGTTTTGTTAGCGTAGTCATTTTACTATTTATGTATGTGAATGTGGCCCATTTTACTTCCATATTCCTTAAGGAATGGAAGTATGGTGATGGCAAAAATATCGGTATGGAGAACCATACATGACTTCCATATTCTAAGACTTATAATCTGAAATATGCTTGCCTGCCAAGCACGATATATTTTCTAATATATACATAATTTACATTAAAATGAAAAAATTATAATTTTATTGCCTGGCAACAAAATTATTTTATTTTTAACAATTACCATTGTTTGAAAAAGTTTAAATGAATTTTCAAGTACTTTACTCTTGTTAAAACGTAAAAGGTTGCAGGTAAACTACCCCTTCCCCGTAACCGACCTTCACCAAAATCCAGTGGCCTTGAGTCCTCTACAATTCACTTACGTATGCAAATAATCTTTTGATTCTGTTTGAATTTGCGGCTGTTATCGTTTGCCATAGGAAATACCCTTGTTAAAACATAAAACGTTACAGGTAAACTACCCCTTTCCCTTAACCGATCTTCACCAAAATCAACAGATCTTGAGAACTCTACAATTCAGGGCTGTATGCGAAACATTATTTGATTCTGTTTGAATTTGCGGCTGTTATCGTTTGGCAAAAAAAAAAATTTCCCTTGATAAAAAAAAACCGTTGCAGGTAAACTACCCCTTTCCCTCAACCGATCTTCACCAAAAACAATAGGTCGTGAGCACTCTACAAATCAGGGCTGTATGCAAAAAGTTATTTGATTCTGTTTGAATTTGCGGCTGTTATCGTTTGCCATAGAAAATACGCTTGATAAAAAAACGTTGCAGGTAAACTACCCCTTCCCCTTAACCGATCTTCACCAAAAACAACAGGTCTTGAGTACTCTACAAATCAGGGCCGTATGCAAAACATTATTTGATTCTGTTTGAATTTGCGGCTGTTATCGTTTGCCATAGAAAATACCCTTGTTAAAAAAACGTTGCAGGTAAACTACCCCTTTCCCTCAACCGAACTTCACCAAAAACAATAGGTATTGAGAACTCTAAAATTTAGGGCCGTATGCAAATAATCTTTTGATTCTGTTTTAATTTGCGGCTGTTATCGTTTGCCATAGGAAATACCCTTGCTAAAATATCGGTATGGAGAACCATACATGACTTCCATATTCTAAGATTTATATTTAAATCTTAATATCGCCTGCCAAACGCGATATATTTTCTCTTATACATGATGTACATTAAAATGAAAAAATTTTAATTTTATTGCTTGGCAACAAAATTATTTTATTTTTAACAATTACCATTGTTTGAAAAAGTTTAAATAAATTTTCAAGTACTTTACTCTTGTTAAAACGTAAAAGGTTGAAGGTAAACTACCCCTTCCCCTTAACCGATCTTCACCAAAATCGAAAGTCCTTGAGACCTCTACAATTCAGGAACGTATGCAAAACATTATTTGATTCTGTTTGAATTTGCGGTTGTTATCGTTTGCCATAGAAAATACCCTTGTTAAAAAAACGTTAAACTACCCCTTGTTAAACTTGTTAAACATTAAAAACGTAAACTACCCCTTTCCCTCAACCGATCTTCACCAAAAACAATAGGTCTTGAGTACTCTACAATTTAGGGCTGTATGCAAATAATCTTTTGATTCTGTTTGAATTTGCGACTGTTATCGTTTGCCAAAAAAAGAAAAAATTCCCTTGATAAAAAAAAACCGTTGCTAGTAAACTACCCCTTGCCCTCAACCGATCTTCACCAAAAACAATAGGTCACGAGTACTCTACAAATCAGGGGTGTATGCAAAAAATTATTTGATTCTGTTTGAATTTGCGGCAGTTATCGTTTGCCATAGAAAAAAATACGCTTGATAAAAAATGTTGCAGGTAAACTACCCCTTCCCCTCAACCGATCTTCACCAAAAACAATAGGTCTTGAGTACTCTACAAATCAGGGCAGTATGCAGAAAATTATTTGATTCTGTTTGAATTTGCGGCTGTTATCGTTTGCCATAGAAAATACCCTTGTTAAAAAAACGTTGTTGGTAAACTACCCCTTTCCCTTAACCGATCTTCACCAAAAACAATAGGTCTTGAGAACTCTACAACTCAGAGCTGTATGCGAAACATTATCTGATTCTGTTTGAATTTGCGGCTATCGTTTGCCAAAAAAAAAATTTCCCTTGATAAAAAAAACCGTTGCAGGTAAACTACCCCTTCCCCTCAACCGATCTTCACCAAAAACAATAGGTCGCGAGTACTCTACAAATCAGGGCTGTATGCAAAAAATTATTTGATTCTGTTTGAATTTGCGGCTGTTATCGTTTGCCATATTAAATACCATTGTTAAAACATAAAACGGTACAGGTAAACTACCCCTTTCCCTTAACCGATCTTTACCAAAATTAACAGATCGTGAGAACTCTATAATTCAGGGCTGTATGCGAAACATTATTTGATTCTGTTTGAATTTGCGGCTGTTATCGTTTGCCAAACAAACAAAATTACCCTTGATAAAAAAAAAACGTTGCAGGTAAACTACCCCTTTCCCTCAACCGATCTTCACCAAAAACAATAGGTCGCGAGTACTCTACAAATCAGGGCTGTATGCTAAAAATTATTTGATTCTGTTTGAATTTGCGGCTGTTATCGTTTACCATAGAAAAAAAATCTACAGACACACACACAGACAGACAGACAGACAGACAGACAGACAGATAGACACACAGACAGACACACACACAGACACTTTTCGGAAAACGACTTTTTTTCATGTTTTGAGTGTACTAGAATCAGAATCTGCAATAATCTCGAACACGATTTTTTTGCCATCACCATACTTCCATTCCTTAAGGAATATGGAAGTAAAAAAAACCGTTGCAGGTAAACTACCCCTTTCCCTCAACCGATCTTCACCAAAAACAATAGGTCGCGAGTACTCTGCAAATCAGGCCTGCATGCAAAACATTATTTGATTCTGTTTGAATTTGCGGCTGTTATCGTTTGCCATAGAAAATACCCTTGTTAAAAAAAACGTTGCAGGTAAACTACCCCTTTCCCTCAACCGATCTTCACCAAAAACAATAGGTATTGAGAACTCTACAATTTAGGGCCGTATGCAAATAATCTTTTGATTCTGTTTGAAGTTGCGGCTGTTATCGTTTGCCATAGGAAATACCCTTGTTAAAACATAAAACGTTACAGGTAAACTACCCCTTTCCCTTAACCGATCTTCACCAAACACAACAGGTCTTGAGTACTCTACAAATCAGGGCTGTATGCAAAACATTATTTGATTCTGTTTGAATTTGCGGCTGTTATCGTTTGCCATAGAAAATACCCTTGTTAAAAAAACGTTACAGGTAAACTACCCCTTTCCCTCAACCGAACTTCACCAAAAACAATAGGTCTTGAGAACTCTACAATTTAGGGCTGTATTCAAATAATCTTTTGATTCTGTTTGAATTTGCGGCTGTTATCGTTTGCCATAGGAAATACCCTTGTTAAAACATAAAACGTTACAGGTAAACTACCCCTTTCCCTTAACCGATCTTCACCAAAATCAACAGATCTTGAGAACTCTACAATTTAGGGCTGTATGCGAAACATTATTTGATTCTGTTTGAATTTGCGGCTGTTATCGTTTGCCAAACAAACAAAATTACCCTTGCTAAAAAAAAACCGTTGCAGGTAAACTACCCCTTTCCCTCAACCGATCTTCACCAAAAACAATAGGTCGCGAGTACTCTGCAAATCAGGGCTGCATGCAAAAAATTATTTGATTCTGTTTGAATTTGCGGCAGTTATCGTTTGCCATAGAAAAAAAATCTACAGACAGACAGACACACAGACAGACAGACACACAGACACTTTTCGGAAAACGACTTTTTTCATGTTTTGAGTGTAGTAGAATCAGAATCTGCAATAATCTCGAACACGATTTTTTTTGCCATCACCATACTTCCATTCCTTAAGGAATATGGAAGTAAAAAATCGTGTTCGAGATTATTGCAGATTCTGATTGTACTACACTCAAAACATGAAAAAAAGTCGTTTTTCGAAAAGTGTCTGTCTGTCTGTCTGTCTGTCTGTCTGTAGATTTTTTTTCTATGGCAAACGATAACTGCCGCAAATTCAAACAGAATCAAATAATTTTTTGCATGCAGCCCTGACTTGCAGAGTACTCGCGACCTATTGTTTTTGGTGAAGATCGGTTGAGGGAAAGGGGTAGTTTACCTGCAACGGTTTTTTTTTAGCAAGGGTAATTTTGTTTGTTTGGCAAACGATAACAGCCGCAAATTCAAACAGAATCAAATAATGTTTCGCATACAGCATTGAATTGTAGAGTTCTCAAGATCTTTTGATTTTGGTGAAGATCGGTTAAGGGAAAGGGGTAGTTTACCTGTAACGTTTTATGTTTTAACAAGGGTATTTCCTATGGCAAACGATAACAGCCGCAAATTCAAACAGAATCAAAAGATTATTTGCATACAGCCCTAAATTGTAGAGTTCTCAAGACCTATTGTTTTTGGTGAAGTTCGGTTGAGGGAAAGGGGTAGTTTACCTGCAACGTTTTTTTAACAAGGGTATTTTCTATGGCAAACGATAACAGCCGCAAATTCAAACAGAATCAAATAATGTTTTGCATACAGTCCTGATTTGTAGAGTACTCAAGACCTATTGTTTTTGGTGAAGATCGGTTAAGGGGAAGGGGTAGTTTACCAGCAACGTTTTTTTATCAAGCGTATTTTCTATGGCAAACGATAACAGCCGCAAATTCAAACAGAATCAAATAATTTTTTGCATACGTCCCTGAATTGTAGAGGTCTCAATGACTTTCGATTTTGGTGAAGATCGGTTAAGGGGAAGGGGTAGTTTACCTGCAACCTTTTACGTTTTAACAAGAGTAAAGTACTTGAAAATTTATTTAAACTTTTTGAAACAATGGTAATTGTTAAAAATAAAATAATTTTGTTGCCAGGCAATAAAATTATAATTTTTTCATTTTAATGTAATATAATATTTTTCATTTAATACAGCAATAAAAAGGCAGGTAAGACACAGCCTGGCTGTTTGGCTGAAAATGATTTTAAATATAAATCTTAGAATATGGAAGTCATGTATGGTTCTCCATACCGATATTTTTATTGTTGTTATTATTTTTGTTTTGTTCATTTTGATTAATTCTTAATTGTTCAGTTTTTATTTTCTATTTGATTTTATTTTCTATTTTGTTTACAGTGTTTTATTATATCCATTTTCACAAGCAATTTGGTATATTATATTTCTTCCTTTGTTCCTAATAAGGAAAGAAATATATTGAGGTAAATTCATTAGAAAAATTAAATATAATATATACAACAAGAAACGGACTGTAGCAAAAAGTGTTTGAATATATATAATAAACAGTTAATTTGCTTGTGAAAATGGATATAATAAAAACGCTGTAAACAAAATAGAAAATCAAATCAAATATAAAATAAAAACTGAACAATTAAGAATTAATAAAAATGAACAAAACAAAAATAATAACAACAATAAAAATGGGTCACATTCACATACATAAATAATGAAATGACACAGCTAACAAAACTGTTTAAGAACACAGACATTAAAATAGCATACAAAACTAACAAAAATAATCTACAAAAACTAATAAACCACACAACACAGAAAATACAACAACCAATGGTATATACAATTATATATTGCAATGATACAGCCATATGCTGTATTAGGCATTAATTTGAATAAATATAAAATTTGTAGAATTATTATAAGTTAAGGGTAAATGGACAGGTCTGAGATTGTAAAAATATTTCATTGTCAGATTAGGGGAGAAATTAACCTGTTCCGACAAGCAGAGAACACCTGCTCAATTGTATGTGTGTTACGCGTGTATCTTGTGTAACGGTACAGAATTGGGTATTAAAGATAATAATTCAAATCAGTATTAATCTCAAAGTAGTCAGTGTTCACTTTTGTGGAACCTCGATTTCATCAACCACGCATGCAGTGTTATTACAAAACAACACGTCTGTGTTTTGTCTCTGTACTCAGACAGGCCGGACATATTATGTAACAACATACAGTTTGTGGCAGTCGTGAATCACGGAAAACATGAAGCCAAGCTGTAGATTTCACCAGGCGGCAAAATGTTGCTAAACTCGATGTCTAGATTATAGAACATTTTTATGTATACTTGTTTTTGTGTGACAATTATTATTAGAGAATAAGCGATTAGCATGAAAACATCTAATTTTTCTAGGTAATCTGAGAACAAGTTGTAATAGCAAGAAAAGGTAGAGACAGAAAAAATACAATAATCTGTTGTTATTAATTATAAAGAAAATTACAGAAGTTGTGCTTAATAAAAGAGAAAGAATTTATTAGAATCGGAAAGACTGTGTTTAGTGTACTTATTTTGCACTCAAACCCAGATAAACTTTCTGCAACTGATTTCGTCTATATGACTCTGGAGCCCAAAGGTAAGAAAAAAGCAGTGTTATAAATTCAATAAATTTTATTAAATGATTGAAACTTTCAATTGTTTCAATGGCACCCGAAACAGTTGGATGATTTGTGTGCTTTATTGTAATCACATAAATTAGACCTAAACCATAAGTTGCAGAAATTGGTTATTTGAGAGTGAGGGCGTTTTTGTAAAATATACAAACGTCTAATGAAGTTTATATAAATGTTAATTTAAGAGGTTTATAATTGCGTAGGCAGTTTATTGTGTACTTAAATTAATTATATTGACAAAGATGGAGGACATTAACGAAATAAAAATGACCGACTCGACAGTTACGAGTGAGCCAGGAGACCATGTAAACCATATAACGGTCCAAGAAAATATTTTAACTGAGTCAGCAATTACGAATGATTCGGGGCTGGAAACGACTCCAACCATAGTTAATGAAAATAATTTGATAGATTCAGTTACAATTAGTAATGCGGGAGCGAAATCAACCCCCATAATAACAAAAATAAAAGAAAAAGAATGGTCAATGAATGATATGATGAATTTTATAAGCAGACGTTTTGATAGTAGTGATGCTAAATTTAATGAATTAAAGGGGGATATTAACGTAAAATTAGATGAACAGAATGTTAAATTTAATGAAATAAATAATGTTGTTTTCTAATGGCAGGACATTGAATCATTCCATTTGTCTTCTGGCATCCCAATAGAGTTTTGGTAGATTCCCTGTCTCTTGATAAGAGTGATCCAATCCCGAACACACAAGAAGATGGTCTCTGTTCACCATTGTATTCAGCTGCTTACAAATTGTGCAGTGGTGGGATTTGTAGATCCTAATACGCTGGAGGTGTTCAGCAAGGCAGTCGTGACCAGTATTGAGTCTGAAGTTCGCTACTGCTTGGTTTCTGGGTATATTTTTGTTTTTGTCCCAAGTGTTTCCAATGTTTTTCACCGTTTACCACTAGACGCAATGCTGGCCTCATTGGTGAACATCTCTTGTGTTTTGTTTTTAACAAGTCTTTTGATTGTTCTTGTGCTGTGTAGTGTTTTTCTCCCTTGCAATGTTGTACCCTTTTTAGCTAGCAGGTCGGCTGTTTCATTCTCACTTATTCCTACATGTGAGGGGATCCACTGGAGAATTATTGTTTTCCCTTGTTTACTGAGAAGGTTTATTGCATCCTTTGTTTCTTTTACAGTGCTATCTATAGGCTGTCTGTTTGATGCGATAGACTGGATTGCAGACTTGGAGTCAACAAGAAAAACGGCTTTTTTAAAAGCTAGTGGTCTTAGTAAGAGTTGTTGTAATGCCATATGTATTGCCTTTATTTCTCCGTCAAAACTGGTTTTATTTTCTCCCACTGAAATGTAGTGGGAGAACAGTTCACAATGTACTCCTGCGCCAGCCTTTCCATGTTTTCCTATGAGCGATCCGTCTGTATAGATTCTAAGGTACTCATCCTGGGGATATCTTTCATTGATGGTTGCTAGTGCCATTTGGTGCAAGATTGTGGGAGGTGCATCTTGCTTTTTCATATCAGACAGAAGAGAGAGATTGGTGTTGATTGTTTGGTATTCTGTAGGTTTAATTTTTGGGCAAAAAGGTTCTATTTCAGTTGTGATGCCCAGCAGTGTCAAGTACTTGTTGGCAGTATTAACTGGTAATGTCTGGGTCTTCAGATGTGTCTCGTCTTGGCTATTTTTTGCCCATTTTGCTTGTGGTAAGGCTTTTATTTTGGCCAGAGAGATGGCAGCTTGTTGGTTTATTTCTGAAGTGATCGGTAAGTGGCCTGTGTACAACTGAAGAGAAAGGGCAGGTGTGGTCTTCACACCTCCGCTAATCAGCCGTAGGGCATTGTTTTGTGTTGTTTCCAATGTCTTCAGATTAGAGTTGCTGGCTGTTACAAGTATCTCACTTCCATATGTCATGACTGGTTTTATATAGGTTTTGTATGTGGTATTCAGAGTGCCCTGCGTACATCCCCAGGTAGCTCCAGCAAGACGCTTTATAAGTCTCAGTTTTTGATTGACTTTATTTGCTATGTTTGTCACATATAAACGAAATAAATAATCGTTTTGACAACAGTGACAAAAAATTCGATGCCAAATTTAATGAACTAAAGGGGGAAATGAAACAACAAAATATTAATATTAATGAAATACAGTGGAACCCCGCAGGTCCGAACCCCACTAGTCCGAAACCCCGTTTAATCCGAACAGGTAGTTTGAAAAAAGGGTCTAAAATTGGACAAAGAAATAAAAATTACGACAAAATAACTGGGACATATCAATATAATTTGTACATAAAAAGCTTATATAAATACATACTAATGCATTTTTAGTAAAATTTTTATTAAAACTAAGTACTTTAGATTGTTTTAAATACATGGCAAAATAAAGTTTTGAATTACGTTATCAACAAATTAGCGTCTGTAAAATGAATGGAAAAACATATTGGTACTTACAGTGTAGTGCCAGTAAAAGTATGTAAAACACAAAAAACTACAATAAATAACCTACACACTCCATAACTAGACACTATTTAAGGTGTTGCACAAAATCAGTCATTTTTCTTTGATGCAAAGCTGTAAATACAGCAGACGCCGTGATGTTCCGCCAGCGCCTCAAAAATAAGACGTCTGCCGGTGCCGGTATAGCATTTAGCGTGCTGCTCTACATAGGCTAACGACAGTTCAAAAGCTCTCGCTGCTTCGGCGTGTGAAATCTGTGGCACAGGATCATCATCTGCTTCTTAATTTTCATCGGAATCGTTATCATGTGTTTGTTTTATCAAAGATACGATTTCTTCATCAGTGAAAACTTGATGGTCTTCGATCTCAGCTGCCAGCCATTCGTTAATGTCTATGTCGTCTCCTTCTTCACAGCCTGAGATTTATTGTACGAGCTGCAAGACTTCACTTCTCTCATCGGCTTGTTCAGGGCTTTCAATGTAGGTAAGGTCTGGCCATAACTTAGACCAAGACTGTCTGATGAGTTGTTGCTTGGCATTTTCCCATCCTTCGGGTATCCAGTATATTACGTCTTTTATGGTGACTTTGTTGAGGACTTGAAGAATTGTTTGTGTAGGGTCCTCGTTTTCAATTAGAGACCTTAGAAGCAATTTCTTATATACATACTTCATGTTCTGAAGAACCTGTTGATCCATTGGCCGCAGTAATGGAGTGATGTTTGGAGGTAAAAAATTGCTAAACTCTCCCTGCACTACCTCTATAGTTGTTCAGTGTCGTTCATTGAAGCGAGTCATGTATTGTATCGGAATTAACAGTAGTCAATGCAATATTTAACTGGTATTCACTGTATTTTATAGTATAAAAGAGAGATTGCAAGATCAAAAACTAGTACAGTACTTTGATTGTAGGCACGAATATGGTACTGTTTATACACGTTATACAATTTATATTTATAATATACAGTACTGTATAACTTATAACCCGGTTAATCTGAATTTACGCCAATCCGAACAGGACTTGGTCCTAATTAGTTCGGACCAGCGGGGTTCCACTGTAAACGAAAAAGTGACCGAGTCACAAAGGAATATCGATGATAAACTAAATGAAATGAATGTTAAGTTAATACAACAGCTCGATGAGCGTATAAGTGTCATTAATGCACAATTAGATAATCGCATTAGTGACAATAATAATAAAGTGATAGAGTTAGTGAACGAACAGTTTAATGAAAAAATTAACATAATTAATGAAAATTTAGAAAGTAAAATAGATGAGTATAATAGTGACATCGTAACCCAAATAGATAAGTATAAAAATAACACTAGAAATAAAATTGAAAACCTTAGTAGAGATATACAAATAGATGAAACTAATATTGATAGCAAGATTAATGAGATGGAAAATAGCCATAAGTCCGAAATACAGTTATTAAAAGGCGCGGTAGAAATGGTAAACGAGGCCAGCATTCAATCCGAACGCATAACTAATAACAAGCTTAACTTGATCGAACAAAAATTGATCAATACCAAAGATGAATTAAGTGGGGAGATAAGTAAAAAACTAAACAGTGTCACGGAACGAATATTAATAATGCGAGAAGTAAACAAAGACATCGAACTAGAGTCATTTAGTTGTGAGAGTAGGGCGGTACATCCGATGCAGTGTTTGAACCGTGTGAGAGAGTTTAACAAATTTAATCATAACAATTGGGAGGTGCAGTTATTGAGAATAATTAAGTGTTTTAAGGGGAGTTCGGCAATATGGGCGGAGGCACACCGGACAGAGTGGGAGTGTTATGAAAACTTTGAAAGAGCTTTCCGAAACAAATACTGGTCTGAAGAAGACCAAGAAGTGTTACGCAGCCTAATTATGGGAACGGGGAATTTCGGGGGACCCAATAGTAACATAACGGGGTATGTAATGAAAATATTTAATGAGGCAAAATTCCTAGAACCGCAATTGCCGTTTAGATCCTTCGTGAGGCATATAAGTAAGCACTTGCCAAGGGAGATGCAAACAACATTGATGACACGGGAAGTAGCAACTATCAGCGAATTAGAGAGTATTTTAGATGTGTTTCAGAACATACAAGACCGAGAAGTAAATAGATGTCACTACCCACCAAGTATAAACAACGGAGGGAACCAGGCACCGCAAAAGGGGCCACAACTTGGACAGGCATACCCCCACCAAGAACCAAATAAACGAGGCAACATGCGGAGGTGCGCGGGATGTTCGAGCGAGAATTATGCCACTCAGAGTTTCTGATTTAGATGTAGAAGAGTGAGACCAGGGCCGAGGCATGGAACACCACCCAAGCATAATAACCACACGTACCAACAGCGAGGAGTTAGCAGTAACCGAGGAGCACCGGGAAGTACTGGAATTGCTAACACAGGCCATGGTGGGTATACTCCAGGCCGTGCAACAACTCAAACGGAAAACTAGCCAGGACAGTGGGTGAAGGGACCCCACCATTGTCGACAAAGGACTACGGGGCCCAAGACAACAACGGTTATCTAAGCAACGTTATCCGCACCGACTTGTCCAAGGAACTGATGGAGGAGGATAATACAGAGGCAGCAAGAGAGACCGGACTGACCGAAGTAAGAATCCAAATTGAAGGTAAGGAAATAAAAACCTTAGTAGATACATGTAGTGAAGTTTCTGTTATTTCCGAACACATACTAGAGGGTTTGCAAGAAACAAATAAAAATATCCCATCTTTGCCAGTTGCGGAGGTGACTATTGTAGGTATTACTAGGGCTAAGAGTAAACGTGTAACTAAACAGGTACATTTGAATATGGTAATTAATGGGGTAGGGTACGATAACACATTTTTAGTAGTACGGGGGTTAAATCTGGAGGTTATCCTGGGGAATGATTTTTTGATCAAGCATACAGCAGTAATTGATTTTCAGAAGCGGTTGTTAGTACTGAATAATGAAGTTGAACCAGTTCAGATTAGTTTTGAGCGGGTAGTAGACACAGTGAGAATTTCGGGAGTTAAGGTGATACTAAATCAGGTTAGTAAATTAGAAACGGAAGTTAATATGTGTGTATGCAGAGAGAGAGAGGTAGAGGGTAACATAAGTGAAGAACGAATTTGGGAGGATAGAGCGGTGAAATTTTGTAGTGAAGGTGGCGTCGTAGGGAGTTCTCAATGTGAAGCATTGTGGCGGGTAGTAGAGTGTTTTAGAGGAGTGTTTGCCGATATACGCGGGAGTGCAAGAAATTATGAATGTGAATTAAAGGTGAGAGAAATTCAATTCAAATTACGTTTTAATTTTATATATTATTAGTAAATCAAATTATTAACATGTCTAGATTAAGATTATTAACATGTCTAGATGTAAGAGGGTTTTTAAATATGTCTAACACTGCATAGTATAAGAGAGAAACATTTAATAATGAGCAATATCGTAACCGAAGATTATTAATGATGTTTATTATTTATAAGATTGAGTAAACAATAAATATGAATTTTGAATACTCAAAAATATAATACTCTTATTATAATTACACCTGAACCCCAATTACACTACACGGTATTTTTATTGTTATAATTTTGTTGCCCGTCAACGTGTGGCACAACACGCTTACATTTAATAACATTGTATCATTGTAGTAAATGGTGCTCCAAGATCGTGGGGCTCCACAAATTTAAATTATATATAAATTTACAATTTTAGACCGTTGCAGTACATGTCGCCCATGAACGTGGGACCCGAAACGCCTACATTTAATAATTAATGTATGCTCTATGATTACCAGTGTTTGATGAGTTATATGATATAACTAATATTATATTTTAATTAATTTTGTATGTTAGTATTTTAAAATTGTTGTGTGTATTGTATTGTAATAACGCAACTGGCGCCCACCCAAATAAAC
The DNA here is from genome assembly GCA_034769895.1 of Magicicada septendecula. Classification (NCBI taxonomy): domain Eukaryota; kingdom Metazoa; phylum Arthropoda; class Insecta; order Hemiptera; family Cicadidae; genus Magicicada; species Magicicada septendecula. Next base: position 65,353,492 of record CM068376.1, read on the forward strand.
AGGTGTAATTGTAACAGGAGTAAATAAAAATAAATAAATAATAATTCAACAATAAATAAATAAAGGCTTGCATACGGTTCACTAATAATAAAGTATAAATAAATATTCTAATAATAATTTAACATGGCAGCACCAGGAGGTTTTGATATGGAGGCATGTCGAAAAATGATGTGGGCCATGATGGACGAATTAGTTACAAAACAAACAGAAAATATAAATAAGCAAGCACAAAATTTAAATGCTAGAATAGATGAATTACAAGAATCTAATAAGAAACAATTAGAAGAACAGACAGAAAATGTAAATACTAAATTAGAACAACAATTTGAGAATTCTAAACAAGACTATGAGAATATTGGAAGTTAGAAGAATTGAAGAATGGTAATCTTGAAATAAAAAAAAGTGTAATCGACAGTAATGCACAGTTAACCAAGAAAATTGTTGACATCAACTCACATATTGACACTATCACAGAAAATGTATGTGAAATTGTTGGTAAACAAACGGAACAAATATGTGAAAGGCTGGTATGGGAACAAACCATAATAGTTGAAAAAACGTTCGTAATTAATAACGATAATCATAAAGAAATGATTAACATTAAAGAAGAGAACAAAATAAAAATTCAGCAGGCACACCTTATTAATATAAATATCCCAACTGCAAGTTACACACTGTGTGATAAATCACATAAAAAGGTAACACAAGTGAAACAAATCACACGCGACGAGGATTCGCACAGTAATTATCGAGTGAACGATAATCAAATTGATAATCACAATAATTATAAAAACTACAAAGATTATCATAAACGATGAATGACAAAACCGTTGCGCACAGCTGTTCAGGTAAGTTCACTCAAACGAACTAATGAGAGAGAGAGAAACGTTGGTAGAGAGAGAAAGAGGGGAGATTTTGTGTGGTCAACAGGTAAGATGAAATCGTTACCCTCTGAACAGGTGAGCTCCACGGTCAAAACAAACATCGCAGTAATACAATAGAATTTTAACGAAAGCGATAAGCAAAATGGAAATGTTACATGGCGGACTATGCCACAAAGGAAACAAGTGCCGGCTGCTAATCAAACAATATACGCGTACGTCCGGGAGACGATGGACAATGCAAGTGTTATAATGAGGGGTGTAAAATCAAACGGCACACCGAACTCAATGCTCTATTGCAGGTGAATAAATAATTATTTAAACGAAAAAATATTACGGTTAATTATTAATAAGATAAAAGGTTAATTAAGAATTGTATTATTAATGGTAAGGAATGATAGTGTAAAGAAAAGATTTAAGAAATTATGGTAAAGGATGTTAGTGTTGTTATTAGTATGAAGAAAGGATTAGAGATGAGAAATCAATGTTAATTGTCAGAATGGCTGATCAAGCGAAATCTTCATACCTTAGTGGAAAGGCAAGGACACAGAAGATAGCGATAGTGAAAGTCAAGGGCAGAGATTAATTAGAGCTTAAATACTACGATTAAAACATCGAGTAGAGTTAAGCACATAAAAGTCTGGACATAGATGTGTTTCTAAGGTAGTCATCTGTAGCCGATAATGACTCACTATGAAGCTAACAAAAAAGGTGTATTCAGAAAGTAATGGTAAGGAAGAAGAAAATGATTAGCGATCAGAAAGGTAATAGTAAAGAAATGTAATAAAAGGGTAATGAAAGTTAATGTATTGTATAAGTAATGTTCACGTTAAGAAAAGAGTTAAGAAACGAAGGTAAGAATGTATGAGTAAGGAAATGTAAAATTACAGAGTGAAAGATGGCATACATATGTGGAAATGCAGAGTATCCAAAAAACCAGAAAGGAGAGCTAATTGCAGTGGATTTTCTTTGACCACTTCCGAGATCAAGTCGGGGAGTGAAACACATACTTGTTTGTATTGATGTATTTTCCAAAGCTGTCCACCTGTATCCAATTATGCGACCCACAACTAAAGGTGTTTTGAAAATACTCTTGCAGAAGTACATTCCTGCATACGGAAAAATGAAGAAGGTACTTAGCAACCAAGGAGTACAGTTCCAAAGCGAGGTATGGGAGAGGACCCTTCGTGAAAATGGAATCCAACCTGTACTCACGTTGGTACGACACCCACAGGGATATCTTGCGGAAAGAGTAAATAAAGAGTTAGGTAAATATCTACGGATCTACTGTCACGATAAACACAACAAATGGGCAGAGTATTTACCTTTCTTTGAGAAAGCAATAAATGAAAATTATAGCGAAGCAACAAGTTATACGCCAATCGAGCTAGATGAAGACAAAAACCTGTTAGATTCTGGACCAAATATGTAAGCAAGCCAGAGAATCAAAACGTACCTATTCCATTAAGTGTGAAGGTGGAGTATGCTAAACAACGCATCATAGAACAAGGTAACAAGAGGATAGAAAAGTACAATAGAACGCATAAATTACAACAATTTGACATAGGAGAACAAATTCTGTTGAAAGCTAATCCTGTAGGAAAACGCAGTGACAACACAGCGAAGAAATTCTTCCGGCTGTACGACGGACCTTATACGTTGAAACAATGTGTGGGAAGACACACGTTCATCGTATACGATGAGAGGAAGGAAAAAGACATCGGCAAATATCATGCGACGTCATTCAAGACATTCTACGTATGAATAAGGTAAGAGGGAGTGAGAAGTGAACAAGACACTGAGACGTCCAAGGTCAACGCACCAATCAGCTGTTATGATGGAGGGGTGAAAGATTGCATTCCACCAACAGCGAGACTTACTGACCTACTCATTATTATGTGTTGTTTAACTGATCTAAACTTAAGTTAAGCGAATATAATATAATTGTATTTGTCTAGAACAAATAGACAAAAATTTAATAAATAAATATTTATTAATTTTTTTTCTCAAGCAGAGGAATAATGCAACGATACAGCCATATGCTGTATTAGGCATTAATTTGAATAAATATAAAATTTGTACAATTATTATAAGTTAAGGGTAAATGGACAGGTCTGAGATTGTAAAAATATTTCATTGTTATATTAGGGGAGAAATTAACCTGTTCTGATATGCAGAGAACACCTGCACAATTGTATGTGTGTTACGCGTGTATCTTGTGTGTGTTAGTGATGCATGTACAGACAGGAATCTCAGCTACCCGCCCCAAGTAATTAATAAAATAATTATTTTAATTCACTGTGTGAAAACTAATTAGTTTACAAACAAACCAAAGGCACCAAAGTGTGTGTAAATTTTATAGTTATCCCCAGTGAAAAAATGACGTTAATAGGACAGGACACGCTACGCGAAGTCAGTGCGAAATAAACGTGCCAAAAAATATGCAAATTACCCTATGATGCTCAACTTAATATAGTGAGTGCTTAATCGAATTAGCTATGATTTGTGCTATCTTGATTCTGTGCAAAACATTGCTATTTGCTAATAATTGCAAATAGATGAAAAGGTTCGGGAGTAGGGGCTATCAGGCGACCTGCAGGTATCGACAGGATGATTTTGGAGCCAACTGGCGCGGAATCTCGAGAGAGTATAAATTGAGGGTTCAACCGAAAACCCTTCTCTTCATTTCAAGACACAGTTGCAGTCGGACATGCTGTCCGTCGGCAGAACAGTTTTATTTTTATTTCTATTACAAGTCTCATTAACGAAAGAATAAAACATTCGTTATGTGACAATATTCTGGGAAACGTAAAGTACCGGCACCTTTTAAGTCTACCAAGAGTATCTACGGAGAAGCTACCAGAGCGACGAGGGATGCTGGACGTTAGACGATGTTTAAGATCTACCTTGCAGCAGATAACAACTCTCTGAAGCGGACCACACACTGCTGGAGAACGACGCTGGACTCTAGATGTAACCAGGACCACACACTACTGGAGAACGACGCTGGACTCTAGACGTATCCAGGACTACGCCAGGCCAGGAGGAATGGAAAACTAACTCTGGACAACGCCAGACCCCGACAATAAGTCGTAAGATCATCAGAACTCGAGGTGACATGCATAATGCATTTTTAAATGATTTTTAAAAGAGCTCATAAAGACTATATCAAAAGACAATAAATTAAAACAAAGAAAAAATTATAATTAGAAATAATATTTTAGAAATGTAGATAAATGTTTAGTCGTAAGAATGAGCTATCGCATATAAGGAAATAATAAAAAAAAAAGGAACTTAAAGTAGAGAGAGTAGATTTTGTTTATCAAAGTAAATACTTAAATTGATTTGATATTTGCATTATAGAAAAGAATAATTTAAATGTGAATATACAACAAATGCCAGTCTAAAAGTAATTAATAAATTTAAATTTAATTTTAAACATTGGTGGTATAGACTGAGCGAGTTGAGGTCAGATCTGAATTAAAAGAATTCAATTCAAATTACATTTTAATTTTATATTTTATTAGTAAATCAAATTATTAACATGTCTAGATTAAGATTATTAACATGTCTAGATGTAAGAGGGTTTTTAAATATGTCTAACACTGCATAGTATAAGATAGAAACATTTAATAATGAGCAATATCGTGACCAAAGATTATTAATGATGTTTATTATTTATAAGATTGAGTAAACAATAAATATGGATTTTGAATACTCAAAAATATAATACTCTTATTATAATTACACCTGAACCCCAATTACACTACACGGTATTTTTATTGTTATAATTTTGTCACCCGTCAACATGTGGCACAACACGCTTATATTTAATAACCGTTCTATCGTTGTAGTAAATGGCGCTCCAAGATCGTGGGGCTCCACAAATTTAAATTATATATAAATTTGCAATTTTATACCATTGTAATATATATATATATTTCAATCACTTTCTGCTACAGTCCGTTTCTTGATGTATATAATACTATAATACTTATAACTATTTTACCTCAAGATATATTTTTTCCTTTAGGAACATGTTTCGGGAGATCCTGTTCTCCCATCTTCAGCCTTCGCCATCTTGCTTCTGGTGCAGTATTTGTGTGTTGGCTTCTGGATGTTATTAAGGTGGTTTGTTGGTCTTTGGTCCTTCAATGTTGCATTATTGTGTGTGGTTGTGGTATCTGTTTTTGTATTTTGTGTATTTTCGATGTTGAGTGCTTTGAATATTGTGTCATGTTTTGTATTGATTTGTATTTGTTCTGGTATTAATTTGTTTTGTGTTTTATGTTTGTAAATCTGTAAATTTTCCCAAATGTTCAATGTTCAAAGGCACCATAATGATATATATATATATACTGTTTTATTGACAATTCAGGTTCTGAAATATATGCCAGTAATGCTGAATATTGTAGTGTTGGAGTATATTTCCCTCAGTGTTTTTTTTATTACCATAGTCTTGTAAATTATGTATGAAACGTGGTTCTTCTTTTCCAATACCTTCATGTATAAGTATTACATTTTTATATTCAGTTATCTTTTTCTGTTTTATTAAAAAAAATTTGATAATTTTTATGTTCTTGCCACTATATTATGGATAATTTTTTTTAATGTAAAAAAAGGCATACATATTCAATTTTGTACATTTTTATTAAGCAATATGCATTTTAAATAATAAATGACAAGAATAAGATTCAAATTTTTATTGCATATACCATGTTTCTTTCCAGGCCTCAAAATTATTATCCTGATTTTTTGAAAAAATGGCACTTGCATATAGTAAAACATGCATCAAGGTGCAGACTCCAAATCTTTAAACAACCTTATTTTTCTCATCCTCTATGCATAAAAAACAATCAATCACATAACCTAAATCATTAAATGAAAGAAAGCTTTCCTTCAGCTTGATGGTTTTTGGTAAACCATTCCTTCTTTGGCTAATTCCTTCTTTCAGGTTTTGGTAAACTTTTAAAAAAGTTTCCAATTAAAGAGCCTGTAATTCTTACTTGAAATATATCCCAATAAGAGGTACTGCTCTATTTATTACACACATCACATTAACATTTTAATAAGTTAACTACAAATTATCATCATTCAGCTCATCTGCATATTTTGACCATCATCATATCAATACATACATTTATCTATTTTCTTTTGCTGTGTATAGTAAATATGATATGAAAAAGTACAATGTGCAGATTGGCAGGGGCTAGACAGTGCTAGACTAGACTAGATAGGCAGTAGACATCAAAGAAGCGGTTGACTTTCATGTGGAAGAACTTACTGATGAGAATCTTCTAGAACTCTCACAATATCCTGATGACAAGGAAAAAGTCAATAAAAAAGAAGAATAACTGTAACAATGACATTTAACAGTAGAGAAATCGGTAAATTGCATTTCATCTTAAGAGGAAGAGCTCCAGAAGTGTACATTTCTTGAAAGTTCAAACCAACATTGTGCCGGTTGTCTAACAACCGGTGCTGATACAAGAAATATTTTTAAATAAATATTTAACTCGAACGTGAAAACGGTTAGTAGTTTCTGTGTTTAACGGGAAGGCGAAATCTAGGTTTCCGTGGTGCCGGCCACGCGATCTGGTGTTCGCCCTGAAACGCGGATTTGGTATTGCGTCCAACGAATGTTGTGTTTTGTCTTGTGCCCGTAGCCATTACGTGAACAGCTAAACCTCTCCGTCAGAGCGAAGTCTTTTTGAAAGTAATTCTATCACCCAAGGATGGGTAGATAATCTCGCACAGAACTGCGGTAAGTTACTGTAGCACATATATAATGCTTTTCATAAAAAAATAAAATGTGAATTTCAGTTTTGTAAGTGTGAATGGAAGTTGATAGCTCTTACACCGCGTGGCGTACATATGAAGTATTCAATATCCGAGCTTCTAAATTGTTTAAACCCTCATGAAATAACGAATATCTTAATTAAGAGACAATATTTGCCAGTATCACTTTAATGCTGTAAAAATCATGCAATTTTGGCTGACGTAATAGTTTTCAAATGTAGTAACACGTGCGAGTGCACAAGTAGACAGGTTATAGTGTGTCAAACTTTTGCCCACATAGGCATAATCAAGTACTTAAAAATTATATGTTGGTTTTGGGGGGTCTAAGTTTTAACTAAAACGAACGGAGTTTAAAGGGTTAAGGGGAGGCCTGTTCAAATTTGTTATATACAGGTTCTATCCAGTGTGCGTGGTGCCTTATAGTGTGAAAATAAGTGTTGGGACATTCCTCTAATTATTTATGTATGCGCAGGGCACCCGTGGTTAGACGAGGACGCCGGCACAGGATGAACATCTCCGCCTGAACGTGTCACCAGAGGCTCTCGACTTCGTCTGCCGGAGGGAATAGCGAGATGAGCGCACGCTAAACCAACACTACAGGCACTGGAAGTATGAACTCAAACACCACCACATGTGACAAACAAAGTGACCTCAAACCAATTATTATTATTTTATTTTGACCTACATAGACACCCGGATTTGTGCCGATAACACTTCATAAAACTTGTGGGGTATGAGTGACACACTATCATATTTCTTTCATTTTTAAACGTTTTAGTTGGGCCCCAGTTTAACTGGACAGAATTGTGCGCGGATTTTGGGGGAATTTTGTATATTATGTACTAACTTTGTATTAAGTGTAAGCCCGGGGGCTGGCATGTATCCAAGGCTTCTTACAATTTATTCACTTATATTTTCTTTCTCGTTTTTGGTAAAAGGGGGTGGCGGCTGGTAGGATTCAGCTATAGTCAGGTTAGATCACATATTTAAATTACGTTTTGGGGTTATGTAAGGATAATAAGCTTTCTGATTCAGTAACAGTCCGGCCCCCTGTTAATCCTGTGTAGGCAGGTTGGTATGCAGACATATGCATGCTCCATGCTTAGGAACATGTCGGCTACCAGGCCAATTCAGTTTTCTTAAAAAGGTTATATACCAGTATGTCACATCACAATTGTAAAAGTTCTTTTTAATGTATTATTGCAGCAACAGTCACATAACTGTTATAATTTTTTTTAATCATTATGCTAATCTAGATTTCTTACAAAAAATTTATAAATTATTATATCTCACCAAATTCACAAATACAGTTCAGGTCACGGAAAGATTGTAGCTTACCTTCTTTTCGATTTATTATTGTCAGTTATATTTTTACTGATTTAATGATTATAATTTCACCAAGTTTATATCCACAGTTCAAGCGCACTTTAAAGTTGTAACTGGCATTTCTGCCAACCCAGATTCGTGGGAGCACTAGTGAGATATATATATATATATATATATATATATATATATATATATATACATTTTTCTAGCATTTTGGCGTCTTTTTAAAATGTATACATTTTGGCGTCTACTCGAAAGCGAAGAGTATATTGAAATTTTATTATAACATTACGTTCTTGTGATTATGTTATTTGTGTTTTGCGTTTTATATTTCAATATACTCTTAATACAAGAAAATAATTTTTGTTGTACAAAACGCTGTCATTATGGCATCTTTTTATAATTACGACAGTAGGGCGTCTTTTCAGTTTCCCGACAATGAAGCGAATGAAATGTATACTTTTTTCGAATTGTAGCGGTTTTTGCTTCCAGCGACGTTGCCAGATTTCAACCCCGGGTATTGCACAGTTTACGTTGACGCTTAGTTGTTTGTATGAAAGAGTGACTAACTGCAGGCGAATGACCATTATTCTTTTCCGTTGTTCACGCGCCAACTTTACATCATAATTTTAACTAAATATTTATAAACTGTCAAATATTTATCAACAATTCTTAAACTTCACTATCCAATTCTACTAACCGTGATAATATAATTATTGTGTTTTACGAAGCATGCCAAAGTAGTGTACTCGCCTTTCGAATTATGTAAAGATTGAACACTTGTCGTCGGATTAACTAACGGAATTAACGGGCATGTTAATATTTTCTCACATGCATTGATACCGGGTGATAACGTAACTTTGATCTCATTTACTAGAGAAATTTCTTATGCATATTGGCAGTCAAAAATAATAAATGTAATACCAAACGTTATGAACTTATACTCATAATATAAAAAATATAATCAGTTATATTTTTGGTCAGTGTTCATTATTATGCATACAGTATTTTGAAGTAATGCTATAAAACATTTATTTGTATCAATTTTGTGGGTAACAAAATTTTATAACTATAGTTTATAGTTCTGTAGTTCTTAATTTTCTATAGTTCTGTTTGGGATTGAGATTGATAAATAGATAGACAGATAGAGAGAGATAGAGAGAGAGTGGGGGGAGAAGGAAGGAGAGCGATCACAACTCTGCATATATGTACATAATAATATATACTTCTTGTGTTAGAGATAGATGGAGAGATGGGAGACAGAGGGTTGTGAGATAGCATAAAATTTTATATTAACATTTCCATAATATTAGTTCTATTTGTATTAGAAATAATAGCAAGATGTTGCGAGAAGCAGGCAGGGAGAGGGAGAGAGAGAGAGAGAGAGAGAGAGAGAGAGAGAGAGAGAGAGAGAGAGAGAGAGAGAGAGAGAGAGAGGAGAGAGAGAGAGAGAGAGAGAGAGAGAGAGAGAGAGAGAGAGAGAGAGAGAGAGAGAGAGAGAGAGAGAGAGAGAGAGAGAGAGAGAGAGACAGACAGACAGACAGACAGACAGACAGAGACGATATTAAAATGTTTCAGGTTGAGGGTACTAGAAGTCATCGAATACCTGCACTTTTTGTAAGACCAGGAAAAGGTTATTTTATGATACTGTTCATTGACATGTCTATTGTTATATAGGCTTGTGGTTTCTCCATGGATTATAAAAATAGTGGCTACATCCAGTGGCTTGAGAGGCATTTTCTTACAGAGAATGCTCACGGCCGCTAATAAATCGAGAAATGCTGATACTTATTTCAACAATTTCTTCAGTTACTAAAAGTGGTCAGTAAGGCCTTGTCGGTTTTCACATCTATGTTAATATCTTTACATATCTTTTAATTTTATTTATTTTTTAGATTTTGTCTAACTCACTTGTACGTTAGCTAAATTTATTAACTACAAATTACTGTATATTCAATTAAAAATTGCGTGTAAAAATAATGAATAGCCGCTAAAAAATCATTAAACAATTCTCCTACAGAAAAACATTTCTCTTCAAATATATTCAATTAAATACGTCTGAAATGTACTAACAGACATTCTCCCGACTCTTCTCCGTACATCACGCTTAATTTTGGACCATTAGTTCTCGATCGTTTGGGTGTGAACGGTAAAATTGTGAGGACATACAAAATTAAGCGAACGATTCACAGGAAAATGTATAACCCATACATTTGGGCAGTGGCGCACCCAGGAGGGTTTTGGGGGTTAGAACCTACCGAAAATATGGTAAAAATTGTGTAATCAACGAATGTACAAATAGTAAGGCTGTAGTAATAAGATAAACTAAAATACAACGTAGGTAAGCTTACCAGACACGAATAAACTGTTCTCATGATATGTAATTGTGTTCGTACTTTTCAAAAACACCGGTTTTCATCAAAAGCATAGAGTTTACTTTATTGCTATATTTTCCGGTTTGGAGAGTGAAATGGGTCAATCTGGGTCGCCTGTCGACTTCAGTGCAAAGGAAAGTTATAGGCCTACATAGTCAGAGTCGGAAAATAATTTATAACGTGTAGGCCTACAAGTGTATTAAATCGGAAGATAAGGATATATCAGAAAGAAAGTTACAGGAACGGGTAGCTCAGGCGTGCGGCGTGTCTATAAATAGTGTTTCTAGAATTATTACAGAAACATCATGGTATATGGGTGATATAAAATCTTTCAGGACTCTCCATAAAAATGTTCAACAAATGAAATAAAAACTGATTTAAACGATTTCGACAAGTGCACCACTCGACGAATTATTCACCAAAGTCAACCCATAGAAGGGTAAAGATTAACATTCAAAAGTAATTTAAACAATTTTAAAGAACAAATTAATTATAATGGTAGCGTTACCAGTCTGAACCACATTATTCGTCAAATGGGATTTCGACGGAAACGTGCCAAAAGCAATAGGAAACTTTTAAATATAAAAACATGACATTGAAATCTTAAGAGTTGATATATAAGAAAATTACAGCAATTCAGAGAAGAACGGTAGTCCATAGTATACACAGATGAAATTTTGGTTTTCACCGTTCAAAATCGGTTACAAAAATTTGGGCAGACAATGACGAAAGTGCCTGAAAATTTCAATAAATAAATAAATTCGCCTGCAACATCATTAACAAAAAGGTAGACATGATTAACTGGTTATTGAATCATGGGATTCCTTTAGTCCATTTATGTTATAACCTGAGCTCTGTTTAATAGTTAGGCTAAACAAAATAACCCAACATTATTATTATTAGCGGGTGTCCTACAGTCTATGCCGCATCCCTCATTTTGATCGCCATTTCTCCCTATCTTTCCAGTCATCGTCTTCAATAGCTCGACCTCTCATGCATTTCCTAATTCCTGTTATCCATTGTGTTGTCAGTTTTCCTTTTCTTCTCCTGTTTTGTGGAGTGTAAGTCAATGCTTTCTTTGGCCATCGCTTCTCCTCCATCCTCATTACGTGACCATACCATAGCAACTGTCTGGATTCTATTCTTTCTGCTGTTGTAAATATGCGCCCCGTTTTCCTTCTTATATCTTCGTTTCTAACATGTTGCATTCTAGAAATATTACACGATCTTCTTAAGAAGTCCATTTCCACAGTTTCTAACATCTTTTTCTCTTTACCTGAAAGTTGCCAGCATTCGCAGCCATAAGTTAAAATGGGCTCCTCAATAGTTGTGTAGATTGTCAGTTTAGGTTGAAGTTTCATTTTGTTCGACCAAAGTAATGAGTTTATCAAACGAATAGCCTTTTTTCCCTGTTGTATCCTATTTTTTATGTAATTCTTTGTTGTTCCATCTTCTGAAATAATAACCCAACATACTAAACTTTTAAAATAATCACTATTTCAGCAAACTATGGACATTCCATTTTACGACTTCCACCCTATCATCCGGTTCTTAATCCTAGAACTGATTTGGGCAACTGTGGAAAAGCATGTTAAAACAAAAAAAGTTTATTTTCGTAGACAGTGTTATAAACTTAGCAAAAAAGGAATTTGAGTGTATTTATCTCACACGCTGGACACCAAAATGTGACCACGTCTTGAAAATTTAAAAGAGCATGTGAGATCGGACCAAAAAGTGTATAATGTAACAGATCGTTTCTAAATTAATAAGCGATGGGATAGTAGCAGTTAAGACAATTTGAGTGATGATAACAGTGAAGGAAATTGAAGTACTTATTACGGCAATAAGGTGTGGAAGAATTGACGTAATATTTGTAATTGTTTGTAAGTAATTATGTACTATATTAATTAAATAGTTTTAGTATAATTTTTTCATTAATGTAGTCTGCCCTGTTATTCATGGTTAATTTACATCTGCTTGTTTTTAAAACACACACACACACCCAGAGTCACAGTCATTTCACATTCGAGCCTGTTATTGATGTTACTTATACAAACAAATTAAGATGCCAGTGCAATGTTGACTATATATTACTAAAGTTTTTCCTAAATCGTAACATGTCTGATACCAAAGTGTTATATACTCCAAAATATACAATGTTTGTTAATGTCTAGACTCAACTAGGAGATTAGGAGAAACACTGTAACAGACACAACATGACAAGTCACTGTTTACATAATAATTGCAGTACTAAACATTAAACATTTTATAACTCGGTGAAATCTTTGTATGGTCCCTCTGTTGTATCTATTGTTTGTTTCATCTTACAAAACGTCCATTTAAATTGTTTGTCGTGTCGAAATAGAAATCAAAATCAAAACTTGTCACGTAATTGTCACGTACTTGTACGTAAACTTGTCGTTCAGGGAACAGTCTAATATGCAACTGTAGCCTTTCTATTCACGTGTATTACATTGTTCCCGTCTTATCCCCTCTACAATATGCGCGACTGCTTCACGTCTGATTATTTTACTATATTATTGTATTATTATTTCAATAAAGTCACCGTCTACTCATTAAGTAATTTATATTATTCAGTCAGCACATGCAAATTACTAAGCCTTGTGATTACGTGGTTTTACCCGTGATTCCTACAAACATTGTGTGTAGATTCTTACCTGTGCAATATTTAAGTGTAAGAAGGACTCTTTTTCAGCATTATAGGTGGCATTATAGATGGAAAATACATGAGTGAAATTCCATGAAGCAAGGATCATTTTTACTTGCACTTGCAGCATTGACTCCCAATAAGTTACGTGTTGTCGTTCCTCTAGGAAAAAGCAAGCCCTGCTTGTTGAGAAAATAATGAGGGAAACCAAAATTGTGCACCTTGTTCGCAAGTTTTCAACCCCCCCTCGAAAAAATCCTGGGTGCCCCTCTGCATTTGGGTATGTATGGGTACTCACGAGATGTAGCCGTGCCACATATCTGCAACTATAATGGTTCCTGGTTCTATATTATTTAAAATTACACGATTTAGTGTGTTTGCATCGCGTTTATCCACCACCTTTAGCAACCACTTCTTTATTCTCCTGTAAATTCCCCCAAGTACCCACCGAGTTTTGGTTATTCGGTCCCTGTTGTACTTCCTTCAAGTGAACGCACTTTCATCAATTTCAGTATCTCCCGGGCCGCCAATTTTTAAGCTGGTATCCATCACCCAGACAGTAAGGATCTCCCTGAACTCGTTTATTAATTTTCGCGTAGTTTTCCTGTTTATGTCAAGCTCTTTTGAAATAACTGAAATTTGATATTTCAAAATCCAAGCGACTAACACACGGAATAGGCTACAGATAATGCAGGAACACACGCTTTTCCGAAAAAAGTGTTATCATATATGTTTTTTGTAGCTCAGCAATTCCGTCTGCCACATCCGAAGGTGACTTTTTTTGTCCATTCACATTTTTTAACATATTACCATCACACTTTACACATTCTATTGAAAACGGAAAAAGATTTCAATCACAAACACATTTTCTGAAACCTTTTTTTTTAATGAAACACCGAAAATTATTAACACTTTTGTATTCCATTTTAGTAAGATACGCATGTGCACAACTCTGATGAATGAATGTTAAACAAAATTAAATAGATTTAAAGATATAAACATAGATGTAAAAAAACGACAAGGTCTCACTGGCCGCTTTTAGGAAGTGAAGCAATAGTTGAAACAAGTAACAACATTTATCTTTTAACATTTGCGTCATTCTCTGCATGAAAAATGTCTCTCAAGCCACTTTTGGTAGCCACATACGTTTATAACCTTTGGAGAAACCACATGCTATATAACAATAGACATGTCAGAGAACAGTATCATAAAATAACCTTTTCCTGGATTTACAACCAGTGCAGGTATCCGGCGACTTCTAGTACCTTCAACACAAATATTTCTTTATAATACGAGTAATTATACAAGTAGTTATATAAGTGATAGGTAGGTAAATAGACAGGTAGAAAGAGAGCAAAAGAAAAAAAACAGGGGTAGATAGAGAGAATAGTATAGATAGTGTATGTCAGTCTCAATTATCTCATGTTTTTTCGTTTCCCTTTGTTTTTAGTTTAAAGGGAAGGTCTTGTTTCATCGCAACTGTCACACAATCTCAGGGCACTTTATATTGTATAATACTTTATAACTTATAAAAAATGTGTTACATCGTGTTATAATCGTTTATTTAAGTACTAAGTAGGCCTGTAATGTGACCGCTGATGTTGCTTAGTATAAGTCTATGTAGGCCTACTTGGCTTCGTATTAGGTTACTAATTAATGATGGCTACATGTTCATAGTAGTTATGTTATATCTAATAATGTGTATTTTATCTTTGTTCTTGCACTACTAATAATGTTCGTAGTGGGCATAGAAGAAACATCTGGAAATTCAGTATTCAATAAATGGTGGCCTAATAGCCTGCATGATAAATGTAACACTACAGTTAATGGGAGTCTTTCAGAATACTATGTGGAGGGACACAACTATCAAAACTCCTCAAGCTGGATTAAAAGCTAGACTGGTAGTCCTAATAGGCCTGAAGGACATGAATTTAAGAACGCTTCGGTTTTTTTTTTTTTTTTTTTTTTTTTTGTACAGGCGATGAACAATTTTCTTTTTCGCCAGAAAATTTTTGCGAATTACAGTGATGGTACGGAGATCCAGAATTTGAACAATAGTGTAGAGACACCGTATCTTAAAAACAATTCTGTTCTTGTTATGGGCAATGTCTTGCTTCAATGTAAAGCAGTACCAACGACATCTTATAGGGGAAAAAAGTATGAATTGGTTTG
Organism: Magicicada septendecula; assembly: GCA_034769895.1. Lineage (NCBI taxonomy): Eukaryota > Metazoa > Arthropoda > Insecta > Hemiptera > Cicadidae > Magicicada > Magicicada septendecula. The sequence continues at coordinate 65,368,713 of CM068376.1, forward strand.
AGGCAAAAGGGATAAATTTTCCAGAGGACGGCCTGAAGAATCAATTATTGCATTTATAGGAGACGTACAAGGCAATATTCAGTGAGTATGATGATAATTTAACTTTACTTAAGGCAATATTCAGTGAGTATGATGATAATTTAACTTTACTTAAGATAGCTGTGTTAGTGGTTATAATCAGAAACAGAATTATCACTGTTGCACACCACTATAGAAAAATTATTCCGATTAGCGCTTTCAAGCTTCTCAGCTCATCGTCAGATCAGAAATCCGTATCACTGTTGCACACCACTATAGAAAAATTGTTCCGATTAGCGCTTTCAAGCTTCTCAGCTCATCGTCAGATCGGAAATCCGTCAGATGAGCTGAGAAGCTTGAAAGCGCAAATCGGAATAATTTTTCTGTAGTGGTGTGCAACAGTGATAATTCTGTTTGAAATTTAACTGACGAAAATGAGTGTCTTGTGCGCTGGGTTACTCCATCAATATCACTGTGAAGTCAACCCGATAGAATAAATTAGTACTGAGTACCGTAATGCAACCTGTAGGCAAGAATTATTCGTATAACCTTTTGCGTATAGATTTTTCTTGTGCAATTTAAACAATAAATTACTAACATGAAGGTCATTGACATGAAGACATAGTCTAACAATTGTAACATACAAAAATCAGTGTAACACACATTTACTCATGTTGATGAACGCAACGCATTTATTGTAATCATCTTTTAATACGCTCTTTATTAATAAAAATAACTCCCAGCCTGACAGGTTTGCCTAAATTTTACATAATATGGTTTGTAGCATCCGCCATTTCGTTTTCCAAAATTTTATATCTTTGTTGACACTTCTAAAATCAAGACAAGTGACTTCATACCTCGTGCATCAAAACTGGTCCAGCCGTTTTAGTATTACAAGGGAACAAACTAACTAACGAGCATTACAAACTAACAAACAAAACTCTTGTACAAAAGTAATTAAATATGGTTATTTAACAGAATACAAAATTCCTTAAATGATTACAAAATACACATTATAAGATATAACATAACTATTATGAACATGCAGCCATCATTAATTAGTAACCTAATACCGAAGCACAGGTAGGAATTCATAGACTTAGGCCTATATCAAGTAACATCAGCACTCTCATTACAGGCCTATTTAGTACTTAAATAAACGATTATAACGCAATGTAACACATTTGTTATAAATTATAATGTACTCAAGTAAATATTATAAAAAGTAATATAGTAGTTACCAAAAAGAAACTTATGTGAACTGTACAAACGTAACGTATTGTGTCGCATTATATGTAGCGTGCTGCCGCGCGTTTAATTGATGCTCTAAGCAAATTATGTCATGTGACTTCTAAATAATGAAGTATGGTAAAAAATGTATACAGCTGCCCTCCGTCACTGTAACTCTCTCTCACTCCCCCCTCTCTCTACCCTCTCTCTCTCTCTCTCTCTCTCTCTCTCTCTCTCTCTCTCTCTCTCTCTCTCTCTCTCTCTCTCTCTCCTTATTCGTTTTATTTCTTTCCTCATTTTTGTTCAAGAATGAGCCAAGGAACTTAAGTGCAGTTACACCTGCCGGACAACCCTAAGGGTGCCTCTGTAAGAAACAATAAAATTTCTCAAGTGTTTATGAAGTATGAAGGACACTAGGCTTCTCTACAAACGTTATGCACAGTTTAATCTGGGTTGTGGCATCGGGAACTCAGAAATGGTTAATACATGTCAGCCACTGCTGTGTATAGTGATAATGTGTTGTGTCTATTCAGCGTAACACCACAGGTCTCCAGCCACCAGCACAGAGATAAGATTTCTCATTCATCTGAATCCCGCCAAGAGTATTCAAGGTCAAATAACATTCCTAATGTGTAATGGCACAGCCATGTATGTTTACAAAACGTACTACTGTTTTGGCTGACACATATATACAGATCTACGTCTGAACTAATGCAACCTCTTAATTATCTGTACAACAGTTGTCTGTTTTTACCTTTCCACCAAACGTGTTGGTAGGCTGACGTATCCGTACTCCTATTATTAAACTGAAATCAGAAAATTCTACAATAAGTTAAACCAAGGTAGGAAACCTTTTAAGCCCAGGACAACTGCTTGTCGTGACACTGATGGCACCCTACTTACAGAAAAGGGGAAAGAACTTTGCAGCTCTTCTTTCTAAGAATGATGAGGTGAACAACTATGTACCACCTGTGCTAGAGGAACATAAACACATCGAGCCTCCGGATGAAGATAATATGATAGCTGCAATAGAAAGCCTTCAAAACAACAAAGCTCCTGGTTCTGATGATCTTCCTGCGGAGCTTTGCACAAACGGTGGCCCAGAACTGGTTAAAACCCTTCAACACCTTGTCATTGATATATGGATAGAAGAGAAACTGCCAACAGCCTGGCAGAAGACAGTTATATGTTCCACATGCTGATCAGGTGATTGGTCGATATCAGTGTGGATTTAAAAGAGGAAAATCGACAATAGACCAGGTTTTCACACTCCGACAATTTCTGGAGAAAGGTAGGGAACATAAACTACAAACCCATCACTTCTTCATAGATTTCAGAAATGCATACGACAGCACTGACAGAAAAGAACTTTACACTGCTTTTGAAGAACTGGGCATACCACAGAAATTAATAAGATTGTGTAGGATGACAATGCTGACAGTGAATGGCATGGTGAACATTCAGAATGACTTATCAGGAGAGTTCGACTATGGAAAGGGAGTTCTCCAGGGCGATGCTCTTGCTTGCCTCCTCTTCGTTCTTGCCTTAGAAAAAGCTATGAGAGATGCTGGAATAATTCCTCCGGGGCTGTATTCAACAGGTTGGTGCAGGTCCTAGGATACGCCGATGACCTAGATATAATCGGGAGGTCCTTTCAAGCAGTCACTGAAGCCTTTCTTGCTCTTGAAGGTCCTGCAAGTAGGCTGGGTCTCATAATAAAATGAAAGCAAGACAAAATACATGGCTACAGGACAGGAGGCTAGAGAAGGAGAGCACATCCAAATTGGCATCTATTCCTTCGAAAAAGTCAAAAACTTTGTTTATTTAGGATGAAAAGTTAACTCCGATGGGGAAACAACAGAAGAAATAAAGCGAAGAATCACCTCAGATAATAGGTGCTTCTTTGGTCTCAGACCCCAAAGAGAGCAGAATAATTGCCAGGAGCATCAAGCAGCTTTTGTATAAAAAACTGATCCGCCCAGTTATCACCTTTGGTTCTGAGACCTGGACCATTTCTAGTAAGTCTGAGTCAAGCCTGCTGGTTCATGAACGCAAAATCCTCCGCAGTATATATGGTCCAATATGTGTAGGAGGTGAATGGAGGAAAAGAACCAACCAAGAACTGAACACTCTTCTGAATGAACCAGATATTGTGAAAATTATACAACTTGGTAGACTCAGGTGGGCTGGACACGTGATCAGAATGGGGGAGAATGAAATACCAAGAAAGGCACTCACAGGACAGATCTATGGCACCAGGAGAGTTGGTAGACCCAAACTACGTTGGGAAGACGGTGTGAACTACGATGCGAGCCATAACCTTGGGACCCGGAACTGGAGAGCAGCTGCACTTGACCGGGACAACTGGCGGAGGCTGGAGGATGCCTTTGAGGACGCCTTGACTCAGTAATGGGTTGTTGCGCCGCTGAACTGAACATTATTATTAAACATTATTATATAGTTACTATTATTAACATTAGTTATTAATATTGCATGGTAATGTTGATTTCCAGGTCAAACGTAAAGTTACCTGTATTCTCTCTCTCTATGCGTTTATCTTTGAATAGGTTTTTTGCAGTAGCTTCTCCGCTGTTCTTTTATATTGGCATCGTCTATTCTTTTACTTGTTACAAATATTCTTGTAATGTTTTAAGTTTGAACACATATATAATTGATATTTGTTTCTATTTGTTTTTAATCCTTCTAGATTTTATTTACGTATTTATTCATGTCGTACTTACATTGCTGTATTCTGGCTTTGCTTATTTGAGGATACTTGTCTCTTAATTGTGTAGTCCCGTTTTCTGTCTGTATTGTGTTACACGTATATCTTTATTTATCTATTGTTACACTATTTTTACTTAAATTACGGGTTTGTGGTTACTCCAGAGGTTTTTTCTTATAATATATTTTTTACTTTTAGCTAGGCGGTCTCTGCATGCCTCATTGGTTTATTGCCGACCGACAATTTCCCTCTTCACTCTTATATCCGTATTTTGCTTATATGACATGTCTATTCTTAAACACCATCATGTTTGTATGACTTTATTTTGATGTACACCTTTCCAGGTTTAGTTCTACTTTAGCTGCAAGAATCTAATTACTGTGAAAATCATTCTCTGGGGAGCTCGTAGAGTCTTTAATTGTTTGGAAATGTCATAGAGTCCACCTAATGGTAATTAAGATGTAGTCTACTTGACTGGAAAAGCTACCACTAGGGAAACGTCATGAACACATTATCTTACGTGATGATGAATGTCTGGCTTACAAATAATAAAGGTTGTTATCAGAACTGAAGTAAATTTATTGCTCACCTATTCATTTTGTGACCTTTATCCATTTTTTCCATAATTCTGATTCTCTAGCCGTTCTTTTAATTTTTTTATTTAAAAGTCTATAAGTATAGGTACTCTTTGTGTTAACAGTTCTTTTACTGTCTCTTTCCAGTATTGCATAAAATTCTTCTTAATGTGTGTCATCAAACTCCGAAATTGAGTCGTTTACTTGCTCTGCATATATTCATGTTAAAGAGTTGTAAGGGCGTAGTTCAAGAACTAGTAAAACGCGCTGCTAGCTTAATACTGCATCACTTATACTTTTATTTTCCGTGATAGCTACACCAGTTCTTGAGCATTTTAAATTTTATAAATAAACCATTATTATCTATAGAATCTTTGTATAGACGAGACTAACACATGTGAACATAGGTTTGCAATGGGGTACGGCATAGGAATCCTCGGTACTTCTTACAAATAAAATTAGGCAGTGGCACATCTACGGGCAATCTCAAGGGATCAATTCCCTCTCCAAAGCTAGTAATTAGTTTTTCACTCAACACAGGCCAATATCTGAGCCTGCTGCATGTATCAAACTGCAACTGTCAAACCGCTCACAAATAGCTGTTGAAATAAAGGCATTAACAATATTTTGTAAATTTGTGAAAGTAAATCAAAGTTTCATTAATAATGACTATAAATTAAAATGTAATAATTAACGTTGAATTGAAAAAACAGATTACTGAATAGCTTCACAAAGCGGATTGTGTTAAATGAACGGGAATATGATTCTTCTAGATATGCTGTCGATTAGAGGGGTTTGAACCACAAAAATTATAACTAGTCTAAAAGTTCCTAACTAAAGAGGACTCTCTGGGGCAAACAATTTATTTTTGCTAACACGCTTTGTGCGCAGTGAAGAATCCGCTCTTTCGTTTTTATTGTTGCCTAAGACCTCATTTATATTAAAACAATTGTTAGTTTTATTGTGGTTGATGCAGTTTCGTGTGTTATTCCCTGGTAGTAAATAACATGCTATCTTCTCCCATCTAAGTTTGTGTTTTCGAATCGGTCTTCCTTATTTATCTTTGCTTTATTTCTCTTCTACCTTCAACATTTGTTTTAGCCTTTTGCCTGCTCGTTTTATATCTCGTTACACCCATAATTTTGTATTGTGTTGAATTTTCCATTCTGTTTTATTAATTTACTTTCAATTATATAAAACTATTATTTATAGGAAAACAAATATTTAAAAAAAATGTCATAGAAACAACAGTGTTATTTAGACACATTAAAGTACAAGTTTCTCTTGCATCATATCTTCGTTTACAAAAGTCCACGGCAAACTAAATGTATAATGTCATTATAGGCTAATTGATATTTCAAAATACGAATTACAGTGTGCGAACACAATGAGAGAAAAATTATAAACAATGTGAGCGAAATATAGGTTTTCTGTGTAACGGGGCAAAAGGGGGGCTTTTTATTTTATTAAATTTGGGTTTTTATTTTATTAAAATATTTTAAATTCATTTTTCATCTGTGGGGACAGCCACGTGTTAAATAAAGCGTAGTTAGAACAAAGGACTTGTGAGGTGATGCCAATACGTTGGAATGCGTCAACGTGCAATCACGCCATACCATTCTGAGAATTTTGAGACGGTGTGACACATACCCACAAACGCGCAAGCACCAACATCTGCGCAGCACAGATGACGCCAAGTTAGTAAAACAACATGGCTTGGAGATGAATTTTGTCCTACACGCGGTCTCAAAACGACGGAAACGAAATTAAATCCTGCCCACATTTGTGACGTCGACCAGTGAACACTAAATTTCGTCGACGTCCAACACACGGGAGTTGCACTTGTTGAATGTGCGATGACGAACGATTCAGAGCAGAAGGCATAGTAATTCCGCTATGCCTAGTTTTCTGGTGGGAGATTTTGTTAGTGACTCTCATCCCAGTTGAATAAAACTCTCAACCCGGCTGGGTGTGAAATAAAAACGTGTGCACACAAAATTTTAAATTTAACATGTAAAAGTGAACAAAAGTAAAAAAAAAAAATGATTTAATATAAATAAACAGAATCAGTGAAGTGAACGGGTGAAATAAAAGAGGAATCGTAAACTTTCGGACACTTAAAACACACGAGGCACATGGCAGCGAGAGGAGTGACGCAGTTGGGTAACCCATTAGAATAATATCCATATTTTTTTAATAAAGGGTTCTACAAATATGTTAAAATTAAAAGGGGTTGGGATAAATTAATGGAATGAGTGTAGAGTGTGCAGCAATCTGGGTCGTCTATAGTAGAGTAAAATAATTAGGTTCAGGTAGTAAGAAATATGTATTCGTCTGTACAAAAATGATTCAAGGTCTTGTTTATGTTTTAAATAATAACAGTTGTTGTTAATGATGTGAAGGCAGAGAAGTTTAAGTTAACAGAAAATCTGAGTAACTTTGAGTAAAATTTTAAAAGTAAATCAATCAAATGTTGAAAGTTTAAGGAATAAAATAAAATTCTAATTGCTTCTCTTCATACATGCGAGTTGAGTCTGTTATTAATATAACCTTGCAATCATTCTTGCATTCCAACGTTCGTGTGACGTAACTCTGGGCTGAGAGAAGATTTTTTAAGGTAAGTGGAAGATAAATAATTTTGATGATTTTAATGTATTAAAATGTAATTAATATCACAATTGGCACCCGAACAGGGACAGTTTCTATAAATTGAAATTAAAATAAAAAGACCACACCTACAAGTAAAATGCAAGTTTGATTTGAAGGTTAAGTAACTACGTAACAATTACGTAGCACATATAAAATAGTACATCAATGTTCAGAGGTTAAGAATTAAGTGGTAGATGTTTTTATGTAAGAAAATCTAGATTAATAAACTTATAGATATGGCAGGAAATAATGAAAACAATATCAATGAAATAACTAGTGTCGAAAATTTTGATGAATCAAACATTATGAGTAATTTTGAGGTACACTCGACTCCAAGTGCGAGTCAAGATAAAATAGAAATAAATGTAACAGATCAAAGCAATGTAACTGAAGATTCGGGCGTGCAGTTAACCCCGACTTCAACAAAATGTAACAGTCAATTTAATAATGATGTGACGAATATGTTAATAATGATATCGAAGGATATCAATGAACAGAATAAGAAAATTTAATGAAATAAATAATCGTTTTGACAATAACGATATAAAATTGAATGAAATTAAAAGTGAATTTAACTGTAAATTTGACGCTAAATTTGATGTACTTAAATTTGACATTAATGAGGTCAAAATTAAATGTGAAAGTAGTTGTAACGAATTGAAACGAGATACTGAGAAAATAGTAGAGTCAGTAGGAGAACAGATTAAAAGTAAAAATAATAATGATAATAAAAAAGTAACAAGTGATAGAAATGATGTTGAAAATGATAATATAATTAAGCAGGTGGTATCAGAGAGTGATACGTCGAAAATAGATAGTGAGATAGTGAGTGAGAGTGAGAGAATAATGGGTTGTAACGGAGTAGTAATTAGTGTTGATGAATTAGAGAAAGAGTGGCAAGAGAGGTTAGATGAGTATGTAGGGCAGAGGGTAAATTTTCCCCATATTTATGATGAACCAGGGCGTTCACAAATGTTATTGTTGAAGGGCAAGAGTCCCTTGTTATTGGAAGACATGAGGTTTTTGAGTTGTTTCCCCTTTTTGTATGAGTTAGTACCCTCTGTGTGGAATGGTGTTGAAAGTGTGAGATGGTGTTATGATGAGAGAGTTTAGATGGAGAGTTGTGTGTTGATAGAGAGATAGAATTATATACATTAAAGAGAGATTATAATGAGTTGAAAAAGATGTTAGAAGTGGTACAGATAAATGATATGAAATACTTACTTTATAAAATAGAGATTGAGAATTGTTTTGATGATACCTATATAAATAATAATAATTTACCTTATGTTGTAATGAATGAGAAAATAACTGACCTTATATTGAATGTAACTACTGATGGAGACTGGACAAAAATAAATAATGTTGACTTGGTTTATGATAAAATAATTATAATGGGAAGTAACCCTATATATGATTATTATGGTAAAATGAATAAACTAAAATTTTATGGTTATTACACACAGGATAGCCATATGAGGTGCGTAAAGGAAATTGAAAAATGTTATGTGAAACCCAGACTAATTTTTGATGATGGAGGCTGAACATAAACTTAATAAATGGACATTTTAAATATTTTGATTTATGGTTCTGACTTGCTGCTTTTGGAAATTAAGTGTGATAAACTGAATAATTAATGATGAAGAATTGTAAATAATTGATAGTGAAATTAATGGTGTGTATTGTAAAATGTTAGGTAAACAATGTGTGTATGTAGTAGAAATTGTTGTGATAATAATAATAATATTTTTGCAGTCTAAATAAATAACAAAAATAATTTTGAAGAGGATAACGAATGAATTGTAATTATGGTAATTGGTGAAAATAATTAAAATATGTTGTTTTCAATAATTCATTTAATTAAAATAATCTGAGATGTTTAAATATTTTTGATTGATTTAAATGTTGTATAATTGAATTTTGACAATGAATTTAAATTATTTTATGAGATTTGAATTTGACAATAATTAATAAATAAATAAATGATAAATTGTTTAGTATGGAGTAACATTGTTGTTATTGTTTCAGAAGGTACAGGGTGTTTGGTGTTTTATTTGTGTATTTAGGACAGTGTATGAGTGATGTACAGTACTGTGAGTATAAATTTTATAATACAAGTTATACAGAGTAAAATGTTTACAGGTGTTGAAAAGAGTTTAACTCAATAATGAAAATAATTTGAGATAATTGTACTAAATAGAAACTATAATTTAAAATAATAATAACTGAAAGGTGATGTAAAATAAATGTTAATAATAAATTTGGAATTTTGAGGAATATAATTGTAGTGAGTGAGAAATAATGAAGTGATGTTATGTGGAAGATTTAGTTTAGTTATTAAGTGGCTAGTATGGTGGTGGCATGTGCCACCGTAGGTAGCGATAAGTGTTGGGGGTAACAGAGAGTGTTACCTCCATCGGAGGCCAAAATGGCGTAAAATACACGGCACACCCTTTTATACAATTTTATATTGTATCCTGATAGATGGCCGTGCCGTGTATAATAATGATGATGATAACATGCCTGAAATTAGAGTTGATTTCCCCGACTTTTCGGGCGATTACTGCCTTACCAGCACTAATCATGGTTTTGGCTAGCGGTCAGCTATGGCCATAAATTAAGAACCTTGACCATAGCTGGCTTGAAATTGGTTTATATTTGAAATTTATGGGGGGTGACATTAGGGGAAATCCCCGGAATTATGGAACAGTGGCTGCCACTCTGTTCGAGTAGGAACAGCAAGGCCAGGTGGTAGACCCGTTTTAAGGGCGTATAAATTTGTAACATGGATATGATGATATCCAAATAATTTCCAATGTAACGCTGAAGCAAGGACACGGAGATGTAAAATTCCTCCACCAATGCCGTCCTTGTGGAGGCAAATGGGCGCAACAGTCCAACACAAAAAAACAATAGTGTGTGTGGCTGGGTGGTTGCTCAGGGGAGCAACGAATTAAAATTTTGTAACCTAAAGATGATGACTCGCTCCTGAAGTAATTAAATAATTGTATCATGATTGGAGAAATAATTGCGTTAGATGTTTATTATGCTGTGTTTATTCTATCTTATAAATGTATTAGTTTATTGTGTTAGAGGTAAGTGTTGATAAAATGTGTAATTTGTATAATTTTGAAACGTGTTTATGGTAAGGTCATTCACCTTGCTAGAAAATCAGCTGATCCGCTGTAGAATGTCACTTATAAATTGTTTGCTAATTTCCAATGTAACTAATGTTTGAATATAATGATTTTAATGTGTTAAAAGATTTTGATTTAAATGACGGAAGTAATCGGATATAGTTAAGAATTTTAAATGATTTGTAAAAGATAGTAAAAGGGAGATTTTGGGTGATTAATATTTTGTTGGGACATGTAGATCAGTCCAAGTTGAGTTTAAAGTGGTAATAGAGATGAATAAATATTGTTATGAATAAATGTAATGTAGAATTGGAGATGTGATAGTGACACAGTAGCTATGGGGTAAAATATGTAGAGTAATGATTGATATATTGATGTAATAAGTAAACGGAGATATTTTGTTGTAGTTGAAGTGATGTAATGAGAATGGTAATTAGAGTTGATGGGAATTTTGTAAGAGGGGGTGGTGTGGTAGGAGTCCGCAACAAAAGGGTTGGGACGGGAAGGGACCGTTTAGCGCCAGAAAGGGTTGCCTAGGAATGAAATCCAGGAACCAGATAAGGGAATGAGTTTTTTTGGGGGGGGGAACACACATCCTGAGTACAAAGGGTTAGAGAGTATTTTTTTTATAAAGGTAGAATGATGCGAATTGAGTTGAGTAGTAAGTTGGGTTTAGGGATTTTTTGATAGATATTTTGATAGAGATGGGTGTCATATTAGTTAAAGCTGTTAATGAGTGTTAGAGTCAGCAGGGGGATTATAGATATATAAATACCAAGTTGTGAATCAAGTCATTATGAATAATTAAATCACCCAAACTAATGGAGAATGAGAATATTAAAGAAAGAGAGTCATAGTAAAAATATAGAATTTTAATTGAAACAAGTGACAATTTTAATAGAATTTGAGAATAAAGTAAAGTTGTAAAATGTGTAATTTTGAGTAATTTAAATGTCAATTTTATTGTTAATTGTAATAATACTATGGTAATTTTAAATGTCTTATTTTATTATGTTTTATTATGTTTCAAGGTAAAAATTTTAAAGATGATTAATGTATTTTATGATGTAGCCTATGTATAACCTGTGTAGGTCAAGGTTGTTGACTTGACCCAGTTTGATCAGCTGATGGTTGATGTTATAAACTAGACCAGTTTTGGCAATGAAGTGATGCAAATTTGGTTGTTTAATTGATTTAAATAATTTTAAATTTTCTTAATATTGAGAAAAGTATATTTTAATAAATTAAAATTTTTTTTTTAATTTGAAAAGAAAACAAAAAATTTTTTTTTGATTTTCTGTGCCTGCCATCTACTTGATGTTTTGAATTTTGATTGTATTATTGTTTATGTGTATTACTAGGGTTTTATCGAATTATATTGTTTAGTATGTATGTCTAATCCAAGGTTAGGATGAATGAGTTCATGTTTTAAGTAGATGTTCAATTTATTTGTTTTTCTGATTATTAAGAGTAATGAAGAAAACTCACAGATTCAGATAAAGGATTTTATTTTGATTTTGAGATTAATGGTAATGTGAAAATTTGGTTTTAATTTAAATGACACTTTTAAATTTGAAAATAAATTTTGTTGATAGGTATTAACAAGTATATGTATGCGTCCAGTATTGCTGAAGGTGACCCAGTGTGCATGATAAGGGGGAACATATCGGTTGAGGATCTGGCATGGTATAAGGCCAGGGGTTTGGATTTTGGGGTGGCATGATAGAAGGTTAGGTGCGCTGTGGTGCGTGTCTGTTTGATTTTATGGTGTTGGGATCTCGTATAGAGAAGTCCAGTAATCTCGTTCAGGTGCGGCCATAGTCGCCGAGCCAGGGGGGTAGTTTACCCATGATGTGTCAGAACAAATGGGGGGTTGTTGGCACCATATCCTCTCCGGTCCTCTTAGGGGTTTAGCAATGAGATTTCTTCTGTTTCGACAGAAGATCTCTCATTGGGGGGGTACTGTAACGGGGCAAAAGGGGGGCTTTTTATTTTATTAAAATATTTTAAATTCATTTTTCATCTGTGGGGACAGCCACGTGTTAAATAAAGCGTAGTTAGAACAAAGGACTTGTGAGGTGATGCCAATACGTTGGAATGCGTCAACGTGCAATCACGCCATACCATTCTGAGAATTTTGAGACTGTGTGACACATACCCACAAACGCGCAAGCACCAACATCTGCGGAGCGCAGACGACGCCAAGTTAGTAAAACAACATGGCTTGGAGATGAATTTTGTCCTACACGCGGTCTCAAAACGACGGAAACGAAATTAAATCCTGCCCACATTTGTGACATCGACCAGTGAACACTAAATTTCGTCGACGTCCAACACACGGGAGTTGCACTTGTTGAATGTGCGATGACGAACGATTCAGAGCAGAAGGCATTGTAATTCCGCTATGCCTAGTTTTCTGGTGGGAGATTTTGTTAGTGACTCTCGTCCCAGTTGAATAAAACTCTCAACCCGGCCGGGTGTGAAATAAAAACGTGTGCACACAAAATTTTAAATTTAACATGTAAACATGAACAAAAGTAAAAAAAAAAAAATGATTTAATATAAATAAACAGAATCAGTGAAGTGAACGGGTGAAATAAAAGAGGAATCGTAAACTTTCGGACACTTAAAACACACGAGGCACATGGCAGCGAGAGGAGTGACGCAGTTGGGTAACCCATTAGAATAATTTCCATATTTTTTTAATAAAGGGTTCTACAAATATGTTAAAATTAAAAGGGGTTGGGATAAATTAATGGAATGAGTGTAGAGTGTGCAGCAATCTGGGTCATCTATAGTAGAGTAAAATAATTAGGTTCACGTAGTAAGAAATATGTATTCGTCTGTATAAAAATGATTCAAGGTCTTGTTTATGTTTTAAATAATAACAGTTGTTGTTAATGATGTGAAGGCAGAGAAGTTTAAGTTAACAGAGAATTTAAGTAACTTTGAGTAAAATTTTAAAAGTAAATCAATCAAATGTTGAAAGTTTAAGGAATAAAATAAAATTCTAATTGCTTCTCTTCATACATGCGAGTTGAGTCTGTTATTAATATAACCTTGCACTCATTCTTGCATTCCAACGTTCGTGTGATGTAACTCTGGGCTGAGAGAAGATTTTTTATGGTAAGTGGAAGATAAACAATTTGATGATTTTAATGTATTAAAATGTAATTAATATCACATCTGTTAGAGCATTCCATTACAAATTTATTCTAATTTCCTTACTTTATAAATACGCAAAATTAAAATTTTTTGGAAGGCACTTTTGACGTTTTCCTTCCGGTTATGTCTTGCTTGTGACAGTTTGGTAACTATTGTGTCTCCTGAATGTTACTTTCATAACGCACGGCAATGCGATAGTGGGGTTGCCACCTTCAGGCTTAACGTCCAGCCCAATTTCTGTAGGTTGTCTCACATAAACTGACTATCTTATCATACTAAAGAGACCAGATATCCCTGTACACAATAGTACAACCCAATAAATCCAACTTAATTTGCGCCTATAATATTCCAAAGATAAGAGAGTCCAGAACCATTTGCCTTACGCCTCAACTTGGTACTGTTGGCTACTACTGATCTTCAAATAATATTAATCGACCTTCCAGTCTAAATTCATACTGTTCAGCATCAGAAGAGTAACCTCTTGTAAGATATGGGACTTCACCCCGCAGAACCGTCTTGGCTGGAGAGAGGTTGAAGGCTTCTTTCAAACATTACTTCATTCAACACTAAGAATTTGAGGACAAGTCCTAGTTAACCTGGTACAACGAATACCCAACCCACTTTTTAAATCAACGAGTAAAGAAACACCCATGAAGTTCTACAAGGTCTATGAGTATGAGAATTTCGACTTCTGAGAACGAAATCCCAGAGCAGTCGTTTTCAAGCGGTCTCAGACGCGTGATATATGATGTACTCTTCACAAATACTGATCGCAAAAGAAATCTTGATGTACTGCAGGAACTGAATATTATGTGTATATTTGATAGGACTGCCCATTATAGGCTAAAATGGTTGGAACTTTTAACCGAAACGATGACTGAAGCATTCTCAAACAACTATTGAATTGTAAGCAGAAATCGACGGAGAGGTGTGGGGCGTCCCAAGAAGCATTGGAATAACCAGCTCTAGTCTATCTGCTTGGGGCCGGAACAAACTACTTTTGTATAACCCTTGCTGATGATGATGGTTTTTACTTTTGACGTTTCCATTTATTTGCTTTTCCTCTAATTTATGGAGTGGTAAATGAGTTTAGTGAAGATATCCAATGTGGTTCTTACTAATATATTAATAAAAAATAGTTAAATATCACTATATTATTGACGACTCGGAACACTAAGTTTTTTATAAGTAAAAACGTAAAGTTTTACCTTACAGCCTAAACCGGCTTTCAGCTTTAGAAGGCTTCATCAGAGGCTGCCATAGGTAGCGTTGTCCGTCTTGTTGTTGGCGACGGGATAGTTATTCGAAAGATCGAAGCTGTGTGTGTGTGTGGTGAGATGTGTTCGAATAATGCGTGCGATTTGAATTGTGTCTGTTCGTTTAGGATGTCGTTTTTATTTGTTTTTGTGTGTTTGTATATTTCTAATTGTTCTAGAGTGTCTAGTTTTCGGCCTTTTGTGTGTCCGTGTAGAATGTTCATGTTATTGTCGATGTTTTTATATGTGTGGTTTGCTTCAATGAGGTGGTTTGCAAAGGTAGATTCTGTAGTGGTGTGGAGTGCTTTTGTGTGTTCAATGTATCTCTGTTTGAAGCTACGTCCTGTCTGGCCTATGTAGAATTTATTGCAATTTGAGCAATTTAGCTTGTATACACCAGGTAGATCGAATTTGTTTTGTGCTTTGGGCATGCGTTTTGATAGTGTGTGTTCTGTTTTGTTAGTAGTTTTGTAAGCGATTCTGTATCCTGCTTTTTTGAATTAGTGGGCAATTTTTTCAGTTTGTTTGTTGATGTATGTTAGTGTTATGAATTTGTTGTTTTCTGTCTTTGTCTGTTGTTTGTTTTGTGTAGGAGTTTACTGACTATTGTTCTGTCATAACCGTTAGATTCTGCTAGATATTTTATCGTGTTTAGTTCGTCTTTGTAGTCTATTTCATCTAAGGGGATGTTGTTAAGTCTATGTATCATGGTTCTAAAAGCAGCTAGTTTGTGTTGTATTGGGTGATTGGAGGTGTTGTGTATTAGTGTGCGAGTTGGTTTTCTGTATATACTGAATTTGTGCCTGTGTTCTAGTTTCGTGATGGAGAGGTCTAAGAAGTTTATGGTATTGTTGTGTTCGTATTCGGCAGTGAAGGTTATGTTTTTATGTATTTTGTTTATGTGCGTTAGTAACTGTTCGCATTGTCGTTTGTTTCCCCTGTATAGTATTACAATGTCATCAACGTATCTGTGCCAATATAGTATTTTATGTGAGTGTCTGTCATTGTTTGTGAGTATTTTTGTTTTTTCTAAGTGTTGGAGGAAAACTTAGTGTTCTGAGTCGTCAATAATATAGTGATATTTAGTTAAGTAACGGACACGTCATGGACAACGAAATCCAAGAAAAAATAGTTACTGAAATGTTGTCCTTGATGTGATGAATTATTAGAAAGCTAAATAAAGTGCAGTGAGAATATTTCATTTTAGATCATTTCAAGCAGAGTACATAATTATATCAATTTTAACAAAAATATTTATTTTGAGAAAGTAATGATTGATAAATTTGTGATTAAAAAGAATTATAAACAACAATTTTGAGAAATTCAAAATTCTAATAAAATGAAGTCTTTAAAGTTCAAAATAAAGGTAGCTAATACAAAGTTAAACTGCAGTTTGATTGAATAAGTCAGTATTTTTTATCTATTTGACAATTATAAAATGTTAATTATTACGATAATTTGGTTAACCGATAGCGTTAATCTTTTTGAAATTTAAAAATCTTATGGGCACATTCAAGTTAGAATTTTAAAGCCTAAAAGTGGTGTTACAGCTAATAATAAGAAAACAACAGAGTAAAAATGTTTTTCAATTTAAAAAAATCATAAGGCGGGAAAAAATAAGTTATGCATATACAAATGTCTTGATAATGATCTGCATCAAAGTAGAGCATCAGTATCATAACAAATTAGGACCGAGAGTAATTCGGGTACAAGAATATTTGGATATCCAAAGACACATAAAATTTGTAATAAAATATATTAAAATATGAGGTTGGGTTCATACACTGTTTAGATATATACTTCAGTAGAGTCAGTATTGTCAAATACTTATTTGCGGTTTCTTTAATATAGCCTATGTTTTCAGTACACTTATCACACTGTACACAAAAGTGCAAGTCACAATAAAATACTCAGTGTAAAAACGGAATGTTTTAAAAATGTATTTATAACTTTTAATGTTGGGACATAACAAGCATAGTAACAAATTGTTACAAAATATAGTTATAATAAGCTAACAGTTTTGGTATTTATTTGGTGCTAATTCTGTGCATGCTACATATTTTGTAATAAAACATTTTGGACATATATTATTAGAGGGCACAGCTACATAATTAGGTCTAGACAAAATTATAATCTAATCCCAAACAAAGAACTTAATTATCAATTGCAGTACTTTAATTGCCAAATAAGTATGTAAAAAAGATCATTGTGTATGTGTAAACAGTTAACAATCTAATACACACTCGATCAAAAGGATGGCAGTCGGCATCAGTGGTTATTAATTTATGTGTGTAGTTACGTTTTTGTCATGTTATTGTACAGTAGAACCTCGCTATAACGGACCCCGTTACTACGGACTTCTTTTACAACGGACACGTCTTTTACGTCGTACCCCCACCCCTAGTAACTAAGTCAATGCACCGGAATGACTCACGTCCGCCCGCCGGTGCCGAATGACAGTTTTCAGAGACAAACACCCTTGTCAGGTATAAATCGTTGAAAGTTAAAACCCAACCTCAATCCACCATTGAATTAACTGTTTTGAGAATTAACTGTTGAGATAATAACAACAAATACAGGAAACTGTTTGTTTGAATGGTAAGGGAAAGGGAGTTGAAAACAAAGAAAGGTTAACACCTTAGCCAGGTATATTTTCACTCCCACCACTACTGGTCAGTATTGTTCAGTTGTTTGTCGCGCACAGTCACATGTCCTGCCTATAACTTTTTTTTAATTTATTCAAATCATGTCGTTAAGTAAGCCAAGTGTAGGACAGAAACGGGAGCGTAAGGCGCTCAGTCTTCAAGATAAACTCTCCATTATAGAAAAATTAGAAAAAGGAGCGTCTGTTTCTAGCATTTGTCGTGAGTATGAAATTGCAAAACAAATCGTATCGGACATTAAAAAATCAAAAAATGACATTCGTAACTTTGTTCTCAAATTCAATTTAGAAAAGGAGAAGAGTGCAGCTAAGCGTATGCGGCTGCCTTCTATGGCAACACTGGATGAAGCAGTCTACAAGTGGTTCTCTCAGCTTCGTTCATGTGGAATGGCTGTTACAGGAATTGAAATTCAAGCGGCTGCTGAAAGACTCTCCAAACAGATGGGACTTGAACAGTTTAAAGTGAGCTCTGGTTGGCTATTTAAGGTTTCGTTGACGTCACAACATTTCAAACAAGAATAGTGGGGAAATTCTTAGTGCAGACTTTGAAGTTGTTGAGCTTTTTATAAAAGAATTAGACGATTTGATTAAAAAAAAAGGTTATCAATTGAGCCAAATTTATAACTTTGATGAGACAGGTTTGTTTTGGAGAACTCTACCTGACAACACACAAGCTTCAAAAGCCGAAAAAACTACGCCTGGTAGAAAAGTCAGCAAGGAGCGTGTGTCAGTTTTGTTGTGTGTAAATGCAGACGGCACTCATATGCTTAAACCTGCTATCGTTGGTAAAAGCAAAAAACCAAGGGCACTTAAAAATGTGATGGACAATTTACCAGTTCGCTATTGTAGTTCCCGAAATGCATGGTTTACAACTGAAATAACAAGTGATTGGTTTCATAAGAAAGCTGTGCCAGCAATTATAAACCACCAAATGGAAATTTTGAACATTCCAAAAGAAAAAATAAAAGCTTTGGTTCTTTTGGATAACGCACCAACCCACCCTGATGTTGACAAACTCTGCAGTCGAAACAAGACGATAAAGTGTAAAGTTCCTGCCTCCAAACACAACAACCGTGTTTCAGCCCATGGACCAAGGAGTAATTTATACTGCCAAGCGGCTTCATAGAAAAAAATTTCTCAATGAAATCTTAGAAGTTGATGAGCCATCCGCTGCTGAAGAAGATAGAAATGGCCAAAAGACTCTTCAAAACTTGAAGGCCTACAACATTCGATCTATGTTTCACAACTTTGCTGATGCTGTAAAAGAAATTAAATCAACTACTTTGGTGAACTCATGGAAAAAACTGTTAAAGAATGAAGAAGCATGTTTAGAAATAGAAAATTGTGTGACAGAAGATTTCCGTGAAACTTTGCAAAGAGGAGGGGAGGAAGAAGTTTTATGGAAGATGTGGAGACCTGGCTTGAAGAAGATGAAGATAACCCTGGATTCCACTTGTTGACGGAAGAGGAGATTGTTGGCAGTGTCACTGAGAAAGGAGACTCTTCGGAGGACAAGGAGGAAGACTTACAAGAGGAAGACAATACTCAGGCAACAATAAAAGTGAGTGAAGTGAAAGGTCATTTAAATTTTGTCATTGAATATGTTGAACAATCAAAAAATGAAAAATTCAATACTTTTTTCAAACCAGTTAATGTTAGTAGTAATAACCTAATGAATAATAATGAACCAGGCTCTTCTTGTTCAAGAGAATAAAACAATAGAATGTATATAAAGTTTCAATTCTGGTCTATAATGTAAATATGAACAGTATGATCTCATTTGTCATGTATGCTATGTAAAATGATGTCAAGTAAAAATAAACATGTTTTATACTAATTTACCGAGTTTTATTGATGTAAATACCACCTAACAAGACTTATTTGTTACATAACGGACTTTCATTACAACAGACAACCTTTAGCCCCAATTAGTCCGTTATAATGAGATTCTACTGTACATCATTAAACAACGACTATACCGACAGCAAAATGACGACGACACGATAGGCCGATTCACAAGCTGCGTTTTGTGATGGTACAATCATGGTACATTTATAATTAACTTTAAATATGGTAAATAGAACATAACTATTGTATTTTTCTATTTTTGTCATACTAAACCCAACCTTAAACACCCGATACGAATATACCGTGAGTGGAGTGTATAACAATATTTGTCAGGATTTGAACCAATTCGTAGCAAAAACTGTGAAACATCACAAAAAACAGTGTGCAGTTATTGCGATAAGCAAGCCGAACCTTAATTACGTCAGAGGCGGAGAATGTGTTTTACATCAACAACACGAGCTTAACAATGGAAGTGTGACGTAGGTTCACCCCACTTCCGCAAAATCTAACAAAGACTCTTGGTCATTTCTTCTGCAGCTGTGATCAACGCCGGCCGGCAACCCATTCACTTACGGGTGAATTTTAACATTTTAGACCACCGTAGGTGGTTAATAAACAATATAAATATATTCAAAATGTACTAAGGAAAGTTAGACAGTTCGGCTTTGTGTAGGCGTCCTCGGCCGATGAATCGTCCATAAAGATCGGTGTATAGAATCGGTCCCACGACGGTGGGTTACGTAGGTCGACACGACAGTGCCCCGTGAGACGCCGTAAAATTATACCGATTGTGCCGATGTCGGGACGATGCTAGAAGTGCGAGGAGGCCGACACGAAATGGGTGAGAACGTTCCTTGTGTATTTTAAATCCTTATTTCATTATTTCCCAGTATAAAATTTTGTTGCAGAAATCAATTATTTAAAATTTCAATTATTTATAAGGAGCTCCAACATTAATAATAAAAAATTGTACCATGAGTGTGAAAGAGAGAGAGAGGTTGCGTGTGTGTGTTATAATTTCTAAGTGTTGGGTTGTGCGGAAATCTATATAAAAATGTTTATCATATCTATATCATAATTAGCTAAGACAACACATTTTTTGATATATGTAAGGATTTTGGAGGGTAAATTGATTCTTGAAACGCCCATGGCAATATGTGGGTCATATATATTTCACTATGTAGTAACTATCACTTTAAATACTAATAAAATACTTTATATATGTTATTTGGTGTATGTTTTTATTTCAGGTAAATTGTTTCACTAAACTGGTTCGTGTTACACGAATTCTGGTCCTAAAAGTAGATTTCGATCATGTTACCTTTTACAAACATGGCGACCGAGATTATTTACTAGTATAGACGAAAATACATTTTTTACAAAAAAATAATTAAACAATAAAATGTAATAGATTACAAATGGCGCCCGAACAGGGACTAATAGATTACAATTGGCGCGTGCCGAACATGGACTCGACATAAAATGAAATTTTATGGAGAGTACACCTACTGGTATGTGAAACAGTTACTTGAAATAATAGCGTAATAGTTCGCAAAGCGTGCGTAAGGTAAGGTTACAATTTTAGGTTATAAACAAATATGTTTTAGTAACCTAAAATAAAACAACATGAGTACTAGTGACAATATTGTAATAGAAACCAGTACCTCTGATATAAATTTAACTAGTGAAATGGAGGTTCAATTAAACCCAATTAGTCAGACGGACGAGGCCAATACGCCTGTGTCTGCAGAGATAACGAAAACTGACACATCCATTTCCACTATGTTGGATAACAAACCCGATGGTACGGCTGTTATGATACAACTTTTATTAAACAAATTTGATGAAAAATTCGATAAATTTGATATCCAGCTCAATGAATTAAAGAATGAAATAAAATTAGGTCACGACAAACTGATTAAAAAATGTGACCAGCTCATCACAAAACTAGATGTAAATTTAAGTCAATTAGAAAGCCAAAAAGTAGATAGTAGTACCCAGAAAAATGCTGTACTGGATAACAACATATTTAAAAATAATAATTCAAATAATGAATGTACAGATAACTCAAATATTACAAGTAGTAAGAATGTGGTATTAGAAAAGGATAAAAATGATAATGAAAGTATAATGAGTGAAAATGAAATGTTTGAAGTTATGGAGTCAGAAAGAAAGTTTAGAGAAAGTATTTTAGTACAAGGAGTGCAGGGGGTAGAATTTTCTTTTGATGTTGTATTAGGGGGTGAAGAAAAATCTTCACGAATTTTTTATAAGGATAAGAGTTCCTTAAATTTATATTTGGTAGACGAAAGGTCTAAAAATAAAGTTTCTTTGTGTTTTTGTGTACCTAATAAGTGGTGCACTTATGTTAGGGATAATTTTATAATAGGGACCCCTGCATATTTGGAGAGAGAAAGTGTAATTTGGTGTTATGGAGAGAAATGTATTAATAAAGAAAATATAGAGAGATATTGTGAGAGTAAGAGAGTAATAGAAATATTTAAAGTAAACAGAAATTACAGACAATTGTTAGAAAGGTTAGGGTTAGATGTGGTATATGAAAATGATGAATACTTACCTGATAATAACAATAAATTGGAAATAACAAGAAATGAGAATAAAGACATTAGGTACTTACCTGTGGTGGAATATTATGGGGATAATTATAGTATAAACCGATTAATGACATATGATACTGAGATAAACGGAACCCTACTTGATCGTGACTGGAAATATTTGTTTAATAACCGTTTCATAAAGGAGTACGAATATAATGTATCTAGTAATAAAATCTATTTATTAAATAAGAATTTATATAGACCTACGATTCGTTTGTTGTTCAATGATGGTGGATAGACTGTTTTAATTGTGTATGAACATTAAAAATAAATATGTGAACTGTGATATTGAATTGGACTGCTATGAACTGAGTTTGGTATATAACAAGATAATGAGTTGGAGTGTATATTTTTCATTGTTTTATATGTATTTATCTATCCATGTATTTTTGATATGTATTATGTATTACAGGTATATTTACACCAGTATGTATTATTATATATTGTACATATATAACATGTTTAATAATAATATTTTTAAATTTTAATTGGTAATGAAGGTAATTACTGATGAATAATAATAATGTTTAAGTAAGAATATATATTTGAATTTTGAAAAGAGGTATTGTTATAAGTAGGTAAGAGAGGAATTTTATAAGAGAATTGTCAATGATTACAGTAAGTGTTTAAACAGGAATAGAGCCTGGGTATAGATAAATCCAGGTGAGTTATGCAATTAATGTAAATGGAGTTAGAAAGATAAGAATTTTTAAAATAATACAAAGAGAATTATTAGATATTTAGGGACACAGTAGTTAGTGATTATTTGTAGAGAAGGTGTTTAAATAAAGGTATAAACATATAATTATTGTTGATGAATTCTGTAGTGGGGGTGAGGTGATAAGGAGTAGCCAACCAATAGTGTTGTGGCAGGTATTAGCGTAGTTTTAGGGAGTGTTTGCCGAATTATTTGGAAGGGCAAAATATTAGGGATGTATATAGCCAGTTAGGGAACACCCAACCCAGTGCAAAGACGAGCGGTGCCATAGGATTTAAATGAAATTAGTAATGAAGTTTATAATTGAGATATTGGTGTCATGATAGGTAAATTTGATGGTCAGTTAGAAGAAGGTGAGTAAGATTATAAAAAATAGAAGTATAGTGAATACAGGAGTCACCCAGACTAAACAGTGATAGAAGGTGAAAGGTTAGTTAGTTAGGTAGGTGGAAAGTTCAGAGAATAATGAGACAATGAAATTATATGAATATTGATAATAAATTTAAAATGAATTTTATAATTATAATAAAATTGATGTCTAATTAATGACTTAACTGCAATTGTAAATTTTTAACTCAAATGCAATTTAGTTTGAATATGCAAAACAAGATTAAAATGAATCAAGATTATTTAAGGTATAAATGTATCAATGTAATTATTATGTATTATGTATTTATGTTATAAAAATTTTTTAACATGATTTTATAATAAGGGAATAATGTGTAGAAAAAAAAAAAATTTTTTTACTGGCGCTGTTAATAATAAACCAGATTATTACCTGTTAATAATAATAATAATAATAATAATAAATTTTTTAGTTTTATCATTCAATAAGAGTTATAAATAAATAAATATGCCAATTTATCGATTCTTTTATAATTTGTTTTTCTCCAGGTTTGGGAGATATATAATGTGTAATTTTCCTATTTTCAATTAGATTTTAAATTTTATTATGTCAAGGTTTATGTTACAATTACAGTAATTGTAAAAGAAAGAAGATAAATATTATCGATAGTAATCGGAACCATTTATTAATTCAGGGTTTGTAATATGAAGAAGGGAAATTCTTTAATATGAAGAAGGGAAATTCTTTATAATTCTTGAGAAATATATATTTCTAATTCTTTTATAACTATATTAAGCCAACCCAGTGCTTGGCACAAACCAGCACTTAGCTAAGGGGAACCAGATCAGTTGAGGATGGAGTGATTTACTAAGCCACTATTCTAATATTTATTATGTATTGTTTCAGTGTTTGGTGATATGACAGCGGTCCTGAGCTGGCCAGCGCGTCAGAGCAGGGACGTTAAAAGCCTAAGTGGCCTTATGGTGTTGGGATCTTGCAGGAGAAGTCCAGTAAGGTCATCTAGGTACGGTCATCATCACCAGACCAAGGGTGAGTTGTAATTTTCTTTTATATAAAATTGTAAGGGGGTTGTGGCGACTTATCCTGGCTGATCCCTTTAGGAAGTATGAAAGGGTCAATGAAAGTTTTTGTGCTTCGACACAAAATCTTTCATTGAGGGGGTTTTGTGATGGTACAATCATGGTACATTTATAATTAACTTTAAATATGGTAAATAGAACATAACTATTGTATTTTTCTATTTTTGTCATACTAAACCCAACCTTAAACACCCGATACGAATATACCGTGAGTGGAGTGTATAACAATATTTGTCAGGATTTGAACCAATTCATAGCAAAAACTGTGAAACATCACAAAAAACAGTGTGCAGTTATTGCGATAAGCAAGCCGAACCTTAATTACGTCAGAGGCGGAGAATGTGTTTTACATCAACAACACGAGCTTAACAGTGGAAGTGTGACGTAGGTTCACCCCACTTCCGCAAAATCTAACAAAGACTCTTGGTCATTTCTTCTGCAGCTGTGATCAACGCCGGCCGGCAACCCATTCACTTACGGGTGAATTTTAACATTTTAGACCACCGTAGGTGGTTAATAAACAATATAAACATATTCAAAATGTACTAAGGAAAGTTAGACAGTTCGGCTTTGTGTAGGCGTCCTCGGCCGATGAATCGTCCATAAAGATCGGTGTATAGAATCGGTCCCACGACGGTGGGTTACGTAGGTCGACACGACAGTGCCCCGTGAGACGCCGTAAAATTATACCGATTGTGCCGATGTCGGGACAATGCTAGAAGTGCGAGGAGGCCGACACGAAATGGGTGAGAACGTTCCTTGTGTATTTTAAATCCTTATTTCATTATTTCCCAGTATAAAATTTTGTTGCAGAAATCAATTATTTAAAATTTCAATTATTTATAAGGAGCTCCAACATTAATAATAAAAAATTGTACCATGAGTGTGAAAGAGAGAGAGAGGTTGCATGTGTGTGTTATAATTTCTAAGTGTTGGGTTGTGCGGAAATCTATATAAAAATGTTTATCATATCTATATCATAATTAGCTAAGACAACACATTTTTTGATATATGTAAGGATTTTGGAGGGTAAATTGATTCTTGAAACGCCCATGGCAATATGTGGGTCATATATATTTCACTATGTAGTAACTATCACTTTAAATACTAATAAAATACTTTATATATGTTATTTGGTGTATGTTTTTATTTCAGGTAAATTGTTTCACTAAACTGGTTCGTGTTACACGAATTCTGGTCCTAAAAGTAGATTTCGATCATGTTACCTTTTACAAACATGGCGACCGAGATTATTTACTAGTATAGACGAAAATACATTTTTTACGAAAAAATAATTAAACGATAAAATGTAATAGATTACAGTTTCATGAATACTAATTGTGACTACACAGCGTCAACGTGTATTCAGCACAGTAGTCTAATCTTATTAAAGGTCTAATCTGATTGGCACACAGATATAGTGTTGGAAACTGCTGCGTAATTAAATACACGTTATTAGGTCTACATCAAAGGCTTCTGATTGTCATGCTTCTGCTCAAGCCAATACTACAGACACATCTAGTGAATGAATACACAGTATTGATTTTTTGAGGACGTAAAACAAATTGGTATTCATAACACAGACTATAATGCCCTTATTTTCCAAAAGAACAATAATGAAAACTACTCGTACCGTTTTAAAAGTGTTCTTTTTTTGAAGAAATTAAATACAAAATGCTAGCGAATGTTTTTAACTTGATTATAAATAGAATGAACTGAATGACAAGGAACTAACAAACTGTATAAAACATTTTGATTATTTACTTACCATCTAGTAATACCAGGTCTAAAAAGCTTCATTGTTTGTAATAAGAATTATGTTCCTTCTTTAAAAGTGGCACATCGAGAACTGGACTGAATTACTACCTGATTTGACTTGAATTGTAAATTTTAAAATATGAGTTTTCGTTATTTAAAGCGTATCAGAGAAGAACACATGACAGTAAATTCTTGTGAATCAACGGCACTTTTAATCTTAATTTAAATTAAAACTTTGTAGTTCATACTTAATACAAATACATTACAAAACGCAATCGAATTTGAGTATCTTATTTTAACAGCAGAATAAAGTAAATAGGTACATTTCGTTTAACGTTACGGTATTCTATACAATGTTTCCCACAATAAGCAAAGTCTAAAAAAGGTTGTATCTATCAAATATCCACGATTGGAGTCTTCAACATCAGATTGTTGAAATCTCATAAGTTTATATGTGTGTATGGGTGTGCGCACTCGTTTATCCCAGGTCATAAACTTAATACCAATAATACAATACTGGCAACGGAATATTTGCTAAACTTGAAGCATTTTAAACTAATAAACACTAAATTAGGTGATCATTACTTCTGTTCTTATAAAACTTACGTGAACACTGAAATATTTCTGGAATATTTGTGTAAATATGTAATAAAATAGGAGTAGTAATCTAAATACTTGTTAGACTGTTACGTATAATTTACTGATGATAATTAGGTATATCAGAAAATGTAAATAAATTATCTAAAATGGACATTATTTAAAAATATCACTCGTTTTTACGCGGATATAAAGCATGGCTTCTTTTGTTCATCAACCTGTCTGGTGTTTATAATCACATAACAGTTGTGACTACTTATGCAAGGCCACACGCTCAATGAAATCGAGTTTGTTTATTAAACACTCTTGGAGTGGACTGAATATTATGACTTCAACTGTATACACAAGAGCTGGTTTCTGTTATAAATAGTTCTCCTTGACAGTACTACATCTGACAATTGCTGCATACCTTCATGAAACAATTTTGTTAGTCATCAGTACGAAAACTTTTACACATGACAATTATAGGAAGCAATTCGAACTAACCAACTACCCGGCTGTGAATTGATCACAAGACATATCTGGATGTTAACGAGGAATAGTTATTTTCAGGACAAAAATCTCGTAACAAATAGAATTTTCGTAAGAATGTATACAACTATTTTTTCAGGTTACAAATAAAACTTTTCCATGAGAGATTATTGTCTATTATGAAGCCAAGATATTTCATTTGTTTAGTTTGTCAGTCACCAAGCACCTATACATGCTTGACATGTTTGACATGATGCTTCATAAAAAACAATATCAAAATTCAACCTAGACTCTCAAAAAGAAAATCATATATTTTTTCATTTAAAACCATACTGTATTTTACTAAATCAATACTTTATCTAAATCGACAATCATTTAACCGGGAAATAAAAAAATACATACAATAGTTATTTATTTTTAATTTACTGTTTTAATAAACAACGTGCCATGGCTGACACCTCTCTGAAGAGTGCTCGGCGGGGATAGTTGCGACAGGACTACTTGCCCGAACTTACTGTCTAGTGTAAATGGAGTTTCATACACCTGTCGGAATAAATTACGACATTAGCTCGTGCAAGCACGTAGTGAACACTTGCACAATCTCTCGCGGTAAAAACGGCGTCTTAGTGCAAACACCTACTGGACACTGCTTGCGTATTTCCTGTCGAAATTTTCTCACAGTGTAAACGTAGCTTAACAGTCGCATATTCATTCCTAGCCTCTCCCCCTCCTCAGACGTCTCGGTAGTAACGCTAATGCACGTACTACTCGTTATTTTTACTCTATCTCTCTGCCTTCTTGCCTCTCTCTCTGTCTCTCTCTCTGTCTCTCTCTCTCTCTCTCTCTCTCTCTCTCTCTCCCCCCCCCCCTCCCCCCCTCATACTCTGATAGAAATTAAATTTTAAATGACAATCAAATTTTAAATATTTTTACCCTGTCACTAACCCCTCTCACTTACTCTTCCTCTCTGTCCTTCCCTGTCGCTCGCTCACGCTCACTCTTTCCCACACCATGTGTCCTTTTGTTTTAACTCTCTCTAACCCTTCGACAGAAAGATATAACTTTTTAATATAAGTGTTATTCTCTCTCACTCACAACACACACACACACACACACACACACACACACACACACACACACACACTTTCTCTTTCTTCACAGAAAAATTAAACTGTTGTGAATAATCAAATTTTAACGTTTTCGCCCCGATCTCTCTCCTCTCCCTCTACCACTTTTTCTTTTGATTCATGATATGCACTATTGTAAAGCACACATCAAACGGTTTATAAAGAGAATAAAATCAAAAGTGGGGAAGGTAAGAGAAAGAAAAATGAGGGAAGTGGGAAAATGAACTTATAAGTGAACATATGATTATGAAACACAAGTGAATAATTAAAAAAGGACATAATCTTTGACCCACTTAGCACAGTCTGAATCAGGCTTGGATTGCGTTTGTTATTTGACCCTGTGTGTTTATGCTATGACAGTGTTGCCATATCCACGGATTCCACAATGATTACAAACCAAATGAAAAAAAGGCGCGCAGAGTGTATACAGACGATGGTAGTACTACGTGGTGGACAAACCATGAACTACATATTGAATATCAATTTTCAAAAGTCTGTCAATTTGGCACCCGCAGGTAAAAACTAAAAAACTCGTGGTGCCAAAATAATGAGTTGAAAGTTAAAAAAATTAAGATTTCCCATTAGCGATGTGGCCATAAAGGGTGTTTGTGGAACTTATAAACTTTTATTCTACAGAACACATTTTCTATAAGGGATTACATTTTGGCGTCCGATATACGGATATCAAAATCTAACAGACGCCACGACGATGATAAAATTTGTTAAGACGGACGCACGAATGTTAATAAAACATATATATATATATTTCAATCATTTTCTGCTACAGTCCGTTTCTTAATGTATATAATACTTTAATATTTATAACTAAATTTACCTCAAGATATACTTTTTTCCTTTAGGAACATGTTTCGAGAGTTCTTGTTCTCTCATCTTCAGCCTTCGCCATCTTGTTTCTGGTGAAGTATTTGTGTGTTGGCTTCTGGATGTTATTAAGGTAGTTTGTTGGTCTTTGGTCCTTCAAAGTTGCATTATTGTGTGTGGTTGTGGTATCTGTTTTTGTATTTTGTGTATTTTCGATGTTGAGTGCTTTGAATATTGTGTCATGTTTTGTATTGATTTGTATTTGTTCTGGTATTAATTTGTTTTGTGTTTTATGTTTGTAAATCTGTAAATTTTCCCAAATGTTCATTATGGTGCCTTTGTGTGGTATATGTTTTATTAGTGTTACATTGGTTATGTCTGAGAATTCATGTCCTGTGTTTATTGCATGTGTGGCTAAATTGGATTTATATATATTTGGTTTTTTGTACGGACATCAAAATCTAAATAGCTCACATAACAAAGATAATACAACAACCAACGGTATATACAAAATTGAATGCCAAGATTGCAATAAATGTTATATAGGACAAACAAAAAAACAGCTGAAAAAACGTTATTTTGAACACCTAAATGCATACAAAAAACCAAATATATATAAATCCAATTTAGCCACACATGCAATAAACACAGGACATGAATTCCCAGACATAACCAATGTAACACTAATAAAACGTATACCACACAAAGGCACCATAATGAACATTTGGGAAAATTTACAGATTTACAAACATAAAACACAAAAGAAATTAATACCAGAACAAATACAAATCAATACAAAACATGACACAATATTCAGAGCACTCAACATCGAAAATACACAAAATACAAAAACAGATACCACAACCACACACAATAATGCAACTTTGAAGGACCAAAGACCAACAAACTACCTTAATAACATCCAGAAGCCAACACACAAATACTTCACCAGAAACAAGATGGCGAAGGCTGAAGATGAGAGAACAAGAACTCTCGAAACATGTTCCTAAAGGAAAAAAGTATATCTTGAGGTAAATTTAGTTATAAATATTAAAGTTATATATATATATATATATATATATACATATTCGGATGTCTGTAGAGGTAGGGTAGTTGAATTTCCAGTTAATTATTAATTATTTCTTTTAGATGGGGGCGATATATGTATGTCGAGAAAATGTATATAGGCGGGTGGCTATGCTTTAAATTTATAAAGGTATTGGTTATTTATATGGAGTGATATTGAACATGTGTATGTGATAGAGATATATATATTTATATGTGTATTTATGTGATTTATGTATGTGTTATTTTGTGGGTCATGTACGGGGAAGATTTATACAACAAAAAATTTGCAATTATAAAAACAAAAACAAATTGTTACCTTATACACTCAATTACTCAATAAATGCTATTGTTGTTGGTTATACTAGAGAGTTTAATTGCAAGTCCTGGCTCTCTGGACCCAGCGCATTTTGGCTTCTCTAGGCTTTTGGCCTAGTTTTAAATAACTAGTGGCCCCTCTTCAAAAAAAAAAAAAAAAAAAAAATTAACAAAAAATTTTTTTTATAAAGCATAAAAATTCTAAAGAGGGGTTACAACATGACAAACAGCCTGTGTTGCTATGAGAAAATTTGCAATGAAAAAAAATCATAACAAAACAGGAAATGATTCATTCCTTGTTATGAGACAGTGAATGAAGCAGCTAAAGGGTTGAGTGTGGTGGTGGCAAGTAATTCGGCTTCCATTTCCAATGTGATTTGTCCATCTTGGTGTAAAAATTGCCAAGAATTGTGTAGCCTGACCTAATGAACAAATCTGTTAATAAAAAATATATGCCTATTTCAAAATTCACTTTGTGAATTAAATATTGTGTAGCTATGCAAAAATCTTGTATTTCATGTGGAACCCAAACTCTAATTTTTTCATTGTTTCTTATTATAAAAATCATATCATTTTCTGTTATTTCAATTAATATCATTCATTTTAGCAATCTAACACCAACTTGTTATTTGAATTAGCAGTCTCTGTAATTCCAACTTTGTCGTATTTACTTGCTGAACTGCCACTTGTCATGTTTCAGACGAGGCCTTTCATTGTTTCTACCATTTTCAAGTCCTAAACCATGACTACTTGGTTTAGGACGTGGTGTCGTGGTTTAGGACTTGAAAATGGTGGAAACACTGAAAGGCCTCGTCCGGAACATGATAAGTAGCAAGTCAGCAAGTAAATAAGACGATGTTGAAATCTAACACCAATGTTAAGTGCGGACTGAGCGTACAGGATTACAATTTGTCTTTCTTGGATAACACTTTTACATTTACTAATACAAGTTTTTTAACTTTTAATGTTTTACATACAAACATCAAAATGAATTAATTACTTAATACAATACATATCGGCATATAAACTGAACTGATGGTCACAACACATCCTAGTAAATTTCACAGATGTTTGCATACAGAAAACAAAACAAAAGAGATATTCTGTTATGGTATCAACCGCATAGCTACCACACTTTGCCTAGAATCCGATGCACATGATGAGGAAATTACATTGCTATCAATTGTTAGAAGCCAATCCTGAATGTCTGCTACATTTATGTACAAATAGAATATTGAGTTGCTATGTTCTGGTCACATATGAGTGTTCTCTTGAAACATTGTAAAATTTTGATTTCAGCTTCTGAGCACATAGTTTGGCTGGTTTTTCTTCAAATGAGTTATTATTTTATTATTACTAGATATGATAATACTTGTAGTTCAGGATAAAACTCATGTTAAATGACCCCACTTTGAAAGGTTATAATCAAAACGATGTGGTTACACAAATATCACAAGAAGCTGCATAAGAAATAAAAGTATACAGCTTATTCACCATCCAATACATCCATCAAGTTTGATGAACCATTAAGTTGTATAGTTGTTGCAATAAGGGTGAGATCAGATGTCTTACTGCATCCAGTGTCTAACTGTACTATTCTGTCTACACAAAGTACTTTTTTTTTAAAACACAGTATTTGTAACTTCCACAAAACAATAATTGTGCTGTAATCTAAAATCAGCAAACAAAATTCACACACTTAGTACAAATAAATGCAAGCTTATGAGCTTAATATGAGCTTGTATAAATATAGCAAAAATCTAAATTTAAATAACAGTGAAGATAACTTACGCTTTCTGTATTGCTTGATTGTAGGCATCTTTGACTTCTGAAATGCGTTTACCATACCCTTTAATAGAATCAAAAAATCCTTGAATGTAGGCATGAACATAGATTACTTCATCTCTAAAGAGAGCAACAACCCAACTTGACTCCAAAGCACTTAACCACAATTTATTGGGCTGTTCTTGACCCAGTGCTTGGTGGCATAGCATGAAACCAACTACAACAATAATAAGTACATGTTAACTGAATCCAAAACATGTCAACTTTTACACAAACACAAAGAGAGAGAGAGAGAGAGAGAGAGAGAGAGAGAGAGAGAGATTGTAACGGGACAAAGAGGGGCTTTTTATTTCATTAACAATTTGGTTTTGATTTTATTAAAATTGCACAATTCACTTCATATATGTGATCAGTCCCCAGTTGAATCTAACTCGCAGTTCAAACAAAGCAAAGGTACGCTGTAACTGTGGTGAAACAATTGAAAAGCAATGTACTGTCGACGATTCCTAGAACTTAACTTTGTGGCTGTGTAACACCAACGCCCAAACGCGCAACCACCAGCAGATGCGCGGACTGACGCCGAGTTAGTAAAACAAACATGGCTTGAAGACTCTATTTTTTCGCCTCATGGTCTTAAGACGGTGGAAATAAGTTAAGCGCAGCCCATAATTGTGACGTCGGCCAGTGCTCACCAAATATCATGCACGTAAAGAACACAAAAAACCCATGTGTTGAATGAACAGTGACGGACGATTCGACCATGAGGCATTGAGACTTCCGCTCTGTCCGAGCGTTTGGAGGGAGGCGCATTGATAACCTTCTTCCCAGTCGACTACCAATACAGACCGCGCGCGGTCATCTAAACTTTCTGCCCGGGCAAATTTTCATTTTATTAAGTCGGCCGACTAACCAAGTTGGTATCAGAGTTTATAAAACAATTCAACAGTTGAGAGTAATATGTAACGATATAAAATCAAGCGAGAGTGTAGAAAACAAAAGTGAACTATCAACCGTTTGGACATAGTGCGAGAATGTTACAGGACGCGCCATGAGGTCGGCGGGGACGCTAGTGCAACAAGTTACAGTATTCCATTCAAATATTTTCTTATAAAGGCCTAAATTAAGTAAATGTGGGGTTTTTAAAAATTTGTCTGAATGCGAGAGTGTGGCAAGCTGGGTTCGCCTTGATTAATAAAATATACATTAGAATAAGAAAATGTTTAAATAAATGTGCCTGTTTTATCTGTTGAAAAAAGAGAGAAAAGTTGAGTTAATTGAAATTTTATTTAAAATGAAGTAATGATATAATAAATTTTTTTTTGAATTCCATCAAACAAATGAGTGTAGCGTACGTTTGTTGTGTAACCCTATAAATATACTTGCATCTTAACGTTCGTGTGACGAACTCTGGGTTGGAGGAAGACTAAACGGTAAGTGGGAGAAAATATTTTACGATTTAACTGTATTAAAAGGTAATTAACTTTACAAGAGACAGACAGACAGAGAGCACTTATGTTTTGGCAATGTATGTAAACTTACAGGAGGCACAGAAGTGTGTACTGACACTGATAGGACTGACGGGGTAATTAATACAAATACATTATTTGTATTAATGATATGGCAATGATTTGGTAAAATTTGTGATACTCATATATTGATTTGTTAATTATTAAAATCTAATATCGTCAAATCTCAAAATTTACAATCATTATTTCTTAGTTTTTATTTCTTGGGCAACAAAAGGCAAAGGCTTCCCCTATGCTCAAGCCTGACAAACTCAGAATCTTAATCCTATGGTGACTAGCCACCCTTGGGACTTAACAAATACTTTCCCAATATAGTGTATACTCTTTGACAAAACCCCAAGTGTTCTGTATGTATAGTCTCAACTATTAATGATTCAACATCAACATCGACCATTTTTTTTCAAGCATTGTAGTTCCACACAAAAGCATTACCCTTCTTGCAGGCCTCTCTGATCTTGTCGCTGACCACATCCACATTATACTATGGGAATTCCGTCTGGCCACCATGTCTTATTCTAATTCTTCTCTTGCACGCCCATTCTCTTATACGAAGCTTATGCCCATTGTTCTAAGCACCCAGTGATGGCCTCCATTTTAGTACATGTCCTGCCCAGTTTTATTTTACTCTTCTTATAATGCCCCTGCATCCTGAAATTACTCCTTTTCTCAGATCATGATGGAAAAGCAACATTCTCTTGTGGCTAGTCCTAAAATGCTTCTTTCCATACTTTTCCAACAAATGACTAGTTTCCTTTGATTTTTTCTCAACAGGGCCCACATATGAGCCCCACATAACAATGATGGGAGAATGTATACATTTACTACTTTATTATAAAAAAACTGGACACAGGTAGTTTGCAAAGTTCTCAGCCTGACACAGAGATAGCACCAGAAGTGTCCACAAGTACGTTCCATTAGATGGTGTATCTCAATGATTAAAACAGCTGTATTTAGTATTTTGATTGTCATGATCAAATAAAGTAAACTAGCTTAGTTTTTTTTTTTTTCAAAAAATGGATATACACGTTCATCATTTGTACGTCACGCACTGATTAAACATTTTGTCATATAAGGTTTAAAACCAACAGAAATAACAAAAATAAAATAAAAATCAAGTTGAATTTAATTTTGGGAGACATTGCCATTGTTTACAACAGGAAGAAATGGGCCGTCACACACACATATATATATATATATATTGCAACAGTACAAATAAGTGATGTACTGAGCATTGAATATAAAAATTTAAATATCCCTAATAAACTGTAAATAATTAATAATATATTAGAAATAAGCATGTTAGGGCTTGCAAGCTTGGCTCAGACAAAAATATGAACAGGTGTTTCGACCTGAATCGACATGCACACACACACAAATGTAACTGAAAGTGTGTACACCAGTATTTTGCTAGTGTGTGTGAACGCAGGTCTATGCAGGCGAGTTTACCACCCCAAGATGAATAATTGCATAATTACTGTTTTTCCGTAATTATTCATAAACTATAATTAAAGAGTAAAATCCAAAAACACAATAAAATGTAAGAAAATTTACTAAATACTGTGTACGAAAACCATGTGAAAGTGCCACACCGTACGAGTGTAATAGTGAAATAACTGTGTACAAATCGAAAGGGTTAAGTTGCAATGTCCAAAATTACAGTGAACATGTGTTGTAAAAATAGTTATAAGTATAAGAGTATACTTACAGGACTCTGCAATTCGCAGAAATATAAGAAATAGCGAAATTGACAAAGAGTGGGGGAACTGAATCCAGAGACAGTTTCTGACATGTCGATTTCGTACCACTGCAGGTGTCGACCAAGACATGGGTATAAATAGGACACACAACCTACAGTGGTTCTCTTTCTTAAATCATCCACGGTGCAGTGGGAGCTTCTGCCCGTCCACACAGAATATTTAAATTTTTGTAAATAATTTCATCCTTCCAGTTACATACAGTTATGTAACTCGATTGTCAAACCAACTGTTTTTAAATAATAACAAAATTACATAAGAAGATCCACATAAGAAGATCCATTGACGTCAGAAACAGCACGAGGAGAAGTTCCAGAGAGTGATACGACGCTGGACAAGAGGAGCGAGGCGACGCTGGACAGAAGACAGAGTCGACGCTGGACAAGAGGCGAGTCGGTGCTGGACAAGAGGCGAGTCGACGCTGGACAAGAGGACGCTGGAGTGTGAGACGAGGACGACTACAGATGGATCAAATGATCGAGTATGATTGACGACAATAAGGTGATAAACAACTTATTTATCTCTTAATTGAACAATGAACTCAAAGACAATTAAAGACATTCTTGTTGTATTTAAAAGTAAGAGCCAATGTTTATTTTAAAGTAGAATTAAAATCATAGATGTTTTAGAAATACGATTAACGTAACAAGAGCTCAAATTAGTATTGAAATAAAACGAATACAAAGAATTTAAATGAAAACAATTAGTGTTTGATATAAATCAGTACTGAGAAACAAAAGATAAATTCAATAACTATTAATATTTTGAGTACATTACAATATATAAAAAGATAATTAAATATTGATATTTTGAAACACATTAATTGACTGAGTAGTCTGAAAATGAGATTTTTCTTTAATACAATAATTAGTAGAATAGAATATTTAGTCAGTAAGGATGTATATAGCATAAGCCTTACGGCATAACAAATAATAGCGAATGTTTTAAGTCGAAGTAAGTGCTAAGTGCACAATTTTATTAATATCAAATAAATTTGAAATACCGTTACAAGTTACATAGAGTTCTTATTGCAGATACACCTGAAACCCAATTTAAATGCTATTTTGTTACATAATTTGTCAATCTTGAACGTGAGACCAGTCACGCCTATTTTATGTATATCGTATTGTTGCATATTAATTATCGCTTCCAACGTGGAGCATCACAAATGTAAATTATATTATATTTACAACGTTATATTGTTGCATAATATGGCATCCCAGATCGTGGGGCTCCGCAAACGCAAATACATTTATATTTGCAACGTTGTATCGTTGTAATATATATATTATAACGTGACCAAATCTCATTGATTTGGAGTTATATGTTAAGGGTTTACTATATCAATGTTTAAACAAATTTAAAGCATTGAAACTCAACTCTTATGATGTAGCGTGCATCTTAACGCATTGTACAGAGCCACACGGCAACGCCAGCTGCCGTTACGTAACCACACACACTATAAACCAATAGGGCCACGCCCAAATGTTCAATTATTAATATTTCGGAAACCGGTAAATTTATGAAAAATCCAAAATAGCCAAAATGTTTGCCGAAATATTAATAATAGGGTGTGCGAATTTTATTTAATATAATTAAACATTAACTGAGATAATTGATTTTATGTTAATAACTTCCTTAGTAATTGAGCTACACAGAAGAGCTTTTAATATGTAATAGTCATAAGAATTAAAAACCAAATGTATATTTTAGAATTAGCATAAGTTGGCTTGCGGCCAAGATAATCGCAATATAAATTGCGACTGGACATCCGCACCGACAATTAAAATCCGGTGTGTTAAGAATATTAAAAATAATATTAATTCTCAGACTGTGGGAATTAGTTTCGTTCTCACGGAACGAGGTGACCACAAATTTCAAGTAGAAGGGAGAGTGTGTCAGCCAATCAAATCATTCAAAGAAATTGGAACTAACGCAGAGTTTTCGGCTGATAGAACACTCGACTGCCAGTACTCAAGAGGAACACACGTACATCTTCAATCGTCTTAGTAACACACATTTGTGAAGATACATCTGTGAAGACTTGAGGTGTCAACACGCATTATTACGATCGTCTTGTTCAACAGATCAACTGTAACGACTCGTTACTAATATCGTCTATTCAAGATACTCTTACTTATCATCAAATAAGCGTATCGCGCAATACATTAACTGTTGGCGTACGCACGCAAGAGATCAACTATATACTACAAGAAACCACTTCAAGAGTACGACAGAAGAGGCCATCTATCACCAAGGTACGAGCTGAAGAACTGACGAGCAGAGCGACAACCCGTAACGAGACACACACGCTGGAGTGAAACGTGAATCGAACGAGGAGCCTGACGCAGTTGTAGCAGCTAAAACTACAGACGCAAAACCATCACCAGTTGCAGAAGGAGCAGAGTGTTGCTGATTCCCGAACTCATCGCCAAAATCCAGTACGCTCAGTAGATCGTCGTCTCTAGCAGATTGGATCAGGACAGCGAGGGATTTCCGGAGCATCTCCACATCATCTTCTCAACCAGGGAAGTCAAAATCAAATTATTCACTTCTCAAAAGATCAATTTTTCCTTTCTTTTTTTAAAATCATTGTAAAAGAAATAATTCAGATGCCAATAAATCAGAGACTCTAAATTAATAAGAAACATTCAATTGTGATAATCTGTATAGCATGTATGAGTAATTAATAAGCCCTAGCTAAGAATTAGATATAGATAAAAAGAAAAGCGCTATACAAATCTTATTAGAGAATTAATTAATTACTTATACTGCAGTATACTTGAGTCAAATCACTAGGAATAAAGGCACGTTGAAGTAGATTCATGGCTAGTTTATTTTAGAATATTTACAAGCATTTTAGAGTAATTAAAATCATTTTAAAGTCATTGCAAATTAAATTAAATTAAATTCATTAATTAAATTATTTAAAACTAACTTCTTTGAAATCAAGAATAATACAATTAATATAATTTGAAATAACAAGCTCATTTTCTGAATGATAGTAACCATTCAGAAAACATCATACCAGTTTCTATTTACTGTTTTAGTTCGTAAGAATTGTTGTAACTATAAGTTTTTTTCATTCTTATGTGTGATTAGTATAATAAACCCCAATTTTATTACCCCACACTGTATTTTTATTGCTGTACTACGGAGCCTACCAACCTTACAAAACTCTTCACAATAATTATAACAAGATTAGCGTTTCGTTGTTGTACACTTGAGTTAAACTACTTGCGAATTCAAATCACAAATCCACACGCCCATAGTCGGAAGAAGCCGCAAGAACGGACAGCAGGTAGGTGCTCATTAAACACAGAAAACATTACATTGCAAAAACAACACGCAACACATTTATCGGTGTTATAAATGGCGCTCCAATATCGTGGGGCTCCACAAATTTAAATTATATTAAATTTGCTGCAACACGAGACATTTATCTAGTTATTATATATATATATATATATATATAGTAGAGAGAGAGAGAGAGAGAGAGAGAGAGAGAGAGAGAGAGAGAGAGAGAGAGAGAGAGAGAGAGAGAGAGAGAGAGAGAGAGAGAGAGAGAGAGAGAGAGAGAGAGAGAGAAAACAATTATTAGGCATAGTATTAACATAATAATAATATAGTCTGTTATCTGGAGTAAGGTTGTATATTTAAACAAATTTAAATATGGTCTGTGGTTTAACAAAATATTTATTTTAAATTAATAATGTCTATTAATGATTTGAAACTCTTTTGGTTTTAAATGTCTATGGTTACTTGTTCATTGAAATCCCTTTTGATATGGTTGATTCGTCACACTGCTCCTGTTCATCCTGCTCCTCTCCTGTGGTCTGTTGAAATCTCCAACCTCGTTGATATCTGCAACACTGACGATCCGTTGGACACTCAGTTCACACACACGCATGCCGACACACCGATAGCGATCATCTCTTAAACTCAGGGCTCGAAACTGGGTTGTACTTTACATTTATATGAATGCGGTGTGTTGAATGTACACCTTCCCGCATCTTGAGGTGTCCTCAAGTTTACACAGGTGTATCTGTAGATATACCTTCCCTAAGCGGATATCTTGACTTTCGTGAGACTAGTACTGGTTAAATTAATTATTTTAATTTTATTTCACTGAGTTCTTGTATTAGCAGACGGGCAACTCGTCGCTAAGATTCCCTACTCATAACCCTTATATAAGAACGTATTCTGCTACGAAAAACTCGCACAGGGAGCACGTCTGTTTAGGTCGAGCTGGTAGATGGAACTAACTGAAATTTCTCGGATGGTGACCCAATCTTAATGAAAATTGGGGCCGCTAATTGGTCGAAACCTATAACACGTGATTGATGGGCTAAACTGATAGATAGAAGTCCTGAACGAAATGGCAAAAAGCTGCAGAAGCAGGTATAGATTTTATCTAGAAATTTTATTACCTTTGGAAGATAAGGAATCTATAGAAAGATGAATTTTGCTAAAAAATACATATTAAAATAATCTGTTTCGAGTCTTTGACAAACGAAAAATATAGCGCTAATTTAGATGCATGCGCTGTCCAAGTCTCAATTCAAAACATTAATTTTAATCAGAGTTATTCACATAAATACGAATAACACGCGCACTCGCACACTAACTTCGCACTTGACATGATAGAAAATAAATTTATGGGCATTTTGACACATAATAGTTTATTACCCATTTCTTAATTCAAAACTTATAGCTACTTTACACAATTTAAACAAAATCAATTTTCAACATGTCTACAACGTCATAAATTTACATAAAAGCATGTAGTCCTGGCTACAGATACCCTTTCTGCGATGTTCCATTGCAGGAATATCCGCTCCATTTATAAAAAAAAAATTTGTTTACATGACTTTTTTTTTTACATAAACTCATCAGTAACTCAAAATAACTCAAAACTCAAAATAAATAAATAATACTTGTTAAACTAAAAAAAATCTCTTTTCCAATAAATTTGACATCTGTCACTTTGAATGTAAATAAACACAAACACGTGGTAGATAATCTCTGTTATCCTTTGACCCAGATAGATCAGCTAATATAAACAGTTCATGACGTCATACTACCTACTCCCCAGTCGATCAATGCCCAACACATTTACTAATATTTTTTATTCATACATGAATTTACACATTTTTATTTAATTGAACAATTAATTTATGACATTCATTCTTTATATACCCAGATATATGTGAACACATTAACTTATGACATAATATTTTTGTAATGATGACGCATGGAATTTCCCAATAGTTTTGTTTGTATTTGGATTCGTAACAATATAAGTATGTTTTCCCACCTGTTCAGATAACATGAATGGACCATTATAAAGCCTATAGAATTTAGCTGTTGTATTATCAACACTACTACTCACATTCAAAGCTTTGAGTAAAATTAATTCGCCTACTCTGAAAGATTGCAGCTTATGCTCAGAATTTAATTTTTCTGTACGCTGTTCTGCAAACTTCCTTATCTGCTCCTTCACATTCAAACGCTTAATCTCGTTCAGCACAGGCAAATTCTGAGTGGCTATCCTTTTTATACATTCACTCCAAACACGCTTCAGTTGAACATCCGATTGCAGCTCCAACGGTATATATCCAGTAGTGGTATTGTAACTACCATTTATGGCGTTCTCGAAAAACTCAAGATACTGGTTTGTGTTACAATATGTTCTGAATAAATGACCGAGCTCCCTATTGACTCTCTCGGCAAGATTTCCTTGAGGTCTCCTAGTGGATGTCAATACCGCTTGAATGTTCCTCTTCTCCAACTCAGCTTTCCATTTTTTATTTTGGAATTGCTTGCCTTGATCAGATAGGATCTTCTTTATATGGCCATACTTTGAGATGTACTTTTCTAAAATTATTTTAAGTACAGCATCTGTCGTGGGTCTACCTATAGCATAAAGACTTACATTCTTTGTGAAGGCATCAGTACACACAACCAGATTTCTCATACCCCGAGACTCACGTGGTAATGGGCCAAGGAAATCGATACACAGTAATTCATTTTTCCCATGCATCACAATGTTTCCCATTTCTACATATGTGTGTTGGTTTGGGTATTTGGCTGTCTGGCAGGTGTGGCAGGTACGAAGAACTGATTTGACTTTCCTGGCCATGTTCATCCATATAAAATCCTCACGCAGCATCAAGTAGCATTTGTAGTCTCCTGCATGAGCAAGACTTTAATGGCATGCCCAGGTTAGGTCCTCCACGAGATGGTCCGGAACTATTATTTTCCATTGTCCGTCTATAAGCTTGTACAAAACATTGTTAGCAATTTGAAATTTGGGATTTTCTTTTACTTGGATTTCATTTATGATTTTTTTAATTTTATCGTCACGTTGTTGTTCAATATTTATGTTTTTCAATAATGATTTGAGCTCATTAGGTAACGCATATTTTATAGCTAATATCTGAATTTCATTTTTATCCAACGTATAAGTTTCCTGCTGCACAGGTGGATAACGACTTCGAGTATCTGCCACCTTGTTATCACTGGCTTTACAATACTTAATACTGAAATCATACTCTTGCATAGCCATTATCCAGCGTGACATACGGGCATTTGCAAGTTTACATTTTAACAAAAACGACAAAGCTTGGTTATCAGATAAAATTTCAAAATGCGTACCTACTAAATAATATCTAAACTTACTAACACAATGCACAATAGCTAAAATTTCTTTTTCTGATATAAAATAATTTCGTTCGGCACCTTTTAACAAACGACTGACATGCACGATAACTTTAAGCTCACCATTATTATTCCTCTGATACAGAATTCCACCAATGGCATAATTATGATATAAACTTCATTGTCAAAGTCTCACTAGTTGCACACACGACACATGGGATTTTCGTGTGTTGGACGTTGACGATATTTGTTGTCCAGTGGTTTACGTCACTGTAGTAGGCGTGACTTAGTTTCGTTTCCGCCGTGTCGAGAGCACGTGTTGGACAAAATTCTTCTCCAGGCCATTTTGTGTGCCTTGAGTTTAGCGTTGGTATGCGCTCCGCCGAAGTTAGTGCGTTTGGGCGCATTACACTGTTTTGCCGTTCTGAGAATTACGAAGCTGTGTGCGACACGCACATTCCATTGTAATTGTTTCATCACCGTTCTTTGTTCGCGACGATTTAGATTCAACCTGTGACTGACCACGCATATGAAATAAATTGTTGCAAATATTTAATAAAATAAAACCCTCCCTTTTGCCCCATTACAAGGTGTTTCATTTCTAGAGTTACAAGGTTTCACTTTAGAAAAAATTGAAAAAAATTGAAAATTTCTTACATAACCATGCCAATATATAAAAAAACATGTCAACTGTTAACATTTCTAGTAACTTTACAAAATAGTTTGTGCTTATAATTTCTTGACTCACTCATATGGATCTGTCTGGGCTAGTTAAGAACAAAAAATCCTTCGTGACTTGAAAGACATGTTTCAATTGGTATCCAAGTCACTTATTGACAAAATCTGTATAATATATACCGTATTTCTTCCGTCGTGTGACTTCGTGTTGTGTTCGATTGATTTACGCATTTCAAAACATATGTTTCATCTTCAGAAATAAAAAAAATCATTCAACGCGAGATCGTTAAATATTAAAATTGCACACTCATGTAACGCAGATATGTGTGGAATTGTTTTCAATATTTGCAATTTTAATATTTAACGACCTCGCTTTAAGTGATTTTTTTTATTTCTGAAGACGAAACATGTGTTTCGAAATGCGTAAATCAATCGAACGCAACACAAAGTCACACGACGGAAGAAATACGGTAACTATTATACAGATTCTTTCATGACTTTCAAAAACTCTCCGAGCAGAAGAGTTACACCATATATTTTGGGGATCTACATAATGTAGAGGATATGAAACAGAGGGCAATCAGACAAACTTTGGAATGATCAGTTCGGATGCAATCTGGAACTGGAATAGGCTGGGTCCAAGTCTTTAGCTAAGATAGCAAGTAAAAACCATGACTTACATATAATCCATCTTTCCATTGACTCAAGTGCTAGGTATTCACATGACATAATGTCTGTTTGTGATGGTTTCAACAACTGACCAGGATTTCCTACAAGACTCAGTTTTTGATCTGACCTACAAAAATAAACAAATCATATTTTGTCCAATTATATAATTTATATAGAACAACACTAATCATTTAGTTACACTATTCTGAACTTAACACTGCATAAAATGTATTTTTAAAAAATCATACATTGCCTTTTACAATTTGTATTTATGATTGTTAACTTACGAATTAACCAAATAATAAAATACCAAACAAAATTTATAAACTTCCACTTACCGTCAATCGGTGTTCTCGGGTCCAAAGTTGTGTCATACGAACGTTAGGATACAAGCATGATTTTTAAGGTTGTGTGAATGATTTACACAATACATTTTTATGAAGAGAAATTATTTTACTTTATTTTTAGTCATTATACTTTGTATCAAATAAGTTGTTATTCATTTTTTATATGCTTGCAAAACATCTATTATTTTTAACTTGACCTTTAAATGAAATTTTCTTGAAACATGTTCTTATATCCTTTCTACTTATACACTAGTGCTTACCTTATTCTAAGTCACCTATAAACACAAACATAAACAGCCCAGCTTTGCTCACTCACACATCCACCCCTGCAT
The DNA here is from genome assembly GCA_034769895.1 of Magicicada septendecula. Lineage (NCBI taxonomy): Eukaryota > Metazoa > Arthropoda > Insecta > Hemiptera > Cicadidae > Magicicada > Magicicada septendecula. Next base: position 65,412,669 of record CM068376.1, read on the forward strand.
TATTTAAAACCCCTTAACACATTTTAACATATACCCTTCCCGACAAACATGTGGTGATCACTCGAGCGCTTATTTCTCATTTGTTGTATTTGATAATGTGTCCAAAATAAAACTTGATATCTTCTATTTGAGTACTCGTTCCACTGTCACATTACTATTGGTGATTAAAACACTTTTTACTTGAAAATGATAATTTTACGAGAGCCCCATGGGGCAGATGTCTGGCTAGACAACGTCTCCAAGTGAAACTGGTAGAGCGGCAAGGCGTTCGCCGCTAAATTGATGATATGGAAATCAATGCCTCACAGTTAGTAGCCGTTCGTATTTCCTATTTAAACCCATGTATTTGTTGGTGTGCCGATCGTCTAGGAAATTGGTGCGGCACTGGCTGACGTCACGAGATGGGCGGACCTTAATTTGCATATCCGTCGCCTCACTCGATGAAAGTGGATAAAATTTGTTTCCTGACCATCTTGGTTTTGGAAGTAGCGTCACCCCGCGTGTATACCCGTGTCATGCATACGGGAGCATGGTCACACACAAACAAAGTTCTTGGAAATGAGGCTTGGTAAATTCTTCTACCGATTGCACAACGTGATATTGCGTTGCCGCTTCGTTACAACACTGTTCTATTCACCACGTGTTCTGGTCACCGTTGAAATAAAATTTACACATATTTTTTTTATAAATCCCCGAAAATGCAATAAATAAAAATACCCACAAATTTGGACCGTTACAATACCCCCTCAATGAAAGGTCTTCTGTCCAAACAGAAGAAATCTCATTGATAAAACCCCTAAGAGGACCGGTGAGGAACTGGTGCCAACAACCCCCTTTGGTTCTTACTCTGCATGGGTAAACGACCCCCCTGGCTCGGCGACTATGGACGCATCTGAACGAGATCACTGGACTTCTCTGGGCGAGATCCCAACACCGAAAAATCGAAGACACGCACCACAGCGCACCTCACCTTCTAACATGCTACCCCAAAAATCCTCAATCCCTGGCTTAGATCATGCCAGATCCTCAACCGATATGTTCCCCCTTATATTCAAGCTGGGCTGCCTTTAGCAAATACTGGGCTCACGCACACACTTATACTACATATTATGAACATTGAAACATTTCTGCAAAATTTCTCTAAGTTAAAATCAACAATTGCCTCCTTTAAAATCAAACTACAAATCCGTTACCTAAATTGAATAATTCTCTCCATTAATTTTTCTGTTATTTGAAATAAATCAATTGAACATTTCTTAAAAATAAGAACATCATTAGCCTAACATGTGATTACCTAGAGTCTAACAATACAATTAAATAAGAATAAACACGGTTAGTACACAAACAATAAAATAATCAAAGTTTAAAAATATCCATTATCTGGCAGGCGCAAAATCAAGAAAAAAATTTTTTGGTTTTTTTTTTTTTTTTTCAAAAAATTTCCCAACAAAATTTTAAATTCAAAAACATTTAAATTTATTAAAATATTTTCTTTCCATATTGAAATCATTTAAATATTGTTCAAATTAATTAAAAGCAAAAAGTGAATTAACTTCCATACTAAACATGCCTAGTATATGACCTCGCCCATCAGCTGATCAAAACTGGGTCAAGTCAAGAACCTTGACCTACATACATTACACACAAGTTACACTTGAAAATACATTATACCTCTGTAAAATTCTATCTTGAAACACAAAAACATAGTAAAATAAAACTTTTAAAAGAACAAAATATTATTATAAATAACAATCAGATTGACATTTAAATTATTCACATACACTTTATAGCTTTACCTTATTTTCAGACTCTATCAAAAATTTGTCACTGGTTGTAATTAAAATTTTATATTTTTACTATAAATCTCTTTCTTTATTAATCGCATATCCAATACTTTGGGTGATCTAATTATTTGTTCTCATTTAATTTACTACTTAATCTGTATACATATATAATCTTTCTCCCTTTGACTCTAACCACTAACAACTTTTACTATCAGGACACCCATCTCTATCAAAATATCTATCACACACTCTCTAAACCCAACTTCCCCTTAAACTCAATTCGCCACCTTCTCTCGATATATATAAAAAAATACTCTCTAACCCTTTGTACCCAGGATAAGTGTTTCCCCCACCCCCAAAAAAGCTCATCCCATTATGTTGGTTCCTGGATTCTACCTAAGGTAACCCTTTCCGGCGCCAAACGGTCCCTTCCCGTCCCAACCCTTTTGTTGCGGACTCCCACATTACACTACCCCCTCTTACAAAATTTCCAACCCCAAATCTCAATCTAATTACCTCACTTCAAATACAAAATAACATCATCAATTATAAACATCAATATATCACTCAATACTCTACATATATTCCCCATAACTACTGTGTCAACATCAATACTTCTCAAATTCTATAACACTAACTCCCAACAACAGTAAATTAATTCCATACAATATTATTCTCTCCTGCTTCAACCTTAACTTCAACTTGGACTGATCTATATGTCCCAATAAAATCTTAATCACCCACAAACTATCTTTTATTAGCTTTCACAAATTATTACTTTATTTCTCACTTTATCAAATTCCTTTTCTCATCATTTTAAATAGCAGCTGTAATACATTGAAACATTACATCTAACATTAATTACCTTGAACATCAATAAACAATTTAACAGTGACATTTTACTACTGATCAGCTGATGTTCCCAACAAAGTGAAAGCACATTTCCAAATTATACACATTACGGGAAATACATATGATTATCAATACTTACATCTACCATCCTTGTTTCCCCTCTTTCTGACTCTGGTACTTTATGTTAACCGCCTGCCAGTTGGTTTAGTTATTTACTTAGTTTCAAACATACACAAATTATATAAACACATACTTTTTATGAATTCTTATATCTAACCTACTACAATAAAATAATACATTTAAAAATATAGAATGAACACATTATACTGAATGTATGAGCACCTATTTATTTAAGCGGAATAAAGCATGTTTATTAGAGCAAAATTAGAGTTAGCATTTTTAATTTACAAAATTTAAGTACGTTGCTCATCTGAGCAACCCCCAATCCACACACTCTATTGTAATTTATGTAAGACTGTAGCGCCTTTTTGCTTCCACAAAGACTGCATATTTGGAGGAATTTGACATCTCCGTGTCTTTGCTTCGGCAGTTACATTTTAACGTTTGTGGATATCAACATATCCTTGGTATATATTGAAACGCCCTTAAAACGGGTCTACCACCTGGCTATCCTGTCCCCACGCGGACAGAGTGGCAGCCGCTGTTCCACAGTTCCTGGATTTCCCCTAGTGTCACCCCCCCAATTAATTTCTATTATAAACCAATTTCAAGTCAGCTATGGTCAAGGGACTTGATTATGGCCATAGCTGACCGCTAGCCAAAACCACGATTAGTGCTGGTAAGGCAGTAGTCGCCCGAAAAGTCGGGGAAATCTAACTTTCATTTCAATGCCTGTTCTACATTATCTTTGTTATGTGCGGCACGAGCGTCTATCAGGGTACAAATTGAATTTGTACAAAAAGGGTGTGCCGCACCTTTTTGCCATGTTGGCCTCCGATGGAGGTAACACTCTCTGTTACCCCCAACCCATTTCACTATCTACTGGGGCACAGGCCACCCCAGCAGTAGCGCCTTAATAACTAAATAATCAAATTTTATGTACAACATTCTAATATAACATTTTCATCAATCATTAATCATTTAACTCATTCATCACCTTAAAATTTTCAAATTCATTATTAATAATTATTATATCATCTTTCAGTTATTATTAAATTTTTAATTATCAATTTTATTTAACACAATTATTTCAAATCATCTCATTATTGAATTAAAATCTTTTCATCTGAGTTACACCTATAAACATTTTTATTATACTTGATTCGTACTATAAAATTTTTATACTTACAGTCCATTTAAACTGACATACACAAAATATATACCATACACCAATACTTTCACGTAACCTCTGAAACAGTTAACAAAATGTTATTTCATATCTAACAATTGAACAATTAATTACCAAATTCACCTCGTAAAATAATTTAAATTCATTAGAAAATTTCATTATACAACATTTAAATCAATCAGAATACTTAAAACATCACAAATTATTTTAATTAAATTAATTATTGAAAATATAAGTTCATTGCTATCAAAACAATTACAATTCACTAATTACTGTTTCCAATATTCATTCGGTTGTTTATTTAAATTGCAAAATATTAATATTATTATTACCACAACCATCTACACACACATTGTTTACTTGACATCCTACAATACACGCAAATAAATTCACTACAATTATTTACAAACTTTTGTTATTAACTGTTCCGTTTTTTCACACTTCATTGTCCAAGTCTGCCAGGTCAAAAACCATAAAACAAAAATATTTATAATAGTCCATTAATTGTTTATAGTCTACCCTCCATCGTCAAAGATTAATCTTTGTTTTATATAGCACTTTTCAATTTTATTAACACACATATTATTGTCTTGTGTGTCATAACCAAACAATTTCAATTTATTCGTTATATCAAAATAATCATGCAACAAGTCTACATTGAGTACATCTGTTAAGTCTCCGTTAGTAAATTTTTTCAATATCGGGTCGGTTACTTTTTTATTCTGGATTAAATCATTATTATTTAAATATACTTCTACCATTTCTTTCCACTCATCATAATCTCTATTTAAATTACATACTTCTGTTTCTCTCTCAACATACAATTCTCTATTTAAATCTCTCCCATCATAATACCATATCACACTCTCAATATTATTCCAGACAGAGGGTACAAAATTATACAATAAAAATAAACAACTCAAATCTTCTACGGGACTCTTGCCCTTCAAAAACAACACTTGTGAACACTCTGGTTCAGAAAAAATAAGGGGAAAATCTACCCTCTGCCACCATTCTACCACTATACTATTTTTCCAATCTCTCTCTAACTCATAAACACACATTAACATTTCATTATCACATTCTACAAACTCATCAGTACTCTCCTTATCACTCTCAGATACTACATTTTCGATTACATTACTATTCTCATTATTTTCAACATCATCATTATTATTTATTAATTCTTTATCTGGTACCACATTTTTACACATGTCATTATAATTTTCATTCGTATTGCTCTTACTCTGTTCTACTTTATTCAAACTATTTCTTATCCTTTCATTGGTATTTTCTAAACATTTATTTATTTCTTGAATCTCATATTTTAATTCATCTAATTTGTTATTCTGATTATTGAATTTAGTGTCAGAACTACTTTGTACTTCATTAAATTTAATACTTTGTTGCTCCAAAATTAAATGTAACATATTCATGACTTTCTCATTATTGTCTAACTCTCGTTTATTTCGGACAGTTGTTGACGGACTTTCTATTTTATCGTCAGTGAAGCTGACTTCATCGTTATTATTTTTACTTTCTCTATTCAATTTTGGGGTTGTTTGGATCCCCGAATCGTCTGTACTATTTGATTAATTCGTGTTGATTATATTTGTGATTTTGTCGTCTTGACCTACATTCGGTGTTGAATGTACTTCAAGACTACTCATAACAGCTGACTCATCAAATTCAGCTATTTCGCTTATAACAGTTGAGTCGGACAAAACGACTTCATTCTCTGTATTTTCCATTTTGATAAATTTACAATGTACAAATGTATATTGGTTATTATATAACTTATTTGTTATCTGAACAAAATCTCATAACTTAACTCTTTAATTGTATTTTACGTTACGTATTTTTACTTAACCTTTAAATTACGCTTGTATCTTATTTGTAGGTATGGAATTTCATTAATTTATTAAATTCGTTCCTGTCGAGGCGCCAATTGTTAACTTACGAATTAACCAAATAATAAAATACCAAACAAAATTTATAAACTTCCACTTACCGTCAATCGGTGTTCTCGGGTCCAAAGTTGCGTCATACGAACGTTAGGATACAAGCATGATTTTTAAGGTTGTGTGAATGATTTACACAATACATTTTTTATGAAGAGAAATTATTTTACTTTATTTTTAGTCATTATACTTTGTATCAAATAAGTTGTTATTCATTTTTTATATGCTTGCAAAACATCTATTATTTTTAACTTGACCTTTAAATGAAATTTTCTTGAAACATGTTCTTATATCCTTTCTACTTATACACTAGTGCTTACCTTATTATAAGTCACCTATAAACACAAACATAAACAGCCCAGCTTTGCTCACTCACACATCCACCCCTGCATTATTTAAAACCCCTTAACACATTTTAACATATACCCTTCCCGACAAACACGTGGTGATCACTCGAGCGCTTATTTCTCATTTGTTGTATTTGATAATGTGTCCAAAATAAAACTTGATATCTTCTATTTGAGTACTCGTTCCATTGTCACATTACTATTGGTGATTAAAACACTTTTTACTTGAAAATGATAATTTTACGAGAGCCCCATGGGGCAGATGTCTGGCCAGACAACGTCTCCAAGTGAAACTGGTAGAGCGGCAAGGCGTTCGCCACTAACTTGATGATGTGGAAATCAATGCCTCACAGTTAGTAGCCGTTCGTATTTCCTATTTAAACCCATGTATTTGTTGGTGTGCCGATCGTCTAGGAAATTGGTGCGGCACTGGCTGACGTCACGAGATGGGCGGACCTTAATTTGCATATCCGTCGCCTCACTCGATGAAAGTGGATAAAATTTGTTTCCTGACCATCTTGGTTTTGGAAGTAGCGTCACCCCGCGCGTATACCCGTGTCATGCATACGGGCGCATGGTCACACACAAACAAAGTTCTTGGAAATGAGGCTTGGTAAATTCTTCTACTGATTGCACAACGTGATATTGAGTTGCCGCTTCGTTACAACACTGTTCTATTCACCACGTGTTCTGGTCACCGTTGAAATAAAATTTACACATATTTTTTTTATAAATCCCCGAAAATGCAATAAATAAAAATACCCACAAATTTGGACCGTTACATGATGCCAAAGTGAGAGAGGCTTTATGGGCCCCCCCCCCCCAAGAGATAAAGACAAAATAAATGTCAAAATTAAATAATTTGAGTACAAACATTTTTAATTGTGGTAAGACATAGCTGTATTGTGAGTACAAAATCACTAAGTTTGATGGCCAGTTCAATTTTTTATCCTAGTTTGAGTATTCTTGGAAAGCATAAAAAAAGATGGCCTTTAAATGCTCATTCAGCCCACATAGTGCTGTAATTTACAACGTTTCATAATGCAGTAATTTTCTCCACATAACTAAAAAAGACTATATTAAACAGTTTTTTGCTTGATATTTAATATTTCTTTGTATTTTTTTTTTAATTTAGTGCTTTATTTCATTTTTAAAACAAATCAACAATTAAAATCTTAAAGCATGTCCATTATTGTGTGTATACGCGTACAGTACAATTGATTGATCAAAATTTTAGTGTAATTTTCTAAATTCGTGTGCTATAAGTGTCTGATTAAAAACCTGTTTTTATGTTATTTTGGTACACACATTAGTGACAATCATATACAATTTTAGTCCTATTGGATACATAGCTTAGATTTGACAGCTGAGTAAGTTTGTGTTTAGTGTTTTGAGCAACTTGTGTTTTGGTGTTTTGGTGTATTAGGCAATCTTTTTGACATTCTACAAAGCAAGACTGAAGAACATGGATTAAATTTTATATAAAGAATGGCATAAACTGCTTTATCATAGTGAAAATCTGATATCATGGTATCTGCTTTATCATGGCTTCTGGCAAGTCTAATATGCATGAACTTGCAGTTTAGAAACGGCACAAAAGACCGTTGTTAATGAGTTGAAAATCATGATATGCCTAGTCAGATAAAGATTGTGGTTTGTGTTCCAATGAATATTCATCATTAGGTGCTATGATAAAAGATGATTCTTGGATTTTGTTGCCCATGGCATGTCCAAGTATAAATAATTATAATAATTATGGAAAAGTAATGTTTTACATGTCATTGCTTTTTCAAGAATTTCTGGCACAAAAAACACTGTAATGATACTGCAATCACCAAATTCACCAGATATGTCTCCAGGTGAACTGTCCTCTTCCCAATAATGAAAAGTATCATAAAAGGACAACATTTCATCACTGCTGAAGACACAAAACAAAAAAGTCACTGACCGATCTCTAGGTTATACTGAGAAGTGCACTACAGAAATGTTTTGAAGACGAAAAAACCATTGTCATAATCATGTTATATGCAACTGAGTCTACTTTGAAGAGGGCAATATAAATGTAAAAGAATCAAGGCATAATTGTTCAAATAAACAAAAATTCTACAAACGTTTTGATCAATCATTGTACAAATATCTAAAAACAAATATGCCACTGAGAATTCCACCTCCATAACCTCTACCACTAAACTGATTTGTATGGAAACTTCAATAAATGTGCAGCGAACAACATATTTGCAAGCTCCTTAAGGCAATGTTTGTTTTTAAGAGCCTGCAGTCCCCTGAGCTTATGAAACTCTTTGATTAATTTCAATTTCATTTGCTGCAAATATTTATAGACACACACTCACTTAGGTATATTTTTACAAATTCACACAAAATGTTGAACACTATTATTGTCTGCAGCAGATGAGAGAAAATTTGTACCAGTTTCCTGGACTCATTTATTTTATTATAATGTAATGAAAGATACTTTTACTCTCCCACAACTTTGTTGAATTTTATATATCTATTAATTTTACAATAATGTTTTCACACTTACCTTCTTGATTTCAACAAAATAAATAACAAATAACAAGTTCTTTTAATTTGTAATTTTATTCAGAAAAATCAACACTCTTCCAGAAGGAAATTCTGGCTGCACCACTGCTTTATAGTTACTTTAGACACACATACTTACAGTGACAAAAGAAATTTATAACTGATTGATATTTATACTACTCACTACTGAAGAAGTCAGTTGGAAGCAAAGCTTCATGTGTCCTTCATTAACACTAACCAACTACTTCCTCAAGTTGTACAATCCAAAAGCTTTACATCAAACAGATTCTTTGATTGTGATACATAATGAAATGTATTGTGTAATGAAAACACTTTGTAGTTAGTACAGTGGTTTATTGTGCAAACAGCATATGACAGAGCAATATTACACAGAAATTAGAATGACATAACATATATACGTGGCAGTTACATGACTGACAATGAATTCAAGCCACATATACGAGGTGGGATCAGAAAGTTATGGGACTGTAGCTGCAGTAACTATGCACTGTAACTGTACTGGTGGTCATTCTCAGAAGCCTACTCTGTCAGTGCGCCAAGTTTTGTCATATTGTGTGCACGTGTTTTAACAATATAACGAGTTGTACCCGTTTACGCCCAGCGATGGACGCCAATTTAACAATAAATATGCCCGACGTTGTGTGCGTCAATTTAACAATAATTTTTGTTATTATCTTTTTAATTTCCCGCGTGTGGACTCCAATTTAACATTAATTACTGTTTATTCTCTTTATCTCAGGGTTAAAAAATAATAAATGCTCATTGCTACTGATAACTCTTAAATTTATTCACATTAGTTTGCTATTACTTGTAAATATTAAAGTAGCACAAAATTCTATGTACTCATTAGTACTTGTAAATATATAAAATTAACACATTACAAAAATTTAATACTCATGGCTAAATCGTAAATATCAAACAATAATACATTAATAAAATTGAATACTCATTAAATTGTACCTATCAAAATAATACAGTAATAAAATTGAATACTCATTAAATTGTACATATCAAAATAATACAGTAATAAAATTAGTTATCCAAACTCTCAATCTAATAGTTGCATATTAATGATCATTCATCAATTGCGTTTAGTACATTAAGTAAATTATAATGTTTAGCCTCATCTTATGAATTCCTAATATGAATATCTCTTAAGCTGTTACTATATTTTGTAATTACGGATTCATTTAGAACTTGGAAATAAACATTACTCCAAACTGATAAACAATGATAATTTTACTTCTACACAAACTTTAGAATCGATTTCTTTAATTCCTTTACGATTACTTTATTGAATTTTATTGTGTGTGGATTCTTTGAGATGACAGACAGTGGATCTAAATTAATTAAGACATGTTTTACTATACTTGGTATTCGAATATCCAATCACTCGGTAGTTGCGGTGATGATTCCCCCATGTCGATCGTTCTAGAATCGTGCAGATAACTCCTCCAGATGATAGATGGCACTGGATGAATTCCACGATGTCACTCACAGACACTTCACTCACCAACTCCACGCATTCGGATTATAATTTATGAATAAAAGTTAGCGTTCTCTGTTGTACATCAGATCTGAATTAATATCACGCACCATTGTTGCGGTATGTCTGGTTATTAAGTGTTCATGAATGTAGTTTGTGTTGTTAATCGTTCTTAAAAGTTATTGTTGTAAAGTGTTTTTTTTATACACTGAAATTACATTATTGTCTGATTTCTATTTGTTTCAGTTAATGTTCACTGGTAGGCTAATAGTGTGACTCTACTTCATAGTTCGTTTGCTTGTAATGACTGTATTAATTTGTTATAAGTTCGAAAACTACCTTCTCACACTGTGTATCAAATTATTCTAAGTTCGTTAAAATGCTAATTTCTCTCGTCACCGACTTCACTCCACTCTCGTCCAAAATTTCGTTAGAACTCCTCTCGCGTCCGTATTTTAGTTAGAACTCCTTGAGCGCGTCCGTATTTCCTTCCTATATTTTCCTTACCCAATCTCCCACCAGACTCCTGATTCCAACGACGCCGTGTCCTTATTGGTTTCATGTATTTCCCTCCAAGTCCAAATACTACCCATCTTTTCAAAGGCGTTCTCTGATAGGGCTTCTGGTTCCCCACCAGATTCTTCCCTTGCTTCGTATTTTGAGGTCGTCGACATTTCCAGCCAACGCAGCAATAAATTGTATCTGTCGTTTTTTCTAAAATCTTCAGTGACAACTCTGAGTTTCTCTTCCATTTTCATTGTTTCTTAACTTCGTCGCTCTGCCGTTATTATCTATTGTTGTTCAAGGGCCTCGCCTACCCTTCTTTGAAAGTTGGTTTTTTCTTTTAATTGCCAGGCAACACCCCATCCTTGAGTTTGGACGTACTCTCTGCGCTTTCGTTTCCAAGTAAGGTCAAAACCCTGTCATCGACCGCTGGAGTCATTCAAATCAATCCACCCTTCGTCGCTTTCTCCTGACAGCTGGCGTACGCATGTATGCTTGACCATTGTTAAGCCTTTTCTCCTTTAATGGCTCTGTACACATTGTATGTAGTTTTCTATGGAATCAATGTGTTTTCACAAAAAACTGGTGTTCTACGTACCCGGAGCAGTGAACTCTGTTAACAGGGTACGCGTCGCAGCTGTCTACGAAATTTATGACCTGTCCGTCACTACAGCTTGCTTGCTCGTTCCCCTTTTGTCCCTTACAAAATATGTTTTCCACACATACACCCTTCGTTATTGCTTTCAGCGACATTCCTTACTGCAAATTATAAAATAAAACTTTTCGAAATTTTTTTTGTGTGTTATATTGTCCCCAAATTTTGTCAGTTTGGATGGACTCTGTACATCCAAAATTGATCCAAAATTTTTGCGCCCTTTCAGTAAGGTTTAAATGCCAAAATCTGCTTTCCAATATGTGTACTTTGTCTTGCCTTGTAGTGGCTCGTTCTTCATTGGACCTAGTATAGTGTTGTTTACTTTTACTCGTTGACCTATATTCTCAGCGTAACAGAAAAGGTTCGTTACATAATGGTAAACACACCCCAGCCCCCTAAAGTACTTTCGCTTTCAACATTCTAAGTGAATCCGTTTTTCTTTCACTCTAATTAACATGTTATTATATTTACAAATTTATATTTAGTCAAAATCTTAAACTAAATTTGTAATTCTCCTTAACTATTCTTCATATATTTCAATATCTACAAAATTCAATTTCATAAATTATTCGATACTGGTATTAATATTTCTTGCCTCTAGGATTAATTTTCTTTGTATCCTTTAATACATCTAATTTTTATGTCACAACTTACTAAAATTTGCATCAATATCTCCAAATTAATTGGCTTTAAAAAAAACTTACCACATATATATAGAATTCTTAGTGACCATCATACTTTCTATCATCACTAAATTATAAACAGCACATTGGTATTAATAATAATACGTATTTCTATATCCTAATTCACTATAGTTTTCTAACCTATTTTATTATTACTGTCTCTGGTTATTCCATATTTTCTGATATCTCGCTAGCATTTTCACTAAAAAAAACTTTTTTTCTTTTCTATTTACTAACATTTTGGAACACAATTATATTATACAATTTTATACTAAGCTTGTAAGTTGTCCTTACTTAAACATGATCTTAAATACATACAACTTGAATATTTCTCTCACAATTCTATTAATTGTCTTCACATATATATCATTTAAACATTTACCCTTCTATCTTCTTCACTCTTATTGACATCTATTATCATTAATTTTTATTTCATAATCATTAACACGACATTTATTGACTATGACAACTAATCATTAAAATATAATTCATTTTATACACTTGCTTTCTTATTTCTATTTTCTTTTATCTCGTGTTACTACTAAGACATTTCATTAATTGTTCTAGCAAATTATAATAATTCTTTTACATTTTTGCTAGGCCCCCCCCCCTAAGCCCCTGAATGATATTTCTTCAGTTGCCTAGTATTGAAGATGCCTCTTATCGCACCATTGCTAGATTCGTCCTGCAGTTTATATGTAGCGTTTCCTACTTTTTGTATTATTGTGTACGGGCCTTCATACAGCGCGCAGAATTTTCCGATAATATTCTGTGTTGCGTCAGATAAATTCACTGCTCGTATAAGAACCTTGTCTCCTACGTCAAAGTCAGTAATCTTATTCTTTTGATTTATTCGGGCAGCCTGCCGCTCACCTCTTTCCTTTATTCGTATTTGTAATTTCTCTACCTTTACTCCCTCGTCATTCTTCACTATTGGGTCTAAATATTTCTCCCAATGCCTGGTTGGTTTCGTTCCAAACTGGGCTTCATGTGGTGTTGTTCCTATAGTTTCTTGATATGTTTCGTTAAGACACGCTTTAATCGTCTTGATGTACGTCGCCCACTTTGTATGCCTTTCACGTACAAAAATCCGGAACATGTTTCCAAGTTGCCTGTTCCACCGTTCGGCAATATTGGTGCATGGATTTCTAATGGCTGTGTATTTTGGTTTAATGTTTAATTGTCCCAGACCTTTTGTCCATCTTCGCGATGTATACTGTGTACCGTTATCTGTCAAAATACTATCTGGTTTCCCGTGGGTCGTTATGTATTGTTGTAGTCTTTTAAGCGTCACATTTGTAGTAGCCCTACGCAGTGTATATAATTCTACGTATTTAGTAAAATTATCGACAACAACTAATAAATATTTCACTCCACCACTGGATACAGGGAGTGGACCATAATAGTCCATGCTAATTAATTCCCCTTTGCGTGATGGCAATATCGGTCGTGTTTCTCCGGTGATATTTCGATTCCCGCTATCCTTGCACCTTTGACAAAGATCACAGCATTTTATGACTTGGCTGATAGTTCTGAACATGGTGTCCATAGTAAAGTGTTCCCTTATCAGCTGTTGTGTCTTTTTCGTCCCTGGGTGTCCGTAAATCTGGTGAATTTCTTGGATCAATTCGACTCTAAATTCTTTTGGAATATATAGTTTCCACTGGTTTTTCCAACTGCGATATAATTTATTATTTATTAATTTAAAATGCTGATTCATTTGGTCCTCATTTTCCTCCTTAATCTTGATTATAATTTGTTTTATCTTATCGTTTGCGAGTTGCATTTGATTTATATTTCGTAATTTAGCGGCGGTGTTCTTATTCATTTTTATTTCAATTGCATGTATATAATATTCATGTTTATCTTCGGGTAGTACATTCCTGTTGTTATCTTCCGGGTATCGGCTCAGTATGTCTGCGACTAAGTTCTCCTTCCCCTTGCAGTGTAGAATTTTGAAGTTGTATTCCTGAATGCTGAGTATCCACCTAGTAATCCGGGTATTGTTTAAATGGCACTTTTGAATAAAGGTTAACGCTTTGTTATCTGTTATTATTGTTAGCGGTTGACCTAATATGTAGATACGGAACCTTTTTAAACATTGTACTATGGCAAGCAGTTCTTTTTCTGTAGTAAAGTAGTTTCTTTCGGCGTTCTTAAAGGTTCTACTTGTGTATGCGATGACGGCGATCTCCCCTTCCTGATCGATCTGATACAGCTGGCCCCCGTATGCATAATTACTTGCATCACATTGTAGGTAAAACCGTTTTCCTTGTATAGGAAATTTGAGCATAACGGTATCTATGAATAATTTCTTCACTCGCTGGAATTGTTCTTCCATGGCTGAATCCCATTGGAATTTATTTCCTTTTTGTAACAGTCTTAATAATGGTTGTGTATACTCTGCATATTTGCTGGTGAATTTGTTGTAAAAGTTAGTAAGCCCCAAGAAACCTTTTAATTGCTTGGGGTTTCTTGGTGCAGGAAAATTCATGATAGCAGCTACTTTCTCCGGTGTTGGTTTAATCCCATTTGTGGTCAAACAGTAGCCAAGATACTGAATTTCTTTGCGGAAAAATTGTGATTTCTGTAAATTAATAGTCATATTGGCATTTCTTAAGTTTTCTAATAGCCCTTTTAAATGTATTATGTGTTCCTGTTCATTCTGCGAAAAACATAGAATATCATCTACATAGATGATTGTGTTTTCCTTGACTTCTTCCGTAAGTACGTGGTCAAGTCCACGTGCTAAGCTCGCGAGACTGGTACTTAGTCCGAATGGTGTAACTTTAAAACGATAACATCGGCCTTCATATAAAAAACCCGTGTAATCACGACAATTCTCATTTAGTGGCACCTGCCAAAAACTATTGGTTAGGTCTATAGTAGACATAACTTTTATATTACTACATCTAGCTAATATTTCGTTTATCGGTGGCGGTCCTTCATAATCTGGGACAGTTATACTATTTACCTTTCGGGCGTCCAGACATAATCGCACCTTCCCGTCCCTTTTTATTACAGTCACCATAGGTTGAATGTAGGGGCTTTGGGCCCTTTCAATAATCCCATACTCCAGCATTCGCTTAATTTCAGTCTTTACTGCGTCTTGATACTTAATAGGAACAGGCCACCCTTTTTGCAGGTAAGGCGTGTTATCAGTCACCTTGAAGTAATGTTTGTATCCCGTTATGAGGCCTGGTCGTTCTTCAAATACTGCTTTGTTTTCATATAAAAGCTGTTCTAATTGGCTTCTTCTTGTTAGGTCCACCCCTTCAATTTCGTCGAGTTTCTTATATATTTCCGCCTCTATGTTACTTACGTCTTCCTTTATCACCATAAGAGGTATTTCACAAGAACCTTCTTCCTCAATTGTTCCCAATATCTTCTGTACTTGTATCTTCTTTTCTGGTATATTGATTATGCTTTTTGTTTGCTGAAGAAAATTCATACCCAGTATGCATTCTCTCACCAGCCCTGGTATAATTAAGAAGACACAGTCAAAACTTACACTATTATTAATACAAATTTCGCAAAATATTTGTTTTCTTATACTTTTTGATTTGCTCCCGACAGCACTAATTATGTTTGTATTATTTACACTTAATATTTCATGGTTCCCCATCTCCCTCTTGTGGTTATTATACCAGTCTTCGGATAACGCGTTTACCGCGCTACCTGAATCTATTAGGGCAATTACGGGCACATGGTTTAATTGAATTAGTAACTCCGGGCTCTTTATCATTTTTACGTCAATATTTTGAGTAGATTCTTCCATTAGGTCTTCCTTAAGATCAGGAAAAATTGTGGTAATGTTTACCGTTCTGGTGTTTATTTCAACCCTTTCTTTACTTGCCGGGTTCATTGTACTCATCGTCGGAAGTCATTGCCTCGATGTAGACGGCCCTTCGTCTGGCTTCGCTTTCACTTGTCGCTCAATAACAATACTATTGACAGGGTTTTGTTTATTTTCCCCCGCACTGGGTCTGTTTACCTCCCTCTGTCGGAAATTCTCCCGCCAGTTGGCACGCGGCTTACTGACATCGTTATTTTGTTGTCGGGTCGGCTGAGGGTCTCTTTTAAAATTTATGGGCTGTCGCTCACTTTGTTGGCCGTTATTTACCCTCTTGCTAATGTCCATGTATTCCCTTAGCAGACCTTCGAAACTATTTATGGTAACTATACCTCTGGTGACCACCGCGATTTGAATTTCTCTATTGTAATGCCGTGCTAATTTCGTTATCATGTGCTTATCCGACAATATAGGTATTAATTGCCGACTTTTCAGCACACACCTCTCCATGTACTGAATCATGTCAAGATTACCGCTTGAATTAAATCTACCGTATTCTAATTGGTCACGAACCCGCTCCTGTTGGGTCGCGCTCCAATACTTACTGGTAAATGCTTCCTCGAACTCTTGGAAGGACTTAATCTGTTCTCTCACAATTCTCCACCATAGGGCTGCTTCGCCGGTTAAATGTCGCCCAATCCAACGAGTATTTTCTTCCCCATAGTAGGTTTCCTGGATTTCCCTCAATTCCTTTAGGAATTCCATCGGGAAATTGTCTTCCCCGTCGAACGTGGCTTCCTTATTGATGACTGCTGCATTCATGGCTCCAGCCGGTCTCTGCTCCATCTCTTCCAGGCGACGTTGCACCCTCTGTTGGTTCTCGCGAACAGTCGTTAGTTTATTTGTGATTTCCTCCAGCTCTCGCCCTTTTTCCGTGGAGACCTCTTTTATTTTATCCTCCGTACTGCGGTGCGCTTCCTTGATGCTTCTTACTTGCTGTTCTACGCTTTCGATTTGGTGTTGATTTTGTTGTTGAGTGTTGGTTATGGCTTCCTGCCATTCTTTCCTGTCCTTTTCTCGGGTTTCCTTATTTTCTTTCGCCTGCTTCTTTAATTCTTTGGTCAATTCTTTGATTCCGCTTTCGCTCTTCTTCTGTACTTCTTCTAACTTTTCTGACTGTCTTTGTAGTTCAGTACCCACCTGGTGGATTTGTCCTTGTAGATCTCCTCTCATTAGCTCTATTTTTTCGTCTAATTTCTCAGCGAGTTGTTTACCTATTTCTTCATTCTGTTTTTTCGTTTCTTCAATTTTTTCGTCTATGTGTTTTCTTGTTTCTTCATGTAATTTTTTCGTTTCTTCTATCTGTCTTATTGTCTCTTCATGTAGTTTTCTTTGTTTTTCATCTCTCTTCCTTTCCGATTCTTCATTTTGCTTTTTCGATTCTTCAAATTGTTTTTTCGATTCTTCAAATTGTTGTTTCATCAATGCCATTAACATTTGAAAATTTGCTTCAGATGACTGCGACTGTGATTGCGGTCCCCCGGCCCTAGTTCCTGCACCGGTTGTGGAGCTTTCTTCATTCATTACGTTTCCGTCCTCAGGCTGCTCATAGCCCATCTGGTTATTGACATCAAACTCATTTGAATTCTCTCCACTAGATGCCATTTTAGCTTGACTTCGGGTTATCATTCAGAGACTTAGAGACCGATATACGACAACAATAATATAGCTTAAGCTACTTACATGTACTTATTTTAAACTTATTGCTAGCCACTGTCTGTCACTGCCCTAGCTTACTATTTTATCAAGCCCCACGTTGGGCGCCAATTTAACAATATAACGAGTTGTACCCGTTTACGCCCAGCGATGGACGCCAATTTAACAATAAATATGCCCGACGTTGTGTGCGTCAATTTAACAATAATTTTTGTTATTATCTTTTTAATTTCCCGCGTGTGGACTCCAATTTAACATTAATTACTGTTTATTCTCTTTATCTCAGGGTTAAAAAATAATAAATGCTCATTGCTACTGATAACTCTTAAATTTATTCACATTAGTTTGCTATTACTTGTAAATATTAAAGTAGCACAAAATTCTATGTACTCATTAGTACTTGTAAATATATAAAATTAACACATTACCAAAATTTAATACTCATGGCTAAATCGTAAATATCAAACAATAATACATTAATAAAATTGAATACTCATTAAATTGTACCTATCAAAATAATACAGTAATAAAATTGAATACTCATTAAATTGTACATATCAAAATAATACAGTAATAAAATTAGTTATCCAAACTCTCAATCTAATAGTTGCATATTAATGATCATTCATCAATTGCGTTTAGTACATTAAGTAAATTATAATGTTTAGCCTCATCTTATGAATTCCTAATATGAATATCTCTTAAGCTGTTACTATATTTTGTAATTACGGATTCATTTAGAACTTGGAAATAAACATTACTCCAAACTGATAAACAATGATAATTTTACTTCTACACAAACTTTAGAATCGATTTCTTTAATTCCTTTACGATTACTTTATTGAATTTTATTGTGTGTGGATTCTTTGAGATGACAGACAGTGGATCTAAATTAATTAAGACATGTTTTACTATACTTGGTATTCGAATATCCAATCACTCGGTAGTTGCGGTGATGATTCCCCCATGTCGATCGTTCTAGAATCGTGCAGATAACTCCTCCAGATGATAGATGGCACTGGATGAATTCCACGATGTCACTCACAGACACTTCACTCACCAACTCCACGCATTCGGATTATAATTTATGAATAAAAGTTAGCGTTCTCTGTTGTACATCAGATCTGAATTAATATCACGCACCATTGTTGCGGTATGTCTGGTTATTAAGTGTTCATGAATGTAGTTTGTGTTGTTAATCGTTCTTAAAAGTTATTGTTGTAAAGTGTTTTTTTTATACACTGAAATTACATTATTGTCTGATTTCTATTTGTTTCAGTTAATGTTCACTGGTAGGCTAATAGTGTGACTCTACTTCATAGTTCGTTTGCTTGTAATGACTGTATTAATTTGTTATAAGTTCGAAAACTACCTTCTCACACTGTGTATCAAATTATTCTAAGTTCGTTAAAATGCTAATTTCTCTCGTCACCGACTTCACTCCACTCTCGTCCGAAATTTCGTTAGAACTCCTCTCGCGTCCGTATTTTAGTTAGAACTCCTTGAGCGCGTCCGTATTTCCTTCCTATATTTTCCTTACCCAATCTCCCACCAGACTCCTGATTCCAACGACGCCGTGTCCTTATTGGTTTCATGTATTTCCCTCCAAGTCCAAATACTACCCATCTTTTCAAAGGCGTTCTCTGATAGGGCTTCTGGTTCCCCACCAGATTCTTCCCTTGCTTCGTATTTTGAGGTCGTCGACATTTCCAGCCAACGCAGCAATAAATTGTATCTGTCGTTTTTTCTAAAATCTTCAGTGACAACTCTGAGTTTCTCTTCCATTTTCATTGTTTCTTAACTTCGTTGCTCTGCCGTTATTATCTATTGTTGTTCAAGGGCCTCGCCTACCCTTCTTTGAAAGTTGGTTTTTTCTTTTAATTGCCAGGCAACACCCCATCCTTGAGTTTGGACGTACTCTCTGCGCTTTCGTTTCCAAGTAAGGTCAAAACCCTATCATCGACCGCTGGAGTCATTCAAATCAATCCACCCTTCGTCGCTTTCTCCTGACAGCTGGCGTACGCATGTATGCTTGACCATTGTTAAGCCTTTTCTCCTTTAATGGCTCTGTACACATTGTATGTAGTTTTCTATGGAATCAATGTGTTTTCACAAAAAACTGGTGTTCTACGTACCCGGAGCAGTGAACTCTGTTAACAGGGTACGCGTCGCAGCTGTCTACGAAATTTATGACCTGTCCGTCACTACAGCTTGCTTGCTCGTTCCCCTTTTGTCCCTTACAAAATATGTTTTCCACACATACACCCTTCGTTATTGCTTTCAGCGACATTCCTTACTGCAAATTATAAAATAAAACTTTTCGAAATTTTTTTTGTGTGTTATAGTGTTGAGTCTAGAGAAAACATTTTATAACTTTGTGTCATAACTGTTGGCAGTGGCTGATAAATTTGAACAACACGTATGCATCAAATTGAGTGAAACTTTGTAAATCAGTTACTGAGACTTCTGAAATACGTTGTCAAGCTTTTCAAGAACATTCATTACGTTGAACATAGGTTTTTAAAAACCATGCTCATTTAAAGGGAGGTATAATACCACTTGAAGACAATGATCACTAAGGAAAGCCTTCCACATGCACATTTGAAAATATGGAAAATAAGTGTAAACTCATCCATGAAGACCTTAACCAAAAAATTCATGAACTGTGTGACATTGTTGAAACTGGTTATGGGACATGCCATAAATTTTAACTTACAATTTAGGCATGCACCATTTTGCTACAAAATTGTCTCTCAGTAGTTGACATTTGATCAAAAGCAGTGGTGTTTTTACATGTGCCACAAGCTTCATGACATGGCTAGCGATGATCCTACTTTCATCTGTAGGATCATAACCGTCTGGATTATGGCTAGGATCCAGAGACAATTTAACAGTCACTGCAGTGGAAGAGCCCAGTCACTGAGAGCAAAGAATGTCCAGCAGGTCAGAAACAAAAAATGGATGTGTCATGCTTTGACATCAAAGCATTGTTCAACGAGAATTTGTTCCAGCTGGTGTTAACAGTGAATTCTGGCTTTTATTATTGTGATGTTGTGAGGTGCTTCAGAGAAAAAGTGTGATGAAAAAGACCATAATTGTAGAAACAAAAAAATTAAACTGAAGACAAAAGGAAGATGTGGAAAGGTGGAAGAGGTGGTGGAATTGATGTACACACTCACGAGACTATTTTGAAGGGGAAGGCAGCCATTTATAATATACCTCATATACGATACTGTATTATAAACAAGTGTTTACAAATACAAGTATGTTTACTGTGTTGTTTCATATATGTAACATTTAAATGTTTTATGTTTATATCTATGTATCTTTACCAAACGAATGGACACTTTTGAAAGAACGATGAATTCATAGAAAACTTACAATGCAGTATTCTGGATTTATGAAAGAGTATTTTTACTTTTTACTCTTATAGCAAAAGTGGTAGATGAGGCAATACTCTGTGTTGGGGGGGGGGGGGGGTAAAATTTGTTTATCTCCAACAGACTTCTCTAGTAATGAGCAGTAAGTGTATTTTTTATACGTAAACATTATTTACTTTCATGGATTGCAACATGCAAGGATCCTTGCATGTGCAAGAATTCTACTTGCAAAAATCCAACAATTCTACTAGCTCATTAAATGTAACATGGTCAATACATTAAGTTAAACTACAAGACACATTTATAAAAAATTGTGGATTAAAAATAATAAATCAACTCAAGCAATACTGTCACATAAGATTATGAAGCCAAAACTCTCCTTTTATGTAACCAGAACCAGAATAAAGACATTAATACATAATATTCAAAACTTGAGATTTAAGGCTTCATCAAATCACATGTCTTAAACATCTGTTTCTGTCATTCGGCTTCCACAAAAAATGGGACAAACACAATTCCTAAACTTAACTTAGTCATTACATATTTATTTCTGGAATATGACTTACCTCCACTTATCTGCTGAAATGTTGTGTGTTAGATATACAGGCCAAAGTGACATCAGTGCTGTGAATAAAAGTTTAGCATGAGGAACAAATTCTTCTGACAGCTTCTTTAGTGGAGGGTCATAATCCATGATCATCTGTCCTAGCCGCGGGAAACTCAAGTCACTATAAACAACATAATTAACAGTAAAAATATATATATATATATTTTACACAAACACACACACACAGCTTGTATTATTTGTATATCATCAAGTTACCCAAAAGTTTCCCAGTTCTCTCAAAATTTAACATTTTATTGAAGTGAAAACTTCTATAGGCACGTTGGGCGATTTTTGGATGGGTAAAATCTTATGAGTTCGTGTCACCGACATGCTAATGCCAACATGATAATGTCGGCATGCTAATGTTAACAGTATATCTGTAGTTATAAGTATGACGAGTTGTGCGTGGCCAGCAGTGAAAGTATAGATTATACTTGTGTGTAATACTATTATTTATACTATTTAACACACTTTTATCGTTTATGTACTTTATTTTGGAGTTTTTTACACTGCCGAATTTGCTATCGCGTGTTCGATCCCTAGCGCGATTTTTGGATGGGTAAAATCTTATGAGTTCGCGTCACCGACATGCTAATGCCAACATGATAATGTCGGCATGCTAATGTTAACAGTATATCTGTAGCTATAAGTATGACGTGTTGCGCGTGGCCAGCAGTGAAAGTATAGATTATACTTGTGTGTAATACTATTATTTATACTATTTACACACTTTTATCGTTTACGTACTTTATTTTGGAGTTTCTTACACTGCCGAATTTGCTATCGCGTGTTCGATCCCTAGCGCGATTTTGGCTTTCCGTATTAACAATTAACGCAATACTTATGATCTATTTTATATTATTTTTATTCTTATTAATTACTTATACTATATTATATGATATTTACATAATTGTTATTTGTCCGTCTGGCTGTTAACTTAGGGTGTTTCGTCATGTCTAATGTCGAAGTATGTATTTTTAATAGTTTTTTTATTATTGTAAGATTGTAACATTAGTGCTGTGTATATGTATATAAGTAAAGTTAAATTGACTACGTGGAAAGTTTAATGTGTGTATACTGTGCATTGTTTAAATTGTGTTTTAGTTTGATCATTATTTTAAATGTTCAAATGTAGGATCACTGTGCAGTACAAAAGTGAGTACTAAATATGTTAATATTTTTATATAGAAAAATAAATAACATAAACAAAGCATGTATTTTCAAATATTTCCAATATTCGTATCAATATTTCCGTTTAAAAATTTGATATTATTTATTTTTTATTTTTGATATTTGACCTCTGCCATACATCATGCAATGAGTATTTCATAGTGGCTTAAGAGTTATCTTACTAGCGTGGTAAAACAAATTTCTAGTTGTTCGATAGTATTTTTGCCGCGGATTAGTAATTAATAAGTAAACCATATAAAAATGTATATAATTGTTGCTCGGAGTGCCGATAGATGTGAAAACCAGACTGATGTTAAAGATTTTAATTTACAAAAATTTTAATTTTTGATACTACAATTAATTTGAATATCCAAAAAAAACCACTGTTATTTCATAGTTTTAAGTTTTCACTTCTGTCGGCAGTCCTCAATGACTGCCTATTTTTAAATTTTTATATTTTAAAAATGTTCCATAAATATTCTATTCATGGTGGTCCTGTGCCACTGTTATACAATTCTTAGATCATCATCAACTACATTGATCATCATTCTGCATCTCTTCTTTCCCTTCCTTCTTTACAGGTTTGAAGTGTGCAAGTAACGTTGTCTCTGGATTTGGATAATCCGTAAAAAAAATTACCAGAAATGAAAGCAGGAAGTTAAAGATGAAAGTATGTAAGGTTAAACACAAGAATGCCCCAATACTTACTTACATTAAAAAAAAAAGGGGGGGACAGGGCCGCCACCACATTTTGAAGGCATAAAGTGGAAATCTCGACACTGTCCCTGTGAAAACAACTTTAATACTTCAATTTTTCCAGATTTGTTTAGATGAACTCATTAAACACAGGTAAGGTTAAGGCAAGGTGACATTAAAATTAACTTAATTCATATACATATTAACACATTTTCATTTGAGGTCATGAACAATACTAATCGAATTATACCAAAGAGTTGAGTTTAAAACATTATTCAAATGCAAATTTGATACGCTCGTGTACAACTGTATAATTATAACCAAATTAACCTCACTCTAAAATTTTTTCTCTTACATATATTTTTTTATCTTTATGGCTTATTTGTTTATTCTTTGCAGATTTAGTCTGTTATAGCTATAATGTTGTTCACTGATGTACTTTTTAGCGTGTGCATTATTTGGTGGTTATACAGCAGCCTATTCCAAGGTGTTGTGTCACCTATGCTGATCACTCAGTAAGCTGGTTTTTCCAGTTACACTATGGGAAACATCGCAGCTGTGACTCCTTTCTATCTGACACAAGGCTCCTAAGCATGCGAAAATACGTTCTGAGCAAATACACTCGTTAGAAACTACACATTTCCCAGGCCAAAGTCACACACAAAAATTCCATGCGGTTCAATGTTCTGTTTCACATACACACACACGAAATTTGTCTCTGCATTATGTTGGGTAAAATGCCTCATTACAAGTAGTTAGTTAGTGGTTAGTAGAAGAACAAAGGCATGAAGCATAAAATGTTAAAGTGTCTGTCTATCAGCAAAAACATTGAAGAACATCATAGCAGAGCGGTATCTAGTGATAATTTGAGTAAGTAAATAGTGGAAGAATTGATATTGATTAGCACAGCAGTAAATATCTGTTTCCTATAAAACATGTTATCCTGAAGTTAGGAAATCAAATGGTCTGAAGAGCCAATATCAAACATCAAGGCAAATTAAAAATATCACAACATTAATAACAGATTCACAAGTTAAGGGAAATGCTACATTGTCTCAGCTGAATCCAATATGATGTGTACACATTAGTGATAGGAATATTCTTAATCAAAGCATTATTCCTACTTATCAGTCTACAGTGGACTTCAAGGAAATATTTCGGATAGCTGGCTAAGAAAAGCTAATCTTTGAACAGTAGATGCTACAGGAAGACCACACAACTATTTTTCAGATAGAATTATTAGATCAAGGAAGTAATTATCACCAAAAACAGTATCAACAGGCAAAAATATGAGTTATACAGAAACAAAACAAATGAACATACAATAATAAGTAACCCAAAAGGAAATTCTTGTAATCCTACGTAGTTAGCAACATCTACTTAACAGCAACCCAAGTGTTGGCTGGAAAGTGATAAGAATCTATTTGTGATCATGAGCACGAGATGCATTTTTGATTATTTGTTATGGCATCACAAGCATGACATGTATTAGTAGTTGATAATTTGTTAATTCCTTTGGATGACGTTAGTTGTATGTGAAGTTAGAGATATTAGTTAATTTGTACAAGCTGAAAACACAACACTTACAGTACACAAAATTAAACATCACCTTGCTCTTTTATAACATTTTTAAGTGACATTTATCAATTAATTTTTCAGCCTGTTATTAAAAAATTTGCCTCTCGTTTTTAATTCTTCAGTTTTTGTTTTCTAGTTCTGGTTTCCACTTTTGGTTACCAGGTATATTGTTTTTTTTATATATATAATATATATATATATATATATATATATATATTAAACTATTCCAGACATTCTAGTTCTTATTATTTGAAATGTTTTGTATTATTTGAAATGTTTTGTATTAAGTCCAGATATAATTATCTTAATACAAAACAACACTCAACACTCAGTACCCAAATTATTTTAAATTATCTCTTATGTTTACTACTGTTCATTCACAAAGAGGCACATATGATGCATCATTATAAACTATTTGCTCCTATGAGAGACAGCCAAATATCCAAATTTTAAACAGGCAATGGTACTCATTTTTATCACACATCCTTCTTCAACATATATATGGAATTTAATGACTTGTATAGGAGACACATTTCCTTGAGGTAAATACTTCTTAATTAAGTCTCCTCAAATCAGTATAAAATCAGTTATCACTGAACTCAGAGTTAACAAATAAATCAGTATACTAAGAGTGCATATACAAATCTGATCTGAATATATTATAAATTAAATGTTTTTTTCAAATTTCACTAGTTTCAATTTTCTGTTAATGTTCGTAGTTTTTTTCTTTTATTGTCATGTTGTAATGGTTAATTCAGTTGAGTTTTATATAAGGGAGGGAGGATTAAGTCTAAACATTCTGTTACTGAGACATGGTATGAATTTTTTATGGAGTTCTAACAATAACTAAGAAACTAACAAGTTTAAGCAACAGTACTACTGTTGTGTCCACTTGTTTACTCATTCAAAACTGTTTCATAATTATGAACGTTTTATATAAGCCATTCACTAATTTCTAACATTACAAACAAAACAAAATTTAAGAGGAACAACGATATAGAAACTGACAGTTGAAGATGTCTAGCACAGGTAGTAGCTTTTGGTAGGCTTGCTTTTGTTTTCAAGATCAAGAAAATACGCCAATGCTCGAGTAACACTTGCCATTATATTCTCCCTGGTGCAACATAAACAGTGCACCTGAAAGTCAGTTAAGAATCTGTGAAAAAATATAAAGCTGCAAACTTCATTGAGAGATAAACATATAATGAGACGATTGAGTATCTCAGAATAGAACATGGGTATCTGATGTAAGGAAAGCAGCATTTTTGAAATTGTATTACTGAGGATATACAGCAAAGACTGAATTCCAAGCCCTTGATGAAGCAATGGACAGTTGGTAGAACATAAAGACACAATATCTGCTTAATTCCAGAGATACTAGGGTGTAACTTTACAAATAAACTGAAGACAAGAGAAGAAGCTACTTACCCCCGATTCTTACGATCTTATTTTGACTTACCTTTAACGCAGAAAATTCCCAACAGCCCTCAAGGTCGCCACCATATTTTGTGGATTAAATATGGAAACCGTTTACTTCTTCCCAAAAGAAATAATTTATTAAATAATTTAATTCCCTTATACAAAAATCTCCAGGGTCGTTTAGACGAGCTCTTGGTACAGAAAAGGTTATGGGTTTTGGCGTAATAATTATTCTAACACATGGTTATAGCAATATCATATTCGCTTTTATTCAACATATTAACTTCCTTGTATTTTGATTATTGGAAAAAAAACAAAATTTAATAGACAAAAATTATGACACTTAACTAAAAAACTGTTTTAATTTGCAAACCAGTACTTTGCTCTTTCTCTTTCTTTCACCCCCCTTTTCTCTTACATGCCCTCTATGCTTATCTACCCCTCCCCTTTTCTCTTATGGCACACTCTCTCTCTCTCTCTCTCTCTCTCTCTCTCTCTCTCTCTCTCTCTCTCTCTCTCTCTCTCTCTCTCTCTCTCTCACACACACACACACACACACACACACACACACACTATCGAGATCTCATTATTTTTTGTTTAATACATTAAAAATGTTGTATTAATACATTTAGTTTTAAAAGTTGAAATTGAAATGTTATTGAATTTTGGCCAATTATTCTTTACTATTACTTATCCATTCTGTAGTCGTCTCCGGGAGTTGCACCACCACTTGACACTCACTTTTTCGATAAAATGCCGAAATATCTAGGTTCCAAACTGTTATGTAATCGTCACTGTTGTCAATTAATGATTTTGAAAAGTACTTCACTGCTGTTACATTTTATACACATAACATTCGGTAGGCCTACTATGACTGTTTCGGCCTACCGTTCATGCCCGAGGTCACAGTTAAATTACGTCCGTATGGTATGATGGCGAGCTGGAGACTGGCTAGCTTAGCGTCACCACGCTACACTTCCGTTGTATTTGTGCCTCTGAAAACTGGTTTGAGGCGGAATTCCACACCTCGTCCTGCCCTGGAGCCTGGACACTTTTCGTTGTTGTTCGTCACCGGAAACTCGCTGTATCGTTGGAAACACGTGGTGCTTGTATGATTCACAGGTGACGTGACGGTAATTAGCAGCATTCCTCACCTTATATGGCCATCAAATACCCCTTCTCCGTTATTGTGTCGCCATTGACTACTGTGTCGTCAGCCACGTACGTTTTCAGTGATTCACTCGTTACGGATTGAAATTATCACCATATGCCCCCTCCTTCTACACTTGTAACCAGATACGTTTCTCTGATTTTTATTATAAATTATTATAACATTGAAAATTATTATAAAGGACGGTTATACAAATTTTGCCCCATTACAAGGGCTGAATAACACTATAACCATATAATAATCATTATTTTCATAACTATTTATGCTGTTATTATTATCATCATCATCATTGTCATTATTATTGTTATTATTATTGTTGTTGTTGTTATTATTATTATTACTACAAATCAATTATCAACTACATTTATATATCTGTAATGATAACACACTGACATCAATCAAAGCTAGGAATGTTTGACTATGGTAACATAAGTTTTATATTTTGACAAGCATCAGTGCAACACAATTTAACAAGTTTGATTCATTCTACTCCAGTCTTTTAATTAAATAAAAAATGCTTATCCTTTGTTATTCTTATTCTTTAAAATTGTTATCAAATACTAAATTCAAATCAGTTAAACTGAACCACACTTTTCTTTAACTACATTCTTCAGTGGTAAAAACCCTTTTCTCTTGGAGCCCAACTAACCGCTTATTATTTTTGTAGCACACTGGAGAGGTAGGGTTTTGTTGCAAGTCCAAAGGACGGTACTAAATTTAACTTATGAGATTCATGTTAAGCAAATGAATGTTAGTTTCTGAGTTACTGTTAATTCAAATTAAAATTATTTTTAAAATTAGATCCATAAACTATTTTTATTAACGTACATGAGCACAAACCCCTTTAATAGAGCCACCTTGCTAAACAGCCATGTTTTAAAGAGATCCAAGAGTAGCCACTTAAACCAGGTTTTACTGTATATCAAAATAGGAATAAATCAGTTATATTTTTCCATAGTAAGTCACATAATTGTGACCCCATTAACAATATCACATCTACATTTGATAAAGACATACACTCCAATCCTAGTGACCCGAAGCAAAAAATACATTAGACTGTCTTGTAACAGCACTACACAGTAAACTCTCAATGGTAATACGAACAAGGTCAGTATTTATTGAAGATGTTTTTAGTGGATGTACAAAAGACAAACTGGCAAAAAATACAGGCTTCTTGCATATGTATTAAGAATGTTTTAATGCCTAGTATTACAGTAACATACACTAAAAACAGTTATTAAAACTGTTAGGGAAATTCAAACCTTTGGTTGTGCACCATCTCATGAGCTGCATTAAAAAGCCCTAGTACAGCTTTTCTGTCTTCAACTCTTGACAGCAGTATCATCAATGTAACATATGTCACTACCAAATCCAAATATGATTTGGTTAATTCAAAGTTTAAAGTCTGAAACAAAGAACAGTACTTTTATAATAAACCTACTGCAATTCCCTCAGATATCCTTATTTATACATTCTGTATTAAAACTATATCTTACCTCATTGAAATAAATAAAAATACCATGGCTTGAATTACAGCTTTGGAAAGTATTAGACTACATTAGACTAATAAACATTAACAGGTTTGATCATCTTAGTTTACACATATTTTTATATACTTATTGTTGAATTTCAATAATACAGCAACATCTCAAGTTAGTGGACACTCCAAAAAGTGCTCTATAACAGGCAGTTTTGAAAGTACCTTTCCAATCTTTATGTATTTTAATGGACATAACTTTCTCAAAAGCAGATGTTCTGAAAAATTAATGTGGATAGGAGACAAAGCAAAATTTATAAAGATTTTTTCTCTATAAGTCGGTAAAATCGTTCAACTGTAACTACTGTAAAACTTATCAAAGTGAGACACTTTTGCTTATTAAATATTATAACTATGACAGGGCATCAATGTCTGTGAGACTGCATTATGTCTCCTTTCAAAAACCGCAATAAATGTTTATATTTCCTGTTGGTTTTTTACTGTACAGTATCAGTACGTTAAAGAAAGCTAGCTTTGGTACAGGATAACTCTCTCGCTGAGAAGCAACAACAGGTGGCATCAAATGAACTGTTACTGTGGTAATTAATTTTTTCTCTCGCATCAGTGTATTTACATTGTTGACTAGTTTCTGCACATAAATGAAACAGTTCCAATGAAAGTAATAAGTTGTGATTGATATATACTAATTGTGTCAATGTGGACAGGAAATAGTACCCTCATCTTACTAATATAATGGTGCAATCTGATTGGTGCACAGAGACAGTTCTGAGAAGTTCTATGCAATTAAGAACACACTATTACATCAAGGCTTCTGAATGTTAACCTTCAGGGCAGTAATACACAGTTCGTCACTTTTTATTATCAGCAAAAAGTTCGGACATACCCTGTTATAATACAATGTAACAGT
This sequence comes from Magicicada septendecula, assembly GCA_034769895.1. NCBI lineage: Eukaryota > Metazoa > Arthropoda > Insecta > Hemiptera > Cicadidae > Magicicada > Magicicada septendecula. The sequence continues at coordinate 65,442,747 of CM068376.1, forward strand.
ACAGAATTGTGTGTTACAAAATAATAATGCAAATCAGACTTAATTCAATTCATACAATGTACAACCTTTTGGGAACCCCTGCTTTCACAAAGCTGCACACAATGTTATTACAACACACGTCTATGTTTATGCCTGGAGCCTGCCCGGCTAGACGTATTACGTAACCACTTGCAACTCAGTCTCTCTGTGAATTACAGAAAGAATGAGTAATTGACACATGCTAATATCATCAGTGGGAGAGCAGTTTGTCACCACTAGTTAAACAGTACAGTTGGTAGTGAGTAACCACCTCAGAAAAAACGTTGGGAGGCTAGTACGTGTGAGTATGCGCGGCCTACCCCAACTTTAACAGAAAGGTAGTAAAGCAGTGGTAATGAGGTGTTAAAACAAGGTCAATCAAATGAACGTGACGGATTAGAACAGTGTTAGTGCCAGCGAAAGTGTGAGTCGTGAGTAAGGTCGGCATACTGTGGATAAAACATACAGGTACAATAGTAAAAATAACTACCCTGGATTGAAGGGAAGAGAAAATATTTAGATTAATGAGCTCAGTAAATAAATGGGGGATTATCAGAAATAAATAGTAAGAGAGTGTGAGTGTGAGAAAATTTGTGTGAAAAGTACTGGTTTCGTCATATAATTGTATGTTTAGAATGGTTAAGAATATTTCGTAAAAGTAAGAAAAAATAATAGCAGGAAGTTAAATTCAATTATATAATAAATCAGAGGTGTTTTAAAAAAAGAAACATGTGTTAGGCTTAGTCATTTCGCCTGTTACCATTTCCTATTCTGTGCTGAAAACCTCGTCTAACGTTCTGGGAATTTTCTGAAGTAAGGGGAAGTCAGATAGCGGGATTATTAAAGTTTTTATAAGGGCAAGAGTATTTAAGTTTACATATTCATCTTAAAAATATGTTGGCGACCTGGGCAGTTTAAAAGGTAAGTTCAAAGTATTATGACGGTAAGTAAAATTCTGGCAGCAGTGAGTTTTAGTAGTAATATTATTATTATTATATTATAATAGTAATGTAAAAGATCAATACAGTTACAGTGGCACCGCTGCCAGGATGTTCGTATAAATATATATGAATTAGACCTGTTTTGGGGCACAGAAAATAGGTTGTGGTAATGGCGTATGTGTGAATAATTATCGTATATAATTATGTTGCGTAAACTAGGCTATGTTTTGGTAGCGCTATTGTGTGTTTACTTTCACGTATGGCTAACGATTTTGTGTGGGGTATTCTGAATTCAATTGAATAATTAGTGTGTAAGAGAAGTGTTATTTGGGAGTGAGGGCGGTTTTGTAGGTTAGAAAGGAGTAAAGTAAAACTATAAGTTGAAGTCAAAGTGTGTATAATTGTATGTGCGAGCTATAATAATATAAAAAATGGAGAATACAGAGAATCAAATAAATGTAACTGGCGTTAATGAGTCAGAAATCCAAGTTTTGACCGAGTCAACGGTCATGAGTGGGTTGGAGGTCCATTCGACTCCAATCGTAGTTCAAAACAGAGAATTAGATGAGTCAGCTGTTATAGATGACTCTGGGATTCAGTTAACCCCAACCTCAATTAATAAAAATAAACAATTTGACAATAATGATATGATGAATATGATGCAGTTGCTTTTAGAGCAACAGAGTAAAATGTCTAATGAACTAAGGAGTGATATTAAACAGAATTCGCAAAAGGTTAGTAAGCTCAAAGGGGACATTAATAAATTTGAAAATAAATTTAATGAACTAAGCAGTAGTGTCAAAGAAGTAAAAACTAATTTGAATGAACAGAATAATAAAGTTGATGCATTAAGTAGTGACATCAATGCAAAATTGAATGAAGTGAGTGGTAACGTAAATGAACAGAAAATTAAATGTGAAAGTAGTTTTAACAAATTAAATAAATGCTTTGATATAAATGACGTTAAATTTGATGAACTAAGAAATGATATCAAGGGATTAAATAATAAAATGAAGAAACAAGATTGAAAGTGGGAAAGAGATAGATGTAAATTAAAAGAAAATAAAGAAAGCAAACCAAACCAGGTAAGTGGTTCTGATAGTGTAGGTAGTAATGATGATACTTTTACAAATAATAATGCTAGTTCCAGTGTAGTGGAGATAAAATACGACAAGGTAGGTGATGTTAATACCAGTGAAAAAATAAGTGATAATCATAATGGTGACATGATGACGAATAATAATCAGGTGAAAGTGTACAAGGTAATTAGTAGTGAAAATAACAGTGATAACTGTAATAATGATAGTGAAATAATGTTGAATAATAATAGTAAAGAGGTATTTGAAAATGGGGTATCAAAAAGTGATACAATAAGTAATAGAAATGATGAGAGTATAAAGTCAGTTGAGGTTCGTAATGGGGTAGTAATGAGCACTGATGAGCTTGAGAGAGGGTACGAAGAGAGTTTAAGGGGATATGGGGGGCAGAGGGCAAATTTCCCTTGTGGTATATGTGAAGGAAAGGCTTCACAAATGTTGTTGGAGGACAAAGGTTCCTCGAGAGTTTTTGTGGGAGGCAAATGGTCTCCAAAATGTCCCTTGATTTTTTGTGGTTTCCCTGGTAAGGCCAGATGATGTTTAAATAATTTTGTTGTATTGCCCTCTGTGTGGAGTGAAAATGTGAAACTGGGTTGGGAAAGTGACTATAAAGAGAGAAATAGAGCGATAGAGGTGTTTAATGTAAAGAAAGGTTATAGTGAATTTATAGAGAGAATTAGCAATATTGAATATTTACCTTATGTAGTAAACTGTGTAGTAGTAAACAATGATTATATTGAGGTTGATAATAATAAACACTTACCTGTGGTGAGGGTTAGCGTATTAGTAACAGCTGAATACTATAGTTATGAAAATATAAACAATTTAATTGTGACAAATGATACTAACGGAGACTTAACCATACCCGATGTAGACATGGCTTATGATAAAATAATAATGGGGGAGAACCCTGGGAATTATTATTATGGTATAATGGAAAAAACAAATTTTTATGGTTATTATATTAACAATAGTAATATAATGTATGTAAATAAAAATGAAATGTGTAATGCAGGCATCAGACTAATTTTCGATGATGGTGGTTAGATAAACAATGAATGAACATTTAATTATTTGAGTCAATGGTGTAATTACTTGGGTTATTTAGGTAATGAAGTGTGGTAACTAATAACTGGAAAGGACGAAAATTTGTAAATAAACTTGTATTGTATTCATTTGTGTTAAAGGTATTGTGTTAAGGTTATGTTGATATTCTGGTAGTGCATCAGCTGATATGCTGTTGATATGAACATTGTATTTTGTGTAACTAATGTTTACAGTCAGGCTGGAGTTGACAACAGCAATAATGTTTTATTTTGATGAATAATTGCTATGAGTAAATTTTATTAGGAAATAAAAGAAATACAAGATGTGATGAAATGAAGTTAACTTTTTGTGAATAGTATAATGAAGCACCTTAGTGTTTTGATTGTAATGTAGTTAAAATTTATGTGAGAGGATTTTATTAATGTAGAATCATTTTGAATACAATGTAATTAAAGTAACTGGAACTGGTTTGAACAAATGAGGTAGCTAAATCAAATCTGAGCAGGAATTAAATTAATTTGAAATGTGAATTTTGGGTAACGAACTTAAATTTATTTTATTTTAAATTGTGTAATATAGTACTGAATAATGTAACCAGGTAATAATGATTGAAGTTTGATGGTCAACTTTTTAGCAGAAAAGTAAAGTAAATGATTTACTTGTATGTTGTGTAATCGATTTGTAATTTTGGTGGGTAATAGTGTTTTGTTAGGGGCGAAGAGTACCAATATACAACTTGTAGGGGATTTTTATGTATTCAATGTAAGTAGACAGTAAGTTTATATTGCTATGTAGACATATGTATATTGTATTTTGTAGACAAGAAACCAGTACTTTGTAAAAAATCAAAACCAGTACTTTGTTAATGACATACCAGTAGGACTAAGAGGAAACAAATCAGTTGGGGATATAGAATAATGGAAGGCCGCTTATTGATATTCTGATTGAACGTTTCAGAGTCAGGTGATACTGTGGTGACATGCCTGTCTGATTTTATGGTGTTGGGATCTCGAGCCGAGAAGTCCAGTAAGGTCGGATAGGTGCAGTCACAGCCACCGGACTAAGGGGGTAAGAACCCTTGATTTTAGTAGAGTTAAGGGGGGGTTGTCAGCGCTATATCCTCACTGATCCTCTTAGGTTTTAGGCAATGAGAGTTTTTATGCTTCGGCATAAAACCTCTCTTTGGGGGGGGGGGTACTGTAACAGTACAGAATTGTGTGTTACAAAATAATAATGCAAATCAGACTTAATTCAATTCATACAGTGTACAACTTTTGGGAACCCCTGCTTTCACAAAGCTGCACACAATGTTATTACAACACACGTCTATGTTTATGCCTGGAGCCTGCCCGGCTAGATGTATTACGTAACCACTTGCAACTCAGTCTCTCTGTGAATTACGGAAAGAATGAGTAATTGACACATGCTAATATCATCAGTGGGAGAGCAGTTTGTCACCACTAGTTAAACAGTACAGTTGGTAGTGAGTAACCGACTCAGAAAAAACGTCGGGAGGCTGGTACGTGTGAGTATGCGCGGCCTACCCCAACTTTAACAGAAAGGTAGTAAAGCAGTGGTAATGAGGTGTTAAAACAAGGTCAATCAAATGAACGTGACGGATTAGAACAGTGTTAGTGCCAGCGAAAGTGTGAGTCGTGAGTAAGGTCGGCATACTGTGGATAAAACATACAGAATAGTAAAAATAACTACCCTGGATTGAAGGGAAGAGAAAATATTTAGATTAATGAGCTCAGTAAATAAATGGGGGATTATCAGAAATAAATAGTAAGAGAGTGTGAGTGTGAGAAAATTTGTGTGAAAAGTACTGGTTTCGTCATATAATTGTATGTTTAGAATGGTTAAGAATATTTCGTAAAAGTAAGAAAAAATAACAGCAGGAAGTTAAATTCAATTATATAATAAATCAGAGTTGTTTTAAAAAAAGAAACATGTGTTAGGCTTAGTCATTTTGCCTGTTACCATTTCCTATTCTGTTCTGAAAACCTCATCTAACGTTCTGGGAATTTTCTGAAGTAAGGGGAAGTCAGATAGTTGGATTATTAAAGTTTTTATAAGGGCAAGAGTGTTTAAGTTTACATATTCATCTAAAAAATATGTTGGCGACCTGGGCAGTTTAAAAGGTAAGTTCAAAGTATTATGACGGTAAGTAAAATTCTGGCAGCAGTGAGTTTTAGTAGTAATATTATGGTATTATTTTATTTTAATGGTAAAAAGAAAAATACCGTTACAACAATAGTTTCAAAAATGTCTCACACACATAAATGTTTAACGTTAAAGAAAAAGTTCACATTATTAAAGAGTATTAAAAAATAACTTTGACTGTTGAGATGCACCAACCAAGTTTGGTATTCGTAAAACACAAATAAGTGAAATTTTAAAGTCTAAAAGAGAACTTTTGCTCAGAAAATGGAAATCATGAAAGAAAAAGGGAAGTCTCCAAAAACGGAGGAACTAGTAAGCAATGAAGTTATGCATGAATTGTTGCACACAGTAAGAGCAAATAAAATCCCAATTTTGGGGCCCTTAATTCAAGAAAAGGCATTTGAAATTGGTTTGTAAACTTCAATGCTTCTTATGGATAGCTTAATAAATTTCGGAAACGGCACAAAATGTTCTATAATAATTCATCAGGACAAGCTGGATTGGTGAATATGGAAGAAGTCCAAGACTGGAATATTGTTTTTCAAGGCATTATTGCTGACTACAGGCAGTAAGGGATTTATAACCTCAATGAAACCAGATTCTTTTATCAAGCTTTGCCAGTGAAAACAATGATGGTATCATGTGAACATCCCTGTGGTATGTACAAGTCAAAAAATTATTTAACTATAATATTATGTGTGAACATGGCTGGACAATTTGAACAACAATTGATAACTGAGTGTGTGAAAAACCCCCGTTGCTTTTTTGGTGTTAATATCAGTGCTTTACAAATACACTGGCATTCAAAAAAAATAACTGGCATATCTAAAGAAAACTGTGTCTCTGTTCATATTTAATTAATGTTAGTTACCAGAATTACTTCATATGCGGTATGATGTTACTGCACTACTACAATGCGGATTTCCTAAGATTCATTAATAATTTTAAAGCTTGTCTGGAAACTAGTTATTAAAAAGTAGTACCAAAACTTGAACATAAGCATGTCAGTTTATGACATATTATGCTGTCTTCTGATTTTTTATTACCAAGCATACATTCCCTACATTTGATAGTCTTCTCTCTTTACATCTCCTTCCCAACTCTGTTGCACCAGCTTCATCACCATTATCCTCTTCTGCTTTATATTTGATCTTGCAGTGTTCATACCTTTACTTGCTTGGGCAGCCTATCTTCTGGCATCCTCTGTACATGGCCAGACCAGACTAGTTTGGTTTTTTACCCTAAATTAACATATATCTACCGTATTCTTTCCATATTCTTTAATTCTGCACAACCACACCATTCAACTATGTATGTGTTCAATTTGCCACTAATTATCTTCAAAAGCCCAGTTTCATTATGAATAGTACTCTTTCAGTACTTTGTTCCAATTACCAAACATTGCAGCTATATGTTCAATATGTTGAGAATGGTGTTTTCATATTAGATGCTTAATAGCTTTGGAGGCTGACCCCATAATATTCCACTCAACATAGTTACGGATTTCCTGTCATGTATGTTTCTATCCTTTCTGTGTTGTTTTTAATCCTAAATCCTTATATTCATCATAATGCATAATTTTCCTGCTATCTCCTAGGATCATATCTTATACTGTCCCTACGATACACATCCATTTCCACAATCATGTAGAGGCTTCATTATTTATCTTCTCCACTTCAGGCATTAGATAAGAGACCTGTTGCGCCCTCCGGCCACGATAGAACTCACGCCCCACCCCAGCCAGAGAGATATTAGCCAACCTTTTAACCCACACCCGGGGACAAGCCATGCGGTGGGGGGGGGGGGGAAGAGTGTTGTTTATGTGTGTAGTACATATTGTGTGCCCTTGTTACTTATCTGGCCCGGGTATGGCAGAGAAGACGTATGTATTATTTGTCCGCGTACGTGCGGGTGGACGAGCAAATCAAGCCGTGACCTTGACTCCATCTCACTACATCGGCAGCACAGCAACGCTCTGATTATGAGTCAGAGATGCTACCACTGTGCCGGCTCGCCCACAGGCCGGTCATTATTTATTATTTCAATTATTTTCAAGTTATATAACTCACATCTTTGCGGCCTTGTCCTAATACAACGTGCTTGTCTACAAAACAGATATACAAGGTTGTGTTATTATGAAATGAGATTTCCATGCCATTATATTTTCTTTTTTCATAATTTGAGTGCCTCTTTAAACAGTGTTGACAGCACCCCAGTTTCAACCCATCTGTGACTGAAAACACCCCAGAATAATTCATCCAATTTTATTATAGTGTTATTGATAAAATATTTTAGCCTGTTTTTAACATTAGTTTGCTCAAAACTTGGCTACAGTTTATTCAGGGTATATTAACATAAGGCCTATTTAGATCAACTTATAATAAATGGCTTGAATCACAGAGGACATAAAAGAAGGTTCATGGTTTTCTAATTACATTTTCTTTTTATTACGAGTTACATATTGATTTAATATACAGATATAAATGACATAACAATATAATAATAATAATATTTATTACCAATTTTCCTTTACATATAATAAAAATTATACAATAAAGGACCTATAGGGGGCATAAATGCCTGTACATAGGTTGGTCCTTAGAATTAATATTTATATACTTAATACTAATTGTGAGTTTTACCTCACCGATCATAGTAATATATTAAAAATAAATTATTTTTCAATTTTAACAAAATTTTAGTTTGTACTATAATACAATTCAATAAATAAATGAAAAAAAAGAGAAAAAAAGGTCCATATCATAATAGACTGTTTTTTTGATTATTCAATAACAATGTTCCTAATTTTTTCTTTGATTTTTTTTTAAGCACTTTTATATTTACACTTAGATTTTTCAGTTCATTAGGTAATTCATTAAAATATTTTATGGCATAATACACATAGCTTCTTTGTCCAATACTTAATAGGTGTCGCGGCAATATAATATTTTTATACTGGGTGTTGATTCGATTTTGTAAAAACTCACTTTTTAGATCATTGTATTGATAAACTATAGAATTCACTACAAACACCTGTTTAATATTTAATGGTTTATACGAATCTTGTTCATTGACTCCTATAATTTTAAGAATACACTTTTGCAGCCGATCCAATGCGTCTAGAGATGATTTATATAGACCCCCCCCCCCCAGCCTATGATAGCATACCCTGCCACACTATGGAATAGTCCATAGTATATTTGTAGTAGTTGCTTTTTTGATAAAATTTGTTTAAGTCTGTAAAAAACGTAGACTAAGTATTTGTTTTTTTTTACAATGTTAGCCACATGTACATCCCACTTCATGTTAAAGTCATATGTTACTCCTAGATATTTACTAGTTTTAACTCTTTTCAATTTTTGACCACTTATCTTAATTTCAAAGTCATGCGGAACAGAGTCTCTATAATTTCCAAAGGTGATAAAAACAGACTTGCTTATGTTGAGTACTAGATTATTGTGATAGAGCCAAGAGTATATAATATCTAATTTAGTTGACATATCTGTTGCAAGTTCAGGCCATGTCTTTGCTTTCATTGGTACTGCTGTATCATCAGCATATGCTATTAATACATCTTGTAACACTAGTAAGTCATTGATATATAAAATAAACAATAAAGGTCCTAATATAGAGCCCTGGGGCACTCCAACATTTGTTTTAATAGGCTGACTTCTAGTCCCATTCACCTTTACAACTTGTGTCCTGTCATGTAAATAACTGGCTATCAGGGATAAGCTTACACCTCTTATTCCCATATTCTGTAATTTGGATATAAGTATGCCATGATCGACAGTGTCAAAAGCTTTGGAGTAGTCCAAAAAAGTTACAACAGTTGGTATGCTAATACTTAGATTTTCATAAATAAATTTGCTAAGTAGGGCTATAGCATCATCTGTACCTTTCTTCTTGAGAAAGCCAAATTGTTTAGCACTTAACAGGTAATGTTTCTTTACAAATTTAAATAATCTGGTAAAAATAATTTTTTCAAAAATCTTAGCTAAATTTGATATCAGTGCGATCGGTCGATAATTGTTAACCAAACTTTTTACACCTTCCTTATATATAGGACAAATTACAGCTTTCTTAAATTGATATGGACATGTACCTTGTATCATAGCAGTATTAATAATGTGAGTCAAAGCAGGAGTTATGAACGGAGCAGCTAGCTTAACTGTATAGGCATGAATTTCATCACACCCACCAGGTTTATTTTTGAGTTCACGAATAGTTTGGTAAACTTCTGACTCATTTGTTGGTGTTAGAAACATAGTATGCTGATTAATTGATATATCTGGTATTTCATGCTGCAGAATAGGAGGAGTCGCACTTTCATTCAGCCTAGATACTATTGTGCTGAAAAATTCATTAAAATAATTAGCCTTTGTCCAATCATTGCTGTTTAGTTTATTATTAATCAAAATATCATTTATTTGTCTATTTTTTGAATTACGATCCAATTTTAGATGAACATATCTCCACATTTTTTTAGAATCAGCGTTTTGTAGTTGTTTTTCTTCATGCCTATTTTTAGCAGTCCTAAGTAATGACTTAAGTCGTTTTTCATAATTTAAGCACAGCTCTTTTTTTAGCAAGTTGTCTTGACTATTCTTCCAGGCTTTATATAATTTGTTTTTGTTATTAACTGAATTAATGAGAGCAGGGGTAATCCAGGTCTTTCTTGGTTTTTGAATTTTTGGCTTAGTTTTGTGTGAAAGTTCATTGATAGTTTGAATCTTGTTTATTAGCAATTCTAATGCTTCATTGTTATTTGGTGTATTACAGACTTGTTGCCATTGTTCTAAAGCACACAGCTCCAAAAATCTTTTTTTGTTTATTTCAAAAGATACTGTAAGTTTGCATTTTATGTTGTTTCCATGTAGTGATATTAAAACGGGGTAGTGGTCTGTGATTGAGTCAATTAATTTACCAGATTTTGCTGTGTATATTTCCTTTCATGAAAATATGGTCAATGCAAGTTCCATCTTTATAATTCTTTATAGGATGAGTACAAGTATTTATCATCGATTCATAACCATTTTGCAGTAATTGGTAGAAATAATCCTCAGTTTTTTCATTAACCTCAATGAGATCTAAGTTAACATCACCCAAAATCATGTGGTTTGCAACAGTTTTGTTACTTAAGATAAATTTTTCATGATCATGAAATCATTTTCATGATTGTCAATCTCATAATCATGACAACGATATAGTCCAGAAATTTTGAAAATACTTTTATTTGTTAATTCTATGAGCAGACTAGTGATTTTTAAATCATTAAATTGTTCATTAATGGTTTGATACTGTAGGTTACTTTTTACATAAATAATCACTCCATCTGCTTTATTTATTCTGCTGTTATTTTTAAAATGTGTATACCCTGTTATATTTATAAGCTTAATATTATCCATGAGCCAAGCTTCAGTGCATATTATCACATCTGGTTTATGTTTAAAAGAACTTAACATAGTTTCAAGTTTTAATATATTTTTCTGTATACTTCTGATGTTGACATGTAGGGTCAGAAGCTCAGAGTCACAAAAAATGGGGTTGAGATTTATCTCTTCTGTACTATTAAAAATTAATTTATCATTAAGGTTATATTCTTGTATTTCCATAAAAAATTTATTTATAGGTTAGTTTTGATTTTTGATTTTTCCTTTTAAATACAAAATTTTATCTAATCAACTAGTTGTAGGCCTAACGTAATTAAATGGAGGTTCTGGTTTCCAGGGGTAGTTTGTATCACAAATATACTGCTCCCATCTTACTTTATAACTTCCACAGTTTTGAATATCATTTTCAGAATGATCTATGGATCTTTTTTTATTTAAGTATTTGTTAGCATTAATACAATTAATACATTTATTTATATCAGAGGTACATACTGTAGCATCATGGTTACCTGAACATTTGTAGCATGATTGTTGTCTTTTAAAAGTAATAATAATAAATGTAATAATAATATGTAACAATTTATTTACATATTTTCGTTATATAAGATTAAATCAAACTACTATTATTCATATGAATTTAATTACTATAGTTACAAATATTCAAGGTTGATACTTACAATATCAAGATGTACTTGGCAAGCATCCATTGTAGTTAACAGTTCACACACATTGTCTTTGAAATCCAACAGATCAACGAATGTATAGTAGTACAGAGATAGTGACTTTATTATCTCAGTTCGAATCTGTGTAATAGCTTGTAACTGCAAGAGAATTCTGAAATTAGAAAAACCGCACGGTGCATGCATACACATGTATATGTGTGTGTTGAAAACACTATAATAGTCACACTCCTATATTCATCAAAATTAGATACGATAAAATTTGCAATACATTTTCAAAGTTATGTTTAGAATACAACTGCAGAGGAAACTGCACAAGGATGAGTGCTGTATGTTTTTTTCATAGTATTAATTTGGATTATTTTTTCTTTTGATCATATATTATGTGAAGTTTTGTTATTATTTTCTTGACTCCCTACCACTGGTTGATAGAGTATTATTTTTTTCTTTAGATATATTAGTATATAATTAGCCTGAAGACGGCTGCCGATTGTTTGGGTGTCGAAACGTCGCAATAGCAAAAGTACGTCAGTTAAATTCAAATGTGTACAATACATCACAGCCATCATTTGAAGCAGTTGGTTTAAGCTACATTTTTCTAGCAGGAAGAACATAAACTTAAGTTATGAATTTGTTAGTCGTGTATACTACCCTGCCATTTTTCACTACTCTGTTTCAATATAGTGAATTAACAAATAGAGTCTTGCTTATTAAAGAGAACAATATAACAAAATGCAGTGGGTATTGTATACGAGTTATCTAAAAATCAAGTACAACAATGCTACACAGTAGCAGCATCCCTTACGCAACCATACTGGACTGATTTGAGGGGACCTTTTACAATCAGGGTCCAAACCAGTAGTAGCTGAATATTTTCATTTTTATAAATATTATTGTTAATAATTAACATTTCATTCACACAAAATGCAAGCACAAGGTTAAGAAATAGGTCACAAGGTCGCAGTGTTTTGTTGACTTTGGTGGTGTGTAAGTTTTATTAAATTGTAGCTCCTATGCATGAATATATCATTTTGTTATATTTATATGTATATTTAATTTGTTAATTAATTAACAAATATTTCATTTGTTAGTTAATTTACAAACCTCTGGAGATACTGATATATACAGTGAAACTTTATGTCAGGTGAAGTGAAACTTATGTCAAGTGAACTGAAACGTTGAGCTGTGTTCACTGTCCTTGTGCTTGTGTTTTGTCCGTGTTGTGTGTTTTTTCATAGTAATTATTAATTTGGGTTATTTTGTCTTTTGATTATATATTATGTGAAGTTTTGTTATTATTTTGTTGACTCTTTACCACTGGATGACAGAGTATTATTTATTTCTTTACATGTATTAGTACACAGTTAGCCTGAAGACAGCTGCCAATTGTCTGGGTGGCCAAAATATTGCAATTATATATTTTTCTGTGATAGCAAAAGTCCGTCAGTTAAATTCAAATTCAAATTAAACCATCTGAACAAACTAAGCCTACTGACAAGGCTGAGTATATAACAAATAAGTACTAGATGAAATGTATAATTAAAACCATTCTGCCTTCACTACAATAACAAACAGCAAATTTTTGTTACACAATCCTCTAGTCAGTCTCCCCACCACTAAATGAACAGTTCTATCTCCAATTGTGTGCTTTAGAAGATACTGGCCTAACCCATATATCTAAAATAAAGAAAATCTAAATAATAAATTAGGTGAATTAAAACAGGATATAGAAAATAATACTATGCAGTTGGTAGATAAAATTAGCGACACAAATACGCTCATAAAGGCAGTAGAACCTACAATTGAAACAACATTGTATGAACAAACAGTTGTAATTGAAAATAACAGAGAACAGACATTCATAATTACGGATGATAATTCTAATGAAATAATTAACACTAGGGAAGAACGCAAAATAAAAATTAAACAATCATACCATGGCGGCGAAAATATCCAAATTATTGGTTATACACACAGTAGTAAAATAATTAAAGCACGATTGCAACAAATCACACGCAACGAGGATGCGCACAGCAATTATCAATTGAACGGTAATTATAATAATAATCACAATTATAATAGTAAAAACTACAGTGATTATTATTATACCACAAGACGAAGTGTGAAGAAGCGAACAGCTGTTTATGTAGGGTACACAGACTAATAAGCAATGCATTCGTCAAGAGAGAATAATTGAACATGCAGAGACACAAGCAAAGAGAGAATTCGTTTCATCGCAAACAAGTAAAAGTTGTTATGTTATATAACGTGTCGCTCCAAAAGCTTGGGGCTTCCCAAAAATAAATAAATTTGGGGAAGTTACATTATAATATATTGTAACAGTACAAATTACGAATTTGATATAAATTTGGGTAGCCCCACGTTCTTGGCGACAATTTATTTTTATAACACTACAATTTACAAATTTAAATGTAATTTAATTTGTGTTTGAGGAGCCCCACGCATTTGGAGCGCCAATTTATTTGTAACAACACAAATTGGAAATATAAATTTATTTTAAATTGTGGAGTGCCAAAATTTATATAACATTACTGGTAAAGTGTACCAACTAATGGAGTTTGGGTGTAATGGTAATAAGAATAGTCATTGATTGAATTGTAACGAGCTTTCATAATTTTATTTATAAACCACAAGCGTGTTTAAAAATCTCACTTACTTCGCCATAAATATTCATTATTGTCCGCTTGAAACGTTCAAATTTTGCAGTACATTTATCATTAAATAAATCTTATATTCTACAGTAACAAAGTTATATTCTAAATACTTATTTGTTAATATTAAAATTCGACTGCTCAGTCTGACAGTGTGCATTACTGCAATTTTTTTTTATATATAACTTTTAACTACGTTAATTTATGTATTGCATACATAGTAATCATTGATTGCTCTACAAACTTTAAAATAAAATTGAAATTGGCTAAATTAATCGTTAAACATCAAAGAAAATATTTTATTAAATTATTAAATTTTATTATTTATTAAATCAGATTCTCTGAACCACTTTATCTACATTTTACATAAACTCTTATTCATGTTTAAATTTCAAAATGTCTTTTAAATGTCTTTAGTCTCTCATTTAAAATTTATAAATGGATTATCTGTCATCTCGATTTTGTAGCTCACACTCATGTCCTCTGTTGATCCGTAGGTCCTCTTCTGATGGAGTTCCCTGCATGTTCCCAGGTTCCACTTGTCGTCCTCCGGTTACTCGTCTATCATGGTCCCATCTGGTTGATGTAGTATAGTGTGAGAGGTTGCTCTGCACCTGCTGCTGTAGTTCTAGCAGACGCCTCTATTGTTCAGCATAGTGTTCCTCTGCATGATGTAACATAGTAGCTTGTCTTCACTGACGGATGTTTGTGTGCGTAGACATCGTAAAGTATGTTCTATATTCGTATTCGGAAACAGATTAAGAGTTACTGTTTTGCACTTATGACGAACATAGCGTCCGTCTGCATATACTGTTCAATTAAAAAATTTAAAAATTCTCGTCGTCAATGGACAGAGTGTCCCGCCACTACTGAAGACTGATTGAGAAGAAGGCTGGCTTCACTCATGCCCTATTTATAAACAAGCATCGTACAGCTCCTGTTGGGACAGAATTCTGCCTGTTTGAAATTGTTCAGTGGCGTCAGTTCTCCCACTCTCGTCCAATTTCATATTTTCACACATTTCTGCCAATGGCAAAGTCTAATGTGACCTACAGGGTGCGGGTGAGATTCCAAACTTTCATGTTCGAACTGGCCTCACTCACACACATCACTTACTACTATACACACTCTCAGCGACAGTCGTGTGAGTGTTCAGGTCAGTTCTTGTCTGTCTATATTCCATATTTTTAACATAAACTCAGCTTTCAATCTCATACCTGCTTATTTATTACATATTTATAAATTTAATTTAAATATTTATTTTATCTATTAAATGCACAGTACAGCATATGATTATACTGTCGCAATATATATATATATATATATATACAATATATTTAATATTTATATGATTTTACCTCAAGATGTATTTGAAACATGAAACATGTTTATTTGGAACATGTTTCGGGACGCTTTGTGTTCCCATCCTCAGCCTTACTAGTTTTGAGTCTTGTGAAGTACTACTTGTGTGCTGGTTGGTTGTTGTTGTGGTATCCTGTTGGCCTTCGGCACTTTAAACTGGTATCATTGTGTGTAATTGTGGTGTATATATTAGTACTTTGTGTATTTTCTATGTTGAGTGCTTTGAAAATTGTGTCATGTTTTGTATTGATTTGTATTTGTTCAGGTATTAGTTTTTGTGTTTTATGTTTGTATATTTGTAAATTTTCCAAAATGTTCATTATGGTGCCTTTGTGTGGTATGTGTTTTATTAGTGTCATGTTGGTTATGTCTTGGAATTCATGTCCAGTGTTTATTGCATGTGTGGCCAAATTAGATTTATATATTTTTTTTTTTTTGTATGTGTTCAAAATATAACGTTTTTTTTTCAGTTGTTTTTTTGTTTGTCCTATATAACATTTATTGCAGTCTTGGCATTCAATTTTGTATATTCCATTGGTTGTTGTATTACCTTAGTTGTGTGGGTTATTTAGTTTTTGTAGATAATTTTTGTTAGTTTTGTATGCTATTTTAATGTCTGTGTTTTTAAACAGTTTTGTTAGCTTTGTCATTTTATTATTTATGTATGTGAATGTAGCCTATTTTTTATTGTTGTTATTATTTTTGTTTTCTTCATTTTGATTAACTCTTAATTGTTCAGTTTTTATTTTATATTTGGTTTTATTTTCTATTTTGTTTACAGTATTTTTATTATATCCATTTTCATAACCAATTTGGTAAATTATATTTCTTTCTTTGTCTGTTTCTTGTTTGTTTAGGGGTATTTTGTACATTCTGTTGAATAGTGAATAGAATGCTTAATGCTTGATGCCTTTACTTGGTGAAAATCCATTGTAAATTATATTAAAAAAATAAAACAATAAAATAGTTTTAGTGATTTTAACTCGTCATTTATTAAAATTATAAATCCATGACAGCTGTTTCGGCAGCACAGTGCCTTCATCAGATGGTGTAAGCTGACTAATTTTCGTACAATACAGAATATTGTTTAGAGAGTAATAGTAATCTCGTGTCAATACGATTTAATACACATTACACAAACATATAACATAACATAAACCAAGTCTATTTATACAAATTAAGCAAAGGCGAGCTATTTAGATCTAACTGATCATTTAATAATACATTTAAATATTTGTGTTTATTAATTTCAAGGGTTTCTAATAAATCAAGCTTTGGACCTTTATCAGATAAATGTAAAATTTTAAAATTGTCATTATAACTATGGTCTTTTTCTAACAGGTGATTTGCATAATTTGATTTGCCATCATTATATCTAAAACTATAATTGTGACCATACATTCTTTTTTCGAAAGATCGACCTGTTTGTCCAATATAGACTTTATTACAAGACCCACAGGATAATTTGTATACACCAGACTTTTGCAATTTATCTGTTTTACTCTTATTATTTTTAATATATTTTCCCAATGAATACTGCGTCTTAAAAGCTATATTTACATTCTTTTGTGTGAAATGTTTACCAATATTATCAGAAGCAGAACCTATGTAAGTGAGAGTGTGATATCTTTTAATCTGTGTTGAGGGAGGGTAAACTAGTTTTAAAGCTTGTGAATAAAATTTTTTATTTAATAAGTGATCTATGAGGCTAGGTTGGTAACCATTGTTGACAGCTATTTGTTTAATAATGTTAAGTTCTAATTGGAAATTTGAGTCTGATAATGGAATACTAACTAGTCTGTGGACAAAACTGTGAAAAGCGGCCAATTTATGTGAGTATGGATGTGTGGAAGTATTGTGTATTGTCATATCTGTATGTGTAGGCTTATGAAAAATACCGAAGTTTAATTTATTATTGCATTTTGTTATTGTAAGGTCCAAAAAATTGATGCTATTGTTATCTTCTAATTCTATGGTAAATCTAATATTTTTGTGTAAATTGTTAATAAAATTAAGAAAGATCTGTAATTGTCTACGTGTACCTATAAAAATTGCTAAAATATCGTCCACATATCTATACCAAAAAATAAACAATTTGAAATAAGGGTGTGCTCTAATTTTAGTTTCTATATAGTCCATAAAGATTTCAGCTGCCAAAGGGCTAAGTGGGTTTCCCATTGCAAGCCCTTCTTTGCCAATATAGATCTTTCCATTAAATTCAAAGTAGTTTTGATTAAGGCAAATCTTCAGTAAATTCAAGATATCCTCTCTCATAATGGGGTTATTACAATTTATAGTTAATAAATTTTCTACAATATCTATTACATCAGTCGGTGGAATACTCGGAAACAAATTTTTTACATCAAATGATAATAAAATAGCTTTGTCTGGGATATGTGAATCTTTAATTCTGTTAATTAAGTCTAGTGAATTTTTAATACTATGTGTTGATTGAAATTTGCATTGTGTTTGTATAATCTTAATTAGTCTTTTAGATAATTTAACAGAAGGAGCAGTTACATATGATACCACTGGTCTAATCGAATGGTTATCCTTATGCAATTTAATTAAAGAGTAAAGCTTTGGTGGCCGAGGATGCATTACTGACAAAAAATCCACATCTCGATTATCAAAGAAAGAACAATTCTTTATAGCCTGTTTAACATCTATCTGAAATTTAAAAGTCGGGTTAATATCAATGGGTTCAAAAGAGTTCAAACATTCAAGTGTCTTGTTTACATATTCGCCTTTGTCAATAGCAATAACAGTATTGCCCTTGTCAGCGCGGGTAAATATTATATTATTAACTACAGATTTTCTCTTAATTGAATTGATGGCTAGTCTATTTTTATTGTTAAATGGTGGAGTCTTGTAACGGTACAGAATTGTGTGCTACCCCAGTATATTATACAAATATTATATTATTTGTTACTGATTCAATGTATTTTTAAATTCTTCGTATTGTTTAAATTAGCAGCCATCCTTACTATTTCTTTTATGAATTTGCTAACATTTTATGAATTTGCTAAGGTTGTTTAAGACCTGAAGATGTCAGTAATGACGAAAAGCTTAGTCGAACAATAAAAAATTATAGCAGTTAGCAAATTCATAAAAGAAATAGTATTTTTAAATTGTCACCAAAGTAGTCCAAAACGAAATAACTAACTTGTTTAATAAACCAGAAGTATTTGTTTGAATATAAATTGCGTATTTATATTGGTACCGGTCACCTCAAATAATCCTTTCTGCAGCTGTGTTCGTCTGTAGAACCTTGGAGAAGAACCCTAAGGTAAGAGTTTACCCTAAGGTAAGTTGAAATAACTTATAGAGTTTCAGTCTTAATTTGTTTAGCATAAAGAGAAGTTAATTTATCCGCTACAATGCATTTGTTCAATGGTATTGATTTGGAATTTTCATGAAATTTATTGTACTTATTACAAACTAACTCACAATCCACACCTAAAATTGCAAACTCTTTTTTATAATTTGACGGTTGTATATTAGATTTGAAACCCTTTTCGATCAGTTTAGTTTCATCACTATTAAAGGTTACGTTGGTCAAATTCATAAAACATTGATAAAATATATGGTTAGAAAATTTGTTATTATGCCCGCATTGTCTATTATTATAATAATTACCGCTATTACTAACCTTAAATATTTTCAACTTGTTTAACTTACGTAACTGATTTAAAAAAATTGAAATTAATAAACACAAATATTTAAATGTATTATTAAATGATCAGTTAGATCTAAATATCTCGCCTTTGCTTAATTTGTATAAATAGACTTGGTTTATGTTATGTTATATGTTTGTGTAATGTGTATTAAATCTTATTGACACGAGATTACTATCGCTCTCTAAACAATATTCTGTATTATATTGTACGAAAATTAGTCAGCTTACACCATCTGATGAAGGCACTGTGCTGCCGAAACAGCTGTCATGGATTTATAATTTTAATAAATGACGAGTGAAAATCACTAAAACTATTTTATTGTTTTATTTTTTTAATATAATGAATAGAATGCTGCCATTTTATGTTGTGGTGGGTGGTCAGAATGGTTAGGTATAATGATGTTAGTGGAAGCTGGTTTTCTGTTATTGCATATTGTAGGTGGTTATTGTATCTTGTGATGGTTATGTCTAAATAGTTGATTTTGTTATGTTTTTCTTTTTCTTCTGTGAATTGTATTTTTGGATATATGTTATTGAGTTGTTTTAATATGTTATCTGTATTTGATACATATAGCCCATCATCTACGTATCTTATCCATATGGCATTTGGATCAAATTAATTTATAATATTTTGTATTTTGGTGTCTATGTGTTGTAAGAATATTTCTGCTATTATGCTAGAAAATGGAGATCCCACTGCCAAACCTTCTTCTTGTTGATAAATTTTGTTATTGAATTCAAAGTAATTTTGTTTTAGTATTAGTTGGAGGCTATTTTTTATTTCAGTTATGAATGTGTGTCTTCATTTTGTGTTTTAAGTTTGTTTATTATTATTTCTATTGTTTCATCTACTGGGATGTTGGTGTACATATTTGTGATATCATATGATGTGAAAAATGTGTTTTTATCTATATTTATTACTTTTAGTTTGTCTATTAATTTGTATGTATTTTTTATGTTATGATAATTATTTGTTAGATGGTTACTTTTAGTTTTTGTGCTATTATTTTTGCTATTTTGTATGTAGGTGCTTTTTTGAAGTTGATTAATGGTCATATTCGGTTGGTTAATTTGTGTATTTTTTTTTTAATAGGCTATTCATTTTAGGTGGTTCTGAATTATTATTTATATATATGTCTGTATTTTTATTGTTAAAATGATTTTAGCTGTTTTTAATAGTTTTATTGTTTGTTTAAGATATTTTTCTGTTACAAATATATTTTTATATTTATAATTTATATTTACATTTATATTTATATATTATATACATCAAGAAATAGACTGTAGCAAAAAGTCTTTGAAAAAAAATATATATATATATATATTTTGTAACATAACAACCCCAAATTTATTTATTTTTGGGAAGCCCCAAGCTTTTGGAGCGACAAGTTATATAACATAACAACTTTTACTTGTTTGGTTTGGGTGTAATTGTAATAACAAGACAATGTTACAAAGTTTTAAATGTTTACATAATTTAATTATCAACCTCTTTACTTATTTCGGCAATACACAAAAATATTCATTATTCATCGCTTGTGCGATCTTATGTATGTGATTTATGTGAACAATTTATGTCTAAACAGTTTATACACACATCTTATTATCTACTCGTAATTATCTATTTCTGCTCTCGGCTTACTCATTTAGTGTGGCCATCTTTTGCAATTGCTTATCAATTTACAAGGAATTTACTTTTGTTTCAATTATTTCTTTAATTTTTACTTGGCTTTAATTCTCTTTTAAATTTATAGCATATGCATTATTCTTTTAGCAATTAAAGACTCTACTAATTATTCTACTTTACTTCACTTTAAAAATCAAGCATTGCTCTCTCATAGCATTTACATTATTCCAATATTACTTTCTCAACATGAGACGTTATTCTAAATTACAATAAGACTTTACATTATATGTACAATTTAAATTCTGCTAGCAACAGTTGGAATGTCTTTCATTCTAGTTTCAATATTGTCTTCCAATTGTCTATTTATTATTATGGTTTGTTATCACCTTGTTTGATGTGGCAACTTCAGTGTGTCCTTTTCCGGTCCTCGAGTCCTCTCCCAGTCCTTCGTGTCCTTGGATTCTCTTCCAGTCCTTGTTCCAGTCTTTCATGTCCTCGCGTCCTCTGGTCCTCTCCCAGGCTACCACTGCTTGTCTTTCTTAGTTGTTGTTGGCTCTGCTCACATCATGGGTTGTAGGTGTGTCCATCGAACCTCTGTTCTGCCTCACAAGTCATCAGGTGACACTTCCTGTAGATTTACGATCACGTAGTTGACTGACATAGCCTCCTACGGCAACGGTTGAATATAGAAGAAGGAACTTTTTTAGCGCGACGTGGTATTTACAGCCAGGTCGTGCAAAAGCTCAAGTCTGAACAATTTTCATCTTGTCAGAGTTTGTCGAAGCATCTTTAACCCCACTCTGGTTCAATTCACTAATTTCGCCTATCTTCGCAAATTACAAAGTCTGTTTCACACTACATGATGCTCAATAGATTGCTAATTTTTATATGTTTACTATACGTAAATTACACTTCTTTATTGTAATTATAAAAAGAGCTATTCACTTTTTACTTATAGTAATTGCACTTTCCGTCACTTTGTCACGGTCTTTTAACCCTTTGTTCACCTTTATTTTCTACACCCTCTGGTGTCTTTCATTTTACAATATCGTACATATTTTTCTTATAATTAAAATAAAACATAAATTCTATCAATATCTGGAAAGGAATGGTTACTGTTCAGGAACAGACAGGCTTCACACACACAAATCAAATACACGTGTACACAATGTTAGCCAGAGGTGCGTGTACATGCATTAATTGTGCGTTCCCTATTTTTTTAAACAATCCAGCTTGCAATCTGAATCATGTCTATTCCATAGCTTTATTTATTTGTATTAATCATTTATTTATTTTTGCAATGCACAGTACCATATCTGTTTGTACTGTTGCATTATTTCCCTGCTTGGTGAAAAAATTTTGTTTATTAATTTTTTTTTTATTTAAAAAAACATTTATTTATTTTATGTGTGAATAATAATGAATATGTGATTCTGCTACTTTACCCTTATTTGGTGGGTTTGAGCAATATTCCCCCCTTTTATGCATGTAAAGTGGACGCTTTGTTGTAGTACACCCGCTTCAGTTGTTCAACTTTAATCGTCCTATTAACCCAGTTATTTATGAACGGAATTTTCTCAGAGAGCTGGCGTGATATTTACTTACCTCCCTTTCTCTTGCGCTGTCATACACTATGAATGTCTGTTTGCCAACTTGTCGTACTAGTGTATATGGTCCATCATACAACCTGAAAAATTTTTTAGCTGTATTGTCAACTCTTTTTCCTACTGGATTAGTCTTTAATAATACCTCTTCTCCAAATGCAAACTTTTGTAACTTATGTATTCTGTTGAACTACTCTACTCTCTTGTTACCTTTTTCTCTTATTCTTCTCATTCTTCTCTTCGCATTCTCTACTTTAACGCTGATTGGAATTTGTACGTTTTGATTGGCAGGTTTTTGTATATACTTCCTCCAAAATCTCTCGCGTTTATGATCTTCTTCTATTTCTAATGATGTGTAACTTGTTGTTTCACTGTAGTTCTTGTTCATAGCCTTTTCGAAGAATGGTAAATACTCTGCCCATCTGTTATGCTGGTTATGGCAGTAAATCTGTAGATATTTACCTAACTCCTTGTTTACCCTTTCTGCTAGATTTCCTTGTGGATGTCTAATAGCTGTGAGGATGGTTTTAATTCCATTTTCTCTTAATGTTTGGTGCCAAACTTCACTCTGGAATTGTACGCCTTGGTCACGCAAGACCTTTTTCACTTGCCAAATGCTGGAATATATTTATTGAGTAGTATCTTCAGTACAGATTTTGTTGTAGGTCGCATAACTGGATACAGGTGAACTGCTTTGAAAAACACATCTATACAGACAAGTATGTGCTTAACTCCCTGACTTGATCTCGGTAGAGGTCCCAGAAAGTCCACTGTAACTAACTCTCCTCTATCTTCCTTCTGAATACTCTACATTTCAACATATATGTGAAGATTTGGCTGTTTTGCGGTTTGACATTCATAACACTTCTTCAACTCTTTTTTTAACCTTCCTAAACATACTATTAAAAGTGAAATCTTCATGTAGACATAAATAACATTTCAAAGCTGATGCATGTGCTAGGCTTTCATGTACGGGTTTTATTAATTTATGCAACATTTCATTTGATAATACTACCTTCCAATCTTGCTTTACCAATTTGAAGAGAATATTGTTGTGTATTTCATATTGAACGGGTAGTTGATCTTGACTCTTTTTATTTCTTATGGTAATATCCTGTTCCTGTTCCTCCGCTAAATTCTGCAACATTCTTCTTACTTCCTGACTAGCTTCCCATCTGATGGATAAAAGTCGTACTTCTCTGTTTTCGTCCTCGTAGATCTCCTCACACTCTTCCGTGATGTATCTACTTAACGTATCTGCCACACTGTTATCTCTCCCTTTGCAATATTTGATTGAAAATGAGTATTCCCCGATGGCTAGAATCCACTGTAATAAACGTACATTCGTTACTTTGCATTTCAGCAAAAATGATAATGCTTGATGATCCGTATGTATTTCAAAGTGAGTACCATAAATATAATACCTAAACTGTTTGAGAGCGTAGGCTATGGCAAGTATCTCTTTCTCCGATGTTGAGTAATGCTTTTCTGCTCCTTTGAAAACTCTGATTATGTAGGCGATAACTCTGTGTTCTCCCTGAGAATCCTGTTGATATAGAACACTTTCCATGGCGTAATCACTGGTATCAGAATAAATCACAAACTTTCCTCTACTTTGAGGGTGATGTAGCATGATGTTCTCAACGAATAATGTTTTCACTTGGTCGAAGGCTTCTTGATGCTTCTTCTCCCATCGCCATTTCTGTCCTTTCTTTGTTAATTCTAACAAAGGTTGCGTTCTCTTAGCATACAACGGTGCAAATCTTCTGTAGTATCCTGTTAGTCCTAAAAATGCTCGTAACCCCTTAAGGTTTCCAGGTGAGCGAAAATTTGTTATACTGGATATCTTGGTGGGCTCGGGTTGTATACCTGAGGATGAGATAATGTGTCCTAGGAAATGAATGGAAGTTTTTAGGAATTCACATTTGTTTAGGTTAAGGGACATGTTGGCTTGCCTAAACTTATGGAATATTATACCTAGATTATTTATGTGTTCTTCAAACGTTTTTGATATTACAAGAATGTTGTCTACAAATATCATAGTATACGGTTCTACTTCTGGTCCTAGTGTTCTCTCTAGACACTTCACAATAGCTGCCAAAATCGTGCTTAATCCAAATGGAACGACTTTATGCTGGTAACATTTGTTTTTGTACAGGAAGGCAGTAAATTTTCTATCTTCTTTTCTTATCGGAATTTGCCAAAAACTTGAGCGTGGATCCAGCTTCGTTAAGTAACGTTATCCTTCACATTTTGTAAACAACTCGTCCGCATTAGGCGCGCAGTCATACTCTTTCATAATGATGCTGTTCAGCTCCCTCATGTCTAGGCATAGGCGAATATCCCCACTTTTCTTCTTCACTACCACTAGAGGATTTAAGAAGTTGCTGTTGGATCGTTCTATTACGTTATTTTCCAACATGCGATGAATTTCTGTTTCTACCTCTTCCTCATAGCACATTGGGGTCGGATATGTCCTCCTGACGAATTTTGTTGGGTCTGATACAGTTATTGAGTGTTCGTATACTGCCGTCTGCGTCAGTGCTTCGTTGAATACGTATATCTTCATATTCTTCAATTAAGTTGTGAAGCTGCTCTTCTTCCTGTACTGATATTTTGTGATTCGTCGTATTCACAAATTGAGTTGGTACACATTGTATCGGTGGTTTAGACAAAACAATAGGTGTCTCACTTACCTTATTTTGCTCTTTATCTTCATTCATATTTACCTCATACTGAGTGCCCTTATAATTACACTCTATCTTATTCTTATTAATATTTATCTTAGCATCAAGTACATTCAAAAATCAATTCCTAAAATACCGTTGTATATTAA
Organism: Magicicada septendecula; assembly: GCA_034769895.1. NCBI lineage: Eukaryota > Metazoa > Arthropoda > Insecta > Hemiptera > Cicadidae > Magicicada > Magicicada septendecula. Next base: position 65,467,866 of record CM068376.1, read on the forward strand.
TTTATTCATAATAATCATGGGGTATGTTATTTCTAACTTTTTATATGTCATCGTTACATACACCTGTTGTTTAACTCTTTCTCTTTTTTTTATGCCTGTTGTGATGTTCATATTATTTACGGGTAACATAGCCGTATTTTAAAAATATTTCTTATTTCGCTGTACCCATGCAGCATTTAAAACTGACAGCTGACTCCCTGTGTCTACTAACATTTTTATATCATGATTATTAATTCGAACGTTGACAATGGGACATTGTGTGTGTTTCTCACTTTGCTTTACATCCTGGTCGGTACTTAGTAGCTCGTCATGTATGTCACTAGGGTATATATTGTTTATTGTAAAGCGCTGTTTCCGTCTGCTATGTCATTGTGTAGACGTTGACGGCTTATCGTCCACTTCCGTTGTTCCTCACTGCGTTGAATTGTTGCCGCCTCCCTTTACTGCACTTACTACTTTGTCGTACAGCTTTGGGAAATATTTTCATGATGCGGGCCAAATATGCCCTCCCTTGTTGCCATTACGGTCTCGTCGTTCAGTTTCTCTCCGCTTCTCTTGGCTTCTCTCACCAGTTTTTGTTACAGTCGACTGACTTATATTATCATTTGATTGGGTGTGTGTGTGTGTGTGTGTGTTGTGCAGCTGTGGTTTATAATTAGCATTATAATTATCATAGTTATAACTAACATGTGGTTGAACATTGTGCTTTGTATTACTACCTTGCGTGATATTTTCTGCTTGTGTGACTAGTATTAAAAATTCTTCAACTGTTTTAATACCTTGGATATATACAGCTAATTGGATATCTCTTGAAAAATGGTAAGACAACTTGGAAATTATTTCGTATTCTGAAAATTTAGGTTTAATGTGTTTCACTCTTTCTATTTGAGCTATTGTATATTGTTCAATGCTTTGACGACCATGCTTACTGAATTTACCATATTCAAGCTGATCACATACTTGACGTTGTATATGTATGTTCCAGTATCTGTTTTCAAAAGCATCGCGGAATTGTCGATACGTAGTAATGTTATCTCGAATTATAGAACACCATTGGCTTCCAGAATCTTTAAAATGTCGAGTAACGAAGTCGATCTTTTCATTATCGTCTATCGCACTACCTATCTTCTCCATCATCTCTTTCTCAATATTCACCAAAAATTCCATGCTATTTTCCCACTTGTTACCTGCAAATGTTATTTTATTTCTTTCTTCTATCGGCGACGAAAACATCATTATCTGCGTCGGCCGTCTGCGAAGTTCCTCCCTAAGTTGCTTCATTTCACTCCAGACTTCTTCCTTCATATGGGATACCTCTCCAGAACAGTCTTTTGCAGTCTTGGATGCCTCGTCTATTTTGTCTTCTATAATTGTGGTACGAGTTTCTATTTCAATTGTCTTGCTAGTTGTCACTTGTAACATTTCATTAACCGTCTGTATCTTATTATCTTGTTCTTGTTTTATCACTGTTAATTTTTCATTTAAATTATCATTTATTTGTTTCTGCGCATCTTTCAGATCTTTTCTCCCTTCAAGATGTAATTCTTTTTGTTTATTTTCTAATCTAATAACTTGCTCGTGTAGGACTTGCCTAAATTTGCCCTCGAGTGTATCAATACGTGTATTCTTGTCATCAATTTTTCCTAGCAATTGCTTATTACTATCAGCTATATTTTGTTTTAATTCCTCTTTCAAATTTATATTATCTTGCTTCAATTGGACAGTATCTAATTTCAATTGGACAGTATCTAATTTCAATTCTTCCAAACTTTCGACTATTTTTATAGTATCCTGCTTCATTTCACTCATATTCTGTTTTAAACTTTCGGTTTGTTTATATTAAATTCTTTTAATTCGTCTATTCTAGCATTTAAATTTTCTGCCTGTTTTGTGCTTAATTCATCTACCCAGCCATGCATGATATTTTCAAGTGCTTCCATATCCAAGCCTCCTGGTGCTGCCATATTGAAATTTTATTTTGTATTTATTTATTTATTATTTATGTTTTAGAATATTTATGGAACCGAATTACTAATTTTATTTATTTATTTATTATTATTATTAATTATTATTATTCCTAATATTACAATTACACCTTTAAATGATATACATTCGTTGAGCGCCAGTTGTGTCGTAATACACAACAAAATAAAATATACGAGAATATTTCGTATGAATCTTAACTGTTATACATATACGTTTACCACACTTGTATTTATAGAGCGTACATTTAGCTATAAGAAATATAAATAGTTAAATGGTCGTGTCTGGCCTCACGTTCACGGCGACAAATTATGTACAACTTAACTTATTCAATGTAATTTAATTTGTGGAGCCCCACGATTTTGGAGCGCCAAATTATGTAACATAACAATCCCAAATTTATTTAAATTTGGGAAGCCCCAAGCTTTTGGAGCGATAAGTTATATAACATAACAACTTTTACTTGTTTAGTTTGGGTGTAATTGTAATAACAAGACAATGTTATAAAGTTTTTAAATGTTTACATAATTAAATTATCAACCTCTTTACTTATTTCGGCAATACAAAAAAATATTCATTATTCATCACTGTGCGATCTTATGTATGTGATTTATGTGAACAATTTATGTCTAAACAGTTTATACACAAATCTTATTATCTACTCTTAATTATCTATTTCTGCTCTCGGCTTACGCATTTAGTGTGGCCATCTTTTGCAATTGCTTATCAATTTACAAGGAATTTACTTTTGTTTCAATTATTTCTTTAATTTTTACTTGGCTTTAATTCTCTTTTAAATTTATAGCATATGCATTATTCTTTTAGCAATTAAAGACTCTACTAATTATTCTACTTTACTTCACTTTAAAAATCAAGCATTGCTCTCTCATAGCATTTACATTATTCCAATATTACTTTCTCAACATGAGACATTATTCTAAATTACAATAAGACTTTACATTATATGTACAATTTAAATTCTGCTAGAAACAGTTGGAATGTCTTTCATTCTAGTTTCAATATTGTCTTCCAATTGTCTATTTATTATTATGGTTTGTTATCACCTCGTTTGATGTGGCAACTTCAGTGTGTCCTTTTCCGGTCCTCGTGTCCTCTCCCAGTCCTTCATGTCCTTGGATTCTCTTCCAGTCCTTGTTCCAGTCTTTCATGTCATCGCGTCCTCTGGTCCTCTCCCAGGCTTCCACTGCTTGTCTTTCTTAGTTGTTGTTGTCTCTGCTCACATCATGGGTTGTAGGTGTGTCCATCGAACCTCTGCTCTGCCTCACACGTCGTCAGGTGACGCTGACTGTAGATTTACGATCACGTAGTTGACTGACATAGCCTCCTACGCAACGGTTGAATATAGAAGAAGGAACTTTTTTAGCGCGACCTGGTATTTATAACCAGGTCGTGCAAAAGCTCAAGTCTGAACAATTTTCATCTTTTCAGAGTTTGTCGAAGCGTCTTTACCCCCACTCTGGTTCAATTCACTAATTTCGCTTATCTTCGTGAATTACGAAGTCTGTTTCACACTACACGATGCTCAATAGATCGCTAATTTTTATATGTTTACTATACGTAAATTACACTTCTTTATTGTAATTATAAAAGAGCTATTCACTTTTTACTTATAGTAATTGCACTTTCCGTCACTTTGTTACGATCTTTTAACCCTTTGTTCACCTTTATTTTCTACACCAGAGGGTGTCTTTCGTTTTACAATATTGTACATATTTTGCTTATAATTAAAATAAAACAAAATCTACAAGCATGCATGAATTGTGCGTTCCCTATTTTTTTAAACAATCCAGCTTGCAATCTGAATCATGTCTATTCCATAGCTTTATTTATTTGTATTAATTATTTATTTATTTTTGCAATGCACGGTACCGTATCTGTTTGTACTGTCGCAATATATATATATATATATATATATATTTCAATCATTTTCTGCTACAGTCCGTTTCTTGATGTATATAATACTTTAATATTTATAACTAAATTTACCTCAAGATATACTTTTATACGATCAAAGTATATCTTGAGGTAAATTTAGTTATAAATATTAAAGTAATATATATATATATATATATCATGAAATATAATTATTTCTGCAGGTAGTTGTAATGTATGGTTTCACTTCACCTGACACATTTTTCACTGAATATATCAGTATCTTCAGAGGTTTGTAAATGAATTAACAAATGAAATATCTGTTAATTAACTAACAACTTGGAAAATATAACAAAATGATATATTCATACACATGAGCTACAGTTTAATAAAACATGGATGTACAATGAGTATGAGTATAAAAAATGAATTAGTTGAACTCTTCATTAGTAGTAACACATAATTTTGTATCCAGTGTTATATACTAAATACTTGTATTTTGTACATATGAAGCAATTATACATACCCCTTTAATATCAATGTTTGGAAAACGTCTAACAATATACTTGATGGATGATTCAAGCGTTTTGTCTGACAAAAAAGCTGGTTTTGATTTGGCATCACCGCAAGCCTAAACAAACACAAATAATTTTAACTATATATTATGATTAGAGATCACAGCAAACTTTGTAGCAATTGCATAAGCACTAAACTAATATTTCTTAGTAATTATTAATATAAATTGGTCCCAATTTTAGAAAATAGTTTGGAGGAATTGCAGAGTGGCTTTAGATCAGGGAGAAGTGTGCAGGATCACATTTTTACTCTGCAACAGATAGCTGAGAAGTCGATACAACAAGATAAATTGGTATGTTTGGCTTTTATTGATCTTGAGAAGGCTTTCGATAGTGTGCCTAGAGCAAAAATATGAGAAAGTTTAAAGAATAGAGGAATAAGGAGTAAAATAATTAAGGTAGTACAGAGGTTATACAAAAATAATGTAGTTGTCTTGTTTGTTCATCATCTTCTTTCACAGCAGTACTTTATATATAATATAGAAACTTTCTCATGTGAAAAATAATGTTAATTATGTAACTGGTAAAAATATGAGGTCGTTAGGATTTACAACAAACTATGGATTAAGGCAAGGAGGTGGACTGAGTCCGACATTATTCAACTTGTATATGGATGACATTATTAAGAAGTGTTCACTGAAGGTTAAGAAAATGCATGTTGGATACAGGAACTTGCGAAGTATAGAAGTAGCAGAAGGGGCTTTTGCGGATGATGTAGTGCTAATGGCTACAAGTGAAAGGGCGTTACAGGGTAATTTGAATATATGGAATAAAGTTCTACAGGAAAAAGGGATGAAAATAAATAAGACCAAAACAAAGGTAGTGGTAATGGGGGAGAAAATAATAAATATAGAGATTGGAGGAGTGAAGATAGAACAAGTCAAACAATTCAAATATCTAGGGGTTATAATAGACAGTAATGGGAAACAAGAAGCTGCATTAAATGAAAGAATTTAAAAGGCAATAAAAGTACACTATGCATTAAACAATAGATTTATAAATAAGAAGGAGATATCAAGAAAAAAGAAAATGAGTGTGTATAAAACAGTATATAGACCGGTTTTAACATACAGCTGTGAGACGTGGGTGCTATCCAAAAGCCAAAAAAGTAAAATCCAGGCGGCAGAAATGAAATATCTTAGGAGAGTAATAGGAGTAACAAGGAAGAACAGAGTTAGGAATACACAAATAAGAGAGGATCTGGAAGTGATATCGATTCTGGATTTTATTGAACAAAGACAACTATGCTGGTGGGGACACATGCAGAGAATGGATAGTGATAGAATGGTAAAACAGGTTTGGGAGGCAAAATCAGGGGGGAGAAAGAAGAGAGGAAGACCGCGACTGACTTGGGATGGAATGATGGGAAACATTTTGAGAGAAAGAGGCTTGGGCTGGAGAGAAGGAAGACATTGTCAATGGATAGAGTAAGATGGAAAAAATTTGTATATAGAGTGTAGTTGATGTACTTATCATATATTGATGTAACCCGACACCAATATGGTATAAGGGTATTTTGATAATAAAATTAATTATTAACATTGGTTTTACTTTCACTGTAAACTTACTTGGTTTATTCACTCAGACGACGTTTCGGAGTGGTGTTCTCCTTCTTCAGTGAGTTCGGATACGGAATGTGCCAAGTTGTTGGTAATTTTATGTGTAACGGTTTTTTTTTTGTTAACACGTGTGGGGGTGGAGGTGGAGGGGATTGGCGTCGGAGTTTGAATTGTTGTATGTGTTGTTTATTACTGTGTCGAATAGTGTGTTTGATTTAAATTGTAAATGGTCATTGAGTATGTTGTTTGGTTGTGTTTTGTTGTGTTTGTATATTTCAAATTGTTCTGTGGTGTTAAGTTTATGGCTTTTGGGTAGGTAGTGTAAGATTTCTAGGTTGTTTTTTATATTGGTATAACTGTGGTTTTCTGTCTGGATGTGTGTAGCAAATGTGGATTGTATGTTATTAGTGGTTAGTGCTTTGGTGTGTTCAGAAAATATGGAAGAAAAAGATCTTCCTGTCTGGCCTATGTAGAACTTGTTGCAATCATTGCATTTTAATTTATATATGCCTGTTTTGTTGTATGTGTCAATGTCTTTGTTTGTGCCATTGACGTATCTTTTGATGGTGTTGTTGGTTCTGTATGCTATTTTGTAGTTGTATTTTCTGAATGTGTTAGCAATTCTGTGTGTGTTTGAGTTGTAGTATGTGAGTGTGATGTATTTGTATTGTTGTGTGTTGTTTTTATTTTGTGGTTTGTTGTTTTTGTTTTGGATCTGTCTATGTAATCTGTTTATTAAATCCGGGTTGTACCCATTTTTTAGTGCTATGTATCTTATGGTGTTAAGTTCTTCTTTATAGTCTTGTGTATTCAGTTGTATTTTAGTGAGTCTTTGTCGCATATGGTTGAAGGCTGCCTGTTTATGTTGTGTTGGATGGTTTGATGTGTTGTGGATGACCATGTCAGTTGTGGTTGGTTTTCTGTAGATTTTATATGTGTGGGTATTGTTTGTTTTGGTGATTGTTACGTCTAAAAAGTTTATACAGTTTTTTTTTTCAATTCTATGGTAAATTTGAGTTTGAGGTGTATCGTGTTAATGTACTTGTGGAATTTTTCTACTTGTCTTTTATTGCCTCTGTATAATAATAATATGTCGTCTACGTATCTGTGCCAATATATGATTTTGTTGGTATATTTGTTGTTATGTATTAGATGTTCTTGTTCTATGTGGTGTATAAATATTTCTGCTAGGATACCCGATATGGTTATATGGTTATAACCGATATCTTTGGTTATTTGCGTTATTGTTTTCGAAAAAAAAATTTTCAGTTTTATTGTTGAGTTCTTGTTTGTTCATTATGACTGTTATGTTCCCTTTGTCAGCTTTTACAATAGGCGTATATAAATTAAAATGCAATGATTACAACAAGTTCTACATAGGCCACACAGGAAGAGTCACTAACCACTAATAACATACAATCCACATTTGCTACACACATCCAGACAGAAAACCACAGTTACACCAATATAAAAAACAACCTAGAAATCTTACACTACCTACCCAAAAGCCGTAAACTTAACACCACAGAACAATTTGAAGTATACAAACACAACAAAACACAACCAAACAACATACTCAATGACCATTTACAATTTAAATCAAACACACTATTCGACACAGTAATAAACAACACATACAACAATTCAAACTCCGACGCCAATCCCCTCCACCTCCACCCACACAACCTGTTAACCAAAAAAAAAGTTACACATAAAATTACTGACAACTTGGCACATTCCGTATCCGAACTCACTGAAGAAGGAGAACCCCACTCCGAAACGTCGTCTGAGTGAATAAACCAAGTAAGTTTACAGTGAAAGTAAAACCAATATTAATAATTATTGTGTGTAAACAAAGAAGTGATGAACACTCAAATTAATTTTAATATTTCTTGATGTCATGTTCGCTTTCAGCCATGCTTGTGACTTTTAAAACCTAATTTTCTGTAGCCTCTCTCACAGATACAATAGCTCACAAACTTTAAACGCTCATGAATACAATTTAATCCATAGCAGATCCATGGGGAATAAAAGCAGGGAAATCATCTCCCAAATTGATTTTTTTGTCCAGAAATCTGTTTTATTTTGAAAACAATCAAAAAAGCTGTTCACGAATAGTTAAAAAAAGAATGCTGTACAAACAATGCAACTGAAAAAATTTCTTATAATTATATATTGTTCCCTAAATACCTTTCTGAATCTAATTTAATTTTCTTGATAGGCACTTAATCTTAGATAATACATCTTACTCACACAAAAATGTTGAAGAGAGTGATAGGCTATCACAACGACATTATAGCTGTAGCATATGTCAGATGGTTGATGGCATTATTTTTCTTGTTTTAACGATGTGCTCCAGGAAATGGATGTCTTACCGTTCCTGCTGGCTGAGGATGAGGAAGCACATGAAGAAACTAATCAATATTGTTTTCAGTGATACAGCAATAATTCCAACTTTATGCTACTGCCAGGAGCATGTTAGATACATGAGTGTATCTACCATATAAATACCTATGTGATATAAAATATTCCAGGACATTAACAGTTTTCATATGTGTACGGTGACATGAGTGATAAACTAACATACACACATTTCTCTTGCATTTCTATCAACTGTTAATGATATATAAATTCCTTACACTGATCAAGCCGTTAACTTCGACTTAATTCAGAAATCAGATACTAAGAAGTGCCCACTGTCACTGGACTGTAGATACTAAGTATATTGACACACATACAAAGGCATAGAGGGTTCCAAGTCAGCAGCCGCCCCAGCTGCCATCACTAGAGGGAGACCACTGCTCCTCATTTACCTGCTGGTCACTTGAATATAACTCCAGGCCAGCAATCTTTTTATAAATGCCCAGGTTTCCCACATTTATAACACTTGGTCTTCCATTGCATTGTGATACTGAAAGTTATGTCTTTATTTATTCTCTGTCATCTATGTCACTGCAGACTGTTATTGCACAGTTTTATCACAGGTCCAATACGACATTAATTTGATGGCCTCAAACTGTAGTACATGTACAAGGCATTAATCTGGTGTCTAGCCAGTTGTAACACTTGCTATAGTATGTGATGTCTGACTCCGTCAATCAATGTCTGCATTGCAAACCACATTTGTAAATCCTCTGGTGGTTCAGATAAGGCAACATACTGAGACTGTTGATCTATGCTTCGAACTTTTGACAACTCTGTCTGGTACGCTGTCTTACTTTCGTTGAGCATAAACAGTAGACATGCAAAACAAAACTGTAATGGAAGAATTGCTTACTGTATTAATCAAAATAAAACCAAGACTGATTCACAATGGCTGTAATTGCATAGCTGCTTTAGGTACTATCTCCACATTTTTATAAGCAGTGAACGGCAGAGTCAAATCTGATTTTGATGATCATAACTGGTGCTAATGATAGCGTCAGGAACCAGGATGGTGGATATACGTGTACAGTACAATAAGCAAATCAGCGAAATAGCTCTGAGATGTTATAAATGGGGAAGGAGGAGAGACAACTGAATGCAGTGATGCTGCATCTCACACCATTGTTTGTGTTGGCATATTACTAGTTCTCTCAAAAATTACTCAGAAGCTAAAAAAAATGCACAATGGCATGAGTCAGTGTTTTTCTCCATAAGAGGCCACCTGTGAACATTGGGGAATTATCACCTTTAAAAACAGAATAGCACTACAAGATGTGTTATTTATGTATAAAAGTATTCACAACTTTACTGAAACACATGTCTCAGGGATCAGTTACAGAGTTCCTTACAAGACACAGGAGGCATGTCTTGTTCAGATACCTTCAGCAGAGTGTGCTGGCTCCACTGGCAAGATCCATCAAAATGATGAGCAGAGTTTGTGACAGTGAAGACGTTCACTGTTTCAATCAGAATTGTAATGCCTTTACGAAGAATGTTATGAAGATATTGGAGTAAGACTTTGGCTAGGACATCTATGCATTTAAAAAATGTGTATGTGTATAAATCCATGGTATTTGGTGTGTGTGTGTGTGTGTGTGTGTGTGTGTGTGTGTGTGTGTGTGTGTGTGTGTGTGTGTGTGTGTGTGTGTGTGTGTGTGTGTGTGTGTGTGTGTGTGTGTGTGTGTGTGTGTGTGTGTGTGTGTGTGTGTGTGTGTGTGTGTGTGTGTGTGTGTGTGTGTGTGTGTGTGTGTGTGTGTGTGTGTGTGTGTGTGTGTGTGTGTGTGTGTGTGTGTGTGTGTGTGTGTGTGTGTGTGTGTGTGTGTGTGTGTGTGTGTGTGTGTGTGTGTGTGTGTGTGTGTGTGTCTTCCTTTCTTCTACATTGCATTGGGGTACCACCTGAATATCCTGGTTAGGAAGAGTGCATACACCAAGGTATTCATACTGTTCTATGCACTCTCTTCATATCAGAACACAGTCATTGTGCATTCTTGTTAGATAAAAATCTTCAAGGAGATTGGGCTGGCTACAAGGGGAGATCTGGAGGCAATCATTGAAAAATAGTTAAAGATTTTTTTGTTAAACTGTACTTTCATTATTTACAGTGAATTTACAAAGGTAAGTCAAAAGTATCTGCAATTTTAATAATTTATTATAACAACAGTACAAATCTGACAGCTCATTTTCCCACATAGTCCCTCTACTTTTCAATACACTTGGTCCATCGTTGCACAAGCTTCCTGATGCCCTCATACAGTGGTGTGGCGTGGTTAATTAACAGCTGTTATTGGTTGCCGTTAGGCCTAAAACTTACCCCAAAAATTAATTATTTGTAACTTATCTTAGTTAACCTTGTAGTCTACTTGTACTGCTGTTCGATTTGGCGATTCTTCTCTAAAAAGAGGTTTATAATGGAGTCATAAAATGTAGGCATTTTCTTTAGGTTTTATTGAATAGATTTTTTAATCTATGTAGGGGGTAGTCCAGACAGTCTGCTCTGACCCTTAGTATTCCACTGGTAGGCATGTATGCGCCACAGGGTTGAAAACAACAGTTCTACAGATACTTGTAATGGGAATTGTAAGTATCAAGGCGCACAGTTTTATAATTTCCTGTAATGCTTAAATGAGCCCATTGACATGTAATGTATATGTACATCATATAGCGACTTGTCTCTAAATTTGTCAGAACCATATACATACAAAAGTTCATTCTTCAAACAGGTTGCACTAAATAATCTGTCATAGTTTTTTAATAACACTTGAAATGCTTTGTCTGCGTTGATTATTAAGTCAGCGTACATTTCGCAGCGTAGTAAAGCGAGAATTGCTAGTTTATCAACAACTGAAAATTTAGAAGTTATTTGGATTTTCAGAGTGTTAATTATTTAAAATAATAGCCATCTGTAGTAAACGTTTCACCAGCATAATCAACTCATTTGCTCAAAGTTTTTTTGAACTAGATGCTTCCTCTGGCATATTTAAAGTTATCTTTTGCCAAACTTCATCAAAACTATAATGATAAGATGATAAATCACTTTAAAATTCACAGATTTTCTTTATACAGTATCCTATATCTGGTATTTTGTCCTATAAAATATTGAACAAAACATCAGTTTTTGGATATATAGCAGAAAACACTTTGAATAAAAAATTAAACTCAAAGCTCACATGTCTTATAATAACCAACTGTACAAACTGATGTTTGGCATTGCACTCATCACGCTGTCTTCTCCAGTTGACCTGTAAAGTCTGGACAGTTTGGGTTTACAATTAAAAATCACGTCATCATCCTTCTTTTGTAGTTCGATCTAGTATTACACACTGTTGGATGACGCTGTTTAACTTCACAATCAAGGGCGTTAGTTCTATTGTAATATTTTGTGAAAAACAGAGATAACACTGACACTGTTTGAAAAAATATTTTATATGCTTTTGTACATTCAACAAATTTTCTTAAAACTATATTAAGTATGTGATCAAAGCAATGGACAAACAATACTTTGGGATACAAATACTTCTCTTGTACACGAGTTTAAAGACCACCACCTGAACCAGACATCACTAGTGCGCCATCGTATGTCTGTGCGACTAGTTTTTCACTGCACTGGAACTGGTGTATGTATTCAAATAGAATACGAGTTTGTGACAGTGAAGACATTCACTGTTTCAATCAGAATTGTAATGCCTTTACGAAGAATGTTATGAAGATATTGGAGTAAGACTGTGGCTAGGACATCTATGCATTTGTCTAAGTGTGTTGGCTCGTGACATCTGAAAATCCTAAAGTCTCTCCTCAACTTTTTATTCCAAAGTTAAATAACGGAAAACTGTTGAAAGTTGGGATTTATTCGAAACATTGGTTGTTTCATCCTACAGCAACAAAATTAGAACAGTTCACATCTTCTTTGATTTTGTTCATTTGAAAACAGGATAAGCAGTTAATGATGTCACTCTGAAATACATTAGACGTACCGGAAAACCCTGTTGCACGTTGTAAGTTTATCATCAGTTCCCAGCGAGTAAATTATAACAATTATATGTAGTTTCCTTTAAGTGAATTAGAGGATTCATTATTACTTCTAAGCTGCAACTCTTGTTGACCTAAAAAACATGTAGGCCTATTACTTATTAACCGTACCAAAATGAATCTGTTATGTTTCACATTTTTATTAAACTGATCTGTGGCTTGCTTAAAGACAATCAATGAAAAATCAATGATTGCTTAATGAAAAATCAATTTTTGTATTATTAAACTTTGCTAAAGCACACACTGAAAAATACAATTCTTTAAATTTCATGTCGACTACGGACAGTTCTAAAATTATCAACGTTTTTGACACCGTCACTATCTCACGCACTTTTTTCTGTTGAAAACAAAAGACATGACCAGCACAAAAATTTCATCAACTTAGTACACCCACATAACTAGTAATATTCTACATAGGCCTTCCATGCAACGTTAAAATGCTGATCATAACCACCAGATGATTTTGATTTTAAAGTCTTTAGATAAGGAGTAGGTCTCCCGTTATTGACAACAGCACTTTTGTCCTTAAAAACACACAAGCCAAAAAGTATTTTTAGTAACAAACGCAAATGCAATCGTTGGTGGAAGAAGAGGGTCCTGGTTCAAGAGTAACTGAAGCCACTGTAGTTACACAAAATGAAACAAAACACAAATAATCGAATTAAAAATAATGAAGTAACACAGTGAAACACATAACTGAACCAACAAAACAGAAATAGGTGCAAGTAGTAAGCGGTACGTGTTGGTTTTGATAACAAAGGTAGCTGCCAACTGAGCGTTTTGACTGTTTACACAGCGGCAACATGTTAGACTGACGAATATGTCCCCTCCACTAGTCTCTACAGTGACAACTACTACTAGGTCAATGACCTCAGGCTACTGCACATTCTACTGATGTCGCCAATATTTGAGCTGGCAACACACATTAAAATGACAGTTCGAGCACCGGTTCAGAAGGAATATTATGCTTTTGTTCAAATTTCCCTCCTAACATTGTTCACATTTCAAAACAATCAGTAACTAAAGTATTTACTCTTTGATATAATTAACTTTAATTTCTTTCAGTTCCTGTACTGTTGCCGCCAGCAACAGCGGTTACATGGACGCCACGCTACTGCCCTCATAAAAAGGTTACATCAGCAAGCCATGTATGCACCCCTTCCTTAACTTCTTGGTCTCTGGAGAATTGACAGCCCCTTAAGGCATCTTTAAGTTGACCAAAGAGATGGTAATATGAAGGGTCAAGAACGGGGCTGTTTGCAGGATGCTCCAACACCTCAAACACAATTTCTCAGGCATTTGGACAGTTTTGGCAGCTGTATGTGGGCGTGCATTGTCATTCAACAAAAGCACTCTTCTGACAATAGGCCTTGGTGTTTGGATCAAATTTCAGGCTTCAGTTGGCTGGGCAGCATCTCACTGTAAATTCATGCATTAATTACTGTTGAGCTCTTCTCCAAGTACTGTTGCAGCATTGGCCCTTGTGAGTCCCAGAATACTGTGAGCATTACCTTTCCTGCAGAGGGTTCACTCTTGAATTTTTTTTTGACTGGTGATTCGGGGTGATTCCATTCCATGCTCCGGTGTTTGCTTTCAGGCTCAAAGTGGTGGATCCCATTTTATTTCCAGTGACTGTTGGCTTCAAAAAAGCTTCACCTTCATTTAGCACAGTGGTCCAGTAAGTGTTGACAGATGGCCACATGATTCCGCTTGTGCTCTTCAGTGAGCTGTTTTGGGACACATCTTGCAGACCTCAAGAAAGCCAAGCCTGTTATGGATAATTTCATAGGCAGAACCATGGCTAATTTGCAGATGGTATGCCACTTTATCGATAGTCACTCTTCGGTTGGTCTGAATCATGGCATTAACTTGTTTAAATAATAGCATCAGTACTGGAAGAGGTTGGGCATCCTGTTCTTTTCTCATCCTTCACGTTTGTCCAACCATTTTTGAATTCTTCAATCCACTCATATACGCCTTGCTATGGTAAAACATTATCCTCATACTATTTTGAAAGTGTTCTATCGATTTCAGCTCCTGATACACCCAGATCACTGCATGCTGTTCTTCGTTGGTACAAATGGAGAAAGGGGAGCCATGTTTATTGTGCAACAGTCCATAGCTGACTAATGTAACAGATGGAGACAAGCGGAGACAATGGCACTATCTGTCGGCATACAAGAGCACTAAGTGGGACTGCCAACCTACAGATGATTATAACAAAACTGCAAATAATTATTGACTTACACTTGTGCTATTAGCCATCATTAAATTATTTCACAATTCGTTACCAGTTACTACACAATAAATGTAACAAGATAGAAAAGGTAAACTTAAAATGACTTTCAAAATAATAATTAAAAATGACTCATCACTCTGAAGAGTGTGAAACTCTACTTTCAGTTATTGAAAAGCATGGTAAGAATTTAAGAAACAGGCACATTTCTATACAAAGAGGCTACAGCAAGAAGAGCACAGCATGCATTTCAGAATGCATAACCAAAAGCGTACAGAAATCAAAATTGGCCAGATCAGCATTTGCATACTCCACGTAACAGAAGAACACTAAAACACCATTTTCTGCCAGGATATCTACAGTGATGGCTTGAATATGTTCGCTTGCGTTTTGTTCTTCCTTTCTGTGGTAATGTCGGCAGTCTTCCAGGCACAGTCTTCGTGATAAGCTCTGCATCACCATGCAGGCACGCCCGCCTATATTGTACCTTGAAGTTGTATTCTTGCAGATGTTCGAGCCACCTTGCCAACTGCCTTTCCAGATTTTTAAATCTCAAGAGCCATGCAAGCGCGGCATGGTCAGTGCGTAGTGAAAGCATCGCACATTTAAGAAACAGGCACATTTCTATACAGTTAAAAGAGGCTACAGCAAGAAGAGCACAGCATGCATTTCAGAATGCATAACCAAAACTGTACAGAAATCAAAATTGTCCAGAAAATGCTTTTAGCAAATTGGTCAGATCAGCATTTGAATACTCCAAGTTACAGAAGAAAACTAAAACACCTCACACAGTATTTAACATTTATAACTTTGAAAGATGTATAAGCAAATTAGAAGAAACGTTCAGAATCATCATCCACAACTTGCAGCTACAAAAAGATGCTGTGAAAACAGTACCACAGCTTAAATGAATTTCTTGGAAAGGAGTTTTCTAAAATGTAAACAAGGATCTACTACATTTCTTGGAAATGGACGTATTTCACACGATATGTCACTAGACATAGCTACATGTACAGGCAACCTATAAAAATTAAGTGACCAATCATTTGTATTTTTCAGAAAGAGATTGCCTTTAATTTTATCCAGCAGGGACCTGAAATTGCACCACGAAGGTATATCACCTGCTATCCATAAATGCTGTTTAGTGGAGACAATAAGTAAGAGATACAAGCAATACATAACTTGTATAATATCTAATCTATTTTAAGGTGACTGAGTTGGAAATCAGTACATATATGTCCTTGCTGGTGTCACTGTTGTCACTTGATACATATACTAGTTTTTAAAAGACAGGAATCTGAATAATATACAAGCGATTTAAAAGTTAAGCTGTTACCTATATCACACACGAGTACAAAGAAAAGTAATTTTTATCAGTCTGTTAAGCACAAAAGTTTTAGCACTGTAAAATATCTCTATCTATTGAAATATGTTTTGTGAAAAATAAGACACGTAGTTTAGGACTTGAAAATGGTGGAAACACTGAAAGGCCTCGAACATGACAAGTAGCATTTCAGCAAGTAAACACAACAAAGTAAAAAATATATAAACCTAACTGAGGTGAAAACCATAATGCTCTCTCAGGGTCATTCCGTATCAAATCAACACACTAAAATTAAAAATTTTACCTGACCATCTCAGAATTTGATGAAATTTGGTATGTAGGTAGTCCTCATGGAAATTAATAAAAATACAAATTTTTTTTCAAATATCTCAAAAAGTTTAGAAATAACGGCTATGTAAAGTTTTCAAAAAACGGCCAAAAATGCACGTCCGACATATTTTGAAATCACCACAGCTGCTCTCCTAATTGAGCTAGAGAGATGGGAGTGGTGTTATTTTACTCAGTTTTGCATGCAGTTTGCAATGATATACAGCACAACATACCTTTTCATAAAAAGCGTTTTTGTAAACACAAAATCAAAATTTTAAATTTAATTTTCTCAAAAAGTGCATTTTTGAAATTTTTTTAAAAATTCCTATAAATAGTTTAAACCTTTGGTAAGTGATTCTCGAAATTTCAAAGTGGGAGGCTAATGGGTTCATAGTTAAATAATAATTTAAAAAAAGAGCGTTTTATAAAACTGATGCGTAATTTTGTATAAAAACACATTAATTTATTTTGTATTATTTATTAATAATGTTTCATATTTTGTACTTACCATTTTTTCTTCACACTAGGGTCCCAGAGTTCGTTCATAAGCGAGTTCAGAAACAGTGTGGGGGTACGAAATAAACAGTCTAACGACATATATATATTGTAAATAAATCTTTTGTTTAATTTTTTCTAAATGAAAGTTACTCACATTGAGACCCCCATAGTTACATGCGCTTCGCCATGTGGCGTAGTTATGGAATCAAATTCAAATCGTTTTTTCATTTATAATTTTACAAAACATACTCCCACAAAATAAACATAATTAATTAGCTCTTTCCATAATTTTTAAAAATGGGTACAAATCATTTCCTTGATTATTGACGATAATCAAGTACATCGATTTCATAACATCAAAATACACTTACAAACTAACATAAAACATTTTATATTTAGGAAAGCTGCCCAGCCTGCTCTCTCTCTCATTCATACTCATTGGAAAACCCCCTTTAAATAGAAATACGCCCCATTATGATTGAAATTAATACATATACCCCTTGCCGGCACGTGGCGTCCTCTCAAACTCGAGTTACTTCATTTATAAGTTCGTAGATGTCCAAAAAACAAATTATGATGTCCTTTCGCCGAAAACTAACAACACTGTCACATTGTTACTAATTGAAACTCACTTTTTACTTGTACTCATAAATTTTGAAAAAACCCCTTGGGGCAATTACCTGGCCAGGTAACGTCTGTAAGAGAACTGGGCAGAGCACTCTCAACTAGATTGCGGTCCGAACAGGCAGAAAACAATGCCTTCTATTTTGTAGTCAGAGTGGTGACACATTCAACACGTGTTTTTTGTGTTGTGGACGTGGATGACATTTGGTGAGCACTGGTTGACGTCACAAAAGAGGCTGGGCTTAAACTTTATTTCCTCCAGCTCAGACCACGAGGCGAACAGAAATATTGTCGTCAAGCCATGTTGCTTTACTACCGTGGCGTCGTTTGCGCACATGCTGGTGTAGTGCGTTTGGGCGCGGGTCTCACACAGCCGCAAAGTTCTAAGAAGTATGCTCAAACAGACACGCACCACAGCGCACCTCACCTTCTAACATGCGACCCCAAAATCCAAACCCCTGGCTTATATCATGCCAGATCCTCAACCGATATGTTCCCCTTATCTTGCACACTGGGCTGCCTTTGGAAGTTACTGGGCTCGTACACACACTTACAACTACATCCTATCCAAAATTTAAGTTAAAATCAAACAGCTATTTTCTTCAAAATCAAAAATAAAATCTTTTATCTGAATTGATTAATTCTCTTCGTTATTATTGATACTTAGAAAACAAATAAATGGAACATTTAATTAAAACATGAACTTCCTTATCCTAACATTGGATTAGACATATATCCTAAACAATATAATTCAATAAAAAACACTAGTAATACACCTAAACAATAATATAATCAAATTTCAAAACATCAATTAGATGGCAGGCACAAAATCAAAAAAAAATTGTTTTTTTTTTTTCAAAAAAAATTTAAATTTATTAAAATATATTTTTTCTTGATTTATTTCGAAAAAAGTTAAAATTATTTAAATCCATTAAACATCAAAAGTGGCATCCCTTCATTGCCAAAACTGGTTTAGTTTACAACATCACCCATCAGCTGATCAAACTGGGTCAAGTCAAGAACCTTGACCTACATAAGTTACATCAGAAAATACATTGAACATCTTTAAAATTCTATCTTTAAACACAAAAACATAATAAAATAAGACATTTAAAAATAACAAAATATTATTATAATTAACAATAAAATTGATATTTAAATTACTCAAAATTACACATTTTACAACTTTAATTGGTTTCACATTTAAATTAAAGTCTTTTAATACATTAAAATCATTCTTCAAACATTAATTACATTCCATCTCCCTCATACTCAAATATTTAACTGACTTGAAAAATTGCAAATCGTTTACAAGTGATATTGTACAGCTGATCAGCTGACTTTCTTAGCAACGTGAATGACCTTACCATAAACACATTGCAAACTTACACAAATTACACATTTTATCAACACTTAACTCTAACACGATAAAATAATACATTTATAAATCAGAATAAACACAGTATAATAAACATATGAACACCTATTTATCAAATCATAATACAATTGTTTAATTAGTGCAAGACTGAGTTATCATTTTTACGTTACGAAATTTTAATTCGTTGCTCACCTGAGCAACCCCCCTACCACACACACTATTGTTTTATTCTGTTGGACTGTGGCGCCCATGTGCGTCCACAAGGACGGCATAGTTGGAGGAATTGAACATCTCCTTGTCCTTGCTTCCGCGTTACATTTGAAAGGTTTAGATATCAACATATCTTTGTTATATAATTATGCGCCCTTAATGCGGGTCTACCACCTGGCTTCGCTGTTCCTCCTCGAACAGAGTGGCAGCCGCTGTTCCATAGTTTCCGGGATTTCTCCTAGTTTCACCCTCCATTAATTTCTAATATAAACCAATTTCAAGCCAGCTGTGGTCAAGGGACTTAATTTATGGCCATGGCTGACCGCTAGCCAAAACCACGATTAGTGCTGGTAAGGCAGTAATCGCCCGAAAAGTCGGGGAAATCATTTTTACCTTCAGGCATGTTACACTTGTCATTAATCTGCACGGCACAAAAATCTATCAGTATACAATATAAAATTGTAAAAAAGGGTGTGCCGTGCATTTTCGCCATTTCGGCCTCCGATGGAGATAACACTCCCTGTTACCCCCAACCCTTTCCCCACATGCCACCACAGCGATAGCACACTAATAACTAAATTAAATCTTCCTTCATTTGCAGTTTCTACACTCCATTATTATATCACTTATATAAGCACCAATCTACCCCCCCAAAATTACCCTTTAATCTTGTATAATAACAAGTTCTTTTATTTATTTAAAAAAAAAATTTTCACATAGACACTTTTGCAAGTCCAAGCTTTCACTTTTCACTAACATTTTCTTTATGACAAAATAGTAAGTACAACAATGGATCATCTTATACGGTTACATCAAAATAAAATACATTTGTGTTGTTTTCTGAGGGAAAACAATTCCTTGAAAATTTAAGTATTTAAATTACATACTTTTGGTCGTTTCATTTCACAATTTCTAAAACAAAACTAAGATAGTTCGTGAAAAAAAAATATACTACCTTTCCACAAAACTATGGGTCCCCCTCCCCGTTCTTGTAAGCAAAGAATTTCTACTGACACCTTTTTGTGGAGTAAGACCATCGTTGCTTTCACCCCGTTGCTGAGGCTAACGCCAACCATGGTCCGCCTCCAGATTGCCAAAAACCACGATCAGAGGTGGTGAGTCTGTGATCGCCCGAAAATGGGGGAGAGTCCCTTCTGCAAACATATAAAATCAAATTAAATTTTATCCACACATTAATATTAATAATAAACATTGTTAAAATTCCTATGATGACCAATACAATTTCAAATTTGTTGCATTGTGTGTTCCTACTATCTCCCGTGTCTCTCTGTTCTGTAATACATATGAATTCTTCATCTTAACTTCTATTACCTCATACGGTCCTTCATAGAGTAAGAAAAACTTCTTGATCTCCTTATCCTGAGCGCTCGACAAATCGTGTCTCCTCACCAATACCAATTGTCCTACTTCGTATTTCATCCACTTACCTTTTGCATCGTGCCTATGTTTTCTTTGTTCTCCCTTGCTCAATAAGCTCTCATTAGCCAACCTGATCTTTATGCTCACATCTGCTTTCTCCCTCTCAGGTGGGTAATCAAACAGCTGTTCCAAAATTCTCGGGGGGCGTGTTCCCTTGATCAACTCGTGAAGTGTATAGCCGGTGGACTCGTGGGTGGTACTGTTCAGCCAAGTCTCTACTCTTCGGACGTACAACGGCCATTCGCTGTGTTTAGCGTGACAATAGGCTCTAAAGATCCTGCCTATCTCTCTCATTACACGCTCAGCCTGGTTGGACTGGGGATGGTACACAGCCGTATGCTTCGTGATGATTCCTTCCCATCCTAGGGTCTGACGCCATTTCCCACTGATGAACTGTGGCCCATGATCTGACAAAATTACTTTTGGCTTACCCACGTGAATCATGTAGTCCTTTGTCACCTTTTCACTCAATACCTGACTGGTAGCTCTTTTAACACTATACAATCTCACATATTTAGAAAAAGTATCAAGCATCACAAAAATATACATCACTCCGCCTCTACCCCTCGGCAATGGCCCAAACAAATCTACCGCAACTAAATCGAAAGGTCTATTCACTTTTATAAAATTCATCTCCCCTTCTACCCTATAATTTACTACCATCGATTTCTGACACAAATCACAACCCCTTAACAACTTCCTAACCTGTCTTTCCATATTCTTAAAAACACATAATTCTTTCAAAACATTAACACACTTTTTCGCCCCAAAATGACCATATCTTAAATGACAATCCCAAACGATCTTATCAACTAACCCCTCTGGCACAACTAATTTCCAATCATGCTCTCCCCCTACTACTTTCTTAAATAATAACCCCAGATAAATCTGAAAATGCTGACTATACTCTGATTCCGCTAATTCTGTTTCTAGACTATCTATAATCTTACCTGACTTACCATCTGCTCGTTGCATGGTTCTGATGTTCTTTAACTCTTCTCCAAAAATTCTGTCCTCCCTGCTTATCTAGAAAATTTCGATCTCCTTCAAATCTCTACCTGTTTTGTTGTCCAACATGTCTACCCTGGAAAGAGTATCAGGTATCTTGTTGTCTGTCCCTTTGATGTACTCCCACTCGAAATTATACTCCTGTAAAACAAGTACCCACCTGGTCAGACGGCTGTGAGCGAGTTTATATGTATTTAAGAAGGATAATGCCTTGTGATCAGTGCGGATCACCGTCCTGTTTCCCAAGATGTAAGTTCTGAATTTGCCGACGGCGAACACAATGCTTAGCAGTTCCTTTTCCGTGGTGGTATAATTCTTCTCCACCATCAACACTGATCTGCTTGCAAATGCGATGGTCAAGTGTTCCTTCTCTTCATCCTCTTGGTAGAGTTCCGCACCTACGGCCACATTACTAGCATCCGTCTGTAAGAAAAATGTTTTATTAAAATCAGGGTGGTTCATCATTATCATTTTACTAAATTTCTGTTTAATTTCGTTGAACGCCTCTCGTTCCACTAATCCCCATCTCCACTGTTTATTTTTCTGGAGTACTGCACTCAATCTTGCTGTTACATGTGCGTAGTTCCTCTGAAATTTTCAATAAAAATTACACAATCCCAGAAAACTCTGTAGCTGCTTGATGTTCTTCGGTTCAGGGAAGCGCATGATGGAGTCCACTTTATCCGGATTTGCGGAGATTCCTTCTCTGGTGTGATTATAAATCCTAAAAAATTTATTTGTGTTTGTAGAAATTTTGACTTGTCCCAATTTACAGTAAGTCCTCCTTCTTTTAACTTGGCTAACACATATCCTAAGTGATCTAAATGGTCCTCAAAAGTTCTCAATGCAATCAAAATATCGTCTACATATACCGTCAGAAAATCTAAGTCTTTGGGTTTTAAAATTTGGTCCAACCATTTTATGAAGCTGGCTACACTGGTATTCAATCCAAATGGTAATCGTCGAAACTGGTAGTTCTTGCCGTTAAACAGGAAAGCTGTATATTTCCTACTCACCTCCGCCAATGGTACCTGCCAATATCCTGCTGTTAGATCAAGTGACGTCATATATCTCACCCCGCTGAATTTCTGAAATATTTCATTGATTGACTCTGGTGATTCACGGTCTGGTATGATTATCTGGTTGATTCTCCTCGCATCTAAACATAACCTAACTCTGCCATCTTTTTTGATTACTACAACTAATGGGTTTGAGTAGTGTGATACTGACCTTTCTATTATTCCTCCTTCCATCATCCTGTCCAGTTCCTCTTGCACCGCTCGTCTTTTGGAATAAGGCATGGGATAACTTCGCTGCATGAAAGGTGTGTGTTCCCGTATCTGCAATGTACATTCATAACCCTTTGCCCTACCTGGAACATCGGCAAACACTCCCTTAAACTGCTCTATCACTTGCCACAACGCCACACGCTGATCTGCTTGCCTCAACGCCGCACGCTGGTCACTCCTTACCACCGCACCTCCACTACAAAATTCATCCGCCCTTATCTCCCATACTGCATTATTAATATTACCCATTTCGCCTTCAAAATCATCAATATACTCACCCTTTCTACATAAATTTACTCTAGTATCTATATTACTCTCGCCTACTCTCTTTTGTAGTATTTTTACTCCCGTTGTTCTAACTTTATCTATTATTTGTTCAAAATTAACCTTTACAGACCGATCACCCCCCGTCTAACTCCACTATTTTCTCTTTAAAACTTACAACAGCTTTGTTTCTTTGCAGGAAATCATTACCCAATATAATGTCTAAACTTAACCCTTTAACTACCAAAAATGTGTTCTCAAATTCTGTGTCATTTATCAAAAAACTTAAGTGTATCTGTTTTCTTATTCTTTTACTGCGTACGCCTGTAACTCCTACTACTGTAACCCCTGCTACTGGTAAAATTGGAATATTCTTTTTAATTTCTCTTAACTCTCCTAAAATGTTTTCTGCAATAACTGAAATCTCACTACCTGTGTCTACAAGTGTTCTATAATACTTATTGGCTACATTTACCTATATTTCCGTGAGTCCCGCTCTCACCTCGATCGTGTTGTTTTCTTCCTCCAGTAAATCGGCAACTATATCTGCTTTAATTACGTTACTCTTGACATCCTCCAACGGTTGGACCTCACGTGCTTCCCTGTACAGTGGTCTGGTCCATGCTACCACCGTCTGTTCTAGTTTTCCGGTTGTTGTCTGTGATTGCTTGTGGTTGGTCCCTGGTGATTCCTCGGCGATCCCTGGTTATAACTGTTTGTTCCCCTGTTTTGTTGTCTAAACTGCTTGGTTTCGTTTCTCCTCCTCTGGTCTTCTCTTGGTAAACTACATTTATAACACCGTTGTCTGCTGGCGTAATTCTCCCATTTGCACCTGGAACAACTCCACTCACCTGATTTGTTTACACTATCTCTATGCACATTATTATATCCATGGTAATTATTATTTTTATTTTGACTATATTCAACATGATGACTATTATTATTCTGTTGTGGTCGCCTACCCACTTCTCGATCTCTAATGCTCTGTAATATATCTAATATTCTCTCCAACTCGTTCATATCTTCAATCTCTTTTGTCATTAAGGTGGTTTGCACTTCTCTCGGTAAGTGCTTACTTACATGTCTAACAAAAGACTTAAATGGTATCTGCGGCTCTAGGTACTTAGCTTCGTTATACAGCTTAGTTACGTAAATCGTTATATAATTATTAGGGTGTCCTATAAAATCGCCCGTTCCCATTATACGGCTTCTTAGTATTTCTTGTTCGTCTTCTGTCCAATATTTCCCTTTAAATGCTTTTTCGAATGTCTCGTAACAGTCCCACTCTAACCTATGTGCTTATGCCCACACTATTGAACTACTCTTAAAACACTTAATTATTTTGGTTAGTTGTACCTCCCAATTACTATTGTTGAAACGGTTGTATTCCCGGGTTTGGTTTATAAATCTCATTGGACGTTTCTAACTCAATTTCGTTATGTAAATCTCTAGTTATTATAACCCTTTCAGTAACTCCGGTAAATTTTTTATTAATTTCCCCCCGTAACTCATTTTTCACACTCATTAAATTATTCTCAATTAAAATACATCTGTCATAGATCTCATTATTAGTTTGCATATTTAAATCATCTATTTCTTTGATCTTACTCTGGATTGCACTTACTCTACTGTTGTTATTACTTTCATATTCTGATATTGTATTATCAATTGTTTCAATATTTTTTGTTATGTTTACAACATTCAATTCACATTTCTCTAATTTATCTTGCAAAATATTCGTCTTAATTTCTATTTGTTTATTTACTTCACATTTAGTTCTACTCTCTAACTGCTCATTAACCGTGGTTAAACATTTATTCTCTATTTCTTTACTTTGTGTCTCTATTTGGTTTTGAACTTTGTTAATGTCTGTTTCATTGATTGTACTGATTCTGTCATCTAAATCATTTATTTCCGCATCGAATTTCTCATTAACTATTTCTACTACCTGTTCTTGAATATTTGTACAACGTACATCTATCTCATTGATTCGTCTATCAAAATTAACATTCTGTTTTCTGATCTCATTTTTTACTTCATCAAATTTTACGTTAAAATTATTTTGGACTTCTCTAATTTCACTTTTCTGTTCGTTAAATTTTTCATCAAGTTTACTAAATTTTTGATTAAAAAGCATTTGCGTCATTTTCATTATTTCATTATCTTCAGCCCTGTTAGTCGGGACTGGCGTTGAGTGAATAATTCCTTCACTCATGATTTGTGACTCAGTCACGCTTGTCTGGCTTTCATTTACACTGTCAGTTAGGCTGACATTCTCGTTATTATCTGCCATTTTTTAAAAAAATTTGTTTAAATATATTTCTTTCAAAATTTTATCGTGTAATAGATATTACACAACCTTATTATATATATATAAAATACTCTATTTAAACTATTTACTCTACCACATGTAGTAACAACATAACCTTATTTTTACGTCTTATATACTCTTTCGATACCCACTCTGTTTCTGATTTCTGGCTTATTTTATATAAAAATTTTATATAATGTCCCTGTTCGGGCGCCATTTGTATAAAAACACATTAATTTATTTTGTATTATTTATTAATAATGTTTCATATTTTGTACTTACCATTTTTTCTTCACACTAGGGTCCCAGAGTTCGTTCATAAGCGAGTTCAGAAACAGTGTGGGGGTACGAAATAAACAGTCTAACGACATATATTGTAAATAAATCTTTTGTTTAATTTTTTCTAAATGAAAGTTACTCACATTGAGACCCCCATAGTTACATGCGCTTCGCCATGTGGCGTAGTTATGCAATCAAATTCAAATCGTTTTTTCATTTACAATTTTACAAAACATACTCCCACAAAATAAACATAATTAATTAGCTCTTTCCATAATTTTTAAAAATGGGTACAAATCATTTCCTTGATTATTGACGATAATCAAGTACATCGATTTCATAACATCAAAATACACTTACAAACTAACATAAAACATTTTATATTTAGGAAAGCTGCCCAGCCTGCTCTCTCTCTCATTCATACTCATTGGAAAACCCCCTTTAAATAGAAATACACCCCATTATGATTGAAATTAATACATATACCCCTTGCCGGCACGTGGCGTCCTCTCAAACTCGAGTTACTTCATTTATAAGTTCGTAGATGTCCAAAAAACAAATTATGATGTCCTTTCACCGAAAACTAACAACACTGTCACATTGTTACTAATTGAAACTCACTTTTTACTTGATACTCATAAATTTTGAAAAAACCCCTTGGGGCAATTACCTGGCCAGGTAACGTCTGTAAGAGAACTGGGCAGAGCGTCTCTAAGTTCACTCTCAACTAGATTGCGGTCCGAACAGGCGGAAAACAATGCCTTCTATTTTGTAGTCAGAGTGGTGACACATTCAACACATGTGTTTTTTGTGTTGTGGACGTGGATGACATTTGGTGAGCACTGGTTGACGTCACAAAAGAGGCTGGGCTTAAACTTTATTTCCTCCAGCTCAGACCACGAGGCGAACAGAAATATTGTCGTCAAGCCATGTTGCTTTACTACCGTGGTGTCGTTTGCGCACATGCTGGTGTAGTGCGTTTGGGCGCAGGTCTCACACAGCCGCAAAGTTCTAAGAAGTGTGCTACAGTTGACAACACGACATTCCTTTGTAATTATTTCACCACAGCTATTGCGTACTGTTTCTTTGTTCGCACAATGCTTTTATTCAAACACGTGGCCATATACACAGATGGAAAATGAATTTAAAATATTTTATAAAATGAAAACCAAAATTAATAAAAATAAAAACCCCTCATAATTCGTCCCGTTACAATTTTAATACTATGTACCTTTATATAATGTATTACAATGGTGATTATTACCATAATTCTGTGCCAAGGGGGGGCTGTCTTTAAGACAAATTATGTCCACAATTTAGTCATTTTAGTCTTATTATTTACTCAGTACGTTTTTCAAAATTAAATGAGAAATAGTTTTTATAATTTACTTTATGCATTTTGTGTCAGGATGCAAAGGATAAAGTCACTAAAATAACAGTCAGCAGTGGTCTGTTGTAGATTATTCATCATTAGTCTGTGTCTGCAGTTGGTATGAGTAGGATGTCAGTACATTATATCTGTGTTTAAGTGAAAAATCTTTTGTGGTTTCAAACAGTTTTTAAAGTATTTTGTCTAAGTTATATTAGAGTGTTTATCTATAAAGTAATAAATTTGTAGTAAGTTTTTAAAAATATTTATTTGTTGATGTTTCAAAAAAGATTATGTTGTAAGTACTACATGATAAATTAAATATTTATTGAAACTCTTTGAAATACACAATGAAAAATATAATTTAAAAACTATTTTTGTGAGATGATCTTTTTATAAAACTTAAAAAAGTATTTAAAGCAATAAATTAAAGATAATGGAAAGCGAATTAAAATTCATTAGATTACAATGTTTTAACCCATTAAACAAAATTAATCACACAATTAGGGATAAAAAGAGACTGAGAAATGTAACATCATGGATGTTTAGTTTATTTCCTGAAATACCTAAAGAAGCTAAAATCTGTGATCTTTGTAGAAAAGATATCGGAAAGTTTAAGGTCGGGACAATACAAATCAACCTGGTCCCTCTGGCCTGCCTTGTTCTTCAATCGACATTAGCGAGGAATGAAGTTCTGAGCCAGAAGACCCAACCTTTTCTTTAGAATCAAAAATTGTAATTGAACAAATGAATACTTCTATTGTGGAACTAGAAGAGTCTCCTATTAACATTAAAAAATTCAATCTAAGCAGTATGCTACAAAGAAAGTAAAAAAGATTAACTCTGCATTGAAGCGTAAACTGTTTTTAGCAGCTGAAGATTCATCTAGTGATGATGAGAATCTAGATGAGTCAATTTTACAAAACCTTAAAGAAAATTTTTCTAATTCAACAAATAGAGTTAAGAAGTTAATGATACTTACCTGTCTCCCAGAAAAATGGGGTATTAGAAAAATAATGCGGGCATTTAATGCACCAGATTATATGGTGAGACAGGCAAAAAAAGTGTTAAAAGAAAAGGGTATTTTAGAAAGCCCTAACCCAAAGCCTGGAAAGGCCCTTTCAAAAGCTATTGTTGATACTGTTAAGTCATTTTATGAAAATGATGAAATCAGCAGAATAATGCCCGGTATTAAGGACTGTATGACTGTAGTTGACTCGAATGGAATTAAAACAAAAATGTCAAAACTACTAATTTTGTGTAATCTTAAGGAGGCTTAC
This sequence comes from Magicicada septendecula, assembly GCA_034769895.1. Lineage (NCBI taxonomy): Eukaryota > Metazoa > Arthropoda > Insecta > Hemiptera > Cicadidae > Magicicada > Magicicada septendecula. The sequence continues at coordinate 65,496,166 of CM068376.1, forward strand.
TCATTGTTTAAGGAAAAATTCTCAGATATTACAATAGGTTTTTCAAAATTTGCCGAACTTCGACCAAACCATTGCATATTGACAGGCCAAAGTGCCACACATGCAGTTTGTGTATGCACAATTCACCAGAACGTAAAGTTAATGATAGAAAATACAAAATTAGGAGCTTTGACAAATAGACAACTAAATACATATAAACACTGTTTGGCAAAAATGCTGTGTAATCCACCAAACATTAATTGCTATATGAGTGAATGTAGAGAATGCCCTGGTGTTGCCCCAATTCGCAAAATCATTGAAGAGGCTTTTGAAGAAAATCTTATAGAAAATGTCACCTACCGTCAGTGGGTGTCTGTTGATCGTTGCAACCTTGAAACTTTACAGAAATCTAATGAAGATTTTATAAATGTTTTTTGTGACAAACTGACTCTCTTAATCAAACATGATTTTATTGCAAAGCAGCAGTCTTCATTCATTAATGACAAAAAAGAAAATTTAAAAGAGTAAGAGTTTATAGTAAACTTAGATTTCTCTGAAAACTATAACATTGTCATTCAGGGCGCTCAAAGTTATCACTGGGCAAGCGAACATGTGACAATACACCCTTTTGTGATTTATTACAGAGAAGATGATAAAATTAAACACTCAAGTTTTGTTGTAATTTCACCTTGTTTACAGCATAACACTGTTTCTGTGTATACATTCCAAAAAAAACTTGTCGAGTTCATGACAACAAAGTTTCAAACAGTGCCAAAAAAGATTTTTTATTACTCAGATGGGTGTGCTGCACAATATAAAAATAAGAAAAATTTTATCAATTTATGTTATCACAAGCAAGACTTTGGTGTAGAGGCTGAATGGCATTTTTTCGCAACTGCACATGGGAAAGGACCATGTGATGGGGCTGGGGGCTCAGTCAAAAGACTTGCTGCAAGAGCAAGCCTGCAAAGTCCATATGACAACCAAATTTTAACACCTATCCAACTTTATGAATGGGCAGTTGAAAATTTATCTGGAATTAATTTCACCTTCTCCACACAAGATGAGTATTTGAGTCCGAAACATTTCTGTATGACCGTTTCAGCCAAGCAGTAACTATTAAGGGAACTCAACAGTATCATGCTTATATACCTGTTCATTCAAGCGTATCAAAGATTTGTGTAAAAATATTCTCTGAAGATACAACAGAAGGAACAGTGATCATCCAAAAATGCTCAGAAAAACTACAAATGTCAGAAGTAAGCGGTTATATAACGGCCATATATGACCAAAAGTGGTGGCTGACATATGTGTTGGAGAAGAATGAAGAACAGGATGAACTAAAAGTGACATTTCTACATCCTGCTGGCCCTTCATCATCATTTTCATATCCAAGGAAGCCGGACGTATTGTGGATATCACTGACAGACGTGCTTAGCAAAGTTGATCCTACAACTCCTACTGGAAGGATTTATGTAATAACACCTGAAGAAGCCACAACAACTTCACAAGCTCTATCATCAAGTTCTACATAAAATTTTGCTAAAGATGTAAGTGTTAAAGATTTAATGTAAAGTGTATAAATAATTTAATATAGTAATGAAATATGTTTTAATATCTAGGCCTACTATCAGTTTTATAAAACGCTCTTTTTTTAAATTATTATTTAACTATGAACCCATTAGCCTCCCACTTTGAAAATTCGGGAATCACTTACCAAAGGTCTAAACTATTTGTAGGAATTTTTAAAAAATTTTCAAAAATGCACTTTTTGAGAAAATTAAATTTAAAATTTTGATTTTGTGTTTACAAAAAAACTTTTTATGAAAAGGTATGTTGTGCTGTATATCATTGAAAACTGCATGAAAAACTGAGTAAAATAACACCACTCCCATCTCTCTAGCTTAATTAGGAGAGCAGCTGAGGTGATTTCAAAATATGTCGGACGTGCGTTTTTGGCCGTTTTTTGAAAACTTTACATAGCCGTAATTTCTAAACCGTTTGAGATATTTGAAAAAAAAATTGTATTTTTATTAATCTCCATGAGGACTACCTACATACCAAATTTCATCAAATTCTGAGATGGTCAGGTTTATACCCTGTGTTGATTTGATGTGGAATGGCTCCTCAACACATAATTTCTTCTTGTACCCGCCACAAATACTATATAAGAGGAATTTTTTTTAATTAAAAAGAGGAAAATTTCCAAGTTCTATACACTTATAAATTGCCCTCATACTTGCTCTAATAATTTCGTGCACCCTATTATGTTACATCAGCATACAGTTTTTACACCTCCCTGATGTTCAAGACTATGTGAGGCACAGAGGATCAATCCCTAATTAATCTAATGTATACTAATTATACATAATATATAGATATCTATTATATACATAATATTATATAATCTATTATACACAATCTGTTATATACATAATAGACTATTATGAAAGTCTATCTCCATCAACACTACCTCCAGTTTTACAGTTTTATTAAAGTCACGTATAAGTTTGAGTCAATCCATTTCATGTCAGCAAAAAAATAAAATAAAATAATAGGCCAATAATAATAATAATATTATTAAGCTAAAGAAGCGTTAGGAGAGGAAAGTAAACGTCATAGAAAAAAATAATTTTTATTATTGGAATGAGGAAATAGAAAAGGATGTGCAAAGCAAAAAAGATGCATACCTCAAATGGTTGGAATACTAACGATATTCAAGGGTCATTCCATGTCAGTTCAACCATGCTATAACACCCATAGTCTAAGATATTGTTATTCATTTCATGGATGTAAGTTACCCACACAGTTTTTTGTATTTTATCGCAATCGGTTTAGATTTGGCAGCCTTTCAAAGTTTTGGAAATTTGTCGGTTTTGAGCCTCCGATGTCGAGAACCGAAATCTGCTTTTCAACAGTAAATAAATTATTTCTCTCTTATTTATGAGTCAATCATTATGAAAGTTTACACACATGTCAAACTAAAAACTATGAAATATTCAGGTTTATGAAATATATGACAAAAATTATCGTTTTGAGAATTAAGGTGGAACTAATATATTAAGGAGTGAAAAGCCATTATTTTTATTTATTCATATGATAGAGTATATGATACAGGTCAATTTAAAAAAAAATGTGATTATCCCTTTCCCTTTGTAGATATCCCACTTAATGTGAAACCCTGTTTTTTTATTAAAAATTTCTAACTAACGGAAAACAGAATTTTTCTTGATAATATGGGTAATACCATCACACTAATTTTTTTCTTATATTCTTTATGTTTTCAGTGATGTGTGTAAATTTTCATCATGATAGACCCATAAATTAGAGGGAAATAATTTATTTACTGTTGGAAAGCAGATTTTGGTTCTCAAAATCAGAGGCTCAAAATCGCCAAATTTCTAAAACTTTGAAAGGCTACCAATTCTAAACTGATTGATATAAAATTAAAAAAATGTGTGGTACTTATATCCATGAAATGAATAAATCTACCAAGTTTCATCAAAATCTGAGACCATGGGTGTCATTTCCTTTTTTTTGTTTTTTTGTTGAATTGAGGTGGGATAACCCTCAAGACAAAATTGAACTTAAAAGACAGCAGGCTAAAGTTAGGAAGAAGGTGCCAGAAGCAAAAAATAAAAGCTGGGAACAATCACGCCAAAAGGTAGAAAAGTTCATTGGAGGAAAATAGAATACTTGAAAATATTAAACAATTTAAGAACAAGCTCCAGGGAAATTCAGGTACAGGGAAATTTAAGTACATCTCATTACAGTCTTGGGAAGATTATTTCAAACAGCTATTGGTAGAGAGTAGAGAAGAAATTTGGAAGACACTGAAGGAAAGTTTTGTGAAATATCAGATGATTATATTTGCTTGGACATAAATATTGTACAAGAAGCTGTAAGATCTCTAAAGAATGGAACAGCAGCTCGAATTGGAGATGTTCCTGCAGAGTTATTGAAAAATGGTACAAATAAATTATATGGTAAGAAATCATTTTGAAAAATGTCTGAATGGAGAAGAGGTACCATCAGATTGGAAGATGGGATACATTTTTACAATACACAAGAAGGGAAGCAAAGATGATTGCAAAAATTATAGAGGCATAACAGTTACTAGCACACTATGTAGACTTTATGGAAGAGTACTTAAACATTTTTTAGAAGCTGAGCACAAGGACATGGAGCCTAAAGAACAAGAGGTTTCAGAGTTGGTAGATCAACTATAGATCATATTTTCTCCTTACAACAAACAATTGAAAAGAAAACAGTTCGATCACAACTTCTTCATTTAGTTTTTATTGACATTGAAAAAGCCTATGACAATGTACCGTTAGCCAATCTGTGGACAGCTTTAAGATCAACTAGTATCAACCCCATTATCATAAAAGCTATACAAAATCTATATAACAATTCAATATCGAGAATAAAAATAGGAAAAAATTTGTCACCAGGGTTTCAAGTGACCAAAGGTTTATACCAGGGATGTTGTCTATCACCCATGCTTTTCAAAATGTATACACAGAAAGCAATAGAGACTTGGGAAAAAATGTGCAGGAACATGACAATTCGACTTGATTGTGATACAGTTTATTCATTCAGTTTGCTGATGACCAATTACTTTTGGCTCAAGATTTTGAAGACATAGAGTACATGGCTAGAAAACTGATACAGAAATGGGGACTAAAGATAAATATGAATAAAACAAAATATATGGCAATAGGTGACCTTCATCAAGACTTGATATTGGAGGAAGACATGGGGAAGATTTCACATACAGAGGAATAAAAATATTTAGGGGTGAAAATTGTGGCCAGTGGGAAGCAAGACAAAAAAATACAATCCAGAATTAATTTGGGAAAGATAGCTATATCTACATTAAATTGAATCCTGTGGGACAAGCAAATTATAGCAGAACTACAACCCAAATATTCAAAACCATTGTAAGAAGTATCATGACTTCATGGCTCAGAAGTTTGGATTACCAATAAACACACAAGAACAAAATTAATGACAGCAGATATGGACTTTTGGAGACGTTCGGCAAGAGTATCCAGACATAAGAAAATTATAAATGAAGTTACTAAGGACAGAATGGACGTGAAAAATTCAATTGTTGATTTTATCCAAATAAAAAGATTACAATGGTATGGACACACAAAAAGAATTGCACAGGAAAGATTGCCAAGGAGAGTTATGGAATGGACCCCACCAGCAAGAAGGAAAAGAGTAGGAAGACCACCTATCACCTCGATAGAAGAAATTCAGACTATATTGAGGGAACGAGAAATTGAAGAAGATTTTGAATGAACAAGCATCAGATGATGCTTTGAATTCGCAGAAGATGCGAATTCAATCAAAATGAAAATGATTTGGTTCCGGAAAATGTGTAAACATTGTACAGCTGGAATAATAATAATAAATTTGTTGATGAAAAAAAATGTTATTTTATGTATGAATGTTGCTTTAAGATGTTGACAGTTAAACCATAAGCAAACATTTCTTTATTGTCCATCAGTTATTTAGATTTAAAAAATGATGCAAATTTTTGGTACTTGGTAAATAAACAGACTAAAAATATTTAAAAAATGAAACAGTTCACAATAAAAGATTGTTGAACATGATTATTTTGTGTTATGGAAATAATGCTCACATTATATATTATTCCTACACAGGCCCCATATATACGACTAATTGCTATAGGCCTATAGGTTTTAAACTTCAGAAACTCCAGTTTTTCATAGAGCCTTTCAACACTGTCAATTAAGCTGTAATTTTCAACACTAATGATCTCAGAAAAATTTCTTCAGTATGTGTCACACATTAATGATTTCAAAATATATGCAGATTGGAATTTCTTTACATAATCTAAAATGTAAAAGTCCTTAAGATGGTGTAGGCAGAACTAGCCTACAAAACATGGCATAACATTTCCAGCCTACACGGATCCTACACAGATCAGATTTTTTAGATTCTCACACCTCGGATTTGTATCATCATTCTTCAAACAAAATCACGTGTAATAACTATCTGTCTTATATCACCAAATGTGACACACAAAAATGAGTCCCAATTCAAAAATGATTTAACTGTTGCATATTAATTTCAGGTACAAGGGTTTACCATCAATTCTTACTATTACATAAAAATAAAATGAAATGATTCGAAACCAAAATTTAGCAGAGATTTTCACATGAAGTGTTATTGACAACAACTTGCAGCCCCACCCCCGGTAATCCCTTTGGTTACACCATGGCTTCAAAACACTCAAGTGTGAAGAATATGATTACAAAATTTTGTTGGCATTTACAAGTACATTTTTATTGTATCACAACAATAATCTAGCGTACACATACATATAAGAGCAAATGGTAACAGTCGGCAGTCACTACCTTAGCTCTGGCAGCCACAAAACTTGCAAAACCCAAGTTTTTTGTGCTTCTCTGTAAACTACAGATCAAAACTAGGTGAGGACATGAAAAAACCACACACAAAATTAACACCATTGTTAGGTTAACATCCAAACTAAAATTACACAAGGAAACCAATATGCCTTTAAAATAATACTCACTTTTTCTGAAATCCATGTAAAAAAAACAACTCGAAGTAAGGTGGAGTGACCTGTTGCTTGTTACTACATATGTCTCTCTGTTTTGTGATAGAACTCGTTTTCCACTAGTACTCATTTTTTCAATAATAATCAGTTTTTCTGCATAGCATGGAAAAAGCAACCAACTCAAAAAAAGGGTGGGGGTGACCCTTGCCTATTACTATACATGTTTCCCTTTTTATAGCAGAACTCGTTTTCCACTATACCCTAATACTGGTTTTTTTGTTCAGATCACTGAGAAAGCAACCAAGTCGAAGCACCATTGTGTTTCAATGTTGTACTACTATAAGTAATTATGCATTTTTTCCAACTTGCAAATAAAAAGTGTGATTTTTCACGTCTGCTCCTTGTTTTAACCTGTAGTTTATATAGAAACACAAAAAAAAACATGGTTTTTGTGAGTTTTGTGACTACCAGAGTTCAAGTAGTGACTGCCAACTATTATACCGAACAAATCAAGCAGTAAATATTTCTGACACCACAAGGGCAAACTTAAGACTATGTACTCTTTTTTAAGTTTTATAAATTTATAAAACTTTGAAGTGAAGTTAAATTTATTAATAAATTTAATTCAAATAACAGTACACATAATTTAGTAAAATAAATAAATAAATATAGGCCTATAGACTCTTTGTTGTCGATTCACTTGGCCAACCAGAGATTAAATACACCCAACTTTTAGCCAACTTTGATTCACTTACACCAAAACGGGTCTGAAGTTTTTAACACACAACAATGGAAAAGTTTTCTCAAGTTTAAAATTCCTGCATCAAGTAATCCTGTAAGAGACCTGTGCATGAAAAAATATTTAAGGTGAGTCTTACCTCCTTTTTAGAAATTATCATGCTAAAATTCTGTTTTGAAAGTTTTTAGTGTTTTACTTATCATATTTTTAGGTTATCACTTACAAAAATTACTTGTTACCTAAAATTGTGATCGTTTTGTAATTTGTAACTTGGTTCTTAAATTTAAGAAAGTTATCCTGACAGCTTACAAAATAATGGACCTACATGACTTCCTGTGAATTGTGTTTCTCTCCCCCACCCCCAAAGCATTACACTACTGATAAAAATGGCCACACAAAAAATATTACTTGATGGTAAGAAATCTGTAAACCATAGTTTTTAACTCACAACCTGCTATGGAATGGTTATGTATATATACAAATCAGATCTATACTGACTGGGTGATTTGAAATGGATTAATCCAATATTTATACCATAAAATATGTAGATTAAAAACAAAATGTGGGTTTTTCAGAACCCCCTTATTTCTTAGACAGAATTTACTTTATGTATATATGTCTGTATACAATTTTTGATTTATGAATATAATTTTAATTATAGTACTTTACACACAGGGCAGGTACTTTCTCTATCTGCCTAATGCATTACACATTTTTTAATCTCAACTATATACAAACAAACAAAAAGGATCACAAAGCCGAGTTTACTAACCTTCTTAATATTGTATATCCTAGTCAACATGCCAATCCCTCGATCGTTGATAAGTGTTAACTTCTCAGCCAGTTTTTGCTGACTAGGAATGAGTGATCTCGCCATAATGTGCTTGTTTACTTTAATAAATCAATGGTAATATTAAAACAATAGTAATTCTTCAACCACTATATACCAAAGAAACAACCTCATTTACTTCTAACATTGCGAATGCATTTATACACACGCTTGAAAGACACCATTAAATATATATATCCAGTTATAATTCATTGTGTTTTCACATCTGATATATTAGAACCTTATCTTCCAAATTAGTTTTAAAGGCCAGCTTAAAAGTTCAGAAATTAACCAATCTTAATGTCACACGACTTCCATCTTAACAATTTGCAGTGTTGCCAAATAAGTTACGTGAGTGATTATTATCTGTAGTCATTATTAATTTTAATACTACTTGTCTCTGTATGACCAATAACATATTTTAGGAGTGGCAGTGTAGGCAGTTAACATGAGCTCTATAAGTCGCAAGTTGTGCGGCCAGTACTAAGCTTTAGCCGCTTAATATTAGCGCCAGTACATTAACTGACAATATTGATACTCAGAAAACGGCCCATTGGAAATTAACCGAGAAAATCTTGTACGGCTGTTACAGGTTAAATCAAAGTGGGATCTTTTCTGATTTGTAGCCCCCACTACGATTTTGTACATCTCGAAATATATTTTTTGTTTTAATGTGTTAGAAGACCGCAATCACGCCACTCTCACTGACACCGACAACCCCTTCCCAAGGCACCCTCGCACTTCACATAGCGGTGGGCCGATATACCTATAACAGGTATTTTGGAACGCTATTTTTGTGTAACAGTGGCTGAAATGTTGAAATACCTGTTATTCGCGGCCTCGCTGTTCCGAGTCGAGCGTGACACGCCTTTACGCAACTATACACAAGTAAACGAATACGCCAAATACTACGCGTATCACGAGGAACACCAAGTAGTATCAGGAGTACTTCGAGTACGAACTAAATTATGAGATTGTTGTAACGGACATTTATGCACTTTATCTAGTCCTATTCATTAAGGCTGCTGACACACTGCCCACTCTGTGGCGCCACTCGGTCGCGCCCGGTTGTTTTGCATGGTTTTAAATGTACCCTTGCACACGAGCGACTGTGGCAGGGAGAAGCCAGTCCCCGCCACAAGTGGCGACGATTTGTAGCTTTGGAGCTTGCACACGGGCCACTTTCAGTGGCGCCACAGCAGGGTTCAGAGTAGTGTTGTGAAGAGTGTATTAACACTGTGTTTTCTATCAAACTTAGGGAGTTTTCTTAATAATTTTGTTGAACTTTTTAAGACTTTATTGTTTCTAAAATCTTAAAACTATCATGTCGGATTTTGATTCAGATCGATTTATAATTGAATTCAGTGAAATGGACAGCCTGATGAAAAATAAACCAGGTATGTTTCTAATCAGTACTGTAGTAAAGTATGTAATAAAAATGAGAATAATAGTAATAATAATAAAGTCGGCCTAAACTAAACTAATGTGTAAACTTCATAAAACAACTAAAGTCATCAAAAGTCATAAATGTCTAAACTTGGTAGACATTTTATTGTGAAATTATATTATGACAGAAATGTAGGTGTATGTAATAGAATAGAAACAAAATACATCTACAAGGTCTAAAAAGTGTAGTATTTGACTAATGTCTAATTTTTGTATAATGCGAGAGCTTGGGCAATCCGCAAAAACTTCAGTACCATGCAATTCCGCTTTGAACAAGTCTTTATATTTTCTCTATTATTATTATTAATAATAATAAGAATTTTCGTACAAGAATATACTTTTAATTATTTTTTAATATAATAGGTTTCTCTGAAAAAGGTCAATATATCATTCTGTCTTGCCATGGCACTGATCTTTCTTGTGTACGGTACAAAAGAATTCGACAAACTTCTCTCTTATTACTAAAGCCATGGGCACCCTGGTTGTATGACAGGTCAATATTCTTCCAATCCTACAACATCCTTCTCATGTTTGTGTTTTGCCTCTGTATGTGAAATTGTAGCAAATTAAGAAGCTGATTAAATGTGTCTTGTGACATCCTGAAGTAGTTTAAAAATTTCGCGTTGTCTCCTTTTAGCTCATTCATTAGTGTATAAATCTGTCCCACTACCAACCGTTCACACGTTATCTGGTGCATCCAGAATCGACGTTGTCTACAATGGCATTGCCGACGTACAAGAAAAGCAACAAAAAGTACTTCCTCGTCAGAGACCATGATGAAACTGATGTAAAAACTAACTGAAACAATCTTTTATCACTGAGAAAATGGAGAGTGATAAGGCCATCAATAAAACAAGGTAATAAGAAGAGAAAGCTACAAGTTATCTGAATTTCTTGGAGACTGTAAAATATTCATGATTGATTTATGATATGGTTCGAAGTTTCCATTATTCGCCCAACTTGTGATTTTGCCAGGACATATCAGTTGCACAGTTGATCTACTAGCAGTGGTTCCCAACCTTTCAGGACCCGCGTACCTCTTCAGTCTTCCGCATTCTTATCGAGTACTACCTGATAAGAAAATAAAATAAGATAAGAGGAGATATCTAATGAAATATTACCGCAAACTGTTTAGGTTGTATTTTTATAAGGGCAATCGGTTTAAATCATGTTTATTCTCATTCACTCTTGTAGCTTACTGTTATGTTATTATTATATGTTTCTGATGTTTTTTTCACAGTATTTGTTGTGCTATTCTAAATTTCATTGCCCGAGTTTCGCAACTGATTTGTCTAACAAATGTTAGTTTGTTTACTCGTAGTGAAAACTTAAATTAGTATTCCCAAAGGGAGACAGGCCTATAAATTCTCTTGTTTCTTATATTCTTTTAAACAGTAATAGTTTAATAAAGTCACAGTGTAAAGTAACACTGTTAATACTTTTAGTTTCAATTTATTTCTTATAAAAAATTATATAATATAGGTTATGTAATATCTTCAAATAAATACACTGCATGTAGGTTTATTAATACATTAATAGGTATATCTAGGTGAAAATAAACCTACTTGCAGTGTACTTATTTGAAGATATTACATAGGAGACTTGCAGGAAACTCAACGAATTACTTACAAAGGAATAATATAGGTTATGTATAATTAGTATATAATAACAGGTATTTGTACCTATTATTTTTTTGGAACGGTATTTTCATACCTATTATTTTAAAATAACAGTTTAGCCCACCTCTACTTCACACAGAACAGACTGTGCTACCGGTACATACTCAGCACTGTAGCTGCCCTAATTGAGCGATTCTTATTCCGCCATAATGTGGGCGACAAAATTTGAAGTGTATATTTCATATTGATATTCTTCCGTTAATTCAGGGCCGGCCCAAACCTTTAAGTCTGACCAGGCCGAGACACAATTTTGTGCCCCCCCCCCCAAAATTGTGATGATTATTTTCTTATCAGCAGTGGCGGCCCGTGCTTAGGTTGCACGGTTGCACAACCCCCATTAAATCCTGTAAATTTAATTGTATTTTTAATCATGTAAATCCTCCATAAACTGTATTTTAAACTATAAAATGATGAAAAAAACAATAATTAATAAGAGTTTTCAAGCTAAATAATCGTAATTAATCATTTGTTGATTGAAAAGTGCAGAGCACTTAATAAAAACCATACACACTCTTGCTGTGGTGTACTACAGGTGTGTACACCAGCTGTGACGCGCTTGGTATATGGAGAAACACAATGTAGTTGTGTTCTGGCTGGCTACACTAGGGTGTTCCTATTACATCGGTATAGCTTCGCCTGGTGTGATTAGAGACTGCAAACTCCAGTTGTCAGTCACGGCGCCACCAGTTTGTTGGTAAATAACACGTGGTGTGACAGTTGGAATTTGTATGGTAATGTTGTTTTATTAGTTCAGTTCATTAGTGTCGGTCGAATTTTTTGTGAAGTTTATTGTTAGTGTTAGTTAAGTGTTAGTACAATTCATTGTTAAATATAAATAATAGTGCATATTAAAGGATTAAGGCATCATAGTGTAAGATATTCGTTATATATAACTCGTAGGACGCAATGAATTCTGTCGAAAACTTAATGAAAACACCGTTCAGTTTACGTCCAATTGAGGAAAAAATTGAAATTAAGAGAGTATGTAGACCTACACCAGATCTTTCAAGTTTTAATCAAACTGTAAAGTCAGGTAATAGAATTTTTAATAGTAAATTTAAAATAGACTTATACAATAAATATTCCTGGTTATGTGGGTGTGACACTAAAATTGCATTATATTGCTTTCCTTGTATATGTTTGGAGGGGAGGAGACTTGGACTAAGACTGGATTTAAAGACTTAAACCATTTTAATGACAGAACTAAAAAACATGAGGCTTCAGGTACCCACATAAAAAATAGTTTACAGTTAGCATTCTTAGGAACAACTAACATAGCAGAACAACTAGGTACAGCTTATAGGAGAAATATTGTAGCTCACAATGAACAAGTTAAGCAGAATAGATATGTGCTAAGTATTATTATCAACTGTATTCGTTTCTGTGGTGTGTTTGAACTAGCTTTAAGAGGCCACGGTGAGTCTAAAGAATCAAATAATCCAGGAATTTTTAGAGGGTTAATAGATTTTAGTGCAGAGCTAGATACAGTTTTAAAAAACCATCTTGAAACTTCAACAGTATTTAGGGGTACTTCTAAAACCATTCAAAATGAATTACTACAAATAATGTTAGAAGTCTGTCACGAAAGAATTTCAGATGAAATGAAACAAGCAAATTTTTTAGCTCTTATTGCTGATGAAACCAGCGATGTGTCTAATTTATACCAAGTAGCTGTTATCTATAGGTACATAGCAAAAAACAGACCTGTAGAAATATTCTGGACTTTTCTTAACCCTTCTCGTCATGATGCCAGGGCCTTAGCATCATGTATTCTTGATGATTTAAAACACCACAAAATAAATGAAACTCCCCAAAAGCTCATTGCACAGACATATGATGGAGCATCTGTAATGGCTGGAACTTCTAGTGGTGTACATGCAACAATTGTAAAAAATTGATATGCCGATGCCCAATATGTTCATTGTCATGCACATCAGCTGAATTTAGTTGTGATTAAAGCTGCATCAATAGACAGGGAAGTTCGAGTTTTCTTTGCCAATGTTCAAGGTCTTTGCGCTTTTTTCTCAGTTAGTCCGCAAAGAACATCAATACTAGATGCAGTAGTAAAAAAGCGGTTACCCAGATCTGTACCTACCAGATGGAACTTTCAATCGAGAAGTGACACAACAGTTTATGATCACAGGCAGGACCTAATACAGTGCATGAAAACAATATTAGATTCTGATCACATAAAAAATGATAGTACTCTTTCATAGGCTTCTGGCCATTTAAAAGTTTTAGTAAGTCAAACCTTTATTTTTTGGCTCTCATTTTTTAGAAAAATTATGCCACTTACTAACATACTCTTTTATCAGCTCCAGAAAGTAGATATTGATCTCACTGTTATAAAAGGGTATCTTACAAGTTTTGAAGAAAATGTGTTGAAAATCAGAAATAATATTGACACAGACACTGGAGAGCCACAACAGTCATCACAAAGTTCACCTCCAAAGAAAAGGAAGATTGACAAAACTGAGTGGAAGAGACAGGCGAAGGAAGTATGTGATGTGATTATATGCCAAAAAAAGGAACGGTTTAGATTCACGAGCCATCTCATAGGAGCATCTTTGTTCATGTCAGAAAAGTTTCCAGATTATGATTCTAAATACCCAGAAGACACTGTAAAAACTGTATGCAATGCTTACAATTTTCTCAATTTAATAAAAACTCTGTACGGAACTTGCAACAATCTATAGTGCAACGGATTTTAGAAGACTGTCAGGGGCTGTTAGTTTTTACTCTTTTTTCAAAGACAATAAGTTAGAAGATGTTGAGAATATACTGGAAAACTCTACATTCATTCTTAAGTAAGTGTACCTGTCATTGTAGAAGTGAAAGTTTGTATTGTGCGGTGGGAGGTCGAGCTGCCTGGGCGGGGCCTCAACCCGCACACATGCGCGTTTATGTGAGAGTCTAGAAAAGTAATGTTCTCAAAGTTTTAAATAAAAGGAAAGATCTGGAAGCTGTTTTTCTATATAAATAGAGATGCCCTCGACAAGTACAGTTCAGTTTTAAATGTGCTCTTGTAATGTGTATTTCGTGTGTCCGTTTTATGTATACTTGCTACTAAACTGTTCCTTCAATAAAGCGTGTGTTTGCTCCTGTACTTAAATTATTCATTATTTTTACCCATACCTTAACAGAAGAAACTTTTAGTGAAGCTCTAAAACTCTTAGAAATTTTGATTACAATACCAATGACCTCTTCTGAAGCAGAAAGATGTTTTTCGACGCTTAAAAGAATAAAGACATTTCTAAGGAACACCAAGTCACAAGAGAAGTTGTCTGCATTGGCCATGCTCTCAATAGAAAGGGACCTGATCATAGAAATTCCTGATTTCAATCAGAAGGTGATTGAAAAATTTGCCAGTCTGAAAGAAAGGCGGATGGATTTTCTTTTCAAATAAGGGTAAGTGACAAAATTATTCCTAAGTATAACTATATTTTTCAATATTAATTATGTCTACACAGTAAAATAGTTTATCTAAAGTGAATTAATACTAAAATAAATAGGCCTGTTATTACGTTAACTAATTTCAAAATAATTTCAATACATTTTTTGGATGCTGTTACACAGAAAATGTTATATTACCATATAGCCTAAGTCATAATTTTGAATTAAATAAAATACCAACGTTATCATTCAGTCATATAAACTTAGTGATATTTTTGCATTTTCTATTTAAACAATTTAATACCATCCAACCCACAACTGCAACCCCCAAAAAATTCAACCACCAGCCGCCACTGCTTATCAGTACTAATTTAATAACTTATACTGCGTTCTCCACTAGCAACAGTGACAGGAATTGTTAAAAGAACCCTCAATATAATCCATATATTAGGAAAACATGTAACGGGGCAAAACGGGGTAAAACAAATTTTAATCATTTTAAACAGTAAACCAATCTATTTAAATGTTACTATTCGGTAACAGTCAGTACAAGGTACGCATTGGGAATTGTGACCAAGAATATACGGTGAATAGAGTGTATCTTCGCGTTGTGTTACAGGAATGTAAAATTGTTAGAAGGGAGCGAATGCGTGCTCAGGCGGCCAACGTTCTCATGGTTAGGGCACGTATGAATAAATACCTCAGCGCTGTGTGCGCAGAAAACAGCGTCTTTGGCCTCCAAGCACTTGAACCGCGAGGTTCTGTATATAGGCTCACGAGCCGAAAACCTTTTAAAATTCGTAAAAATGTGTTAAAAGTATAATTGGAAGTGATCTAACTAACTTACAACACGACAGTTAACCGTTAAATGTGAATAATTCGACTGTGACAAAATGTAGTGAGCAGACAAAACATCCGAAGTGGGACATGTGATTGGAGGAGACACCGACGGCCACGTAACGTTATATAAATTTTAATTTAAAGAGATCTCTATAAAAGGAGGAAATTTAAATATTGTGTGAATGAGCGTATGCATAAGTACTGGGGCTGTCCTTACATAATCTAAGTAATTGATAACTTGTAGTTTAATTAACCAGTTGTACGTAATTAATGAAGGTAAAAAAAAAAATGAATGCTAAATTTTGTCGGTAATAGTCATGTTTTTAATGTTCAAATCTGTTTAAATTTGGAAGACTATATAAAAGAGAAGTCATACTAGTATTTTATAAAAAAGAATTACATGCAGAGAATAAATAACTTTTAAAATGAATAAAATGGATTAATAGCATAACCATGCGTTAAATCAATTATTACGCCAAATTAACATCACCTATCCCGTATGGAAAATTTCGCCTAACGAACCTGGTAAGTAAGTGAAAGTGTTTTAAGGTCTCCATATCTGTCCTTTAAAGATATTGGTGGCGACCTATGAGTAATTTGGAGTCTTCTGTTTTGGTAAGTCAGTGTAAAGTGTAATCAGGGCAGGTGTGTAAAAAGATCGCACGCAGTAAGTAGAAGTCACGTGGTGGAAATTGGTAAAGTAATAGAGAACGTAACAAACAGTCAATCATGTTACTTTTTGAAATAAGTTGCAAAGTTTGAACAGGAGTTTTTATCTCAGAGTTCTTCAGAAATACACCCAGATGTTTAAGCTCCTCAAAAAGGTGGTTGCCATCGATGTCACTTTCTCCTAATTTATCTTCACCTTGAAGAACTTTTTGAAGATTCAAACATTTTTGTTCCAAGATTTCGGATTCTGGAAGAGTTTGCACGTTGTACAAAAACCCCCAATGCTGGTTATGAGTCTCAAGTTGTGTAAAGCGCTGTTCGATGGATGTCAGAGCCTGGTCTATAAGCGGGTAAAAGACAACTGTTTTAAACGACTGCTCTGGATCTGTTGGGGCTTCGTCTCAGGACTCATAATCAAATTTCCGTTTTTTCTTTCTCTCTGGCTGCTTCCTGTATACAGCTTCAAATTCCAAGTCTTCAGCTATGTCTTTGGGTGTTGCTACAGCACCTGCGTATCCAGTTTCACGATATTCTTTTTAAAATGTTTGGCACTTTCCAAGAAGATGTGTAGCTGTTGATAAGTCACTGTTGGTGTTTTGCATGGTATTGCTGACCAAGTTTACTTGAAACAGTATATCATGCCCAACAACAAGGGAGACAATGAAGCCAAAAGATGTTAAATTGTTTTCCAATGATTTGGCTTCAGATGTCACTTTTGGATCAATGAGTTCCTCTTGCATTGCCTGTAGCGCTTTACAAACTTCAACCATTTGATACCTGACTGCCTTTATGCTGTTAATTCTACACTCCCATCTAGTTTCACAGACTTCTTTGACAGTAAGGGTCAACTGACTTTCCTTGAGTATTTTCCATCTTTTAGTAGATGATGAAAACAGGGCATACAGACGTTGTAAAACTCCAAACAAAGAAACATTTTTTACGGATGAAACAACAGCATCTCCAATTACTAGGTTAAGTGAATGACATCCACAAGGATTGAAAAAAGCTTTAGGAAACATTGACAAAATTCTTGACTGCACTCCTTTATATTTTCCAGTCATGTTGGCTCCCATTATCATAACCTTGCACCCTACAATTTTTCATGTCTAACCCACAGGTCTCTTCAATTTCTTTCAAAAGGGCTGTTGTCAAACCTTCTCCAGTAGTGTCATCAATAGGAAAAAATGCTCTTTTACTTGAACATCTGTTTCAGTACATTCAACAAAACGAATTGTAAATGACAATTGTTCTTGGTGGCTGATATTGGGTTTACGGTATAATATTAGTGAAAAGTACTTATCTTGCTTTGCTCTTTCAATGATATCATTTATTATTTCAGAGCCAAGCAAACTAAGCAACTCGTTTTGGATTGTTTTACCTAAGTAATGATCATCTACAAGAATGGCGATGATCTTGTTGCCGTTCGTTTTATGGCTTATCGTGAATGTCAAAATACGTCAAATAATACTGCTTTGTGAGGATTTGTATTGATTGTCTTATTATGTACCAGACAGTGGCATTCATTGATAATAGACTAAACTGTTTAACCTGCTTGAGAGAACAACTTCATTTATTAACAATCATAAAGGAAAGAAAAACTTGATTTTTGTATCCATTATTTTGGCGACCTCTAAAAATCTGCGCCCAAGCCACGGCCCGGTTGGGCCGTTCTTAAGGCCGGCCCTGCATTAATTAATCAATTGAATGGTGGAGTTGTGTGCTGCATTTAATTGTACAAATATATATTGTTCCAAAGATGAGGAAGGAAGAATTTCATTTCATAGATATGTTCCCACCGAATTATTCAACAATAATTAAATTTTTTCTGATGTTACAACACACTTTGCTTTTAAAAAAAATAATGGAATTAAGTGCACTTTGCAGCTAAAGATGATATTTAGTTACAAAAAGCAGGATAAATTCAATACATTTACAAAACCCATCACTATAAATTTTTCTTGGTGTAAAAAAACTGTAAGTTCGAATGCATGTGATTACTTCCATTATTCTCATTATTTAAATTAATAATAAATAATATTTAATACTTTTATAAATAGATTTATATTCAAATAATTCAAATTTATTTAACTATTTATTATACATTAAATTTATGAAGATGACAGTAATTTAAAACTGTTGAAACATTGTAAAAACAATAAAAAATATATTCTTCTTTATATATATATATATATATATATATATATATATATATATTATAATGTAACGGGTATTACTGGATTAAGCCCCACTGTTGGGTTCGTCAATTTGTAATGTAACGAGTACGAGCGTCTCGTTGTTTTCACACAATGTAAGCCTATTCGTTGCTATGACCGGGTATGTTCCCCTGTCTTTACTCTCTTAGGTGTTTTAATTTACTTCAATTATTTAAATATCTGAGATATTTGGAGTTGTGGGATATAGTGATTTAATTAACTAATATTAACTTATCTCTCTAAAAAATATCAGTGTTAGTGTACTTGAAACTTAAATAATTAATGTGTTATTCTGTAATTTTGTTCAACCCTATTATACCTTGAAGAGAATTATGTATAATTTTGTATTTTAACGCTCTCTCTTTGGTGTCGGAGAATTCCGCTATAAGCACTGTAGTACCGGGGCAACGAAACTTAGAGGTTAATTCACTGTTTAGGTTAACCAATTATTCTATACTTAGTCAGTTACTTTTTTATTCCCAACTCATTAAATAATACTCCAAATGACAAGATTTTGCAACTATACAAAGGTTCTTTATTTGTTTACTTCTTCAACATTGAATGAGATATGTTCCAACTGGCATACACAAAGGCTATAGATTGCTTGAATCGATTATTGATCAGTCCGATACTTTATTTAGATTCGGTTATATAATGTGTTTTAGTTTGTAATTAACTTAATTCAGGGTGTGAAGGTTCTTGTAACTGTGGGGAAGATTAAAAATACATAGATAAGAATGCAAGATTTACAAATTTGAAGTGTTGTGTAGTTAATATGATTTATACAATAATAATTTACCAGACTAGAACGAAGCGAATCGTGTGGGCTGTTGGTTGATAACTTTACTGTTCTGGATGACTATGTTGTACGATTTTCTTTCTTCGGATGTTAATAAAAATGGAATTCTTGTCCTGTTCACCTCGGAAATACAGCTCCCTAGGTTGATTTACTGCCAGACTGGTTCCTTCTGTAATTTCTGGATCCAAATACGTTCTTCTCTCGTCTGAAGTAATTGGTGATGTTCTGTGTATTTATAAGGTTATGAGTTCCAGTGTAGTGTATATTATTGGTTGTGATACAGTTAACTCTTTATATTGGGTTTAATATATCGTCAACTCCTTTCGGATATGGGACAATTCAAGTCCTTCCTTGTAGAACCCAGTTATTAATTTTTTATTGTGATATCATACTATATTCTCGTTTGGTTAAACTGTACTGGCAAGAGTCAAGAATATTATCATTAAAATTTTGTATTTTATAAGAGTATCAAATAATTTAGAATATTCCGATTATATTAGCCATTTCTTAGGTTTTTTAATCTCATCACATTCAGATCATAAAAGGCAAAAATTGAAAATCAACAACTTCTTCATTTCCTGTAGTCCATAGCAACCCATTATTTTTCTTCCTTCTCCATGTTTTGTATATAGTGTTTAATTCATATATTTTTTGACTATTCCTTATTAATTTGCTATCATATCGGAATATAACTTTACCGATAGTTGGTTTATTATTTTCTACATATATTCTGCTGGTTTTTTGATATGAGCCTGTTTCTTTTATATTTACTACTTTTTTCGATATCAAACGTTATCAATCGATATCATGGCATTGTGGCATTATCATAATTTGTATAAATTGAGATGGTTTATTATATATCATTACTTATTTAATGTTTTTTCCTAGCTCTTCGAACCGTATTCATTAATTATTATTAACTTACGTACCTAACCTTTATGTTATGAGTGGTTATATAGTGTTATTGGCTGTTAGGCCTTTTATTGTATATGGACCTACCTTTGTTTATAACTGGTGAACAACTATAGCCCTTTTACATAAATTCATACATATAATCAAATCTTAACTATTAACATTTACATAAATAATTATTCCTTTCATATCTAATGACAATTTTATCTTGATCTATGGATCACATATAAGAAAATTGAAATCTATTAACGCTAACTAGCTGCTTCCCACATCATTCTATAACAGTAATTGAATAATACATTTTGTTTCATTACTTTCCATTAACTCAACAAGTAATTGGTATAACATAACATAAACTTTATCATAACATTCGTTGTCACAAAATAGTATCATTTAATTCAGAATCCTTACTTGCTATTGCTATAAGGTAAATTATTGTTTCATTTTTGTTTACTTTCATGGTCATTTACTTTGACAATTTCTGTACTATTCTACTTCTTACGCTTCTAATCAGTATCATATTGATTTACTTTTCACTGAACATATATCATTAACTATTGTCTAATTTACAGGTTTGTTTATTCGTTATTTCTACCTTGCATCCTTATTTATCTTTATCTATAATTATAAATGTAATTATTAGACTTTTGTTTTATCATGGGGTTAGATATTGATTTGCTTATTATTTTGTTAACATAATATTTATGTAACATGGATGACTGCATTTCTGTTGCGTTACATATGCTCCCCCTCCTAAAAAAGTTTAGTTTACCTGAATGAAGTTTAGGTCAAATAAACTTGTCTTCTTCACATGCCTTTTCTTCATCTCCACATTAATGGTTATCGATGGTATTCTCAATGTAACTTTGTTAGACTAGTACTAATAATTCTTTATATAACAACATTTCATTATTTCTATTAACATTCTTGATCATATTTAATTTCTGTAAACAGTATTTGTTGATAGTTGGCTATAATATTCAATGATACTTTAGGTTCACATCTCTTCTACTTACAATTACTGTAATCACTGTATTTCTCAATTATTCTTCTGTCATCTAATTTCTTTCTGTTTTCTTCGTCCTACTCTTCTGGAAACTGAGGTCATTCTTGCAACTATTCTAATATTCCTTAAATATTTAATTTCCCTAACAATCCCTAATATGTGCATTGGTACAGTTCAGAGAGGCACTGTTTGGCTTCATACTCTGCTGCCCACACTACACCTTAATATAGTACTGCTGGAATTCATCTACAGTCAGCTATAAAATATAATAATCTCCTTAATTACTTAATAATAAATATTTGGGAAAATTTTTTTTCTTTTGTTGCTTTTATATTTCTTTATTACTATCCTTCATACTTTGTGATTTCATTTTAGTTTCCTTAAACATTCTTTGATAATAATTCTGACAGTTATCATTTGTAATTATTTTTGTTTTTTCTTTCTTGTTGTGATAATAACGCTAAGTATCTTCTTCATTTGTTTTTCTGATCTCAATATTTTCTAAATAGTTATTGTTTGATTATTATTATAATTGTGTTTCTGACTAGATACAGTCCTTAGCTCAACTATTATTTTTCTTATCGTATTTCATTATTTTAGCTGTTTATATTTCAATGAATTATGTTCATAAATATTCTTTTTTTTTTCGTTTTCTTTAATATTATATTGGTTACAATCAATCGTTTACTGAAGTTGTTTCTTTCACTTGGCAATGCGATATGTATTTTAGGTCATATGATTTTTCTTTTATTATTTTGTATAGGTAGATTTGATGTAAAAACTTTTATCTTGGGGTTTCATTATTCATTATTCACACTATTTCTTTGTAAACGTTTAGTAATAATTCTAGCTTTCTTCTGTAATCTTGGGGTTTCATTATTCATTATTCGCACTATTTCTTTGTAAACGTTTAGTAATAATTCTATTTTTCTTCTGTAATTTTGGGGTTTGTTATTAACTCTTCTTAATACCTTCTTCATAACTATATTTTAATTCAGACTTACTTCATTTTGAATTACATTTTTTCTATTTATTTTATTGTTCAAAAAATTCTCTTTTATTTACAAGTGTTTTCTCTTCAAAATCGATAATAAGTTGTTCTTATTGTATTTTAGAATTTATTCATAATATTTCTTTATGGACTCCTGATTGTATGTTCCCTTAATCCTTTTCATGATAGGGTTCATTATTTCATATGTATTGTTATTATTATTTTTTGTTATCACATATGGCCCAGTATATAATAATAATAATTTTTTAGTTATTCCCTCTAGAGTGCTTGGTAGCTCCCTGTTTCTTATTAATATTTTCTCGCCCACTTGGTACTTAATTGGTTTTGGATTATTCTTTTCATATTTCCTTTTCTTCATTTCCGCCTTTTCCATTACTCGGTTATAAAATTTAACGGTTTCAAACTGATATTCTGGGTTATTTGGAAAGTTTATAATATCCTGGATTTCTCTAGGTGGAAGCCTTTCAAACATAACAGTATAAGGGGTATTTTCAATGGACTGATGGTAAGATATATTTAAGAACTCTTCGGTCAGTGACAGGTATTCGTACCACCTTCTCTGTTGGTCATGACAGTAAGTTCGGAGTATTCTGGCAACTTCCCTCAATACACGTTCTGCCGGATTACTGTTGGGGTGGTATACTGAAGTCTTATATGTTCTAATGTTGTGTTTTAAAAGATTATTTCTCCATTTACAGCCCTTGAATTGCGTACCATGATCGGTGATAATAGATGACGGTTTACCAATCTCTGTTATGTAACGTACAATGACTATTTCCAGAATTTTCTTGGTCGTGGCTCTGCTAATAGCATAGAGTTTAGTGTATTTGGAAAAGTGATCAAAAATAATAATTATGAATTTATATCTATGGTTTCCTCCACTGCGTGGGAATGGTCACATATATCCAGAAATACCTTATCCAGCTTATATTTGGATGTGATAGGGATCATGACTCCCTCCTTCTTCTCATTATTATGTTTAACCATCTGGCAGATGTGACATGCTTGTATGGATTTTTGCACTTTTCTGGTTATATTTTTTATGTACACTTGTTCTTCCAGGGCTTTGACGATTTTCATGGCTCCCATGTGTCCATATCGTTCATGGTAATCCAATATCAATTTGTTTTCCACAGCGGTGGGAATTACTAGTTTCCAGTTTATTTGTTTAGGGGTAACCTTAATAAATAATCGATCATCATGTATACAGTAATATTTAGTAATAACTTCATCAGCATTTTGTACCTTCTGGCGTATGTTTATTAATTTGGGATCCGATTTTTGGTGTTGATTAATTTCATTTGTAATAATTTCTAAATCCTTCTGACTCTTAATGACATGGTACACTTTCGCAATCTGTTCCTTTTCTCCTTCGAACGATTGGTCTTGTATGTTTATTCGGGACAAGATATCGGCTGCTATGTTCTTTCTTCCAGGTATATATTCCCAATCGATGCAATACTCTTGCAATGCAAGGACCCATCTAGTTAGCCGGCCATGACTAAGTTTACATCTTTTTAGAAATGAAATTGATTTATGGTCACTTCTTACGGTCACTGGGTATCCGAGTATGTAAGTTCTAAATTTATTGCATGCGTACACTACACTTAGCAGCTCCTTCTCGGTAACGTTATAATTGCGTTCGCAGTTGTTAAGCACTCTGCTGGCGAAGCTGATTACCATATGATGTCCTTCTTCATCTTCTTGATATAGGGTAGCTCCTAAGCTAACATTGCTCGCATCACAATTTAAATAAAAGCGTTTGTTAAAATCAGGGTGGTACAACATAACTGTTTCTAAAAATTTCTTCTTGATTAATTGCAGAATTTTATCTTGTTCTGGTCCCCATGCCCATTTGTCTTTGGATGATAATTGTTTCTGAAACTTGGCAGTTACTTCCGAATAGTTATCTTGGAATTTTCGGTAATAGTTACAAATTCCAAGAAAGGATTGTAGCTGTTTTCTATTTTTTGGAGTAGGGAACAGTTGAATTGCTTCTACTTTTTCTGTTGAAGGTGTGATACCCTCCTCAGACAAATTAAAACCTAAGAACTTTACTTGGTTGGCGATAAATTTAGATTTATTCAGCTTGAGTGTTATGTTGTTTTCGGATAATTTTCTCAGTACCTGTTCCACCCGCTCGCAATGTTCATCCCAATGTGAAGAAGTTATAAGTAGGTCATCTACATAGACCGTAGTGAACTGCAAAGTTTCTTGTCCCAATACTTGGTCCATACATTTTACAAATATTGCAACAGAATTAATTACTCCGAAAGGTAGCCTTTTAAATTGATAGTTCCTTCCGTCAAAAAGGAACGCCATGTATTTTCTACTATCTGGATGTAGTTCGACCTGCCAGTAACCGCATACCGTATCCCAAGTACTGATGTATTTAATGCCGTGGAATTTCTTTAAAATTTCTTCTATTTCACCTGGTGAAGTCCTATCATTGATGATCATTTTATTTATTTCCCTAGCGTCCAGGCAAATTCTGACCTTTCCGTTCTTTTTCAGGACTGCCACTATGGGACTGGTATATGGTGATTGACTATATTCTATTATGTCATCTTGAATCATACGATTAATCTCGTCCCGGACTTCGTTTTTTATTGAATAAGCAATTGGGTAGGATTTTCTGCGAAAGTCCACTGGTTCTTTAAAATTTATCACACACTGATATCCTTTTACTTTACCTGGAGCATTGGAGAATACATGTTTGTATTTATTATATATTTGAATTAAATTTTCGGCCTGTACCTTACTTACTTGTCTACAAGTTTTTTCCCTTTGGAATTCTCGGACCTCTTCTAACTTACTCTGCCACAGTTCGGGATCATCGTCCTCATATTGAATGACTTCTGGTATTTTATTTTTCTTACAAAAGTAGCTTTTTATGGCTAGACATCTGGTATTAACTGGAACGGTTCTATTAGCGTCAACTAATTCGGCTGTCCATAATCCTTCTTCGGATGTTAAAGATATTATACCTTTATGTAAGTCAATTACTGCGGAATGCTGGCGCAATACATCGCATCCAATCAATACATTGAACGGTAATCCCGTTGCGACCAATAATCCTATTGGTAGGGTCATATTATTATTGGTAAGATTGAGCGATACTTGTTTTTTAACTGTTTTATTTTGTCGCCCAGTGGCTCCGATAATTATCACATTATTGACAGGTAAGGTCGGTATGGGCAACTGGCCTTCTCGCTGTATTTTTTCAAGTTCAGTACTGTCTATCAACGATATGTTAGATCCAGTATCTATCATTATGGTAGATTGTACCCCATTTAATTTTGCTGTTACATATATGATTTCGTTATTACTATTACTGTTTACATGTTTCTTATCCTCTTCCAATAAATCTTCTCTGATATTCTTTAAATAGTGGTTATTAATTATAGTTATGGTATTATTATTCTTAATTTTGTTTACAAGTCGTTGTTCCCCAAGATTACGGTTCAGTGAAGGGTATTCATTATTTTTCACTGCCTCTATTAGTTTAAATGAGGGCTTACCCCCTCCTCTCTATTTTCATTTCGATTATTATGTTGATTTAGTACAGTTTCGGTGCGGTCCTCTGTATTAGGTTCCGCTATCCTATAATTTCTTTCAGGTGGATAGTTGTCTTCACGCCGGGACTGATTATAAGGGTTGTCGTATCGGTGACTCCTTGGGTAATACCGTCGCTGATTACCTTGAGGCCTGGAGTAGATATAATTAACGTTATGCCTATAATTATTGGGTCGTCTGTCCCCATCTCCTCTATTATTGCGACTATCGCGGTAATTATAAGTATTATTGCCACGATAATTATAGTTCCTTGAATTATTATTCGCGTGCTCATTTTGGGTCCTATTTGCATTAACGTTCTGCGCAGGTCGATTGTGATCATTATTATGAGAATTGGTTGGTGGCTCGTTATTATTATACTTCTGATATTTATAATTTAACATCCTATTTCTTTGGTATTGGTTCTCGTGCTCATAATTCTCAAGGAATTTGGCCATGGCTGAAATCGTTTTGATTTGGCTACACATACGTGCATTTTTTATCCCTTCCTCATAATGGTAGGATAGTTGGATCACCAAACATTCTTCGGGAATTCTGGGCTCTAAGTTCCGTGCCATACATATTTTTCCTAGAAAGTATGAAGTAGGAGACTGGCCTATGTTTGTTTCGTATCGACCGTTACTCAAATTATTTCTAATCATGTTCTGGGTCGACTCAGACCAATATTTCTATTTAAATTGTTTTTTGAACTCGGTCATGTCCAGTATATCCGGGCGCACCACTGTCCACCAATTATCGTAGGTATCTCTAAATGTCTCATCAATCATACTGCGTATAATACTCCAGCGATTTTCTCTATTTCTTGCGATCATCTCTTCCAACCTCTTTAAAAATTCCATCGGATTACGCTTGTAATTATGAAAATTAATCGACTCACGCTTATCGTGGTTAATCGTATGACTATGTTGACATGTCCTATCCCGGCATGAATCTACTTCTTCTTGTAACTGTAGTTCACGTCTACTAATTTCCTCTATTTTATTTTTACTGGTATTAATTTGACCTTCCATATTGTTTAAATTGCCATATACTCTTTCGAGTCGTTCACCCATGTCTGTCTGTATTTGTGTAATCCCTTCCTTATTCTCTTCCCGTACCTGATGTACTTCATTTTTAATTTGCTCATATTTTCCGACAGTTTCCTGTTGGATTTCTTCGATCATTGTTTTACTCTCAATTTTTATGTCATTAATTTTATTCTGTAATTCTTCACGAACCTGTACTATTGTTTCGTTAGTTTTTTCTAACCCTTCATTTGTTTTGGCTATTTCTAACTTTCTTTCCTCATTATTTTGGTCACCTTCTAGTTAATTGTCACATGGATATCCTCCATTCTTTCGTTAATCTGCCTTATATTTTCTTCGTTTAATTGTAGAATTTCTTCCTTCATTTGTCTGAAAAGTAATTTTGAGGTTTCCTTATTTTCCTCATTTGTTTTCCTAAAATTCTCCTTGTTTTCATCATTTGTTTTATCGATTTTTTCCTCCAGCCTCTTTGAGTTTTCCTTATTGCTTTCCTTATTCTCCTTAATTTCCTCATTTATTTTCCTCAAATTCTCCTTAGTGAGTCTGCTATCTTCCTTAATACTACTCATTAACTCCATTAATTTTTCCCAATTTAGTCCTTCTCTGGCTCCCGCTTTATCTATTTGGTCCCCTTGGGCATCTTCTTCGATTACTTCCTTTTCCTTGTCCACAATTATTTCAGTTTCCGTTATTTCGTCTGTCTGTTGTTCCATCTCACTATCTATTATTATTTTGATTTCCTGTTCTTGTTCACCTTCCTTCTCCGTATCTTCTGCCCTCCTCTTTGATCTACCTCTGGTATCAGGCATTTTTATTCTCCCACAGTTGCCTGCTCTGGTTAAGTACTGTTATTATAATTATAGTTACTTAACTCAAGCCCTACACTGGTTGAGCGCCAATTTGTAATGTAACGGGTATTACTGGATTAAGCCCCACTGTTGGGTTCGTCAATTTCTAATGTAATGAGTACGAGCGTCTCGTTGTTTTCACACAATGTAAGCCTATTCGTTGCTATGACCGGGTATGTTCCCCTGTCTTTACTCTCTTAGGTCGTTTTAATTTACTTCAATTATTTAAATATCTGAGATATTTGGAGTTGTGGGATATAGTGATTTAATTAACTAATATTAACTTATCTCTCTAAAAAATGTCAGTGTTAGTGTACTTGAAACTTAAATAATTAATGTGTTATTCTGTAATTTTGTTCAACCCTATTATACCTTGAAGAGAATTATGTATAATTTTGTATTTTAACGCTCTCTCTTTGGTGTCGGAGAATTCCGCTATAAGCGCTGTAGTACCGGGGCAACGAAACTTAGAGGTTAATTCACTGTTTAGGTTAACCAATTATTCTATACTTAGTCAGTTACTTTTTTATTCCCAACTCATTAAATAATACTCCAAATGACAAGATTTTGCAACTATACAAAGGTTCTTTATTTGTTTACTTCTTCAACATTGAATGAGATATGTTCCAACTGGCATACACAAAGGCTATAGATTGCTTGAATCGATTATTGATCAGTCCGATACTTTATTTAGATTCGGTTATATAATGTGTTTTAGTTTGTAATTAACTTAATTCAGGGTGTGAAGGTTCTTGTAACTGTGGGGAAGATTAAAAATACATAGATAAGAATGCAAGATTTACAAATTTGAAGTGTTGTGTAGTTAATATGATTTATACAATAATAATTTACCAGACTAGAACGAAGCGAATCGTGTGGGCTGTTGGTTGATAACTTTACTGTTCTGGATGACTATGTTGTACGATTTTCTTTCTTCGGATGTTAATAAAAATGGAATTCTTGTCCTGTTCACCTCGGAAATACAGCTCCCTAGGTTGATT
The DNA here is from genome assembly GCA_034769895.1 of Magicicada septendecula. Classification (NCBI taxonomy): domain Eukaryota; kingdom Metazoa; phylum Arthropoda; class Insecta; order Hemiptera; family Cicadidae; genus Magicicada; species Magicicada septendecula. The sequence continues at coordinate 65,524,688 of CM068376.1, forward strand.
TACTGCCAGACTGGTTCCTTCTGTAATTTCTGGATCCAAATACGTTCTTCTCTCGTCTGAAGTAATTGGTGATGTTCTGTGTATTTATAAGGTTATGAGTTCCAGTGTAGTGTATATTATTGGTTGTGATACAGTTAACTCTTTATATTGGGTTTAATATATCGTCAACTCCTTTCGGATATGGGACAATTCAAGTCCTTCCTTGTAGAACCCAGTTATTAATTTTTTATTGTGATATCATACTATATTCTCGTTTGGTTAAACTGTACTGGCAAGAGTCAAGAATATTATCATTAAAATTTTGTATTTTATAAGAGTATCAAATAATTTAGAATATTCCGATTATATTAGCCATTTCTTAGGTTTTTTAATCTCATCACATTCAGATCATAAAAGGCAAAAATTGAAAATCAACAACTTCTTCATTTCCTGTAGTCCATAGCAACCCATTATTTTTCTTCCTTCTCCATGTTTTGTATATAGTGTTTAATTCGTATATTTTTTGACTATTCCTTATTAATTTGCTATCATATCGGAATATAACTTTACCGATAGTTGGTTTATTATTTTCTACATATATTCTGCTGGTTTTTTGATATGAGCCTGTTTCTTTTATATTTACTACTTTTTTCGATATCAAACGTTATCAATCGATATCATGGCATTGTGGCATTATCATAATTTGTATAAATTGAGATGGTTTATTATATATCATTACTTATTTAATGTTTTTTCCTAGCTCTTCGAACCGTATTCATTAATTATTATTAACTTACGTACCTAACCTTTATGTTATGAGTGGTTATATAGTGTTATTGGCTGTTAGGCCTTTTATTGTATACGGACCTACCTTTGTTTATAACTGGTGAACAACTATAGCCCTTTTACATAAATTCATACATATAATCAAATCTTAACTATTAACATTTACATAAATAATTATTCCTTTCATATCTAATGACAATTTTATCTTGATCTATGGATCACATATAAGAAAATTGAAATCTATTAACCCTAACTAGCTGCTTCCCACATCATTCTATAACAGTAATTGAATAATACATTTTGTTTCATTACTTTCCATTAACTCAACAAGTAATTGGTATAACATAACATAAACTTTATCATAACATTCGTTGTCACAAAATAGTATCATTTAATTCAGAATCCTTACTTGCTATTGCTATAAGGTAAATTATTGTTTCATTTTTGTTTACTTTCATGGTCATTTACTTTGACAATTTCTGTACTATTCTACTTCTTACGCTTCTAATCAGTATCATATTGATTTACTTTTCACTGAACATATATCATTAACTATTGTCTAATTTACAGGTTTGTTTATTCGTTATTTCTACCTTGCATCCTTATTTATCTTTATCTATAATTATAAATGTAATTATTAGACTTTTGTTTTATCATGGGGTTAGATATTGATTTGCTTATTATTTTGTTAACATAATATTTATGTAACATGGATGACTGCATTTCTGTTGCGTTACAATATATATATATATATAGCGACAATACAAGCATAGGCTGTAATGCGCATATATAATATAAAATAAATATTTTATTTAATTTTAATAATATATAATGGAAGAGTAGGTGTGAAATTGGAAGCTGGCTTTCAAACAGGAGTCAACACGCAGGATCACGCGATTACCACTGCATGCGTGTACACAAGTAAATAGTGTGTGTGCGTGAAACTGTTGAGCCTGAAAGTTTGCAACCTCACCCCAAGTCCATCCTAAATTAAGAATATATTTAATATTAAGCAAACCATAGATGTTAGCGAGAAGGTAAAAACTTCTAAAAATGTGTAAAAATCAGACACAAGTGCAGTGCGAATTTTATGTAATTTGGACAATCAGTGCAAATTCTGTGCGATTTTTAAAGCATTATAATTACACTAGTGGTGTGAGCATCATGATAATTGCACATCACATAGGTCATTAAATTAGACAATATTTTATCGCCGTGAAATCCGCGTTAAACAGTGCGATTGGCAAAAAAGTGCAAAAAATGTGAAATAGGACGAGAGTGGGGGCTATCACACCATGGTTCAACTGTCGACAGGCTAATTCCTGAATCGACAGCTGCAGTTTTCTTGGTGAATATAAATACAAGCCCAGGAGAGCTAATCTCTCTCTTCTAACAGTCTTCATTCGTGGCGGAACGCTATGTCCGTCAGAGACGCGAAATTTTAATTACTTTGGACAGAGATAGACAATATGTCTAACACCAATAAGACTTTTTGTTAAGCATAACTTACAAAGTATTACGATAAATATTTCGATTTAAAATAGTAATGGAAAACAGTAATTAAAAATTACCGTAACAAAGAAATCGTCAGATGTCTACAAGTGATCTACATCTAAGAACATTACTCCAGACCGAGGACGAGAGCACTACATGGCATAAATTTCCGAGAGGACCCGGAGGAAGAGGAAAGGATCCAGGACTTCCGAAAGGACCTGGAGAACGAGGAAAGGATCCATGACTTCATGACTCTGCAGGATTCACAACATCAAGGACTCAGGACCAGGAGAGGGTATGCTGAGGAACCGCAACAATTAAGGTGAAAGAAAGCCATGTATTCCTCATAACAAAAGACTTAATCAAAGATTGATAAACATTGTCAAAAGAAAGACAATAATTTCAAAAAAAAGTGTAATTTGTAACTTATAAATATAAATGTGTGTATAAAAAATTATAGCATAATTTTTGAATTAATAATTTATTCAAAATATTTTAATTTAAAATTGTAGAGTAATTATGAAAAAATAATTTTTGAATTGATAATTTATTGAAAATATTTTAATGTACATTTGAAAGAATCAATTAGATTTGTTCAAAGAATGAACAAATAGGTGCTTAGTTAAATATTTGTATATTGAAAGCACACATTTAGACTGAGTAGTCCAGATAATATAACATAATGAAGAAATGTTTTTAATTAAAATTAATAATATTATATCTATGATATAAGCTTTATGTTGGGGATGAGATTATAGCAAACAAAGAAACTTTGAAACCATGTATAATGAATATCGTATGACGAAGTAATCATTATTTGTATATTATTATTTCTTGATATGTTTGTTTAAATTAATAAATGTGAACATTTTGAATTTCCTAAAAAGGCTACCCTTATTATAATTACACCTGAACCCCTAAATACACGTACACGTTGTTAGAAATGTTATTTACCGTTGTATAATGTTGTCTCTCATGAGCGTGCGCCCTACACACTTACATTTAATAACGTTGTATCATTGTATAAAATTGTCGCCCGTCAACGTGTGGCACGACACGCCTACATTTAATAAATAAATGTATGCTCTATTGTTAAATGTGCGCATAGGATTTATGTATAATAATTGATGTGTATTAATGAATATTTTTATATGTGTTTAAATTTGTTGTGTATATTGTATTGTAATAACGCAACTGGCGCCCACCCCAACAAACAGGTGTAATTGTAATATAAGTAGATAAGAATAAATAAATAATAATAATGAAACAATAAATCAATAAAATTAATAAGTCGGTTCCATAAAAATAATATTCTTAAATATTATAAATAAATATTTTAATAATTATTCAACATGGCAGAACCAGGAGGGTTGAATCTAGAAGCATTTAAAAATTCGATACTAGCAATGATGGACGAATTAGTCATAAAACAAGCCGAAAAATTTAAAGATGAGTTAAAAGAGGAGAATATCAAGCAAATAAAAAAATAGATGAAATAAATACCAAACAAACAGAAAGTTTAGAAAATAGATTAGAACAACAGTTTGAGAATTCTAAACAAGACACTATAAGAATAACTGAAAGTTTAGAAGCATTGAAGAACGATAATCTTAAAATAAAACAAAGTATAATCGACAGTAATGCACAGTTAACTGAAAAAATCGTTGATACCAACTTACGTATTGACATGCTAGAGAATAATTTTAAACAAGCCTTACATGAGCAAGTTGTAAGAATTGAATATAAACAAAAAGAATTACGTCTCGAGTGGAGAAAAGATTTAAAAGAAGCACATAAACAAATAAATGATAATATAAGTGATACTTTAAATACTATAACGCTAGAGTAGGATGATAAAATTCAAACTTTTAGTAATATGTCGCAAGCAAATACCAGTAAACTTAGAGAAATAGAAACACGTACTGTAGTCATTGAGAATAGAATTGAAGAAACTACGAAGGACCGTTCGGGGGACGTATCACATATGAAAGAAGAAATCCAAGAGGAAATGAACCAGCTACGAAGTGAGTTGAGAAGACGACAGAATCAAATGACCATGTTTCCTACACCAATGGACGAAAGGAGCAGACTTGAGTTCTCAAGTGGTAAAGGGGAGAACAGTATGGAATTCCTAGCTAGAGTGGAGAAGGAAATAGAGAAGATTGGCAGTGCAATAAATGACGACAAGAAGATAGACTTCGTCACGCGATATCTTAGAGATTCAGCCAGTCAATGGTACTCTATTATTAGAGATAACGTCAGTACATATCAGCAGTTTCTTTAGGCATTCGAGAACCGATACTGGAATTTACATACCCAACAACAGGTATGGGATCAACTCGAGTATGGAAAGTTCAACGCACAAGGACAGCAGAGTATCGAACAGTACACAATTGCGCAAATAGAACGCGTAAAGCATCTTAAACCTAAATTCTCAGAGTACGAAATTGTTTCAAAGTTATCTTACCATTTCCAGCGAGATATCCAGTTAGCAGTTTATACGCAGGGAATTAAAACCATAGAAGAATTTTTAATCCTTGTGACACAGTCAGAGAATATCAATAAAGGTAAGCACACACAATACTGGGAACAAAAACATGCAAATCACCACTATAATTATCACAGGGATGACAAGAAAGCAATACAAAACACTACACCGCACCGTGATAATTACAAAATAAATTATACGCCACCAATACACAATACTACGATGCGCACAGCTACAGAGACTGAACGAATAAATACAGCTAAACAACAAGGAGACGTTGTGTGGTCATCTAATCGTAAACATTTTTCAAAACCAGCTGACAAACGCGTTGCCGCAGTACGGAAGGACGACGAGGGAACAATAAAGAAAGATAGGGAGAAAATGAATGAGATGGAGACAGCAACATTCCACAGTAGGCCGTCTACGTCAAAGGCGTCACAATGACTGAATAAAACGAAACAAACTTATACGATAAACAACATATACCCCTACGATATTAGAGAGGACTTATTGAACAATGAGCAGGATATAAAGCGCTCAATGGACAACAAATACAATGTCCTATTGTAACCATCGGAATTAACAGGTGTAAGATACTAATGTTAGTTGACACAGGCAGCCAGCTGTCAGCTCTTAACGCTGCTTGGGTTCAACGCAATAAGAAATATTTTAAAAATACTGCAATTTTGCCTGTAAATAATTTAAATATCACAACAGCTACCAATAAAAAAGAAAGGGTTAAACAACAAGCATATGTAACCCTAACATATTAAAAGCTAGAATTAGAATACCCCATGATAATTATGCATAAATTGATCTATGATGGAATTCTAGGTATTGATATACTAAATGCAATAAGTGCTAAGATTAATGTTAATGATAATACAATTCTGTGTAATTATAAAGATGTTCAATATGAGTTAAATATGAATAGCGATGAAGAAGATTGCAAGGTAAGTGAAATACCTATTACTTTGTCCAAGCCACAAATACAATATGGTCCAACTCGACATGTGAATGCAGCGGATGAAGGAATGACGACACAGGAAGAAGAAAAACTGTACGAATTAATAGAAGAGTACAGGGAAGTATTTAGTGAAGTACCGACACAGACGACAATATACGAGTACTCTATAGTCGTGTCAGACCCTACGAAAGTCATTAGGTGGACGTACCCTATCCCAATGCGATATGAGGAAGAGGTTGAACTGGAAATTCGGCGCATGATTGAAAATAGAGTCATAGAGCGATCGAACAGCAACTTCCTGAATCCTCTAGTGGTAGTGAAGAAGAAAAGTGGTGAGATACGCCTATGCCTTGACATGAGGGAGCTGAACAGCATTGTGTTAAAAGAGTATAACTGTGCCCCTGCTGCGGATGAATTATTTACCAAGTGTGAAGGAGCGAGGTATCTGACGAAGCTGGATTTACGCTGAAGTTTCTGGCAGATTCCAATTCGTGAAGAAAATGGAAAGTACACCGCCCGCTTTCCTGTATAAAAGTAAATGCTACCAACACAGGGTAGTACCCTTCGGATTAAGCATGAGTTTGGCAGCCATCGTAACCCTATACCATGGTATTCGTAGATGATACCTTAGTTGTATCTAAAACACTAGACGAACATATAAAACATCTAAGCATGATATTCCACAAGTTTAGGCAAGCGAACATATCCCTTAACCTAGACAAATGTGAATTTATCAAATCCTCTATCCAATTCCTAGGCCACATTATTTCCTCCTCTGGTATTCAACCCGATCCTATCAAAATCTCCAGCATTAGTTAAATTAGTTAATTTTCCTATACCAGGAAATCTCAAAGGGTTAAGAGCATTCTTAGGACTAACAGGATACTACAGACGATTCTCACCATTATATGCAGAGTATACGCAACCGCTACTGGAGCTGACGAAGAAAGGACAGAAGTGGAAATGGGAGAAGAAACACCAAGATCCCTTTAACCAAGTGAAAAAGTTGTTCATCGAAAATATTATGTTACATCATCCTCAATGTGAAGGAAAATTCGTAATCTACTCCGATGCCAGTGACTACGCAGTAAGGAGTGTACTGTATCAACAAGATACTACGGGAGAGCACCGAGTTATCGTCTACACCAGTAGAGTCTTCAAAGGAGCTGAAAGACACTACTCCACATCAGAAAAAGAAATACTTGCTATAGTATATGCTCTTAAGCAATTCAGATATTATGTTTATGATACTCATTTTGAGATACATACTGACCACCAAGCATTATACTTTCTATTGAAATGCAAAGTAACAAATGCCCGATTATTAAGATGGATTTTAGCCATTGACGAATACTCGTTCACCATTAAATACTGTAAAGGTAAAGACAATATTATAGCTGATACACTAAGCCGATACATCACAGAAGAATGTGAAGAAGTCTATGACAGTGAAAAAAAAAGAAGTACAATTGCTATCAATTAAATTTAAAGAGAACGATGAAATAAAACAAATGCTAAAAAATTTAGCACAACAACAAGATTTGGACATGACAATAAGAGAGATGAAAGACCAAGAACAGCTACCAAATCATTATAAGGTACTTAACGTAATTCTTTTCAGGTTTGTAAGACTAGACTGGAAGATAGTACTAATGAACGAAATGTTACAGAAATTAATTCAACCAGCACATGAGAGTTTAGCGCATGCTGCCGCTCTGAAATGTTACCTGAGTCTACGAGAGATGTGATGGTACAATTCTGGTACAATACTAAATTTGTAAAAACATGGTACAAAAGACCATAATTATTGTATTTATTCATTTGGTAATAATTATTTAAATATTTCATAATCCCTGTAAAGTTTTGGTGAGTGGGCTATATAATTATTTTATAAAACGCAGATGAGAATTGACAGGATTTCGATCGTTTTCATTGTGACACAGCAAACACAGCAAAAAACGTATGTCACAGATAGAGATAAAGTGACTAGCCCTGATGACGTCAGCGGAAGGAATGCACATTTTCTGTAAACAACTCGAGTCTGTAAACAACAAACAAAAGCCTGGTGACGTAGTTTTTGCCCCACCTACGCAATGCTTAACAAAGACTCTGTGTCATTTCCTTCTGGATTGTGAACGCAGCCGGCCGGCAAGAGGTTCACCAAGTGTGAATTTTAACTTTTACACCACCAAAAGTGGTTAACAACAAAAGTGTTTGTAACAACAGTGACACCTTACCATTCGGTAAGGTGTAATCAGCTAAGATGTGACCGGTAGCGCAATCAGCGAACTCGCGGTGTGCGATGTTCTACCGGGAAAACAACCACAGCTAAGTATTAGCTGTCCGATATTGGTGAGATCGTTCCAATATTTTTCAATATTATTCAAGTAAATCAACATCATAAAAGAATGACCAATTCAAAATTCAATAATGAGCTCAAAATAAAATAAATTGTACCAGAGAATGAGAGAGAGTGAGAGAGAGAGAGAGTGACTTAAATATTTTAAGTGCTGGGTTGTGCAGGTATTATATTTGTTTTGGTTTTAGCATATTATACTCTATTTCATTATGTTTATTATATTTACAATGTTTATTTCTTATTAATGTTTACAAAATAAATAGGACTACGCCCCGAGGCATAGTAACGTGCGTGTTTGGCACATAGTTCAGTAGAATCATTTTTATATGTATGTAGAGTCTTTTTGATAATAAAAGGTAAACATTGGTAACCATTTCAAGTAATAGTAATTATTTCAGATAACACTCTCCACTATCATATCGTTCGTTTAACACGAATTCTGGACCGCAAGGTAAGCCTAATATTTATGTTGTTGCACAATCTGGCAACATGGCGCCCGATAATTATTCAATATTTATTAGTAAATTAGTTAATTTTATGTGACACAAAATTAGTAGCTTCACAAATGGTCGCCTTGCGAACAGGGACTCGACATAAAAATTTTATGTGGGGTAAGCCTACGAAGAGAGCGGAAAAGTTATCTGAGGTAATAAACACAATTTTAAATAAGTAAACATAACCCAACTTTCACGAGGTTATGTTATAAGGTTGTGTTATAAGGTAATATTAAAATAAGTAAAATGAATACCAATAAAGGTGATAATGTAGAGGAAATAGTTGAGAGTGAGATGGATTTTAAACTGGACCAAGTTAGTCAAACCAGTGTTACTGAATTAAACCCAGTTACAATAACCCCCATCTCAACTCAAGACATAAGTAAGACAGATACATCTGCAATGATGCAGTTTCTATTAAGCGAAATTAAAGGAATTAATAATAAATTCGATGAAAAATTTACTAACTTGAATGACAAATTTGATGAACAGAGTGTAAGACTCGATAATTTTGATAAAATACTTAACGAGCAGAAAAATGAAATCAAAAATAGTTTTGAGGTAAATTGTGATGAATTAAAAAATGAAATTAAAAGACAAAATTTTAAGTTAGATAAAAGAATAGACGAAATGCATGCTCATTTCGATAAATTGACAAAACAAACAGTAGCGTTAGTAGACAAGATATTTGATATACCGAAGAGTAAAGTAGATGAGAATTACAAGAATAATAGTGGGGGTAGTAATGATGATACATTCACAGAAAATAGTGTTAGTCTAAGTGCTAACAAAGTAAGTAACAGTGATAACTTGAATAATGAGTTTACAGATAGTAAGAATGATATGGTGTTAGAAAAAGATAATGAGAGTATTATGAGTGAAAATGAGGTGTTTGAGTGTATTGAGTCAGAGAGAGAGCTTGGAGAAAGTATTTTTGTAAAAGGGGTGCAGGGGTTAGAATTTTCCTTTGATGTTGTGTTAGGGGGTGAAGAAAAGTCTTCATGTATTTTTAAGAAGGACGAGAGTTCCTTAAATTTATATTTGGGAGACAAAAGGTCTACAAATAAAGTTCCTTGGTGTTTTTGTGTACCTCATAGGTGGTACAGTAATTTTGAGTTAGTGACCCCTGCATATTTGGAGAGAGAGAGAGAGAGAGTGTGTAACTTGGTGTTATGGTGAGAAATATATTAAGAGAGAAAGTGTAGAGAAGTATTGTGAGAGATATTGTGAGAGAAAGAGAGTAATAGAAATTTTTAAAGTAAATAGAAAGTACAGAGAACTTGTAGAAAGGTTAGGAATAGAGATAGTGTATGATTATGACAAATACAAACCTTATAATGAAATTGAAATAATAATAGGTGATGATAATAACGGTATCAAGTACTTACCTGTGGTAGTAATGGATGTAGCAGGAGATAATTACGATACTAACAAGATTATAACATATGATCTTACTGAGGGAGACAGAACTATACTCGATCGTGACTTGATATATGATATTGAAATTGTGAATGAATATGAAATGTTTGATAATTATTATGATTATAATGTTTCTAATAATAAAATTTATTCACTAAAAAATAAGATAAATAGACCTAAGATTAGAATGTTATTCAACGATAGATTGTTTTATTGTGTAATGAACATTAATATAGGTGAAAAGTGGTTTTGAATTGGACTGCATATGGAGTGATTTTGATTAATGACAAAATAATGAGTTTGGATTGTATATTTTTCATTGTTTTATATGTGTTAATCAATGTATTTTGATGTTGTGTATTACAGGTAACTTTTATATATTTATGTACACCATGTATGTAACAGCAAGTTTAATTGTTTCAATAAGTAACAGTTAACATGTTTTTGTTTAACTAAACAAGTTTAAATAATTGAATAATAATTAAAGATTATTACTCTTAATTACTGAATTAATGTGGTACAAAAGAAAGTTGTACTAACTTTGTAACAGAAGTTGTAAATTATTAATTGTCATAGAAGTTTCTAATGAAGTTAATTATTAATTTGTAATGAGGTGATTCCTAATGAATATTAATAAATAATTAAGTAAAATATATATATTTGAATTTTAAAATGTATTGTTATGAGTAGGTGAGAGATGAATTTTATAAGACAATTGTAAATGATTACAGTAAGGTGGAATGTTTAAACAGGGATAGAGCCTGGGTATAAATAGAGGCATGTGAGTTATTTAATTGAAGTAAATGGGAGTTAGATAGTTAAGAATTTTAAAGAAAATAATACAAAGAGAGTATTAGATATTTAGGGACACAGTAGTTAGTGATTATTTGTAGAGGTGAGTAAAGTCAAGGTTAAACATTTAGTTGTTGTTGATGATATTTTGTATTGGGGGTGAGGTGATAAGGAGTAGCCAACGTATAGCGTTGTGGCAGGTAATAGCGTAGTTTAAGGGAGTGTTTGCCGAATATTTTGGAAGGGCAAAATATTATGAATGTATATAGCCAGTTAGGGAACACCCATCTCTGTACAAAGACGCGCGGTGCTATAGGATTTATCGTCGGAATGAAATTAGTGAAAGGTGTTTATAATTGAGAAATTGGTGTCATGATAGGTAAATTAGGTTGTTAGTTAGAAGAAAGGTGAGTAAGATTATAATAAGTAAAAGCAGAGTGAATACAGGAGTCACCCAGACTAAGGATTAGAAGGTGAAAGGTTAGGTAGTTAAATAGGTAGAAAATTCAGTAGAGAGGTAATAGGAAATGATATGAAATAATAATAATGTAATATGAATATTAATAATAAATTTGAAATAAATTAATAATCATGATAAATAATTGATGGTTAATTAATGAAAGTTTAGAATTAATGAATTAATTAATTGAAATTGTAATTTTTATAATTTAAATGTAAATTCTAATTAAGATTAAATATGAATTAACTATTTCAATGTATTACTGTATTAATATAATGATAATGTGTATTATTATGTATTATGTTTTATGTATTAATATAGAAATTTTAACATGATGTATAGGAATTTAAACAATTTTTACAATTCAGGGTAGTCCATAAAGAGAACGGCAATTCTATGTAATTCTTGTATTTTATATTTTTTTATATATTTGTATTTTTTGTATTTTTTTGTATTTTTCTAGTATTTCAAGCAAACCCAGTGCTTATTAACACAAACTAGCACATAGCTAAGGGGAAACAGATCAGTTAAGGATAGAGTAGTATACCAAGCCACTATTTTGATATTTTAATTTATTGTTTTAGTGTTTGGTGATGTTATGACGGTGGTCCTGAGCTGGCCAGCGCGTCAGAGCAGGAGCGTTACGCGCCTGATTGGCCTTATGGTGTTGGGATCTCGAAGGAGAAGTCCAGTAAGGTCATGCAGGTTCTGTCATCGCCATCAGACCACGGGTGAGTTATTGATTTTCTTTTATATAAATTGTAAGGGGGTTGTGGCGACCTATCCTGGCTGATCCCTTTAGGAAGTACGAATGGGTCAATGAAAGTTTTTATGCTTCGGCACAAAATCTTTCATTGAGGGGGTTTTGTGATGGTACAATTCTGGTACAATACTAAATTTGTAAAAACATGGTACAAAAGACCATAATTATTGTATTTATTCATTTGGTAATAATTATTTAAATATTTCATAATCCCTGTAAAGTTTTGGTGAGTGGACTATATAATTATTTTATAAAACGCAGATGAGAATTGATAGGATTTCGATCGTTTTCATTGTGACACAGCAAACACAGCAAAAAACGTATGTCACAGATAGAGATAAAGTGACTAGCCCTGATGACGTCAGCGGAAGGAATGCACATTTTCTGTAAACAACTCGAGTCTGTAAACAACAAACAAAAACCTGGTGACGTAGTTTTTGCCCCACCTACGCAATGCTAAACAAAGACTCTGTGTCATTTCCTTCTGGATTGTGAACGCAGCCGGCCGGCAAGAGGTTCACCAAGTGTGAATTTTAACTTTTACACCACCAAAGTGGTTAACAACAAAAGTGTTTGTAACAACAGTGACACCTTACCATTCGGTAAGGTGTAATCAGCTAAGATGTGACCGGTAGCGCAATCAGCGAACTCGCGGTGTGCGATGTTCTACCGGGAAAACAACCACAGCTAAGTATTAGCTGTCCGATATTGGTGAGATCGTTCCAATATTTTTCAATATTATTCAAGTAAATCAACATCATAAAAGAATGACCAATTCAAAATTCAATAATGAGCTCAAAATAAAATAAATTGTACCAGAGAATGAGAGAGAGTGAGAGAGAGAGAGTGACAAATATTTTAAGTGCTGGGTTGTGCAGGTATTATATTTGTTTTGGTTTTAGCATATTATACTCTATTTCATTATGTTTATTATATTTACAATGTTTATTTAATAATGTATATAATACTTTCACTAATGAACTTACTGTTGTCACTTCCCAAACGTTTCGAGATGTTGTTTCTCTTCTTCAGTGGGTATAATACTGACTGTCGATTACAGAATAACCGTTACGGAAAAATGGTGTGTGTGGTGGGGGTTGATGGTGGGAAGGGATTGGCGTTAAGGTTCGAATTATGTGTGTGGATCAGTGTGTCAAATAGTGTATGTGATTTGTAATGTATTTGTTCATTTAATATGTTGTTTGGTTGTAGTGTGTGATATCTGTATATTTCAAATTGTTCAGCTGTGTTTAGTTTTCTACTTTTAGGTAAGTAGTGTAATATTTCCATGTTGTGTTCTATGTTTGTGTAACTGTGGTTTTTGTTATGTAAATGTGTGGCAAATGTGGAATGTATGTAGTTTGTGGTGAGGGCTTTTAAATGTTCAGAAAACCTGGAAGAAAAAGATCTTCCCGTCTGGCCAATGTAGAATTGTTGGCAATCATTACAATTTAATTTATAAACCCCTGTTTTGCTGTATGTGTCAATGTCTTTGTTAGTATTGTTTATGTGTTTTCTAATGGTGTTGTTGGTTCTGTAGGCTACTTTATAATTATGTTTCCTAAATGTGTTTGCAATTTTATGTGTATTGGAATTGTAATATGTAAGTGTTACAGAAAACCCACCACATCAGACATGGTCATACACAACACATCCAACCACCCAACTCAACACAAACATGCAGCTTTCAACTACATGCTCCATAGGCTCACGTCAATACCCCTAAACACACATGACTACCAAGATGAATTAAACACAATTAAATACATAGCAGTCAAAAACGGATACAACCCCGAATTAATAAATAAACTACACAAACGAATCCTCAACACAAAAAGTAAAACACATCTGAACAAACAGCACACAACCCAGTAAATACATTACACTTACATATTACAATTCCAATACACATAAAATTGCAAACACATTTAGGAAACATAATTATAAAGTAGCCTACAGAACCAACAACACCATTAGAAAACACATAAACAATACTAGCAAAGACATTGACACATACAGCAAAACAGGGGTTTATAAATTAAATTGTAATGATTGCCAACAATTCTACATCGGCTAGACGGGAAGATCTTTTTCTTCCAGGTTTTCTGAACATTTAAAAGCCGTCACCACAAACTACATACATTCCACATTTGCCACACATTTACATAACGAAAACCACAGTTACACAAACATAGAACACAACATGGAAATATTACACTACTTACCTAAAAGTAGAAAACTAAACACAGCTGAACAATTTAAAATATACAGATATCACACACTACAACCAAACAACATATTAAATGAACAAATACATTACAAATCACATACACTATTTGACACACTGATCCACACACATAATTCGAACCTTAACGCCAATCCCTTCCCACCATCAACCCCCACCACACACACCATTTTTCCGTAACGGTTATTCTGTAATCGACAGTCAGTATTATACCCACTGAAGAAGAAAAACAATATCTCGAAACGTTTGGGAAGTGACAACAGTAAGTTCATTAGTGAAAGTATTATATATATTATTAATTAATAAAGTGAACGAAGAGGATGCAACAACAAGATAATGTTTATTTCTTATTAATGTTTACAAAATAAATAGGACTACGCCCTGAGGCATAGTAACGTGCGTGTTTGGCACATAGTTCAGTAGAATCATTTTTATATGTATGTAGAGTCTTTTTGATAATAAAAGGTAAACATTGGTAACCATTTCAAGTAATAGTAATTATTTCAGATAACACTTTCCGCTATCATATCGTTCGTTTAACACGAATTCTGGACCGCAAGGTAAGCCTAATATTTATGTTGTTGCACAATCTGGCAACATGGCGCCCGATAATTATTCAATGTTTATTAATAAATTAGTTAATTTTATGTGACACAAAATTAGTAGCTTCACAGAGGATTTTACAATTAATAATATGTTTCAAGAAATAAAGAAGGAGGTGAATTGTTATGAGTGTCAAACGCCGAAAGGACCGAATTTACACACGTATGTAGAAATGCAGAGCATCCAGAAGGAAAATAAGGGAGAGCTAATTGCAGTGGATTTTCTGGAACCACTACCACGATCAAGTCGAGGTGTGAAGCACAAATTGGTATGTATCGATGTGTTTTCCAAGGCAGTCCGACTGTACCCAATTATGCGACCCACAACCAAAGTTGTTCTAAAGATACTACTGCAGAAATATATTCCGACATATAGAAAAATGAAGAAAGTACTCAGTGACCAAGGTGTACAATTCCAGAGTGAAAAATGGGAGAGGACGTTAAGGGAATAGGGAATACAACCTATACTCACATCCATAAGACATCCTCAAGGAAACCTTGCTGACAGAGTTAACAAAGAATTGGGTAAATATTTACGAATATACTGCCATGATCAGCACAATAAATGGACAGAATATCTACCATTTCTTGCGAAAGCTATTAATGCGTGCTTAACGCTCTCGAATTTATCTTGAGTTAGTGTTGCAAGCTTAAGGAAGCTGGTAGGAAGTCAGAAAGTGTTTTGCATGAATTAGTGGACTGTAAATTTAGATTAAGTAACGTTTATTGAATATCATTCAGAAGCGCAGGGCCACGCAATTACGTCTTGGTTCATAGCCAAAATATAAGATGTGGCGTAAGTTGTCAGGCTACATAATGTGTAGCATTGAAACGAGATCAAATAAGAAAGACATAGTAAATTTAGGTTGCCGCAGCTAGCGAGAAAGTAAGGGTGCAAACGCACTGTTCAAAGATTGAGTGATGACTGAATAATCGTAGCGGCGTGGCCACGTGCAGCACCGCTGCGGTGACGTAAGTGCGCTGGGCAGATTGCGCATGAGCAAGTACAAGGTACAATTCATTAACAGCCATCAACAAAAATTATAGTGAAGCAACAGGATATACTCCAATAGAATTGGAAGAAGATAAAAAGCCGAACAGATTTTGGACCAAGTATGTAAACAAACCTAACAACCAGAATGTACCTGTACCAATAAGTGTGAAAATTTGTAACGGGGCAAAAAGGAAGGGGCTTTTATTTTATTAAAATTTGGGTTTTTATTCTAAATATTAAATATGTTAAATTCATTTCCATCTGTGTGGTCCGTCCCATGGCAATATGAAGCGTAGTTCGAACAAAGGAACTGTGGTGAAACAATTGTAAAGGAATGTGCGGGTCGACAATTCTTAGAACTTTGCGATTGTATGACACTCACGCACAAACGCGCCACATCCAGCAGGTGCGCAGACCCACGCCAAGAAGCAAACGCAAGATGGCTTGGCGATGAATTTTGTCTTACCCGTGGTCCTAGCTGGCGGATGTAAGTTTAAGTTCCAGCCTACTTTTGTGATGACGACCAGTGCACACTGAATATCGTTCACGTCAAAAAACACGAAAAACCCATGTGTTGAATGTGTCACCGCAATTACTAAAAAGTACAAGGCATTGCTTTCGTCTTCTACAACCAAAAATCTAGTAGTGGGGACTTAGAGACGCTGAGAGAACGGCATTGTCATCTCACCGCCATGGCGGTTGCCGGCTGAACAATAGGCTCATGAGCCGAAAGAAATAATTTTAGTGTAGAAATGTAAATTAAAAACCGTAAACAGTACAAAATTTAAACAGTGGAAAGTTGATCAAGATGAATGTTAAAAGTTCTAACAGTGCAAACGATTCGGACAAAAAGGTGAATAAAAATGGACTAGATCCAACACGTGGTCATCATGGATACACACCAGGAAAGTAATCATTTCAAAATCAACTAATAAAAAATAATAATCAATTCAAAGCGCTTAACTAAATGGGGTGTGTATATATATATATATATATAATTAGATGAGGTTTTTTGTAATTAGTGTGAATGTGAGAATGGGCAGACTGGGCTGTTTTATGTAAGTATAAGATGAATATTTGAATGTGTTAATATAAGATGTGTCACTAACATTTAAGGAACTTTTAATTTGTTTTTGAATTTTGGGTAAGAATATGTCATGATTAGAGAACAATACAAAAATGAAATAATTATATATTAAAAAATGTTTTAATCTCTTCACAAAATGCGAGTTGCGTCAGTTATTGATATAACCCTACAATCATGCTTGCATCCCAACGTTCGTGTGACGTAACTCTGGGCTGAAAAAAGGTTGTTAAGGTAAGTGGAATATAAATAATTTTATGTATTTGTATGTATGTAATTATATTATCACAAATTGAATACGCAAAGCAACGGATAATAGAAAGAGGTAACAAGAGAGTGGAAAGATTTAACAGGACACACAAACTACAACAATTCGACGTGGGAGAAAAAGTTTTAGTAAAAGCTAATCCAGTGGGAAAGCGAAGTGATAATACAGCGAAAAAATTCTTTAAACTGTATAACGGACCATATACATTAAAACAACGAATCGCGAGACATACATTTATAGTATATGACGATGTGAAGAAGAAAGAAATTGGCAAATACCAAGCCAGTTCACTCAGAAAGTTCTACATGTAAAAATAAATAGGTCAGTAGAACCAGATTAAAGGAGAACAATGGGAAGAAGCAGCTACGCTTATGCATTGTTAGCAACTCGAAAGGAGGGGAGATAGGAACTAGACTTGTTTTACCCTCCAACTAAGGGAATTTGAACAATTAATATTCATTATCATGGATAGTAGTGTATAAATACAAATAAAAAAAATATATAAATATGTAATATGAAATATAAAAATATAAGATGTCTAATGATAAGAAAAAATATTTTAATAAATAAATTTTATTAAAATTTTTTTTACCAAATAGAGGAATAATGCGACAATACAAGCATAGGCTGTAATGCGCATATATAATATAAAATAAATATTTAATTTAATTTTAATAATATATAATGGACGAGCAGGTGTGAAATTGGAAGCTGGCTTTCAAACAGGAGTCAACACGCAGGATCACGCGATTACCGCTGCATGCGTGTACACAAGTAAATAGTGTGTGTGCGTGAAGCTGTTTGAGCCTGAAAGTTTGCAACCTCACCCCAAGTCAATGCTAAATTAAGAATATATTTAATATTAAGCAAACCATAGATGATAGCGAGAAGGTAAAAACTTCTAAAAATGTGTAAAAATCAGACACAAGTGCAGTGCGAATTTTATGTAATTCGGACAATCAGTGCGAATTCTGTGCGATTTTTAAAGCATTATAACTACACTAGTGGTGTGAGCATCATGATAATTGCACATCACATAGGTCATTAAATTAGACAATATTTTATCGCCATGAAATATTTTATCGCGTTAAACAGTGTGATTGGCGAAAAAGTGCAAAAAATGTGAAATAGGATGAGAGTGGGGGCTATCACGCCATGGTTCAACTGTCGAGAGGCTAATTCCTGAATCGACAGCTGCAGTTTTCTTGGTGAATATAAATACAAGCCCAGGAGAGCTAATCTCTCTCTTTTAACAGTCTTTATTCGTGGCGGAACGCTATGTCCGTCAGAGACACGAAATTTTAATTACTTTGGACAGAGTTAGACAATATGTCTAACACCAATAAGACTTTTTGTTAAGCATAACTTACAAAGTATTACGATAAATATTTCGATTTAAAATAGTAATGGAAAACAGTAATTAAAAATTACCGTAACAAAGAAATCATCAGATGTCTACAAGTGATCTACATCTAAAAGCATTACTCCAGACCGAGGACGAGAGCACTACATGCCATAAATTCCAGACGAAAAGGACGAGTCATCGGACTTCCAAGAGGACCCGGAGGAAGAGGAAAGGATCCAGGACTTCCGAGAGAACCCGGAGAACGAGGAAAGGATCCAGGACTTCATGACTATGCAGGATTCACAACATCAAGGACTCAGGACCAGGAGAGGGTATGCTGAGGAACCGCTACAATTAAGGTGAAAGACACCTCATAACAAAAGACTTAATCAAAGATTGATAAACATTGTCAAAAGAAAGACAAAAATTTCAAAAAAAAGTGTAATTTATAACTTATAAATATAAATGTCTTGTATAAAAAATTATAGCATAATTTTTGAATTAATAATTTATTGAAAATATTTTAATTTTAATTGTAGTCTTGGATTTCGTTGTCCATGACATGTCCGTTACTTAACTAAATATCACTATAGTATTGACGACTCGGAACACTAAGTTTTTTATAAGTAAAAACGTAAAGTTTTACCTTACAGCCTAAACCGGCTTTCACCTTTAGAAGGCTTCATCAGAGGCTGCCTTTAAATTGTAGAGTAATTATGAAAGCATAATTTTTGAATTAATAATTTATTAAAAATATGTTAATTTAAATTGTAGAGTAATTATGAAAGCATAATTTTTGAATTGATAATTTATTGAAAATATTTTAATGTACATTTGAAAGAATCAATTAGATTTGTTCAAAGAATGAACAAATAGTTAACTTAGTTAAATATTTGTATATTGAAAGCACACATTCAGACTGAGTAGTCCAGACAGTATAACATAATGAAGAAATGTTTTTAATTAAAATTAGTAATATTATATCTACGATATAAGCTTTATGTTGGTGATGAGATTACAGCAAACAAAGAAACTTTGAAACCATGTATAATGAATATCGTATGACGAAGTAATCATTATTTGTATATTATTATTTCTTGATATGTTTGTTTAAATTAATAAATGTGAACATTTTGAATTTCCTAAAAAGGCTACCCTTATTATAATTACACCTGAACCCCTAAATACACGTACACGTTGTTAGAATGTTATTTACCATTGTATAATTTTGTCTCTCATGAGCGTGCGCCCTACACACTTACATTTAATAACGTTGTATCATTGTAATATATATATATATATATATATATATATATATATATATAATATAAATAGGGTTCCTAGCCCTCAATGGAATCTCTAAAATAGCTGGAGAGGCAGGTAAAATGAATGAAGGAAAAATTAAACCCTATAATAAAAATAGATAAATATATCAAACAAAGCTTTTGATAAAAGACTGAATATCTTACCTTTACTGAAACTAGGTGGTTTAGTTAACCAGTTTACATCTCTTGTACAGATTATGTTGCGTTACTTAAGGTAAGACTTGTGTAAGAAATATCTCTCTCTCTCTCTCTCTCTCTCTCTCTCTCTCTCTCTCTCTCTCTCTCTCTCTCTCTCTCTCTCTCTCTCTCTCTCTCTCTCCTCCTGTCCCTACACACACACACACACACACACACACACACACATACACACACATGTGCGCACACACGCGCGTGCGCATAAAGAATTTCGACGAAACCGAAACATCGAAGAATGATAATGTTTTGTAAACAAAAGATTTCTAGACTGTGGGGAATCAAAAGTGTGGAAGCGTCACATTTTTCGATGACGCATCATGCATTTTGTGGATGACCCCCAGCCTAAAAACACTATCATGTTAAAAAGAGCAAATTGTAATCTATTTTTAAGTGTTCTCGCTTTTAATTTCTTCATACTTTTTCTTAAAATACTGACAAAAGTAGTTGAAAAACTGGTAGAAAACGAAAGGTAACAAAATTAAAAGTGTGGGGTTTCTAGTGCACTCCCCACTAGAAATACATAAAATATGTAAAATGGCTAGAAAACGAAAGGCAAAAAATAAAATGTAAAGTTTACTTTGATCCCACTGAATATTAAAAAATTACAATCAAAAGATATTTAAATAAAACATGATAACTCATTTTATACTAAAATATGAATAAAAGCTGAATAAATAAGATGAAATATACAGGGTGTCCTGGGAGGGGAGGGAAATAATTTGAGAAATGGTTCTATAGTATAAAAGAAGAAAAAAAGTTCATATAAACATATCTCCGGAAACGCTTTGTAAGCGAGTTACGGCTAGCGAAAGATTTCGCCTGGGTTTCGGTTCCCCCGGGTAAATGAAGACTTTCTGAAATTCTGGGAAGGTAAATTAAGGGGCGAATTCTGTTGTTTCTTATGGTTTTTGACCTGAAAAATCGAATAAAACAGGTCGCAGAACTGTATCTCCCATAAGTTTCATGATATCCGACGTAAAACAGAAAAATCTTTGCCTAAAAACAAATTTTGGAAAATTGGAAACAATTGGGATTTTTTGTTGATTTTTATTGACTTTATTTACACCATTTTTCTCAGAATTAAATTCTTTACAAGTTTTGTTTTTAACTTTTATGCATTTATTAGTCATTTAACAAAGTTATTGTACTTCTAACCTAAAAAAAAACGTGTTGGATATCATGAAACTTATGGGAGATACAGTTCTGCGACCTGTTTTATTCGATTTTTCAGGTCAAAACCCATAAGAAACAAGAGAATTCGCCCCTTAATTTACCTTCCCAGAATTTCAGAAAGTCTTCATTTACCCGGGGGAACCGAAACCCAGGCGAAATCTTTTGCTAGCCGCAACTCGCTTACAAAGCGTTTCCGGACATATGTTTATATGAACTTTTTTCTTCTTTTACACTACAGAACCATTTCTCAAATTATTTCCCTCTCCTCCCGGGACACCCTGTATAAGAGTATAATATTAAGATTTAAAAATTTTAATAACATGCTATTAAATACATTTTATTTTAATTTTATTTCATTTCATTCCGAACTATGTCATGTTCAAGTAATTTTTTCTGAAACAACAAGCATGTAAGCAATAACATTATCATTTTGTGAAACTGCTTTTTGAAAGTCTACAGTAATAAGTAGACAGTAATATCTTATTACTTTTAGAATTTGATATATTCTCTGGATGTCTTGCAGTATTGATACCATACAGTGGTCTATAAGTTACTAATTCTTTACAAGTATAATACATTTCATCGTTTTTATAAAATACATTTTTATAATCCTGATACAGCTTATACATAATTAGCTTCAGAAATATTTAATCTTGTTATTTGAATTGGCAGCCTCTGTAATTCCCACTTTGTCGTGCTTATTTGCTAAATTGGTAAATGCCATGTTCTAGATGAGGCCTTTCAGTGTTCATTTTCAAGTCCTAAACCACAACCTAGGACTTTCATTTAATTTTACTCTGATTTGTTCACATCTAAAGTATCAAATTCACTTGCATCTTTCAATTGATTATTTTGTCGATCAGACTGAAAGCAAACTATTATAAATTTTGGGTTGAAAATATTTCTAAAAATATTTGTAATATTGAATGAAAATGTTGTTCCCATTACTCCACGCTTCTCAATTAACTGATATTTCTAAATCTAAAATTCACCCTTTTCCCAGCACTATTTAACTTTTATAATTCACTAACAAGTTGAATATTACTTGTTGAATTGAATTCAATAATGGGCACACGGATTATAAACTCATCAATTGTTAACTTTCCTATATCTGGTATAGTTTCAATTCCCTCTACTTTTGATATATAGATAGCATCATTATCTTCTGCTCTTGTAAAAGGCAATACGATGCTTCATTTATAGATTGGTATATTAATACAACTATTATATTAATGACTCGGAACACAGTCATGGACAACGAAATCCAAGGTATATTAATATAGTTGTCTTGTTTGATGAAGGTGAACACGACGCCGAAACGCGTTCGACGGAAAAAGACAAGTAAGTTCACAAGAGAAAGTTTCATTATTATATATTAATAAATTATTATTATTAATTTTCAAAAAATTCTAATCCAAGATAAGCTAAGTTTCCACTGACAAAAAATTTACCTTTCATATATATTGATTCAAACCCACTGTTTTTTAGAGCAACTTTATCTGCTTTAGAATAAGTAAGCTTTCCTTTTATAGTTCTTAAAATACCTTAATAATCACATTCATCTACCAGTTTATTATGTTTTTGAGCTTCAATTCGAGAAAATAAGAATGGTCCAAAATTAGCAATCAATTTAATATTCTTGTCATCAGCTGTGTAATCAGTCCCATCAGATTTGATTAACTTTCCTTATATGAAATACTGAACTAAATATAATTATTTCACTACGACTCGGAACACAAAACTTTTATGGGTATATCCAAGAAATTCTGAAATTTAAAACTGCAAAATGTATCTCCAAAGTCAATGTTAAATTCAATATTCCTATTATAAATATAATAACACAAATTTTTTATTGGTAAAAAATTAAACTTTTACCTTGTAAAGGAAGGTAAATGTTTAACATTGTTACCAATAAAAAATTAGTCTTCCGAGTCAGTAGTGATATATTTGTAATTAGTTAATCAACAGACACGTCACAAACAACAAAATCAAGGAATTCAATTGTTTTATTAGGATTATTAAAATTCAAATTATATTAGTGGGGTAGAAATTTTTATATTCTGCCCTAACAACATCATTCATATATTGAAAGTAATTTGCCATTTCTAGAATTACAAATGCAGCACTTAGCACTTCATCCCGTTCTTAGTTATTATTATATTTTCATCTTTAGAAGCCGTCTTCTGCTTACACTTAACACAATAGATTAAATTTATTTAATATACAAAAATTATTAATATTAATTTTTAATTAACCTAATCTCCCAATTTTAAAGCAACTTCATCTAAATGAGCAATTTTCTTATCTATAGCAGGTGAAATGCTTACTAATCTTTTGTCTTTAAAAGTAATGTAGTTTTTATTCATTCCAACAGTTTCATGTCTTTAATCCTCTATCTTCAAATAAATTTGTCTTACTAATTATTTTTGTACTCAGTTAACACTTTATTCAGTTTTGATTCTATTTCACCAAATATTTGTATCATCTTATTATCAAAGTTAGTGGAGAATATCTCAAATTTTTATCACATACTTTTTGAACTTTATTACTCATATCAATATTGAATTTATCAATGTTATATTTTATGTTTTTAATTGACACTTCAACATTATTATATATATTCTGTAGTTTACTATACATATCGTGTATCACTATATGCAGTTTATTATTCAGTTCAGTTGTTATTTACTAAAAATTTTCATTTGTTAATTTTGTAAACTTATTACCTATCTCTTATATCAATCTTGTAATATTGGTACTCACGTCAAGTTTAACTTTAAGTCTACTTCCGCTACATCTATATTTAATTTTGATTCCATTTGTAATTTGTCAGTCTGTAATTTTGTAATCTTATTTTTTATATCTAAGTTTAGTTTCTCTGAAGTTTTTATGTGTTATTAACTTCATTCATTTGACTTTCTAAACTTTGAAACTTTTTATAAATATGTTTTATACTCTTATCTAATAAGTTGCTTGCATTATTTATTTCCTTATATAATTCACTATTCAACTAATTTTTAATATCCTCAATACATTTTATATTTTCTAAATATAATTATTTCATAACCTCTGAAGAAGCTTTTTAAAAGTGAAAACCGGTTCAGGTTGTAAGGTAAAACTTTTACTATTTTACCCATAAAAAGTTTTGTGTTCCGAGTCATAATGAAATAATTATATTTAGTTAAGAAACGGACACGTCATGCACAACGAAATCCAAGAATTTATATTTTCAGTTAACTGCATACTTACATTATTAATCTTATTAGCTAATCTACCATTCAAATTGGTCTTAACATCTTGTATATCTTAACTAACAGTCTGTATCTGTTTTTCAACTTTTATGTCAAGTCTCTTATCCTTAACTCTTTCATCTTACTGATTATCTATATTTCTCAATTCCTCATATAATTTTGTTATTAGGTGTGATTTAACATCATCTAACTGACTCTCAGTTTTTAATTTGTTCACCATGTATATTAAATTTAAAAATATTGTTTCCAGCCACATTTATTTAAAATCACTTTATATACAATATTTTTATAATTATTATTTTTAATCAGTTCATTTAGAAAATAAACACAATGATGACCACAAATAGGTGGATCATTATAAGCCTGAATTCTGTCAACATTATACCCTATTTTAGAATTTCCTAGATACTTTATTAGTTCATTAGGTGGATTCACATCACCAAAGGAATCAAAATAGTAAACAATATTATCTTTTTTATAATAACAAGTCCAATGAGTTCTGTTACACACAAATGAGCCTAAATTTATAATTCCACATTCATTTCTATTAACTTTATTTGGAAACTAAAATGTTTAATATTTTTATTTTTATAAGTATTTTCTAACTCACCAAGAGTTAATGGTTTGATTTCAATTTTTATTTATTTTTAAGATCATCTTTAATATATTTTAAAGTGTTAAAATCTAAACCAGAACCTTTTACATCAACTAACTCTTTATCTAACCAATCTAAAATGTTTCTAGCAATTGGAATAACATCTTTTTTAACAATTGGAGCTACCTTTCTTGCATTAGGAACTACTTTATTAACAACAGGAATTTCTTCACCAAATTTTAATAAATCATTCAATAATGCTCCACCTTTTTTAATTTATTCTAATTGTTTATATGAAAATTAAATTTCAGTTCCCTTACCATCTTTTTTATTTTTCTCTATCTTATTATATTGTGTCTTTGTTAATAATATTTTGTCTTTTCCATCTTTCAACTGATCCACAGAAAACGGAATAGTAATCCCTGATGTATTTCTGAAAGCAGATTTTAATTTTGCTTTCTGATTATCTGGAAAAATAACCACTACAGGTATGCATTCCATTTATATACGAAGAAATAATGAAAAAACTTTAAAATTTAAGTCCAGGTTCTGCATTTAAACCCATTCCTAATTTTCTTTTCAACTACATTCCACCTGTAGTAGCTAATGCAAGAGCTCTTTCACTTAAATCAGCATCTACAGAAATAAGTCAATCCCATGATCTCTCCTGATGAACTTTATCAGATATCCAGCTGTCTTCTTAGGATGATTTCTATATTTAAAAGGAATAAATCCGTAATTAGTACCAAGCCATGTATTGTTCAATCTGTTCAATCATATTGCAACTTACCATCTGTGACTTTATGGAACGAACGATGTCTTCAATCTAAAGTTGACATGTTTCGGGACACTTGTCCCATCCTCAGAACTTAAAAGTAATATATTTGATTGATGATTTCTATACCAAATATCATGCTCTTTTGCAGCCTCATCTAAAGGATTAATTCCAATATCTCCTCTAGCTAATCTCTTATGTATTTTAGTTCCTGGTCCAAGAAGATTATATCCAAGAGAATGTAATTCAAAAGGTAAGTTATTTAGAACTGTACTAAGCAATCTAGATCATATTTTTTCATCTCTTAACATCGAACCTGGTAAAGATGACATGAATCTAACTGAAAATTCTATTCCTCTTGGTGTATAAATTACCTCCTCAATCTTATTTAAAAATTAATGTATTATTCCAATTTTCTCATTATGAAAATTAGTATTACCAGCCATTTCTTGAACATAGATGTAATTCAGTCTATTCAATAATTCATTTTTATATTCTTTTAAACCACTTCCTTCAATATCTTTCCTGTTTTCCAAATACCAGCAATCAAATTCTTGTACTTATCACCTTTACTTGCTTTTGGTTTATTGGTTGAAGGATCATTATTTGTATAAATTGTGCTAGTATCAAATTATATTTTTACATAGCTATTTAAGTCTGATTCAGTATACAGAATTTCTCTTGGCGCTTCATCATGTTAATAATTTCAAAAGACCAGGAGTTCTGTTATAATTCTCATTATTGTTATTAATATCATTATGATCTTTTCCAACTACAGAACTACCAATCATAAAAGAATTCTTCTTCTTATTCCAATATAAACTGAATGTATCACCCTTATCTTTCAGTAAATATTGTTGAGCTACTAGACCAGTAATCTTATTAAGAGTACCTGGACTAACTACAGTTTCCATTACAGTTAAATTTTGGACTTCTTCCCTCAGACTTTGGATTTCATCTAGTGTTTTCTCTTCTTCTATATTAGAAAGGAAGCTAATAGGTCTATTTGCAGTAGGTCTAAAAGGAGTACTCAAAGGAAGCTGACTCTTATCATCTTCGTAATAACTTGATTCTGGAATTGACGCAGCTGCAATTTGCTTAACAACTGGTACTAGATCCATTAAATTTTGATTTGGATCCAAAACATCATTCATATTTGACTCTATGTTTCCTACAGCTTTTGTTATTGGCTCAAATGCCTTCTGTTTTACTTCCTCATAATGTATTTCATTCTTCTGTGCTTGCTTGAATTTTTTATTAATTCCCTTTCAATCAAATCAAATTTTGTTTAGCTTGTTCAACACTTATTTCTGATTCTGTGTTGTCCATTTATAAGAGAAAAAATAGTAAAAACATAAACATGAACTTATGTTAGCATGAATATGAATTTACGTTAGCTTAATCTTATTTTTCCAAATGTATCCATATATTTTCCATCTTTGAACCAACATTTATTACACATGTTTAAAAAATGTTTAATGGTTATATCAGTCCCAACATAATCATCAAAAATAAATTTTGTGTAATGTTTATTTTTTTTATGTATAATTATCATGTTTAGATTATTCCTAATCACTTTTAAGTCAACCAAGGAGTAACACAGACTTAAATAAATGCATGAAATATATTTGTCTTCCTCTAACGAAATATTCTTTTATTACATCTTGTTTTGCTAGTAAACAATCATCAAATATTATTAATGAATTTGGTTTACATTCATCAACACCAATTAATTCTCACAGTTTCCATAAAAATATGATATCTGTTGTCCAATCTTTTTTCAACATTTTTAAATCTGTCTTGTAACTGTTTATATGCTTGTTGTTCCAATGATTTATTAAAAGCATGTAAATTTCTGTAGGGAACCCAACTCTTATATATAAAATTTAATAATAAAGTAATCTTACCACAACCCAAAGAGCCAACAATTAAACACCTTAAAGGATGAGGAATAATTGATTTTTCTTGATTCTCATCTTTTTTATTATAAACTGTGAAGTAAAAATTTTCTTTTTTACTTTTCTTTCCCATTTAAATAGAATAAAAATTTAAAAAATGAAACTTTTCAAATTAATTGGAAATCAGTCTGTAGTCAAGTTAGCTTTAGAGAAGCCAATTCATTTGGATGAAGACAAAAATGATATGTTAGATTTTATTCAGACAATTTTATTGCAAATGTCAATCAAGAACTTACAAATTCGTTTAGATTTGAAATTGGAGGCAGTGGTCTTACTTTTTCATTCTTTTGTGGTCAACATTCAATTAAAGATCTTCAAAATTGATTTAGAGAATATTTTACAGCTTCTATTGATTGAATAAACAAGGAAGAAAAGAAAAAATACAATGTAAATGACTTTAAAATAAATATAAATCTAGACGCAAAATTAGTTATTAAATCACAAATATATTTTATTATACATAATGATTTATCTTATTTTTGGGGGTTTGATGAGGAGCCAGTAATAATTTATATAAATAAAGAAAAAACTGGGACAGTTATCACAGTTAAAAGACCATTTGATGTTATTGAAATCCATAGTAATTTGGTTGAACCTTCTATAACAAATCGCTCAACAGATATTCATACATATGAAAAAAGTAAAATATTGTATTCATTTTTTTCCAATGTTGCTTACAAAAGTAAAATAAACGAGAAGCCTAGTGAAATTCAATATGTGCCACTTAGAAAAGACATAAAACAGATTAAAGATATTATTATTATTACTCTTGTAGACTAAAAGGGTAACATATTGAAATATGAAGGTGCAAAAACTATTGTTTACTGAAGACTAAAACAGGGAATATGAGTTCACTAACATTAATATTAATAAACATTTATATTCAATTACAGAAGCGTGTTTATTGCTTCACATAAAAAATGGTGAGAGGTGGTAGTAGTAGTAGTAGTAGTAGTAGTAGTAGTAGTAGTAGTAGTAGTAGTAGTAGTAGCAGCAGCAGCAGCAGCAGCAGCAGCAGTAGTAGTAGTAGTAGTAGTAGTAGTAGTAGTAGTAGTAGTAGCTGAAATTTTAGAGCATACAGATACAAATCAAGCAATTAGAGTAAATGTTGATGAAGAGGATAGAATATTAATGAAAGATTTAGAAGTCAAAGTGAACGCATTCTATACTCCCCCTTTGAATATGCAGCCAAATAGAGTTTTCGTTAATGAAAGTGGCTTATATTAATTAATTCTAACATCTAAAAAAGCAATTAGAGATCATGTTAGGAAGAAAAAATATCGGTATGGAGAACCATACATGACTTCCATATTCTAAGATTTATATTTAAAATCATTTTCGAAATGAAATATTACCATAGAAACTACTTCTTTCTACTTACTGCTTCAGCCTTAACCACAGTACTGTGGTCACTAACATATACCACCTCACGTTATCGCACTCGATTTTCACTGATGATGGAAGTCGATGGCATTGCCGAAACGTCTGGCTTTGTAGAAAACATTGGACTACGGCCAAATATCCCGGGAAGGAATTTTAACAAAAACTACTTCTTTGTTGCCGATAACGTTGTACACATATACATAAAAAATATGCATAAACTTAATGGCTTGTATAAGTTAATGATTGATCTCCATTAAGTAGTGCTCAAGTTTCCAAAGTTTTAATATTATGATGTCCGTAATTAAAACATCAGAGCAGGTTTAGTGTGTATGAGGGTACACCGTGGACAAAAATTTTCAACATATCCTATTGAGCGTTGATTTGAATAAAGCTGTGAATCTACAGTGTACGTTTCACAGAACAAACACGCGGAAAAGAAGGAGTGCTCCGAAGTCACTCATGGACCCTCAGCATCTTGCAGAGGGTTCATTCCCTAAAGACGAAAAGTCTGTCTATGAATCGTTCCTCTGTAAACACGTGCAGTTACACTGCCCAGCGATACACAGGAAGCAAATCGCTATCCACGCTGGACACTTTTTCGGCTTGCATGCGTTATGTTGGTATGGGTTGGACACTTTCCATTTAAAAACCGTGCAAATGTAAGAAAATAAACATGAATGAGGCCAGAAATAACGCGAATTGTGTGTGTGTGTGTGTGTGTGTGTGTGTGTGTGTGTGTGTGTGTGTGTGTGTGTGTGTGTGTGTGTGTGTGTGTGTGTGTGTGTGTGTGTTCCCTGCCTTTTCATTGCGGTAGTCATAATAATAAAATGGAAAAGTAAACAGTACATAACTGAGAAAAAATACATAAATGAAAAAACTTTAATTCTATTGCCTGGCAACAAAATTATTTTATTTTTAACAATTACCATTGTTTCAAAAAGTTTAAATAAATTTTCAAGTACTTTACTCTTGTTAAAACGTAAAACGTTGTCGGTAAACTACCCCTTCCCCTTAACCGATCTTCACAAAAATCAAAATTCCTTGAGTCCTCTACAATTCAGGGACGTATGCAAAAAATTATTTGATTCTGTTTGAATTTGCGACTGTTATCGTTTGCCATAGAAAATATGCTTGATAAAAAAACGTTGCAGGTAAACTACCCCTTCCCCTTAACCGATCTTCACCAAAAACAATAGGTCTTGAGTACTCTACAAATCAGGGCTGTATGCAAAACATTATTTGATTCTGTTTGAATTTGCGGCTGTTATCGTTTGCCATAAAAAATACCCTTGTTAAAAAAACGTTGCAGGTAAACTACCCCTTTCCCTCAACCGATCTTCACCAAAAACAATAGGTCTTGAGAACTCTACAATTTAGGGCTGTATACGAAACATTATTTGATTCTGTTTGAATTTGCGGCTGTTATCGTTTGCCATAGGAAATACCCTTGTTAAAACATAAAACGTTACAGGTAAACTACCCCTTTCCCTTAACCGATCTTCACCAAAAACAATAGGTCTTGAGAACTCTACAATTCAGGGCTGTATACGAAACATTACTTGATTCTGTTTGAATTTGCGGCTGTTATCGTTTGCCAAAAAAAAAAATTTCCCTTGATAAAAAAAACCGTTGCAGGTAAACTACCCCTTTCCTTCAACCGATCTTCACCAAAAACAATAGGTCGTGAGTACTCTACAAATCAGAGCTGTATGCAAAAAATTATTTCTGATTGAATTTGCGGCTGTTATCGTTTGCCATAGAAAATATCGGTATGGAGAACCATACATGACTTCCATATTCTAAGATTTATATTTAAAATCATTTTCAGCCAAACAGCCAGGCTGTGTCTTACCTGCCTTTTTATTGCTGTATTAAATGAAAAATATTATATTACATTAAAATGAAAAAATTATAATTTTATTGCCTGGCAACAAAATTATTTTATTTTTAACAATTACCATTGATTCAAAAAGTTTAAATAAATTTTCAAGTACTTTACTCTTGTTAAAACGTAAAAGGTTGCAGGTAAACTACCCCTTCCCCTTAACCGATCTTCACCAAAATCGAAAGTCATTGAGACCTCTACAATTCAGGGACGTATGCAAACCATTATTTGATTCTGTTTGAATTTGCGGCTGTTATCGTTTGCCATAGAAAATACGCTTGATAAAAAAACGTTGCAGGTAAACTACCCCTTCCCCTTAACCGATCTTCACCAAAAACAACAGGTCTTGAGTACTCTACAAAACAGGGCTGTATGCAAAACATTATTTGATTCTGTTTGAATTTGCGGCTGTTATCGTTTGCCATAGAAAATACCCTTGTTAAAAAAATGTTGCAGGTAAACTACCCCTTTCCCTCAACCGATATTCACCAAAAACAACAGGTCTTGAGAACTCTACAATTTAGGGCTGTGTGCAAATAATCTTTTGATTCTGTTTGAATTTGCGGCTGTTATCGTTTGCCATAGGAAATACCCTTGTTAAAACATAAAACGTTACAGGTAAACTACCCCTTTCCCTTAACCGATCTTCACCAAAATCAACAGTTCTTGAGAACTCTACAATTCAGGGCTGTATGCGAAACATTATTTGATTCTGTTTGAATTTGTGGCTGTTATCGTTTGCCAAACAAACAAAATTACCCTTGCTAAAAAAAACCGTTGCAGGTAAACTACCCCTTTCCCTCAACCGACCTTCACCAAAAACAATAGGTCGCGAGTACTCTGCAAATCAGAGCTGCATGCAAAAAATTATTTGATTCTGTTTGAATTTGCGGCAGTTATCGTTTGCCATAGAAAAAAAATCTACAGACAGACAGACAGACACATAGACAGACAGACACACAGACAGACAGACAGACACACAGACACTTTTCGGAAAACGACTTTTTTCATGTTTTGAGTGTAGTAGAATCTGAATCTGCAATAATCTCGAACACGATTTTTTTTGCCATCACCATACTTCCATTCCTTAAGGAATATGGAAGTAAAATATCGGTATGGAGAACCATACATGACTTCCATATTCTAAGATTTATATTTAAAATCATTTTCACCCAAACAGCCAGGCTGTGTCTTACCTGCCTTTTTATTGCTGTATTAAATGAAAAATATTATATTACATTAAAATGAAGAAATTATAATTTTATTGCCTGGCAACAAAATTATTGTACTTTTAACAATTACCATTGTTTCAAAAAGTTTAAATAAATTTTCAAGTACTTTACTCTTGTTAAAACGTAAAAGGTTGCAGGTAAACTACCCCTTCCACTTAACCGATCTTCACCAAAATAGAAAGTCATTGAGACCTCTACAATTCAGGGACGTATGCAAAAAATTATTTGATTCTGTTTGAATTTGCGGCTGTTATCGTTTGCTATAGAAAATACCCTTGTTAAAAAAACGTTGCAGGTAAACTACCCCTTTCCCTCAACCGATCTTCACCAAAAACAATAGGTCTTGAGAACTCTACAATTTAGGGCTGTATGCATATAATCTTCTGATTCTGTTTGAATTTGCGGCTGTTATCGTTTGCCATAAGAAATACCCTTGTTAAAACATAAAACGTTACAGGTAAACTACCCCTTTCCCTTAACCGATCTTCACCAAAATCAACAGATCTTGGGAACTCTACAATTCAGGGCTGTATGCGAAACATTGTTTGATTCTGTTTGAATTTGCGGCTGTTATCGTTTGCCAAACAAACAAAATTACCCTTGCTAAAAAAAAACCGTTGCAGGTAAACTACCCCTTTCCCTCAACCGATCTTCACCAAAAACAACAAGTCGCGAGTACTCTGCAAATCAGGGCTGCATGCAAAAAATTATTTGATTCTGTTTGAATTTGCGGCAGTTATCGTTTGCCATAGAAAAAAATCTACAGACACACAGACAGACAGACAGACACACACACAGACACTTTTCGGAAAACGACTTTTTTTCATGTTTTGAGTGTAGTAGAATCAGAATCTGCAATAATCTCGAACACGATTTTTTTTGCCATCACCATACTTCCATTCCTTAAGGAATATGGAAGTAAAAATCTACAGACACACACACAGACACTTTTCGGAAAACGACTTTTTTTCATGTTTTGAGCGTAGTAGAATCAGAATCTGCAATAATCTCGAACACGATTTTTTTTGCCATCACCATACTTCCATTCCTTAAGGAATATGGATGTAAAATATCGGTATGGAGAACCATACATGACTTCCATATTCTAAGATTTATATTTAAAATCATTTTCAGCCAAACAGCCAGGCTGTGTCTTACCTGCCTTTTTATTGCTGTATTAAATGAAAAATATTATATTACATTAAAATGAAAAAATTATAATTTTATTGCCTGGCAACAAAATTATTTTATTTTTAACAATTACCATTGTTTCAAAAAGTTTAAATAAATTTTCAAGTACTTTACTCTTGTTAAAACGTAAAACGTTGTCGGTAAACTACCCCTTCCCCTTAACCGATATTCACAAAAATCAAAATTCCTTGAGTCCTCTACAATTCAGGGACGTATGCAAAAAATTATTTGATTCTGTTTGAATTTGCGGCTGTTATCGTTTGCCATAGAAAATATGCTTGATAAAAAAACGTTGCAGGTAAACTACCCCTTCCCCTTAACCGATCTTCACCAAAAACAATAGGTCTTGAGTACTCTACAAATCAGGGCTGTATGCAAAACATTATTTGATTCTGTTTGAATTTGCGGCTGTTATCGTTTGCCATAGAAAATACCCTTGTTAAAAAAATGTTGCAGGTAAACTACCCCTTTCCCTCAACCGATCTTCACCAAAAACAATAGGTCTTGAGAACTCTACAATTTAGGACTGTATGCAAATAATCTTTTGATTCTGTTTGAATTTGCGGCTGTTATCGTTTGCCATAAGAAATACCCTTGTTAAAACATAAAACGTTACAGGTAAACTACCCCTTTCCCTTAACCGATCTTCACCAAAATCAACAGATCTTGAGAACTCTACAATTCAGGGCTGTATGCGAAACATTATTTGATTCTGTTTGAATTTGCGGCTGTTATCGTTTGCCAAACAAACAAAATTACCCTTGCTAAAAAAAAACCGTTGCAGGTAAACTACCCCTTTCCCTCAACCGATCTTCACCAAAAACAATAGGTCGCGAGTACTCTGCAAATCAGAGCTGTATGCAAAAAAGTATTTGATTCTGTTTGAATTTGCGGCAGTTATCGTTTGCCATAGAAAAAAAATCTATAGACACACAGATAGACAGACAGACAGACAGACACTTTTCGGAAAACGACTTTTTTCATGTTTTGAGTCTAGTAGAATCAGAATCTGCAATAATCTTGAAAACGATTTTTTTTGCCATCACCATACTTCCATTCCTTAAGGAATATGGAAGTAATAGACAAATGTACAGAGAATAAAGGTGGGCGATTTACCCACCTTGGAAAAAGCTCATCTAGATACAGTTTTCATTAATGAACCAGGTTTATATTAACTTATAATGAAGTCTAGAATGAAATTAGCAGAAATTTTAGAGTATAAAGACACAAAAGATGTTACAAAAAATCATGTAGATACAGCTGATAAGATTAATTAGAAATGACTGAGCACATATAAGCGTAACACTGCATTCAACGCTCTGTCTCTAACACAAATCACTGTCTCTCTCTAACAGCGTGATAAAACTCGTGAAGTGTTACGTGAGTAAGGGATTGTTTCAATGCCCCCACTATTCTCTCTAAAAAGTCTGTCTCTCTCTACAAGTACTGACTCCATGCAAGTAAGTGTGATTCAACGTTTTATCCAAGATCACAACGAAACACTGTGTGAAAACAATAAAACAATGTTTCTGCTAGTTGGCATAATTACACATGTATTTTTCTTATTTTAAAACAGCCAACTGATCAATTTTGAACAAGGTCACAGCTATATTCATCAATCAAAGTGGGTTATATTCACTAATTTTATCATCTAAAAAAGAGGAAGCAAAGTTACTTAAAAGATGGGTTACACATTAAGTTCTTTCTTCAGTTAGAAAAGTGGTGAATAGATACAACTAAACATCCTAAAAAATAAAAGGATAGATTATGGTGGGAAAGTGTTTATGTGTTTCTGAGTGTTCTAATGTTCTGATTATGTGCTCATCTCCACTCTCTCAGTCCCCACCTTGTTGCTTCTAACTTTATTTCTTTTCTTTTAGGTGGCCCGCACGACTACTGTCCCACCATTTATAGGTCAGGAGTCTTATTTGAGGTCTTACTTGGGATTTTATCTGAGAGAGGAGAGAGACTTACGCTACTTTTTTTTTAAGTGTGGTTGTGTGTAAGTTTAGTGAATTGTGTAGTTGGTAGGGATGAAAGTGGGAGAGAAGTTCACATGCATACATACTTGCACACACTCACATTGGAGGTGAGGCAAATACTGTGGTAACCCAGTCTCATGTACTTGTTTCACAGTCACTTAGTCTATGCCCACTTGACTAAAGACCTTCCACCAACCACTGACAGTCAGCTATGTCCTCAATTAAAAACACGCATGAGAGCCTCTGGGTTTGAACCAAAGAACTCTCACATTGTGTGTACTTGACTAATGGCTCTCCACCAATTTGCCAAGTAATAGTATTGGAAAATTTCTTCTACATAACATGTGAATAATACTTGTTTAATTGTAGCGATCATTATTAGAGTGGTGTGAATGTATTACTGGGTCAGTTTACACATTATCACTTAAGATCAGTTATGCATCAATAGTAAACAACCATCTCGCTTACACATGCATTTCCTCTTCTGTTGTACTATCACAATGTCATGGAGTTATCTTGTGTTCAGGGACAAACAAGACATTCCAGTTGTTTTAAAAATATCACTATTATTTCACATTATTATTTTTTTATATTATTATAAATTTGTAATTTACAAGAATTAATTCACTGTCATAAATATGAAAAGAAAAAAAAATTAATCCACAAATCGTTAAAACAAATAATGGTTTATTTAGAATTATTGCTCTATGTTCAATATGTAAAATTAACAAAAGTAAATTTATTAAAAAACTCCAGAAATACAAATTAAACCAAATACATTTAATGAAATGAGAAACAGAATGAAATCCAAGCTTCCGAGGTACATAAACCAATTAGAAAAAGTTTCCGAACAGGAAAATAAGATCAATAGGAATTGACAACTGCGGATCTTGTTATAATGTCTAATTATAGTGATCAAAATCATGGTTATCTCAGGTATGTTAAATGTTATTGATACCTTTTCAAAATATGTTTAGATTCAACCATTAAAAGAAAAAATGTATCAGATGGTACAAAAGCATTTGAAATTATATTTCAAGATGTAAATAAAGTAGAACATACATCACCAAATTTATTACATACTGATAAGGGATTTGGATTTAAAAATAAAGAATTTAATTCATTATTCACAAAATATAAAATAAAGTTGTATCATACTGAGAAGGAAGAAAATAGTG
Source organism: Magicicada septendecula (assembly GCA_034769895.1). Lineage (NCBI taxonomy): Eukaryota > Metazoa > Arthropoda > Insecta > Hemiptera > Cicadidae > Magicicada > Magicicada septendecula. The sequence goes on from CM068376.1 coordinate 65,561,350, forward strand.
CAATTATAGAAAGATTCAATAGAACGTTAAACAATAAATTAAAAGTACTTTTTTCAAATAAATAAAAATTATCGGTGTATTGATAGTATTAAAAAAATTGTTAAATATTATAATAATACAATTCATACAACTATACAAATGAATCCAATTGAAGTTTGTAAAAAGAATGAACAGGTGTTATTTGAAAATGTTTATAATGATACTTGTTTAACAATAAGTAAACAAAATTTAAAATTAGTGAACGTGTTAGAATTCTAGCACTTTAAAAATCATTTGAAAATAAATATTCAAATAATTGGATTCGATAAATATTTATTATTACAAAAGTAAATGACTCAAAATCTATAACTTATAAAGTAAAAGATGAAGAAATGTTGGTACCTTTTATGAGTATGATTTACTGAAATCTGCTTTATAATTTATTTTTAATTCTATGATTTATTTTATACTTTATAATGACCGTGTGGTAAGTGCTTATACCATCTTCTAAAATACATCCTTTATCATCGTCTGCACTTAATACTATTTTATTCATTACAACAACATATAATTCATGTTTATAATTTCTAATTAGATTCATAGTTTTATATCTTTTAACTTTATCATTTAAACATTTTTTTATAATCATCAAATGTTATCTTATTTTTAACAACACATTTCTAAACCCCCTTAGATTTGTTTGTTTGTTTATCTCTAACTTCTATAGCATACATTTTTGCTTTTAATCCAACAAATTCATCCATTATCTTACCATTATTTTAATTTTTCCAATTACTTTTTATTAACTTGTGGTATATTATAAACATTATCTTCTCCATAATCATTTGTATCAAACTTATCAATCATGATTTTCATATCTTCATATGCATCTTCTGTTCTAATATCATAAATTAAACTATTAGTATCTTGGTAACATAAGTCTATGTTATCACCATATTTTGGTTTCATAACTTTATAATGAAAATCATAAATCAATTCTTTTGATAAATCTAAAATTGACATTCCAACATAAATTGGTTTGCTAAATGATTTTAATCTTATCCATATGTACAGCGACTAAATTTTCTGAAAATATAGTACTATAATTATAATTTGGTTGAGCCAATAATTTAAAATCTTGGATTTTGTTGTCCATGACGTGTCAGTTACTTAACTAAATAGAACTATTTCATTAACGACTCGGAACACAAAGAACCTCTGAAAAAGCTTTTTAAAAGTGAATACCGGTTGAGGTTGTAAGGTAAAACTTTATGTTTTTACTCATAAAAAACTTTGTGTTCCGAGTCGTTAATGAAATAGTTGTATTTAATCCAATAATTTAGTTTGTCTTCTCACATTTGTGACTAGTTTAATATCAACGCATTTTCTAATGTTTTTCATTGGTTTTTGCCATACACAGAATTATTCATCAATTTAATTAAGTCTTTTTCAAAGTCATTTGTTGCTTTAGTTCTCATTTCTGAGTTAAGATCAATATATTTTTGTAACCAATTAGATTGATTAAATCATAGTACTCTATGAATTGTTGTTAATTTTATTCCTAGTGATAAATATTGTTTTAATGATCTGTAATATACAACATATTTAAATATCACTATAATATTGATGACTCGGAACACTAAGTTTTTTATAAGTAAAAACGTAAAGTTTTACCTTACAGCATATTTTTCTTTATTGTTTAATATAGTTATAATTTGTCTCTTCTTTCGGGAGCTAATGGAAAATCTTTATGCTAATCATGTAACACTTTTGGATATTCAAAGTCTACTTCTAATATTAGTCCAAAGTCCGAATCCTCTTTCAAATTCAACATAACCTTTGTTCATAAATCAATGTCAAACTCATCATCCAGCCATTAAAAATGTTTATAAGGTAAATACTCACTCATTTGCTCAACCATATAAATTATTCGCATCCAGATACATTAAATAATTTGCCTCTAGTTATATTTGAAGTATTTACTGGTCTGTTTGGCCGTGGTCCAGGGTTTACAAACAAACCAAACATTTCAGCGGCAGCACTGGCTGCCATCTTCAGTGGAATAAGAGTCTACCCAACACGGGATGTCAAACAAAAAACAAATGGAAAAACGTTATTTTGAACATCTAAATGCATACAAAAAACCAGAAATATATAAATCTAATTTGGCCACACATGTGATAAACACTTAACATGAATTCCCAGACATCTCCAACATGACACTAATAAAACACATACCACACAAAGGCACCATAATGAACATTTGGGAAAATTTACAAATATACAAACACAAAACAAACTAATACCTGAACAAATATAAATCAGTACAAAACATGATACAATTTTCAAAGCACTGAACATCGAAAATACACAAAATATACACACAATCACACACAATAATAACAATTAAAAAAACCAAAAACCAATGGGAAGCCATAACAACAGCCAACCAGCACACAGGTATTCCACAAGATTCAAAATTAGGAAGGTTGATGATGGGAACACTAAGGGTCCCGAAACATGTTCCAAATAAGGGAAAAATAATATCTTGAGGTAACGTAAATATAAATTTTAAATATAATTATATATATAAACGTCTTGAGATAAAGTCATTATAAATATTAAATATTATATATATTTATTATAGATATTATATGTATATATATATATCTCTTTTTTTTCTGGAAGTAAGTAACTCTTTAAGTATTACTTGCAGCTTTTTATCTTATGAACATGTGACGATTTCATTAATAAAAAGATGTTAATTAATTAAGTTGATAAATAAAATAGAAATTAGTTGATAAGCGGAGAAATTTTAAATTCTTAATAAAATCTCACATTGTAAACTAATTCTTATGGCAATCATTTAATAATAATAATATTTAATATAAGTCTAATAATAAAATTAAAAGGGAATGGAATTGTACAGAAAGGGTAAAGCTTATTAATTTATCCTGTATAAACAAGAACTGACCAGAATTAACTTGTTTTCTGACCCCTAAATAAACTAAGTATTATTGTAAATTTGTTATTATTTAAATAATTAATTAAGACCATTGTTACGTACTTTGATAACTTCTGCAACTAAGAATATCACGATTTAATTATTTAATCAACCGTAGTCCTTTAATTAAAATTAGAAAAACGGAACTACTTTTATGTTGCCTAGTAATTGTCTTGAGATTACTACGCTCCCCTTAACTATTTTCTTTGACTTGTAATGGAGCGCTCACGCCGTAAGCAGCGTAAAGCGTTGTTTCGCTACGTGTATATATAAAAATGTGAAAGGGTTGATACCATGACTATTTAAATAAGTAATTTGTGTGGTGATGACATCTCTCTATATTATAAAATAACGGACTATGTAATTTATACAGTATTACAACCTAGAAGGTGATAGTCAACTAATCTATCATCATGTGAAGTGTATAACAGTGAAACAAACTTTCTATCTATGTATTCTAACTACAAGAATTACGAAGAATAACTACAGTCGCCGGAGATGAATGTACCACACCAGGAATGATTTCACATACTTCTAGAACTTCACCATCACAGTATGATAAGGTAACGACTGAACTTCAAGAAACATCAGGAGGACCGAAGAACTAATTCTGCAGCAACTTCAGGAAACACACAGGTGACATGGAGGCTTGTCTTCCATGGTTAAGAGTTACAATATTATGTACCCAAAAAGACAATTTAAACTATCATATTGAAGACTTTAAAACTCATGTTTAAATGTAATAACATTAAAGACTTTAGAAACCTGACATTTTAGGTAACATGTAGTATAAAATCTAATAACGCTAGTTATAGCAAAAAGGTAAAGTTTAAGCTAAAAGTTTTGTTGTTTTAGAAGATTAGTAAAAAACCATTCTTCAAATGGTTAGAGTTTCAATATTGTACATGGCAAGGTGACCATAATTCATTTAAGATATTTAATCCCGGATCCGTGGAATTAATCAATAAGATGTACATCATATTTTGAAGCCCCTTTGTAAAGTAGTAATTTATATATTTAATCATATAGTAAACTATATTGTTTGAGAACTTTCAATAGAGAACTTAATCACCAAATGTAATAAAGAGATGTCATCTAAGTACCAAGTAAAATGAGTGCATAAATCAACAGTCTCCCCTTCCAAATATCCTGCTATATAAATTGTTTATTTGTTGTGATTATTTTCAGTGCTTCACAACGAAGGCAGCCGGTATAATTGGCACATCCAATTATTACTGGTTCCCTAAGTTATAACTCAAGAGAAGAGGTTATAAACAGTTCTTAAAATATTAACTATTTCCACAAGTATAACATACTGTATTATCTTACACACGTTTCACTGATTAAATCAGCATCAGCAGAGGTTAATATATGATTATATAATTATGTAATGAGAACCCTGTCAAACAGCCGAGCGTGTCCTGCACCTGTCCCTTCTTTGTCCACCACGAGGTGTGTTTCTTCAAGGCCACACTCACAAATACTCTAGACTTTTTGAGTGCCTGTTGACATGTATTATGGATTATTTTGGAACACTTGTGCTTGCTGCTATTTAAACAACAGCAGCTGCCTTTGCCAGTCAGTTTATGTTGGATGATTTGTTAAGTGATACCAAGTGGTTGTTGTGTTATAAGTAGTGCGGAATTCTTTATAGTTAACATTATTATTGCATGTGGACAAATTTAAGTTTAATTATTGTATGAGTTGATTATGAATTGTTATTTGTGATTAATTAAAGCTGCATTAATTAATTATTAGTGACTTCATCGGTGTCTGTATTTTGTTTTCCAATGTACCATACGACGATCAGTGAGACTGTCATAAGAACACACACACACACACACACACACACACACACACACACACACACACACACACACACACACACACACACACACACACACACACACACACACACACACACACACACACACACACACACACACACACACACACACACACACACACAATAAATAATTGTATAAAATACTATAATATAATTTAAATATTTAAATAATCTGTTATTATATAGTTATAATGTGTATATACACATTTTTTAATAATATATAAATGTCATAATATATAATTATATATTATAATGTGTGTGTGTGTGTGTGTGTGTGTGTGTGTGTGTGTGTGAGAGAGAGAGAGAGAGAGAGAGAGAGAGAGAGAGAGAGAGAGAGAGAGAGAGAGAGAGAGAGAGAGAGAGAGAGTGAATTATAATTTATATAACTTTTGAAACGTTAAATGAAAGTTTGGAATTCATTTTATTTCACAACAAAGTTTTATTGGCGACTTCAAATACAAAATTGAGACATAATACAAAACTTGAAAAATTATGTGCAGTTTCTCTACAGGCTAAATAATGCTCCGTTCCAGGAATGTATGTTAATTTCATTTTGATTGGAGCGTTTTTAACTATCATTAAAGTTTATAACAGATGTTATCTTAATGGTAGTTTCACCAACACCCGTTTGGACCCGGTTTGTAAATGCTCATTTAATTGACTGTTCTATCATAATTGTCGATATTGCTTTGGACTGGTATAGTAAATTGGATATATATTTTATTTTGAATACATACATGATGAATTGACAAGAAAATACATCAAAGAGACACCCGTTTTTTAGACCGTACGTGCATTTGCTCATGCAATCAATTTGAATTGGTGCGTGTAGTACCCCACACTATGGCAGAATTGTCTTTTGTATTTGCACGGCGTGGGTGGTACTGCTGGGATAGATTAAAGATTAAGATTAGTTTCAATGCTGCCACAATGCATAGAGGTTATGTCTAAGGTGGAGTAAACTTAACCTATTAGATTTTTAAATTAATTAGAATTAACGGATCTAGCTTATGATGGTATGGCAAAGTCAAACTTCCGTCTCCTCGTTTGTACTTTTTTCCGTGTCCAGATTTCTACTAGATCTATTTTATTCACAAGTAACTAATGGCAGGTTATGGAGGTTATGTATGACAATGTAACTTAAATAAAATTTACTTTGTTAGTGTACATTAAAAGGGTGTATTTATTGGAAGTATAGAAATTAGTTTCCATTTATCGCACATAATTACGGTACAGAGACGATTTTTGGAGGTTGTGTTTACTTTAATAATATATATATACTTTCACTTATGAACTTACTATTGTCACTTCCCAAACGTTTCAAGATGTTGTTTCTCTTCTTCAGTGGGTTGAGTACTAACTGTCGATTACAGAATAACCGTTACGGAATGGAGTGTGTGGTGGGTTATTCTGTAATCGACAGTTAGTACTCAACCCACTGAAGAAGAGAAACAACATCTTGAAACGTTTGGGAAGTGACAATAGTAAGTTCATAAGTGAAAGTATATATATATTATTAAATTAACAAGTGAACGAAGAGGATGCAACAACAAGATAATTGTTGTGTTTACGTTTAACAATGTAATTTAACCTTTTAGATTTTTAAAATTAATTAGTCTTAACAAAAATGTCCTTAGTTAGTGTACATTAAAAGGCTGTATTTATTGTATGGATAAAAGGTTGTATATAACATTAAAGGCTGTATTTATTGTATGGATAAAAGGTTGTATATAACATTAAAGGCTGTATTTATTCGAAGTACCAGAATTAAAACCTACTTCCAATTTAGAACTTATAACCTAGTACGTTATTGGTACATATTTTATTAAAAGGCTGTATTTACTGGAAGTACAGAAATTAGTTTCCATTAACTTTATTAACCTTAGATTTTTAAAATTAATTAGACTTAATTAGACTTTAGTTAGTGTACATTCAAAGGCTGTATAAATACAAATTTGTATGGATAAAAGGGTGTATAAAACATTAAAGGCTCTATTTATTCAAAGATCATTATTAGAACGTATAACCTAGTACAATCGAACGTATAACCAAACAAGTACATTAAAATCCTTTTTTCAACATAATGCAATAAAAAGCAGTGTGCAGTTTCTATTAATACGCAAATGATTAAGTATTAATAATGGGTTACAGTGGAATTTAATGTTACTACGGTCTGAATTAATGCAAATAAAATTGGAGAATCTCGTAAACATACATAGAAAATTGCGTATGTTAAATGCTCCTATATTACATAGAAAATTATTACAGTACGGACCTTTGTTAATGAATAGAAACAAATAGGACTCTATACTTTAGTATGTACCAATAAAATTCACCTTTTTTCAAGTACAGTATCTATTGTTTTTTCATACTCTTAAAAAAAGGCCATTAACAACATTTTAGTTGTGAAGAAAACAGATATAACATTTCCAAACAAGAAATCTTCAATTCTCTCCCTATTTGTTTTATAAAAACTGGAGTTCTACTGCAGGTTTTTAAGTCCACTAACTACTTAATTTAATATACATAATTGTTCCTGATCTTGTTGGGTAACATTATATTAATACATCTGCTTCCTACTCATATGTGCAAACAATGTTTTTAATGTACGGTGCTAAACATCTTTACAATTTAGACAAAGTATAATGAGCAATTTGACCTAACCTGTATTACTACATCTAAGAATATCTTATTAGGTCATTTAGCTTTATTTATATACTTAATGCATCTTAATTAGTACACTAACAGCACTGCTCTGTCTTACAGTAACACAAAACGTTACACTAACTCAACAGAATTTCTTGTTTTCAGTTTAAGAAAGTTGAAATTGTGTATTTCTTTTGTTTTCCATTCACTTTTTATGGAAACATGCTTTACATTAATATGTGTACCCTTACTGTATTACGGTCCTAAACATCTTTATCAACACTTTATATCTTTAAAAGTTAGACAAAGTGTAATGAGCTATTTGGCTTAACCTGAATTTACATGACCTGGCTCAGAACAACTTTATTTTGGCAACTACAAAGATGAAGACTCTGTACACCCTGGTTGCAATTTCTTCGGGGCTCACACCTACTGCCAGGCTTAGTTCTACAACATAATCAGGAAGAAAGGAATCAGCTCGAACACTGTGGAAAGGCTTGTACACCATCACCAAGAAGATTAATGATGTCATCTACGAATAACTCATTATGCCATTTAGCTTTATTTAAATATCACTATAGTATTGACGACTCGGAACACTAAGTTTTTTATAAGTAAAAACGTAAAGTTTTACCTTACAGCCTAAACCGGCTTTCACCTATAGAAGGCTTCATCAGAGGCTGTCGTAGGTAGCGCTGTTCGTCTTGTTGTTGGCGACGAGATAGTTTTTCGATAGATCGAAGCTGTGTGTGTGTGGTGAGATGTGTTCGAATAATGCGTGCGATTTGAATTGTGTCTGTTCGTTTAGGATGTCGTTTTTATTTGTTTTTGTGTGTTTGTATATTTCTAATTGTTCTAGAGTGTCTAGTTTTCGGCCTTTTGTGTGTACGTGTAGTATGTTCATGTTATTGTCGATGTTTTTATATGTGTGGTTTGCTTCAATGAGGTGGTTTGCGAAGGTAGATTCTATAGTGGTGTGGAGTGCTTTTGTGTGTTCAATGTATCTCTGTTTGAAGCTACGTCCTGTCTGGCCTATGTAGAATTTATTGCAATTTGAACAATTTAGCTTATATACACCGGGTAGATCGAATTTGTTTTGTGCTTTGGGCATGCGTTTTGATAGTGTGTGTGTTCTGTTTTGTTAGTAGTTTTGTAAGCGATTCTGTATCCTGCTTTTTTGAATTTGTGGGCAATTTTTTCTGTTTGTTTGTTGATGTATGTTAGTGTTATGAATTTGTTGTTTTCTGTCTTTGTCTGTTGTTTGTTTTGTGTTTTGTGTATAAACATATTCATACAACGAAATCCAAGAATTTAGCTTTATTCTTAATTAGTACACTAACGGCACTGCTCTGACTTACAGTAACACAGTACATTACACTAACTCTAAAGAATTTCTTGTTTTCAGTTTAAAAAAGTTGAAATTGTGTCTTTCTTTTTTTTCCATTCACTTTTTGTGAAACGACCTACATTAATATTTGTACGCTTACTATATTGAAATCCAATGTTCACTATCCAATAGTTAAAAATTTTGTGGAATTGTGAAATTAGTAACACTATGTACTAATGTGTGATTATCAGTTGAATTTCTGAATTCCTTTGATTCATTAATAGAATTTTGTTGTCCATGACATGTCCATAGGTTAACTAATTATCATTAAAACACACAGAGGACTGATCCTCTTTTGCAAGATCACAAGTATATTTCAAGACCATTTGCAGGTCAGGTATTGTTCTGTATGTTCACTTTCTGAAAGTGATTGAGAAGCAAGGGGGAGATGTCTCCATTAACACACACACACACATACACACACACACACACACACACACTAGCACGCACACAATTCCTTTTTTTCTTTATTTAATTTGAATTCTGTATTAGAACAAATGTTTTCAGAGTTTACAAGTTTTTTTTTTTTTTTAATTTCTTGGATTAATTTTTTTTAATTTTATGCAGTGTGGACACATACAGAGGAGTGTCAGTTTTTATTTTTTTTCAATAAATAAAAATGAGAGGGGAGAGACAGAGAGAGAGACAAAAAATGACACGTACAGATATTTCATCAGAACTTTTCCTGATAGTAAAAAAATAACTAAATAATGAATGGGAAAGAACATTAACAAAATTAATGGAAATTATAGTTATAATTTCTTGTCTAATGAACAGGTATTAGTAATGGCTTCATATACTTCACATCTTAAATTATAAACCTATTACAAACATATTTGGTATACTCCGCTTGAAATAAATGTTCAGACCAACAAATATGGTTTAAATTTTGCCATGCTGCATTATTAGTACTGCTGAAACAGCAGGTTGATTATAATTGTTTTTAGAACAGACTTCTGGAATTTTGTGTGCAAGTATATTGTGTTCAAGTAGCAAGTTTCCACTACTTTATAAAACATATCCTAGAAAAAAGAAAAACAACAATTACACGCTTGCTCTTTTGAACATCTGATGAAAAGGTTTTGTAAAGTGTACCTAACCTAAAAATGTACAATGCTCGACTTGTCTTTGTATTCCATACTTCTAGATGATACATTGCTAACACGAATAAGAAAAGTTTAAATCTGCTGAAGGTCTAAACGAGTGATAGTTATTTGCAGACTGACAGGGCCATAAAATAATTCTGAAAGAATTGTTGCTTTTACACCATCCTTTATCAAGTGACTACTCAAATCTGCCAGTTTTTCACAGCAAACTGAAGTTTGTTGATTTGATCCATCATGACCTAGTAGTGATGGTCCAAACATTTCAAGGATTCTCCTAGCCTTAAAAAACTGGACTGTCGTCATTGAGTGACATGACTAATGTTAAATTTACTTTGGGATACATCCAAACATAATACAGTTTACAATAAACAAACAAAACTTTATGCCTGTATAATTTTTCCAGAACTCCATACACATAATTTGATCTGGATAGAACATTTATTAAACAATAATACTATTTGATGCAAATAATTAAAATATCGGTATGGAGAACCATACATGACTTCCATATTTTAAGATTTATATTTAAAATCATTTTAGAAATGAAATATTTCTACAGAAACTATTTCTATCTTGAGCCTCAACCACAGAATTGTGGTCACTAACATATACCATCTCATGTTAGTGCACTCGAGTTTCACTGATGATGGCAGTCGATGACACTTCCGAAATGTCTGGTTTTGCAGAAAACATTGGACCACGGCTAAACAGCCCGTGAAGTAATTTTATCAACAAACTACTTCTTTGTTGCCGATAACGTAGTACACATATAAAAAATTATCCCCTCCCCTTCAACTATCATTTTCATTTATAGAAAATAATCCCCTCCCCTTCAACTTCCCCCTGCCCCTTTTCATTTATAGATATTTCATCTAATTTTCTACAGTGGATTATTATGACCTTCTTTTCAGGATAATTTATTTATCAAAATTAAGTACTTTACTCTTGTTAAAACATAAAACGTTGCAGATAAACTACCCCTTCTCCTCAACCGATCTTCACCAAAATCAACAGACCTTGAGTCCTCTACAATATGCAAAAAATTATTTGAATTTGCGGCAGTTATCTTCTGCCATAGACAAAATTCTACACACAGACATCTTTCAAAAAATGAATTTTCTTCATGTTTTGAGGGCAGTACAATCAGAATCAGCCCTTATCTCGAACGCGATTTTTTTCCATCCATTTCCTTATGGAACATGGAAGTAAAAACAATATCCTTCTTTTTATAATATGTATTGCACATGTTTTCTAACATGGGGCACTAATTATTAGATAAAATGGTTACATTCATTTAAGCCAGCTTCCACTCACTGTGTACTTTCTCAGAGGCCATAACATATTCTTTTTAACGTTGCCGAACATAAATTGATGTTAAATTAAAAATAAAGTAAAGGCTTAGCACCTGAAGTTTGCAACGTCCAAGTTGAAGAATCTATTTAATTATTGCACTTAACTTGATATAAGTACTGATTACATTTCAGGATTATTATTTTCAGAAATGATGTATGTAAACCAGTTTTCCCCATATGAAGTTAGTTAAAATTCTTTAATGGGGTAAACAAAGGCATTCCAGGCCTTTATGGTAGTAGATTTGTATTACTAAATTTGAATTTGCAGAAATAATTCTCTTTGATTAAGCAGAGTTACGCACACAAACTAAATGTTGACTGTCCTCCTAGTGTATAAATTCAGCTAAAACACTATTCCAAAAACTTACCTTGTTACTAGAATATGTGACCTGATGAACTTTTCATGTTAAATAGTTTAAATACTTTGTGTTGAGAGTTAAGCATTTTAATAATTTTTATTTATGCAGGCGTATAGCGAAATCTGATCATCATGAAAAAGGAATAAGGCATTTTGTAATAGCAATTAACTTATTAGTTCCTACTGTATTACCGACTCATATTACAAGACCAATTTTTGTTTAATTGAAAAGATATATTTTAATTATCTTATTAATTTAGCTTATTTCCGTCTTGTGACTTATTTTTCATGTTGTAGGTTACTTTTGACGCGTTTCGGAGCTCTTCAATGCTCCATCCTCAGAAAATCCGTTGCTTAGACTTCGTCACGTTAATATTAAAATCTGGTATTGAAAACATATGCACAACACTAAACATGTATACATTTACACAATGTTCACATATATGAAACTACATAGTTCGGGTGCACCCAACACTGTCACATGTTAGACTGTCCGGTAATATATTTTAATTTTTTCTTTTGGTGCAATCTGTAAATTACATGACACATATCCATAAAGGTTTGAAAATATGCTTACTGCAGTGTGATAGGAATATATTCTCAAAAAACTAATACAAATTTGTTATGTATGATCACACCAGCTTTACTTTCTATTTGAAATGAGCCTTTTATCCAAATTTATTACATACTATTGTGGCAAGATATTTCAATACATTTGTATACTATAATACAGTAGTGGTAGAATATTATCATTCCACTAATATTACCCTAACATAATAAATGAAAATATATTATATATACATATTTTGGCATAATCATCCTTTCACTTATCACTTCTTACCTATCAATTTATTTGATGAATATATATTAAACGATTTATGTAAAATACAGCAGGTGTTTAACAGACACATAGTATAGCCATTAAAATTAATGATCATGGAAAAAAGATGTCATTCCATGGCACACACACTTTTATAAGTGTGTACATCAGAGGCGGGTTTACCGTCTAATAGTGAATTCAAATTAAATACAGAACTGTAAAAAAGAATTTATTGGGTCTTTGGCTATTCTAAGCAAAATTCAAGATCTTTAGGAAAAAAACTCTTCAAAAAAATTTTAAAGACTCTCGGTATTAAGTCTTTTAAAGTCTACTAAAATTAACATTTCTTTTTCATACACATGTTATTTCAATTTATTTTCATAGCAATTAACATTAAAAGTGCTAACTGAAGATAGAGACACACCATACTTTTGTGGTTAGGTGGGGTAACTGTAAACCGAAAATGGATTGAAACATTTTGATTGATTAAAAATTGTGTATAGGTTTTAAAATTGAAATAACTGCAAATAATTTTAAAGTAGCTTTTTAAAAGTGAAAACCGGTTCAGGTTGCAAGGTAAAACCTTATGTTTTTACTCATAAAAAACTTTGTGTTCCGAGTCGTTAATGAAATAGTTGTATTTGCAAATAATAGTTATCTCAACCTTTGTTATTATGTTGCATACAAAAAATTGTTTAAATATAAATAATAAATACAGCTCTAAAATTCAATTTACAATTACCCTTGACATCTTAGAGGTACTTGTAAACAAGTGTTTTCTTTATCCTTTGAAATATTGAAACAAAAATACTGACAACTGTAAACTAGTTGACATTGTACTATTTCATGTGTTTATAATCCTAACTGCATGTTTACAATTACCCTGTCTTCGTCTATATGGAAAATAAATGGAAACAAGTTAATTCAAATACTATGTATATTAAAAATCATAAATAAATAATAAAGAAATGTTGTTCTGTTACATAATGTAACAAGTAAATAATAGAATAAAAGTTTATCATTGTTTAAACACTTCCAGGGAACTCGTAGACAATTTGTCTGTCAATTTCCTTCATTTCTGGATTGGGCAAACTTGTCAATATTTGTTAAAAGCTAACAGTACTTTCATCATTTTCTTTTAATGTAAACTTTGTAGAAATTCCATTTTTCCTATGTGTACATAGTTCTGGAAAAATTAGATAGGCATAAAATTTTGTTTATTGTAAACTGTATTATGTTTGGAAGTATTCCAAAGTTAATTTAACATTAATAATATCAATCAATGGGTCCAGTCTACTTTTTTAAGGCTAGGAGAATCCTTGAAATGTTTGGAGCATCACTAGGTCATGATGGATCTAATAGTCAAACTTCAGTTTGCTGTGAAAAACTGGCAGTAGCATTTCATTGTCTCAATTTTTGTCATTTTTTGACTACTACTGTGCTACTGTAAAGTGTTCACTTTTTATTTACACTTAAGACATGCTGTTTGTATTTTACATTTTTATACTTTCTGTCAAGCTACTGTAAAATAAAAATTTAATTAAAAAAAAATGATCAAACCAAACACTTGTCTGTAATGAACAGAACACAATAACTAAAATATATGAGAGTTTTATTTAAGGTTATTGCTGGCTCTCACATCCTACCTTCCAGTATTTGTGTATCATCCGTCAGAACAGTGAATAACTCAACGGGATACTAAGTCATTCTTACTACTGTTCAGGTGCATTTAGCATGTACACCAAGAGGCAGATTTATGCATAGGCAAAGTAAGGAACTGCCTATGGGCGGCAAATTTTGTAAAGGTCTTTATGTTGTTTTTATACCTGTGAGATGTTTCAAATGCCGCTCCATTTCGTCTCAATATGATAAGAAGCTTTTAAAAATATATATTGTTTAGTAACTAGGCTTATTACATAAAGAGAATAGTTCATCATTTACTTCTGATCTGTATATGAAGTAGGCCATACATTGTGTTTTCACAATTACATTTAGATACATTATTTATGTGATATTTCCATTATATTAATTATTTAACAATTAATTTGTTTACATTCAAATTTCGAACATCCTTTACCGACCCTGTAATTTGACATGAGTGAATGTCAATAGATGCCACTAGCTGCTAACAGACAGACTATGAGGTTAGCATAATTTCATACCTAACTCTAGTGCCAATTGAGCTTCGACCTGCCGAAGAGGGACATAAGAGGTCTACACATAGTACATGTCCGTTAAACACCTGTTGTATTTTACATAAATCGTTAAATATATATTCATCAAAGAAATTAGTAGGCAAGCAGTGATAAGTGAAAGGATGATTATGTCAAAAGATGTGTATATAATGTATTTTCATTTATTATGTTAGGGTAATATTAGTGGAATGATAATATTCTGTATTACAGTATACAAATGTAGTGATATATCTTGGGGCACAATACTATGTAATAAATTTGGATAAAAGGCTCATTTCAAATAGAAAGTAAAGCTGGTGTGATCAGACATAATAAATTTGAATTAGTTTTTTGAGAATTTATTCCTATCAAACTGCAATAAGCATATTTTCAAACCTTTATGGATGTGTGTCATGCAATTTACAGATTGTACCAAAAGAAACAACAAAAATATATCTTTTCAATTAAACAAAAATTGGACTTGTAATATGAGTTGGTAGTAAACCAGGAACTAATAAGATAATTGCTATTACAAAATGCCTTATTCCTTTTTCATGATGATCAGATTTTGCTGTATGCCTGCATAAATAAAAATTATTAAAATGCTTAACTCTCAACACAAAGTATTTAAACTATTTAACATGAAAAGTTCATCATGTCACATATTCTAGTAACAAGGTAAGTTTTTGGAATAGAGTTTTAGCTGAATTTATACGCTAGGAGGACAGTCAACATTTAGTTTGTGTGCGTAACTTGGCTTAATCAAAGAGAATTATTTGTGTAAATTCAAATTTAGTAATACAAATCTACTACCATAAAGGCCTGGAATGCCTTTGTTTACCCCATTAAAGAATTTTAACTAACTTCATATGGGGAAAACTGGTTTAAATACATCATTTCTGAAAATAATAATCCTGAAATGTAATCAGTACTTATATCAAGTTAAGTGCAATAATTAAATAGATTCTTCAACTTGGATGTTGCAAACTTCAGGTGCTAAACCTTTACTTTATTTTTAATTTAACATCAATTTATGTTCGGCAACGTTAAAAAGAATATGTTATGGCCTCTGAGAAAGTACACAGTGAGTGGAAGCTGGCTTAAATGAATGTAACCATTTTATCTAAGTGTCCCATGTTAGAAAACAAGTGCAATACATATTATAAAAAGAAGGATATTGTTTTTACTTCCATGTTCCATAAGGAAATGGATGGAAAAAAATCGTGTTCAAGATAAGGGCTGATTCTGACTGTACTACCCTCAAAACATGAAGAAAAGTCATTTTTTGAAAGATGTCTGTGTGTATAATTTTGTCTATGGCGGACGATAACTGCCGCAAATTCAAATAATTTTTGCATATTGTAGAGGACTCAAGGTCTGTTGATTATGGTGAAGATCGGTTGAGGAGAAGGGGTAGTTTATCTGCAACGTTTTATGTTTTAACAAGAGAAAAGTACTTAATTTTGATAAATAAAGTACCCTTAAAAGGAGGTCATAATTAAACCACTGTAGAAAGGTAGATGAAATATCTATAAATGAAAAAGGGTAGGGGGAAGTTGAAGGGGAGGGGATTATTTTCTATAAATGAAAATGATAGGTGAAGGGGAGGGGATAGTTTTTTATATGTGTACTATGTTATCAGCAACAAAGAAGTAGTTTGTTGATAAAATTCCTTCACGGGCTGTTTAGCCGTGGTCCAATGTTTTCTGCAAAACCAGACATTTCGGAAGTGTCATCGACTGCCATCATCAGTGAAACTCGAGTGCACTAACATGAGATGGTATATGTTAGTGACCACAATTCTGTGGTTGAGGTTCAAGATAGAAATAGTTTCTGTAGAAATATTTCATTTCTAAAATGATTTTAAATATAAATCTTAAAATATGGAAGTCATGTATGGTTCTCCATACCGATATTTTAATTATTTGCATCAAATAGTATTATTGTTTAATAAATGTTCTATCCAGATCAAATTATGTGTATGGAGTTCTGGAAAAATTATACAGGCATAAAGTTTTGTTTGTTTATTGTAAACTGTATTATGTTTGGATGTATCCCAAAGTAAATTTAACATTAGTCATGTCACTCAATGACGACAGTCCAGTTTTTTAAGGCTAGGAGAATCCTTGAAATGTTTGGACCATCACTACTAGGTCATGATGGATCAAATCAACAAACTTCAGTTTGCTGTGAAAAACTGGCAGATTTGAGTAGTCACTTGATGAAGGATGGTGTAAAAGCAACAATTCTTTCAGAATTATTTTATGGCCCTGTCAGTCTGCAAATAACTATCACTCGTTTAGACCTTCAGCAGATTTAAACTTTTCTTATTCATGTTAGTAATATATCATCCAGAAGTATGGAATACAAAGACAAATCGAGCATTGTACATTTTTAGGCCAGGTACACTTTACAAAACCTTTTCATCAGATGTTCAAAAGAGCAAGCGTGTAATTGTTGTTTTTCTTTTTTCTTTTTTTTTTGTGTAAGTCCCTTAGTAAGGTTTCTCAGCAACAGCTACTGGATGTCAAAGTTTGCTTCTAGGATATGTTTTATAAAGTAGTGGAAACTTGCTACTTGAACACAATATACTTGCACACAAAATTCCAGAAGTCTGTTCTAAAAACAATTATAATCAACCTGCTGTTTCAACAGTACTAATAATGCAGCATGGCAAAATTTAAACCATTTTTGTTGGTCTGAACATTTGTTTCAAGCTGAGTATACCAAATATGTTTGTAATAGGTTTATAATTTAAGATGTGAAGTATATGAAGCCATTACTAATACCTGTTCGTTATACAAGAAATTATAACTATAATTTCCATTAATTTTGTTAATGTTCTTTGCTATTCATTATTTAGTTATTTTTTTACTATCAGGAAAAATTCTGATGAAATTTCTGTACGTGTCATTTTTGGTCTCTCTCTCTCACTCTGTCAGTAAAAACTGACACTCCTCTGTATGTGTCCACAGTGCATAAAATTAATAAAAATTAATCCAAGAAATTAAAAAAAAAAAAACTTGTAAACTCTGAAAACATTTGTTCAAATACAGAATTCAAATTAAATAAAGAAAAAAGGAATTGTGTGCGTGCTAGTGCGTGTGTGTGTGTTTTAATGGAGACATCTTCCCCCTTGCTCCTCAACCCCTTTCAGAAAGTGAACAGACAGAACAATACCTGAACTGCAAATGGTCTTGAAACATACTTGTGATCTTGCAAAAGAGGATCAGTCCTCTGTGTGTTTTAATGATAATTAGTATAACCAATGGTCATGTCATGGACAACAAAATCCAAGAATTTACAAATGAATAATGAAAACACAAAGATTAAAAACTAATAAGAAATCATTCAATAGACATAAAGAAACAAATTAGTAAAATTTATTAATGAATCAAAGGAATTCAGAAATTCAACTGATAATCACACATTAGTACATAGTGTTACTAATTTCACAATTCCACAAAATTTTAACTATTGGATAGTGAACATTGGATTTCAATATAGTAAGCGTACACATATTAATGTAGGTAGTTTCACAAAAAGTGAATGGAAAAGAAAAGAAAGACACAATTTCAACTTTTTTAAACTGAAAACAAGAAATTCTTTAGAGTTAGTGTAATGTACTGTGTTACTGTAAGTCAGAGCAGTGCCATTAGTGTACTAATCAAGAATAAAGCTAAATGGCATAATGAGTTATTCGTAGATGACATCATTAATCTTCTTGGTGATGGTGTACAAGCCATTCCACAGTGTTCGAGCTGATTACTTTCTTCCTGATTATGTTATAGAACTAAGCCTGGCAGTAGGTGTGAGACCCGAAGAAATTGCAACCAGGGTGTACAGAGTCTTCATCTTTGTATTTGCCAAAATAAAGTTGTTCTGAGCCAAGTCATGTAAATTCAGGTTAAGCCAAATAGCTCATTACACTTTGTCTAGCTTTTAAAGATATAAAGTGTTGATAAAGATGTTTATGACCATAATACAGTAAGGGTACACATATTAATGTAAACCATGTTTCCATAAAAAGTGAATGGAAAAGAAAAGAAATACACAATTTCAACTTTCTTAAACTGAAAACAAGAAATTCTGTTGAGTTAGTGTAAGACAGAGCAGTGCTGTTAGTGTACTAATTAAGATGCATTAAATATATAAATAAAGCTAAATGAGCTAATAAGATATTCTTAGATGTAGTAATACAGGTTAGGTCTAATTGCTCATTAGACTTTGTCTAAATTTTAAAGATGTTTAGGACCGTACATTAAAAACATTGTTTGCACATGTGAGTAGGAAGCAGATGTATTAATATAATGTTACCCAACAAGATCAGGAACAATTATGTATATTAAATTAAGTAGTTAGTGGACTTGAAAACCTGCAGTAGAAATTCCAGTTTTTATAAAACAAATAGGGAGAGAATTGAAGATTTCTTGTTTGGAAATGTTATAGGTATCTGTTTTCTTCACAAGTAACTAAAATGTTGTTAATGGCATTTTATTTAAGAGTATGAAAAAACAATAGATACTGTAATAATATATATAAACTTTCACTAATGAACTTACTGTTGTCACTTCCCATGGCGGTATAAAAATTATCTTGTTGTTGCATCCTCTTCGTTCACTTTATTAATTTAATAATATATATAAACTTTCACTAACTTACTGTTGTCACTTCCCATTTATTAATTTAATAATATATGTGGGAAGTGACAACAGTAAGTTCATTAGTGAAAGTTTATATATATTATTAAATTAATAAAGTGAACGAAGAGGATGCAACAACAAAATAATAGATACTGTACTTGAAAAAAGGTGAATTTATTGGTACATACTAAAATTTAGAGTCCTATTTGTTTCTATTCATTAACTAAGGTCTACTGTAATAATTTTGTGTGTAATATAGAAGCATTTTTTAATATGTTTACGAGATTCTCCAATTTTATTTGCATTAATTCAGACCGTAGTAACATTAAATTCCACTGTAGCCCATTATTAATACTTAATCTTTTGCGTGTTAACAGAAACTGCACACTGCTTTTTATTGCATTATGTTGAAAAAGGATTTTAATGTACTTGTTTGGTTATACGTTTGATTGTACTAGGTTATACGTTATAAATTGCAACTAGGTTTTAATTTCGGTACTTCGAATAAATACAGCCCTTAATGTTATATACAGCCTTTTATCCATACAATAAATGCAGCCTTTGAATGTACACTAACTAATGAAATTTTTGTTAAGTCTAATTAATTTTAAAAATCTAAAAGGTTAAGTTACATTGTTAAACGTAGACACAACCTCCAAAAATCGTCTCTGTACTGCAATTATGTGCGATAAAAAATGGAAACTAATTTCTGTACTTCCAATAAACACACCCTTTTATTGTACACTAGCAAAGGAAATTTTATTTAAGTTACATTGTCGTACATAACTTCCATAATCTGCCATTAGTTACTTGTGAATAATACACATCCAGTAGAAATCTGGACACGGAAAGTTGTACGAATGAGGAAACGAAAGTTTAACTTTGCCGTGTATAATGGTGTTTACCTTTACTAGAGAAACTAAAATAGAATTAATGAAATTAAAATTATTCAAAGTTAAAGTTTTATAGTCTACAATACCGGTAATATAGTAGTTATTCAAGGTTTGATATTTATCGACACTTTACAATCGATTGGCTTTTTTAACGGTTGCTGTTTTACCTTTGGCGCTTAACCAACCGGCTTCAGGACGCCATTTTTTCTTGACGTTGACTATTTGAGCAACAGGTTACCGACGAGAGAGGGATAAGTATGTATATTATTGCCTTTTTAGAGAAACACTAATATTCAGGAGTTATATATTTTTTACTATCGTGTCGTATAAACACAGAGTAGTTATAATTTGTATAATATAAAATTATGATCTTTTTGTACTTTGTCTTATCAGTGGTGTGTAGACGAACCGTTAACGATTTGTTTTGTTGAAACGGAAATGTGAACATTGATAGTAATTAATAAGTGAACCTTATCCATTAAGGTAAAGAATAAAGTGAGCTAGGCCTGTTACTAGAAAACTTGTAATATTCGTATAGTCAGTTATTACTTAACCTAAAAGGCTACCACTAGTATATCAGTTGTTTTTGAAAGCCGAAATGGTAATTATGACATTTCTAGCCAATGCTGGTATTGAAGTGAAATATATTTTTTTCTATTCTTCTATGTTATATAAACCCGCGAAAAATAATTTTAAACGGCGGTCGAAGTTATTTACGAAGAAAAAAAAATAAAATAATTACTCCCATAAGCACGCATGGAAAGGTGAACGAGTGCCATATTACCGCCAACATTACTACTGCGTTAGCCTTCGGCGTCTCCGGTTATTAAACTATACATACCACAAATAAAAACCATGTCGCAGTATGGAAATAGTTTGCGGCCTCGCGGTAACTTCCCGCGGCCTACTGGGTTTTCGGCGGCAAAGCCGCCGAAACCTCAGCACCTTAGTGCAACTACTCGGCCTTTGGCCTCGGATCTAAGTTAACAATAAACATTGATTTATCATGAATTATTATTACCTGTGCTTGAGAGAGAGAGGTTAAATGTCATTTGCCACATGGCGCTCATTCACCTTTCCATGGGTGAATTGAAAAAAAATATTTCACTTCAATACCAGCATTGGCTAGAAATGTCATAATTACCTTATTCCAGTTTTTGTGTTGTACTTTTCATTATCGCATGTTGTTTGTAGAGGTGAGAAGCATAATCTTTCTACCTTAGAATTGTCTGGGTTTCCCGCCAGATTTGAAAAACGAATGTTGGCTCTCGTTCTTAATTTCTTTTTAAGAGGTTTTCAGCTACGCCAGAAATTGGTAGCCATCGTCAGGTAAATAATCCTAAAATATAAAAAAAAACAAATTACATTAACACTAACACAAATTTACTCTGGTGATGGAAAGTCATGTGAACGAAAATTACATGAGCTTCCAAAAAATAAAAAACTTTTCAAACTTGAAACAGCTAACTTTGCAGAATCCAGTTGTCAAGTGAATTATCAATATGCTCTCAAAATATAAATATCTCAGGAATGAGAGTGAGCCACAGATTTTCTTGACAACTGGGTCTGCAGGATAAATCATTATACTTGCTTACGTATTTGAGTATTTGGTAGTTTATGTGTGAACCTATCACTGCAGTGATAATGTAGTGTGTATGCGATTTGTCGTAGTTATTTATCATGATGGGTTAGCGTGAGTATCAGGAGCTCACCTTGTATGGTGTTAATTTGTCATGAATATTGTGTGCTATGAATTTGAGCCTCTTCACACAACACTGATGTGACGCCTGATGCCATGACACTGCAACATTTGCTTTCTTGGAAGTTGCCATGCCAACTCTCAAGGCTCAAACATTTTCAATTCTTGGATTTCGTTGTCCGTTGGATTATTTATTTTTCGTTGTCTGTTACTTAACTAAATATAATTATTTCACTACGACTTGGAACAAAAAACTTTTTATGGGTAAAAACGTAAACGTTTTACCTTATAACCTGAACTGGTTTTCACTTTTAAAAAGCTTCTTCAGAGGTTGCCGCTGGTAGCACTGTCCGTCATGTTGTTGGCGACGGAACAATTTTCAATTCAGTAACTTTTAACAATCCTGCTTCAGGATTGCCCCTTTTTTAAATGTTTTTATAGTAAGGAATACAAAATGTCCACAAACAGGGATATTGGTAATAGTGCTCTAAAAACACACTGAGTGATGACAAACTAGAAAGTTTGTTGAACTGCAGAGATTTTCCTTGTTCACCATTTTGAAGAAATACATTTATTATTAAATAAAATCAAATGAAAATTTTTTTTTAAATCTGTTATAAAGTTCTATGCTTAATTTTATAAGAGAAATGCCACGAGAATGTGGTGACCAAATTTTTCGTATTTTGCTACATTTTGTATTTTATTTTTTTAACTGATAACATGTATATTTTTTCGAACAGCTTACAAACTATTTTAAGATGGCCCAAACTTTTTGGAGTGGGTATTTTGTCAAATTATGAAGATATTGAGTTCAGATTTTGAATAAAATTCCTAATAAGTCTATACTAGCATATAAGATTTTTACAGTTTTAAAAAATTTTGTTTCCATTTGGGCATGTGTGTGCCCCTAAAGTTAAACAGTTTTCAAAGTGAATGCTATGTTCAGGTTAGGGTAACTATTACTGATTGTATAGTGTAACATTTCCACTGTTATCAGGTCTTCATATTGGGAAATTGGGTGTGGAGGTTATGCTAATGTAGCAATGGTACTAGTGTCATGATGTTGCATAACAAAAAGTTTTGATGAGTGACACTATTGTCGGCGCAGAAACTATGTGCACTCGAGTTTGAACCTTAATTTCAAGTTAACGGTTACACTAATCTGAAATCAAATTACACCAAGTTTTAGCTTATTTCATTGTGTTGATCCCTGGTAGTAAAACATTTTTTCGTCACATTGTCAGAGTTGTGTTGGTCGGAAAAAATAAAGTGCCTTTTTATCAGTTTGTAAAACATCTTTTTCTCATTACTGAATGATCGGAATAAATCGCGCTTGGGCTCGTTTGAAAGGTGGTAAGTTTTCTGTATCAATTCATCACTTACAAAAAACGTAAAGTGGTAATTGCATTTTATAATTTTTATTTGATAGTGAGGTAGTGTGCGCTCAACCATGAAGTGTATTACTTAAAAATAGTATTCCGGATGGGGTAGTACAGTCTGAGAAGGTAAGGCAGATTCATGACAGTTTAGTAAACATTGTGACTCACAGGGACAAAGTACGAAAAGCGACCAGGCATATCCGCCTTACCTGCCCAGAGTGTACTACCCCACGCAGACACTCATTGATGTTATGGTTATGGAGTTTGTAAGCATATGTTTTGAGTTTTGTAAAGTACAAAACGTAGAACAGGAAAATGTGACAGTGATATTCTTCAGATTGGAAATAGTAACGAGTTTAACATGTGGCCTTTACCATTAGATGTGTGTTAGTTACATTGAGAGAGTCTGTTTAACCGTTTGTTTTGCTATTCAGACATATATGTACTTACGATTTTGATGTCCCTCTCACAACAAACAAACATTTGGTTTGTAGTACAACATGGTACCACCATACTCTCGGTACTCAGCTTTCAATATGGAAATTATGAAAAACAAGCTTAAAAACATTTGTTGTTGCAGTGAATATCATCATGGTAAAAACAAAGTTGTAGTAATGCCTGGCAATACACACAACCTCATTGACATGCTGTAAACCAGCTGTTCTAAAATGACAGTGCTCATTATGAGAATCTAACATCCTGCAATAATAAAACAAGGATTGTGCCAATAAAATTTAAGGCAGTAACACTGGAGAATAGATATTCTATTACTTCAATAGAACATTAGTTTGTATTGACAAGAGAGATGAAACATTAAATCAGCATGTTGGATAACAGTGTACCAGTATATAACAAATTACTTTTATAGTATTACACAAACTTATTTGTCTATTTTATTTGGTAAATAGTTACACACACACACAAATATTTTTTCAAACAGTTCTTACTTCAGTCCTTTTATTTAAATGTACATTATTTAATTTTATTATTATTTTAATTCAAGATGTATTTTTCCTTGGAACATGTTTCAGGCATCAATTAGTTTGATGTATGTTGGATGCTTGAAAACATGTTCCAAGTAAGGAAAAATAAATTGTGAAGATAGTATTAAAGTAATGGAAAATAGTATTAAAATTAAATTGTGTGTGTTTATTTTATTTTTTCAGAATAAAGTCTGACAGGATGTCAGGCAGAAAATCATACCGCGGCAAGGGCTCGCGGGCAAAACGTGGAAGTGATGAATCATATCATACCAGGGACTCTGTTTCACAGGAAGATACGAGTGAAGTGGATTTCCGAAGGCAAACTTACGAACGGTAGGGAAACAGTTAATTATATTTCATAGTCATAAATATTCTATAAATGTGGTGTTCAAGTAAACTTATTCATTTTGCCATTTTATACAAAATGCCTATGCAATGTCATTTTTATACAAGTTTTAAAATTATTTGATGTTTCTAGTGGTGTAGTGTTGGATTTTCTATGTACATTGAAGGTTATTGTAAATAATTTCTGTTGTATTATGATTATAGATATATTCTTCAATCACTTTCTGCTACAGTCCGTTTCTTGATGTAGGGTATATAATACATTTAATATTTATAAATAAATTTACTTCAAGATATACTTTTTTTTTCCTTATTAGGAACATGTTTTGGGTACCATCTTGTACCCATCCTCAGCCTTCCGGTTTTTGTGTCTGGTGAAGTACATATGTGTTGTTGGTTGACTATTATTATTGTGGCTTCCTGTTGGCTTCTGGTACTTCAAATTGGTTTTATTGTGTGTGATTGTGGTGTATGTGTCAGTTTTTTTACGTATTTTCGATGTTGAGTGCTAAAGAAATATAATATACCAAATTGGTTATGAAAGTGGATACAATAAAAATACTGTAAACAAAATAGAAAATAAAATCAAATATAAAATAAAAACTGAACAATTAAGAATTAATCAAAATGAACAACACATAAATAATAACAACAAAAAATGGGCCACATTCACATACATAAATAATAAAATAACAAAACTATTTAAAAAAACAGATTTAAAAATAGCATACAAAACTAATAAAAATAATTTACAAAAACTAAATAGCCCACACAACAAAGATAATACAACAACTAACGGTATATACAAAATTGAATGCCAAGATTGCAATAAATGTTACAGAGGACAAACAAAAAAACAGCTGAAAAAACGTTATTTTGAACACCTAAATGCATACAAAAAACCAGAAATATATAAATCCAATTTAGCCACACATCCAATAAACACAGGACATGAATTTCCAGACATAACCATTGTAACACTAATAAAACATATACCACACAAAGGCACCATAATGTACATTTGGGAAAATTTACAAATATACAAACATAAAACACAAAAAAACTAATACCTGAACAAATACAAATCAATACAAAACATGACACAATATTCAAAGGACTCAACATCGAAAATACACAAAAAACTAACACATACACCACAATCACACACAATAAAACCAATTTGAAGTACCAGAAGCCAACAGGAAGGTCCACAATAATAATAGTCAACCAACAACACATATGTACTTCACCAGACACAAAAACCGGAAGGCTGTGGATGGGTACAAGATGGTACCCGAAACATGTTCCTAATAAGGAAAAAAAGGTATATCTTGAAGTAAATTTATTTATAAATATTAAATGTAAGATATATTCTTGTAGGTCTGACGTTAATGTTGACTTTTGAACACTACACATCAGTCATTTGCCTATTTCAAAAAATAGGTTATATAAAGGTGTGTGTGTGTGTGTGTGTGTGTGTGTGTGTGTGTGTGTGTGTGAATTATGATTTTTGAACTACTATGTGTACGTGCCATGAAGATGGTAGTAGGTTTTATTGAAACAACACAGGTATTTTAACTTGTGTAAAATAATTTGATCTTGTGTCTTTTATTAAATCCTCGTTCACAACTACAAGGTGTGACTGTTAAATTTCTGAAATGGCTGTAAAAAAAAATTGACTGAAAAATTGTTCATTTAGCTGTACATTTCTGGTTGCCATCAATTTCAAAATAGTTGTCTTCAAATCCACATATTTTGCTAGACATGAGCCATGATTGTAAACATTCCTGGAACTCGTTTTGCAGAATGCTGTGCAGTGTCTTTATTGCAGTGTGTTGTATGTGTGGAATGTCATAAAATTTGTGGCCTTTTTAAGTGTGATTTAATATTTGAAACAGCCAAAAGATTGAGGAAGCTATGTCAGGAGAGTAAGGTGGTGGTTAAGTTTCAGAATGAATTCTGGGCCAGGAACTTACAATGCGTAATGCATCTTGCGCAGGAACATTGTCGCGTTGGAGAATCCACTTGTGAGGCCAGAATTCTGTTCTTTTCCTCTGAACAGATTCCCATAACTTTTTCAGAATTCCTAGCTAACAGTGTTGGTTGACCATTGTGTTGTGCCTATGAACTTGTAGTGTACTATCCCATTGTGATCAAAACAACACACCAGCATGATTTTGAACACAGTTTGAGATATACATGCTTTCTTTTAGCTAGGTAAATTCTTTGTTTTCCACTTCATGGTGTGACATTTGGTGCTTGGATCATACTGGAAACAATGTTTCATCTCGTGTAATAAATCTATCAAACACCTCAACATTCTTCAAAAAATCAGATGAAATTTGAAGATGACATTCTTTCTGATCTGTTAAGATTTGAGGCACTATGTTTGTGGAAATTGTGTCATTCCATATTCTTATGTTAGAATCTACTGCAGTCTCCCTGTTCACATTCAGTTCCTCTGTCATCATTTGGACTCAATCGTTAATCTGTGTGTATTAAAGTTCACAGTCTGTCCACATTTGTATTTTTGGCTGCCCATTTCGTGTGCTATTGTGGACATTTCATGCCCCTCCTAAAACCACTTGTATTCATAAGTATTATATTTCTTTATAGCATGTTCACCATAACCCTGATGTAACAGCTAAAGACAACTTTGTTACATGGTAAAGACTGAGTCAATTGGTCTGTGCTTCTGGTGAGCACTAATTAGTCCATGTCAGATCATAGTTAAGTAAAAATGACCGTGACTTATCACTATAGTGCTCCACTACAGACATTCCAGGAATTAAATCGTCACGCCTTATATTAAGAATCTTCCGTAAAGTTTGTTTTTGAAACAATGGGTTGATGACGTTGAAACAGAAAAAAAACAGCTTCTGTCCGTCAGCAGTTGTGTTCACTTTTTGTAAAGTACCATGAGTTTGAAAAATATATGCTCCCCCAAGATTATAAATATTTGTGTGTGCAGTGGAGCCTTGAAAGTTCGGATCTCAACAATCCAGAACCTCGAAAATCCGGATCCAACAAAAAACGAATATACATTTTTTACTGAGTCCGGAATGATTAGTTTTAGCACTCGCCAGTACTGTAAGCGCAGCATTGTGGTTAGGCATGAGTGGAGTGGGTGATCACAGTCTTAGTCAGTCACTTCCGAGTCTTTTGCATGATAGCATTATTGTGCAGTGTTGTGTATGTTTATGTAAACTTATATAATAAGTATGTTTGTTTACACCATAAATATTTGTTTGAGTATGGTTACTTTAGTGTTTTTTGGAATGGTTAGTACGTCTGTTAGTAAAGCCAGTGGAAAACGAAAATGTGTGTTTTTGACAATTGAAACTAAGTTAGAAATTTTGAGAAGATTATGGGTCAATCCATTACAAATCACCCAGGCAGTGTTGCTCACCATTTTTTATTTTTATAATTTTTTTACCAGTGGTTCCTTATAACAATGTGAATTCAAAACCATGGTTAAAAATATTTGTGCCCATTACTTTTTTGGCAGCCGTTTTTATCGGCCACTTAGTCGATTTTTGGGTCCAAACAAGTTTTTCGGAAAATCATCTAGCACTGTCATTTTTACAGATATCAAGATAAATCAAAAAACAAACTGTTCAGCACAATATGTTCTAAATTTTATGTTTCTACAATATTTCGCCTAAGTAGTGAGGAAAATGCCAAAAAATTCACAACTATAGAATACAAATAAAGGTAAAAAAAACGTGATTTTTAGAGCTGTAAAATTTTATGAAGGAAAAGAGACTCACCTTTAATTTCGTTTTCTTACATAGATTTATCATAGTACTACTTGCCGTATGAGTTAATAAATCTTGATAACTTTCTCCTTTTTTTATATGGAATTTCAAAGATGGCTGAAAGCTCGTTATTAGCAGCTTTCATGGTTTAATATTTCAAAAAGGACTGAGTAAAAAATTGTGAAAATTTTGAAGACTCTATTTCTTTCTAATAAGAACATATCGTATACAGTTGATGACTCAGACTCAACTGGTTTCAGAATTATAATACATCAAAGTTGGCAAAAAATTGATGCCACTTGAGTGCTCAGGCAAGCGGTAAATAAAGTTTTGTATGTTACTAATATATTTTTAAGTAAAAAAATATTAAAATGTCTTATGTATATTACTTAAGATTCATTATTGATTTGGGAAAACATGATTTTTATATCTTAAAAAAAGAAAAAAGGGGTATTTATAAAAAAAAGTTTTAATGTAAAACACATATTTTTACTGAAACAAAATTTTTAACATTTTGGAAAACCATAGACCTAAGTGTTTACTGTTGACAAATCTGGTTGGAATGAAGAGAACTAGATTCTGCTCATAGTATTTTAAGAGTGACGAAATTTCATTGCATAATTTTTCTGAGATATTATGTGTTCTGCCAGACGGTGTTGTTAATTCCAGAGGTGTAATTTTTCTCACTACCTTCCGTACTGGAACCCAAACAATATCTTTTTTTGACAGCTGGAAGGCAGTTTTTGGGCCTGATCGATGGAAAAAATGAACCAAGATATCATTATTTTAATCACTCTTGTCTTTAAACTATGCCAATCCACCATTGATCTTCATATATACAAGCAAAGTAATCCATCTTCATAAGCGATGATGTGTTTGTGAATTCAATAGATGTTTTATGCTAATCAATTTCTGTACATTTTGATGTAGCATAACATCTGATTTGATTTTCACTTGTAGGGACAAATCTGTGGTATCCTCTTGTTCCTGCCACACGCAAAATTCAAATCTTTTGATTAGTTTCACCTCAGTTTTTTTCAGCTTCCTCAGATGAAACAAATATTTACTTGATTCCTGTAATCATCTCTTTGCAGTATTTCAACATGTCGAGTCAGGATTTGGTCATTGTAGGGTCTTTGTAGGCTAGTTCTAGTGACTTCTCTTTTTGTAATCCCACCTATTCCATCACAGGAATTCTTCCCATGCGATGTAGCAAAAACATCCCATTCGGCTAATAAACCAAAATCGTTTTTGTGTTGGCATATATTAACAAAGTTTTCTTATTTTTGTACTGGCTGCTAGCACCGCGACTAAAGTAAAGCACCTTCTCTACATCAGGTAAAACATTTTTCACTTCATTAATAAGATGTTGAAATGTGTACACTGTAGCTGTGTCATGAGTTAAGATGGTCACTTATAATGCAAATGCTTTTACAGCAAATTTGACCTCTTTTAAACTAAAAAAATAAACGGATGCAATGTTGCTGGGTGTGTGTCCAATGGAAACTTTGTATTTCATTTTGAACAGTAAAGGTGTAGTTTTCTGAAAAATCTCCAATAACTAAACATTCACTGAAGGTGAAAGTGGGGCATCTCTTTCTAAAATCTACAATGTGGAGACTTCAGCCATAAGTGACATTAAAGCACAAAAAGATAAACTGGAAAAATATGCCAAAAAATTGGATCTGAAGAAGGGTCACAAAACAGAAAAACATTAAGGATTACCAATAATACAGCTTCGGAAGATTCAATTTATATATGGTTTACACAGAGAAGAAACTTGGGTGAATCCATTTCAGGCCCTATGCTGTATGAAAAGGCACTAGAATTCAATAGATCCTTGAATGGGCCCGCCGATTTGAAAGCTAGTGCAGGGTGGTTACATAATTTTAAAAAACAGCATGGGATCTGATAATTAAAAATTCAAGGGCAAAAGTTATCTTCAGACCATGGTGCTGCCCAAACATTTAAATTATAATTTCTTGATATGGTTGTTAAAAATGGTTTCAGCAGAGACGATGTGTACAATGTTGTTGAAACCAGCGTAAACTGGCTTTCTCTGCCTAAAAAATCTCTTGCTTCCTGCTGTGAAACCTTTGCCCCAGTTTTTAAAGTAAGCAAAACCAGAGTGACTGCACTGGTTTGTGGTAATGTGAGTGGTTCTCCTGCACTGCAACTGTTATTGATAAGAAAAAGTAAAAGGCCATGGTGCTTCAAAAATGTTAAGACCCTTCCTGTGAGTTATAAATCAGAAAGAAATGCATGGAAGTCATCTGATATTTTTAAGGACTGGTTTGAAAACGACTTCATACTAAGTGTGAAAAAAAAATTTTTGCAAAGAACAAAACAAAAGGGGAAAAGTACTCCTCATTATTGACAATGCCCCAACACACCCATCTCTTGATGTGTTGAACAGCATTGTTAAATTTTTTTTGTACAATTTCTTCCCCCAAATGTGACTGCTGTTCTCCAACATATGGACCAGGCTGTCATTGAAAAAATGAAAAGAATTACCGGAAACAGCTTCACTGATGTCTCTTGTAGCTGAATGGGACACGAGGATGAGGTTATCGATTTTATTAAGGAAATCAATGTGAAGGACTGTGCGTAGATGTTGGCTGACATTCTTGGGAAACTCTTACCAAAGAAAACTTAAAGAATGGGTGGAACAAAATAGCCAGACAAAGAATGCAATGAAGAGAATTCTGTTGAAAATGAAAATGACGAAATTGTTGATGATCTTACATCACTTTTTGATGTTGTTCCAGGTTTGAACAATGTGAAGCAAGTGACCCTGAAGAATAGTTTGAACTCTGATTCCATTGCTTGAGATTGTCAAATTGTAACTGATCAAGAGATAGTTGACACTGTAGTTGGAAGTGAAGCCCCTGAGTGTGAACAAAGTGACAAAGAGTAAGTCACTATTGAAGAGGAGGGACCTTCCCACAGTGATGTTTTTAAAACATTAGAAACATCTATGTCATGGCTTGAAAAAACAGCCTGAGGGTACGCCTATCCAGGTGGTGTTTTTGAAAAGGCTCAGAGATATGGTTGCCATAAAAAGAAGTGCTAACTTTGTTCAAAAGTCAATCAAGGATTTTTTTAAATTATGATAAAATAAGCAACAACTTTTGTTTTCCGTTGTTTTCAATAAGTTTTTATTTTAATGTTCAAACAAAAATGTGATGTAGTTTTTTTTTTTTTGCTACATTAACCGTTCTAGAAAGTAAAAAGGACTTTTATTTTCATTCTGTATGAGTCTGTTTAGCTCGTTCGTTATCTTACAAAATGTGATTAAATAATTTTTAGTTTTGTAATAAAATGTGAGTTTTTTATTAGTGTATCAGCATTAATTTGCTTAACCTTTGGGGGGGGGGGGGAATGCAAAATTTTTAATTGCATGGAGAAGCAAAGCAGGAGTCAGGAGAGATGGCAAAAGGAAGGAATGTGAGTGTGTTGACCTAGCATTTTGTTTTTACATGTAAACAAAGAATGAGTCAATGGGAGGAGGGTGCTGCGAGGAGGGGGCCCCACTCCACTTGTAGTAAATTGGAACATGAACAAAAATCGGAACAAAACAATTGGAGCCTGCCAATCAGCTGTGTAAAAGTCATAAGGTAATAGCTTAGCTTAAAAGTAAAGGTGATTTCCTTTTCTGAATGCCAGATATATCAGGTTTTTAGTACACAAATATTAATTCGTCTGTTTGTTTTATAAAAATTAAACTAGGCAAACAACAAAATATAATGAAGAAAAACGTTTTTGACCATTTTGAACTGTGATCTAATAAATTGTAACGGGGCAAAATATGTAACATTTTTTGATCAGCTTGTACTAAAAATTATTAATAAACACCCTATGGCTTAGCCGTACCAGGTACGACAAGGTACGCATTGGGGATTGGACAAAGGATATACGTGAGTCATGAGAAAAGCGCGTATTTGTGTGACGCAGAAATTACCATGTGGCGACAATGTGAAATGCTTTCAGGTACGTTTTAATGTTCTGGAATATTCTACAGCCAATGAAAAATGAGGAATAAAGTCGACATCCATTTTTGACGGCAACGTGGTCGACGCCCAAGGCGGTGTATAGTGTACGGTCGCAAGCGAAGCTCGGCCCCCAGTTCGACACAATTCATCAAGCAGTTCAGCAACACACTTCAAACAGTACAGAGCAGTGAAACAGTGTCAGGAGGCCTGCGCGTGTAGGTACGCGCGGCCTGCTCCAGAGTTATGTAAAAGAAGAATATATGGAAGAGAGAGTGAGAGTGACTTAAAAAATGAATTCTTGAAGGTGAATGATTAAAACAGTGTTTAGCAGTGACAAAAGTGAAAGTGAGTTAAGAAAGATGGCAGGACTCTGCGAATAGCACGTCCAGGTACCATAGAAAAACAGTCACTTTGATTCAAAGTAAAGTAACACAATAAAAAAAAGAGCTCAGTAAATTATACGGGGGATAGTCAGAATTGTAAAGAGCATGAGAGTGTGTGTGTGGGAAGAATGAAAAAATATTAAAAGTACTGGTTTGTTAGATATAGAGTAGTAGAGGGAGAGTTTTTATAATTGGAGATTAATTGAAATATCAAATAGAAAGAAAGAGAAAGAAGGAAAGTATTTTAAATTTGATTAAAATAAAAAGAGTTTGTTTGAATAACATAAATATGTGTTAGAAAACTTATTTCGCCATTAACCATTTAGTATTCTGTGTTAAAAACTCGTCAGGGTCTAACGACCCTGTGAATTTTCTGAATTAAGGGAGGTCAGTTAGCAAAATTATTCAAGTTTTTTTTTTATGGGAAGAGTATTAAGGTTTATATATTTTCCTGAAATAATATATTGGCGGCCCTGAAATCTTCAAGTATTGGAAAAGGTAAGTTGTGAAGAAAAGATCGCAGGTAGGTAAAAATTCTGGCAATTAAATTTACAAAAATTTTTATTACATTACAAACTGGAATGATACACTACACATTCCACGACTGAGTGAACGCTTATTTTTTGCACAATGAAGTGAAGGCAGCACATTCAAAAAGTGAAAAAAGGAACATGTCGGAAATTATATGCGAAAACTGAAAGGAAACATGAATTTTGGAAAGAGGAAATGACTATTATTTCTTTTTTTTACCGCAGTGTGAATCCATTTGTTGTCAGTAGACTAGCATGTTACTGATATTACATAATGATATCGGGCCGCATCCGCCACTTATCGTTTTTCAAAAGTTAACTGTGAGGCAAACACGCATACAGGAAGCTATGCGTAATCAAATATTATTCACTGCATATTTCTTCAGTAGGTTCCCACTACTGGGCAAGAGCTTGGGTAGGATAGGTGCCACTAGACATCAACACAATCGAAGTGGTCGTATATGCCTGCTGCAGTCCATTCACGGCAAAAGTTATATCAACCTGCTACGACTGGGTTTTCTTATATTGTTAGACTAAAAAAGGAAAATGAACTATTTTTTACTTGATTACAAGGCTGATGCAGTTGAAAAATAGGCTTGGTCCTTCAGGAAGAAAAATGAATTTCACGGATCGTTAAAGTGTTAAGTCACTAAAACAGCGCTATTGTGTATGCATGCGGGAGTTCATTGTAAATTTAAAACTGTTCTTTTTTACTTTTTAAGCACTTGATTTCAACATATCTTAATATATTAAGAATGCGTAAAATCAAGTTTTCCACATAAAATTCTAACAGTTCAAAGTATATTTCGAACATCCGGATGGGGCCCGTCCCAATTGATCCGAATTTTCAAGGTTCCACTGTATTATGTTTTATTATACAGTAAAACTTGGAAAATTCATACTTTTACCAGGGTCCTGTGAATGTGTATAAAACTATACTAAACTTGCATACCTATTTTGGTTAATTTGAACTAAAAATGTGTTTAAATTATGGAAAATTGCTGCAGTGTAGGCTAAACCGTATATTATTTAGAGGCATGACTGGAAACACATACGTAGGCATGTTACCTCAAAGGTCTTTATGGAGAGTTCAGCTTGTGCCAACTTTATGGATTGGTTAGCCTGATATTCTACAATGACACATCTCCTATTTGTGTAATGGTACTATCCAACATTGTCCTTTGTACCCTTGACATGTCAGTCAGCCACCCTCACTGTTGCTGTCTGTTCAGTCAGCCTGCATTCATGGAAGTGTTAAGTCATTTTGAGTTTCTTCTATGTGAGTTGTGTCTTGTAATCTACCAGTATGTACAGACGAGTTTGTTTCAGTGATATATTGTGCAGAGTATTTGTGTTGTGTTCATCATGACTTTTAAAATAAACATGGACTGAATGTAAATCATAGATATTTGTCAGAAAGTTGTTATTTGGTAAGTCGAAAAGGTACAAGAAAAGAAGTATGAAATTGGTGAGGAATTCGGGATACTGTCAAATATACTGTAAACACATCTAAGAAGTAAAGATATTTGTTAGTAGTGTGTGGGAAGGCAGCAATAAAGATTGAAAAAGTGTGAGGACCAGAAAATCATGGTATGGTTAAATGTGTATGGTTTACATGGTTTTAGGCAAGTAAAGGGCAAAAATATTTAGTGGGTGGCACCTCTCATCAGAGCCAAAGCCCAAAAATTCACATCTATGTAGGGGAAGTAATTTAAATCATTTTAAATAAAGGAATGGCTTGTCCTTTAATACTGTGAAGAAAATTGATTTGTTGATGTTACTACTGTAATTCATAGAAACGTGTTTTGTTGCAAATGGTTTCTGATGGAGACACTAAAGACATTTTTAACATTGACAGGATGGGCTTACTTTAAATGTACTGGTGATGTAAAAATTCTAAAGGAAGAAGTTGTTTGGTGCAAAACAGCAAAGAGTGCATTATATTCTTGGTCAGGGGAAAATGGGTGTTTCAGAAACTGTGTTTGCTCATGATGAGGATGTCAGCTAACACCCATATTGAAAAATGTAAAAACAAGATGAAGTGGCTATGAATCAAACAATAAAGCTTGAGTGACAAATGAAATGTTTGAATTATGACTTTTGAAAAAACAACAGAAACTTTTGTAATCAAAATTGAACAATTATTTTCTTTACTGATATCTATACAATGCACAACTCTAATCCAGAAAATGTGAAGGTTGTGTTTTTATACTCAAGGGTGACATTAAGTGATGGAGACTATGGACAGAAGTTTAATAAAGTTTAAAACTTTTTTTACAGATGCTTGCCATCCTAAACATTTTGCCAGTTGCATACTTGTTGAACATATAAAATGTGTAAGATGAGCATGATGTAATGTGTAAAGCGGAAATGAAATTGGAAGATACTGGTGTTAATAAAGTGGAAAAAAAAACACAAAAACTGAATTAAAAAAAAATCGTGTCATTGCAGGTTTTGAAATTTAACTAAGGACATTGAGAATCTAATATTCCCATTCATGTTTAGGGTTTTAAATGTTCCGTTGTATTCTCGGAATTCAATTAAACAGTTATAGCTTGAATTTATCTTTAATCAAAACAGATCAGTATTTCATAGGCATTTACCAGCACTTATGGTTTTGATTGTAAACCTAATCACATGTTTAATGTTAAAAATTAAAATAACATGTTTTTTTAATGCAATTTTCCAGCTTACAATCGGAAGTGAGTATGCCTTCAACATCATACACCTTGCAGTCAACATCAGATACAGAGCCTCGCACTAGTATGACAAAACATTCGAGGCAAGTAGTGTGCGTGCATGCATAAATTCATAAAATGTAGATAGTAATACTGCTTGTATTGGCTTTTATTTCCCACTCCTGACAAAATGAAACACATAATAATAACATTCTAAATATGGTTGACTGTAAACTTTAAAGAAGTCCTTAAATCATATGCAAAATCAGTTTGCAATTTTCAAAATCCTCACCATACTATTCGATAATTTGGCATCTTAACTATAACGATTATTCCTGAATGCTCAGAACTACACATTTAAATAATGTGTATTTTAAATATGAAATTACTGCTTATAGTTTATCCATTACTTGTGGCTTGCCAGATTTTTCCCATAAATTATTCCTTTGTTGGGTCACCTTTTCTTAAACGATCCGATGCACGTTGCATGGTACTTCACGAAAATTAATTTTTTCTTTCAGTTTTTCTGAAATGGATGTGAATACTATTTATTCAAATTTGTATGATTTCGTGTGGAATGCCCCTATTATAAAATATCAGTCCTCAGATTTTAAATTTATAATATACCAGTTAGCTCATACAGATTATTCAAGGAAGAATTGTTTTTTTATAAAAGAAGTTTTCTGGGTAAATGTGAGATTGTTATAAGACTGAAATCGATCAAATTCTATAAACATGTATGTTTACTGTATAATGTAGAGAAGAATACTCTTTCCAATATTAATAGATAAAAATTCAATATTTTAGTACTAAAAATAATGCCTTTCATGTAATTCTATCCTTCACTGTTTTGTATTTTTTGTGTGGCACTTATAAGACTCATGTAATATGACAGTATCCAACCAAAAAGTAATCGTGTTGAATCTGTTTTTTTCTATACAGGACCAAACATTTATATGGATAATGTGAATGACATGCATTTTGTATTGAACATTGGGGTTTGGGTCTTTTAAAACATGGTGGGGTTTGTATTACATGCAACACATTGTTTGTAATAAAATAATTTTTTCTGTTGTAAACAAATTCCATTTACATTTTAAAATAATTAAAAATTACTTGTTCTGACTCAGTTCCTATTTATAATTTGGAAGTCTTAACATTTAAAGCAGCCCTTAAATCATATTCAAACTAAAAAATCAATTGTACACTTTTCAACAATTATCCTGACCATCTTGTACCTTTCTATTCAATAATCTGTACATTACTATTCAATGAATATGAAAATTATGTTTACTGGAAAACTACACGTTTTAAACTTGAATTTTAAATTCAGAATTACTACTTAAGACTTACTGGTGGCCATTGTGTGTGATTAGCCATTTTGTGTCAATTAATTATTCAATTGTGGCATAGAACTATAGTTTTTACTAACATCCTCCAATGAATGTGTGAAATATAAGTTACAGATTTACAATATCCACTGTATTGCACCTAAACTAACTATTTCTTGTCATATACACAAACTGGCATCCAATTATTCATATGATCTGTAGTTAAAATAATTAGAAGTTACACTGCATTCATATGGTAAGAATTGTTCATTCCTATTCCATTTACAACTGTGTACATGACTAATAGTTTAAACAGCATCCATCTTCAGCATTGCCAAATCCCAACAGACCACATTTAAGTTGTTTTGTGCAACAGTTTGTATGAGATTTGAATCCCCTATGTTTTTGTTGTTGATATTATTTTTGTATTAGTTTTTTGTGTACAATATAGATAATCCTCATCGTGAATAAGAAGATTATGTGTAGTTAGTGTTGATCATTCTTGAGTAAGAATGAGATTATGTCTGCTAGAGGGACGGACTTCTTCCATCACCGCTTTTTTTATATAAAGCAATGTTTCGGATACGCAACAAATCTGTAGCTGTCTTCAGTTAAACAAACACTAAAACATCACAAAAAATAAACAATACTCTGTTGGTAGTGACACAGAGTATTGTTTATTTTTGACACAGAGTATATGTTTATACTCTGTGTCACTACCAACAGAGTCAAAACATACTGAAGTATATACATAACAAAACTTACTAACTACGGAATCTATAAGACACACACTGAATACACTCATAAAACTTGCATGAACATGCATGCTTCAAAGTCAAGTTTAAACTGCAACAGGTGGCATTAAGTTACACCCCTTAAGTCAACCAGAAGACACTCCTCCCTCCCCACTCCACCAATTAACACACAAAAGACAGTAATACACACTAACCTACCCAACACCTAAACTATTTTGCTGATGAAACGAAACCTGATATTCAGAATTTTACTGCTTACTTGACTCATACAGTTACTTTTAGTCTTTATGAAAGCAGCTTCCTTAAATATACATTTGAACCATTTCTTTTCTTTACAAATAACTTTTACTTCATCCCATAAGAGAAATTCATCTAAAACAGTTTAATCAGTTAGCCACCAAATTTAGCTATGCATCCAGTATGGCTAGTAATTCAAGTAATTGTTACAGACAGGTGTACCAACATTATATAAGAACAGTTTTTGAATTGAATGTTTTGGGAATGGGAAATAAAAAATTGCATGACCTTTTTCATCAAACCATCTATGTCAGTGTTTCTCAACCTGTGGAGCACGACCCACTGCTGGGTCCTGAGGAGGTGTTTCATGGGTTGTGAAGTGGGGCTCAAACATTTATATACTGTGTGTTAAAAATCTATTACATATTTAATTTTCAAGAATTAATTGTGTATATAACGTGTTGAAGTGTAAAAGCGGGCTCAAAGCACTCGATGTTAGCAAAAATTTGATTATAAACTTGGTGCACATCCCTACAAATAATTCAGCTGGCACCATGCGTATGTGCCCCATGGAATGTAATATCCTTCAAGGTGGGCCCCGGGCTTAACAAGGTTGAGAACCACTAATCTATATAATATGTAAGATTAATATTGTGCCATTTAGCGTCTTTAAATGATAAATGTTTCTGTTACTGGGTCTTTTAGAAACGAACAAGAAAAACCGGATACGGTAGTGATAGGAGACGAAGATTCTTCTAGTCATGAAGACATACCTGAACTAGAACTTGTTGATACGACAGGACTTGTTCTACAGAGAAAGCGGTCGCTCCTGACACAAACTGTTGACATTGAGAGCTTAACTGTGGTATGCAAAAAGAAATATCAAATTTGTATTTTGTGGTGACCACTCTTTCTTTTACCTTCTATCATTGTCACTATTTGGTAGTCCCATTAATTTTCAATGTCTACAATCGGACATTGATTTGTTTAAGAGATAAATTACTATATTACAATATAGTAATTTATTGTAACCTAAGCTGCAAATTTATTACACATACTTTGCTTACCTTTCAAAGGTGTACCAAGAATGTTTCGGTGTAGATGATACTAACATTATTGCATTTATACATGTAGGAGAAGTCAGGTTTTTTATTTGAACAGTGCAACTACTTTTTGGTTGTCAAATCATGGAAGTTGTGTTAGAATTGGAAGGGTAGCTGCACCATGTTCTTTTTACGTTCCAGCTCTTTTTACCTTGTGAAAATAGTAAAATGCCTTATTATTGTAAGGACTGTTATCTTTGTTGTCGTCACTAATTTATCTTCATCTTCTGTCAATTTAATTTCATTGATACCTTACTTGTTATGTGACAACTATTGTAGTTATCTTCTAGAGAAGTTTTTTCCACCAATTTTCTGTCTATGGACCAGGGACTGTGTTCCATGCTACTTTTAAAACGGCTTCCTTAAATATTTTCTCCAAGGTGCAGTCTCTGTAACAGACGTTTTCTGTTTGAACGTTTTAAATTCTTTATTAGAACATGGTCTAAAAGGCTGTAAGACAGACATTATGTTTGGGGTGGGGGGGATATTCCATCCTTTCTTCTAAGAGATCCTGCACATATAAATGATATGCTTTATCTGTTGCCATAAGGGGTTTCCTAAATTTTATAAATAACCAGAAGTGGGTGACACCCTGAATTTTCTTTGAAGCTTATAAGTAGGAACAGTTTGTGCAATGATCCAGTGAACATTTATTTTTAATGTGGACCTTTTGTAGTGGACAATGACTTCTTTTTTTTTTTAGTCTGTTTTCTGATGCCACACCTGCATTTAAAACTTGAACTAATCTGTTGTATTACTTAAAATTTTGTATTTATTATATAACTTTATGGATTGCTGGGACTTTGTTCCATAGATTAGACGTCCCTGATTTCTTTATTCGCATGAACCGTGTACATAATGAAGAATCAAACCATTAATGGTAATTTTCTTAATTTTTCAGTGAGAAATTTTTTTTCCATTCCTCTTTATTATAATATTCTTAAGTTTTGTATACCCTCTGGTTGCAACATTTCATAGCAAGTTAGAATGAAAAAGACAATAGAGAAGAATATTATACATCACGGCATCTGTAAACTAAAAGACCCACAAATAAGAAGTCAAGTTAAAACTGCTATTAACGAGAAGTGTCAATCATTATCGAATACATTGGATTATAAAGAACAACTCAGGCAGTTAAGTTGCGTAATAATAGTAAAATTGAGGGCGTCAAAGAAGAATTGATGAAGCCTGTAACGGTACAGAATGGGGAGGCAGAGAATGTTAGTAAAATTGTCAATTCATACAAGGAACAACCTATTGGGAACCCCTGCTTTTACAAAACTGCAGAATGTTGTTGCAGACTGTTTATGTCTGGTCCAATAGGCTAGACGTATTACGTAATCATGGGCAACTCAGTCTCTGTGAATTACAGAAACACACGTAATTGCCCAAGCCAGTTTTCATCAGAGAGACAGTAAGCAGTAGAGGTGGGCTAAACTGTTATTTTAAAATACTAGGTATGAAAATACCGTTCCAAAAAAATAACAGGTACAAATACCTGTTATTATATACTATATATACATAACCTATATTATCCTTTGTAAGTAACTCGTTTTGAGTTTCCTGCAGGTCTTCTATGTAATATCTTCAAATAAATACACTCCAAGTAGGTTTATTTTCACCTAGATAAACCTATTAATATATTAATAAACCTACTTGCTGTGTATTTATTTGAAGATATTATATAACCTATACTATATAATTTGTTATAAGAAATAAATTGAAACTAAAAGTATTAACAGTGTTACTTTACACTGTGACTTTATTAAACTATTACTGTTTAAATGAAAATAAGAAACAAGAGAATTTATAGGCCTATCTCCCTGTGGGAATACCAATTTAAGTTTTCACTAGTAGTAAACAAACTAACATTGGTTAGACAAATCATTTGCGAAACTCGGGGTAATTAAATAATTTAGAGTAGGCCTACACGTAATACCACGAAAAATAATGTGAAAAAACATCAGAAACGTATAATAAAAACATAACAGTAAGCCACAAGAGTGAATGAGAATAAACAAAATTTTACAAATAAAAATAAATAAAAAATTGTAATAAAATAAATATAAATACAAACTTATAAATAATAAGCAACAACAAAAGTAAATTAAATGCATTACAGATATTTAAGGAACAGAACTAGATAAAGTGCATAAATGTCCATTACAACAATCTCATCATTTACGTGAGATGTGTAGTGAAGTTAAAATCACATTAATAAAAAGTATAATATAGCTTATCAACATCAGCCACTCTATAGGATATAACTCAATATAATTAAATTCAACTATTTCACTAACGATCGGAACAAAGTTTTTTTTGAGTAAAAACATAGTTTTACCAACCGATTTTAGTTACAAGTTGGTGACTAGTATAATATATAATTATTAGCATATAATCTGTATTATATATCTGCATATCACACGAGAATAAATGTAACAGCAGGATAAATTATTTCCTTTATTAAAAACAGCTCCGTCTCTTTGCGCAGAATGAGTGGAACAGGACGAAAAAGTGGCTCATACTAGTTCTTACTCGAAATATGCTTGATACTACCTGTTCCTGAAATACTAGGTGTTCCTGAAATATTAGGTGTTACTAAAATACTACTGTTACTCTGGAACGCGTTGTTCCTTGCGTATCGGTGATACCACTAGTATTTGAAATACCTAATATTTTAAATACGCGTTACTGGCTGTTCCTTGCGTTCCAGCGATATTTTTGTACGCCTAGTATTTGGCCTTGGTTTACGTGATCTTGCGTACATTTTGTGTGTGTGTGTGTGTGTGTCTGTGTGGGTGCATAGGGGGTGTGCCTCGACTTGGAACAGCGAGGGCGGCGTGTCTCGACTCGGAACAGCGTCACCGCGAGTAACAGGTATTTCAACTTTTCAGTCACTGTTACATCCGTTCCACAAAAATATCGTTCCAAAATACCTATTACAGGTATATCGGCCCACCTCTAGTAAGCAGTCATCAGTAAACCAGCCAAGTAGACAGCAGGGCCGCGCGGGGCAGTTCGGGAGCGCGCGGTTCTAATAATCAGTGTTAGAACGATAAGTCAGTCACTAACTCAAACTTAATCAGTGCTCGAACAAGTTACGTCGGCCGACACAATTATTAAAAGTGAAATGTGGAAAAACGTGGTTTTAGTAACCAGCGAAAACTTAGCGCCAGTCAAAAGACAAAATCACTTTAACGAGCTTCAATTGACTTTCGAAGTGCGGGGCAAAACAAGTGCATCATCAGTGGGATCAGATCAACAACCAGGATGAGTACCCTATAATCAATTTTAATTCAGAATTTTTAACTACATTACAATTTATATTTGCAGATGTTTCACTAAATCATGAGATCTCAAAGTGGGGTTTAATAGAATGTCAATGTAAAAGAATGAATGTGTGTGAGTGTGGGGACAAATTACGTACTGGTTTGTTTAATAGAAGTTTAAGAAACAAATTAGTTAAGGAAAGTAGTTTTAAGTGATTATGGTCTGTTCTTTTAAAAGTAGGAAATTAAAGTGTAAGGATGCATAACCAAACCATATGATTCAGATAGATGATGTAATAGGGTAATTCCATGTGAACTTACTTACTTCTTGGTACGTGCGTCCAATTCATCCGCAATCGATGGCACGATGTGACGGTACAATTCTGGTACCATAATAATTTTGTAAACCTATGGTTCCAAACATAATTATTGTAATTGTATTTTCTAACAATTTTTAATAATAATAATTTTATTTTGTATTCCCTAAAAGAGTTTTGGTGAGAACAACGCAAATTTAAGTTAACAGGATTTATGTCGAATTCAATGGAAAATTACAAATGTGACAAAAAACAGTGTCACAATAACGGGTAAACAAGACCAACCCATGATTACGTCAGCCCAAAGAATGCAAGACGTAATACATACTTTTGTAAACAAACGGGGCTTGGCCATTCGAACAAAGAGCCAGTGATGTATTTTTGCCCCGCCTCTGCAATACGCAGCGGTGAAACTGTCATTCTCGTCCAGACAGTGAACCGAGCCGGCCGGCGTATTCACTAAGTGTAGTTATTTAAATTTTACACCACCAAAAGTGGGTTAATAATTGTGGTACAGTAACAGTTAAATTTTTGAGTCAAACATCGGCAGAGTGAAATTCACGTGCAGCCACAGAATCTGGCAGAAGTCTGATCCAGGGGGGATGCTACGATAGAGAGCGTGTGCCCGAAGACGATATGTGACAGTCCAGATTTTTAAAAAGTGCAGCCACAGAATCTGGCAGAAGTCTGATCCAGGGGGGATGCTACGATAGAGAGCGTGTGCCCGAAGACGATATGTGACAGTCCAGAATCAAC
This sequence comes from Magicicada septendecula, assembly GCA_034769895.1. NCBI lineage: Eukaryota > Metazoa > Arthropoda > Insecta > Hemiptera > Cicadidae > Magicicada > Magicicada septendecula. The sequence continues at coordinate 65,605,073 of CM068376.1, forward strand.
GAATTCGAGGTGTACGATGTTCGACAAAAGTTACAGCTAAGTACCGTTGGCCACAACAAATTTTAATATTTTATTACAACAAATAATATAATTTCAAAATTATAAATGACCATTTAATTCATTAAAATAACAAAACTAACTTTTTATAATGAGCTCATAATAACAATTGTACCAGAGAGAGAGAGAGAGAGAGAGAGAGAGAGAGAGAGAGAGAGAGAGAGTGGATAATAATAATATATCATTAAAAAGTGCTGGGTTGTGACAAAATAAATTCATATATATATATCTATATACATGTTTAATATGTTTAACATTTCAATATTATAATACATATGTATTTTGGAGGGCTTGTGTAATGTTTAAGGGGAAAGTTAACTTGAAGAATTTAACTTCGCCACATGGCGGAGAGTAGCGTGTTTGTTTTACACTCACATTAATGTTTTACATTCATTTGTACGATTAAAAATAAAAGGTAATTTCAATGGTAACAAACAGAAACACGAGTGAATTATTTCAGGTAATACGTTCCTCGACTCTGGTTTGTATAACACGAATTCTGACCTTAGGGAAGCATACAAATTTGTTTGTTGAATTTCAGTTGGCAACATGGCGCCCGATAGTAAAATTACATCAGATTAAATCTAACCAGTGAATTAATTATTGTAATTAAAGTCAATAGTTACAGATGGCGCCCGAACAGGGACTCTACGTAAGACCTAATTTTATGTAGAGTATACATACTAGACTTACTTACTTTACTTTAGCCAACGCCCGTACGTGGTTCTTCAACCATTCGACGTCGAACCTCCCAGTAGCGATTGGTTATGTCGTCGGTCGGGTATGTGAGTGCTTGGCAGTCCCGTAAGTGTTCTCCGTCCATTCTTCCGGAGTTGCAAAGCGGACAGGTTTCGTTCTCAGCATATATATAGTACCGTATACATACTAGAGAAACAGAACAATTTACCTGAAATAATTTCGAAAGTAAATAGACACGTGAGTAAAGTAGGGTTAAGTTACGTTATAGACCTATATGTGTTAGATATAGAATAAGCAAAATGAATACTGATAAAGGGGATGTAGACAAAACAGTTACGAGTGAGATGGACGTTAAATTGAACCCAATTAGCCAGACCAGTGAAACCAGTGTCACTGAATTAAACCCAGTTCCGTTAACCCCCATCTCAACTCAAGACGAAAGTAAAACAGATGATACAGCTGCAATCATGCAGTTACTATTAAATAGGTTTGATGAAAAGTTTACTAACTTGAGTGACAAATTTGATAATTTTGATAAACAATTTAACGAGCAGAAAAATGAAATCAGAAATAGTTTTGATGTAAAGTTTGATGAATTAAAGACTGAAATTAAAAGCCAAAATTATCACTTTGATGAGAGAATTAACACAATAGAAACACGTGATAATATCCAGAAAAACACAGTAGAAATTGTTAATGAGAAATTTAATGTTCAAATAAGTAATTTGGATACTAAAATTGATCAAATTTATGAGACAGTTAATGACACAGTTAAAAACCAGATAGAGTCACAAAATACAGAAATAGAAAAGAAATGTTTAACGTATGTAGCAAGTCAAATAGAAATTAAAACAAGTTATGAAGTGAATAATCAAATAGAATTGAAAACAAATGTTTTGCAAAGTCAATTAGAGAAAGTTGAATCAAATGTAGTAGACATTACAAAAAATATTGAAACTATAGATAACACAATATCAGAACATGAAAGAAATACCAAGAGTAGAATAAGTCTGTTACAAAATAAGATCAAAGAAATCGATGATTTAGCTATACAAAATAATACTGATGTGCATGATAAATATGATTTAATTGCTAATAGTTTAACCAGTGTGAAAAATGAGTTACGGGGGGAAATTCATAAAAATATTTCCAGTATTAATGATAGGGTGGTAGTGACTAGGGATTTATATAATGAAATAGAATTAGAAAATTTTAGCCATGAAAACAGGGTGATACATCCCATGCGTTTTTTGAATCAGACACGGGATTATAATTATTTCAGTAGCAGTAGTTGGGAAGTAAAATTAACCAAAATAATAAAGTGTTTCAAAGGTAATTCAGTAATATGGGCTGAGGCTCATAGGTTAGAATGGGATTGTTATGACACTTTTGAGAAAGCATTTAAGGGCAAATATTGGACGGAAGAAGAGCAGGAAACTTTAAGAAGCCGCATTATGGGAGCGGGTAATTTCATGGGACATAACACTCACAATAATATCACAATATATGTGACAAAACTTTATAACGAGGCAAAATACTTAGAGCCACCCATACCGTTTAAGTCATTCGTTAGATACGTGAGTAAGCACTTACCAAGAGAGGTGCAGGTTACATTAATGACCAAAGAAATAGAAACGTTAAATGAGCTTGAAAAAGTGTTAGATATACTACAAAGCATTAATGACCGTGAAATGGGTAGACGACCCATACAACAGACTATAAATAATAATAATAATAACACCGAGTTTAATCGATCAAGGAATTATTATAATGAAAATAATAATCATAATAAACATATGTATCGTACTGATTTACAGCAACCAGGCGAGTGGAGTTGTTCTAAGTGTAGAACGGGGAACCGTGCCCACATGCAACATTGCTACAAATGTAAGGTACCAAGAAGCGAACCAAGGAGTAGTAACAACTCCAAACAGTTCGTACCTACAACCCGAGGAGCACCGAGTACCCGAGGAACACCAAACCATAACCAGGGACCGACAAGGGGACACCAGGTACCCACCACCAGTAACAGCAGGCCACTGCCGGAAAACTGAAGTCAACAGTGGTAACTAGGACCCGACCACTGTTCAGGGAAGCTCATGAGGTCCGACCATTAGAAGATGTCCAATCTAACGTTATAACAACCGATATCATAGCTGACTTGTTGGAGGAGGAAAGTAACACAACATTGGAGGTGAGAGCTGGACTCACGGAAATCCAGGTAACAATAGAAAATAGGAAATTTAAAACACTTGTTGACACGGGGAGTGAGATTTCAGTAATAACTGAAAACATTTTAAGTGAGTTAAAAGAATTTAAAAAGAATATTCCAGTTCTACCCGTAGCAGGGGTTACAGTAATAGGAGTCACGGGAGTACGTAGTAAACGTGTGACTAAGCAAATACATTTAAGTTTTTCAATTGGAGATATGAATTTTGATAATACATTTTTGGTAGTCAAGGGGTTAAGTTTAGACATCATTTTAGGAAATGATTTTTTACAAAGAAATAAAGCTGTGATAAATTTCAAAAAGAAGTTGTTAGAGTTAGATGGGGGTGATCGGTCTGTTAAAGTTAATTTTGAAAATGTGATAAATAAAGTTAAAACAACTGGTGTGAAATTGTTACAGAAGCGAGTAGTTGAAAATAACATAGATACTAAAATACATTTTTGTAGAGAGGGTGATTATTTTGAAGATGTTGATAATGAAAAGAGCAATATTAATAATGCAGTATGGGAGATAAGGGCGGATGAATTCTGTAGTGGGGGTGAGGTGATAAGGAGTGGCCAACGTATAGCGTTATGGCAGGTAATAGAACAGTTTAAGAGAGTGTTTGCCGATGTTCCAGGAAGGGCAAAAAATTATGAATGTATGTTACAGATTAGGGAACACACACCATTCATGCAGCGGAGCTATCCAGTGCCTTACTCTAAACGACGAGCGGTGCAAGAAGAGTTGGATAAAATGATGGAAGGTGGAATCATAGAGAGGTCAGTATCTCACTACTCAAATCCATTGGTGGTGGTAATTAAAAAAGATGGAGGAGTAAGATTGTGCTTAGATGCGAGGAAGATAAACCAGATCATCATACCAGACCGGGAATCACCGTAATCAATTAATGAAATATTTCAAAAGTTTAGTGGAGTGAGGTTCATGACATCATTAGATCTGACGGCCGGATATTGGCAAGTACCATTAGCAGAGGTAAGTAGGCCATACACAGCATTTTTATTTAATGGGAAAAATTATCAGTTTAAGCGACTACCATTTGGGCTAAATACCAGCGTAGCTAGTTTCATTAAATGTTTGGATAGAATTTTGAGACCAAAAGATTTAGATTTCGTCACAGTATACGTGGACGACATTTTGATAGCGTCACGGACGTTTGAAGACCATTTAGAACATTTAAAGTATGTGTTAGAAAAATTAGAAGCGGGAGGATTAACTGTAAATTTGGACAAGTCCAAATTTTTACAAACAAAGATTAATTTTCTAGGATTCATTATTACTTCGGAAGGAATTTCCGCCAACCCGGACAAGGTCGAATCTATTATGCGCTTCCCTGAACCGCGAAACATCAAGCAACTTCAGAGTTTTCTTGGGCTGTGCAACTTTTATAGAAAATTTCAAAGGAACTACGCACACATCACAGCAAAGTTAAGTGCTGTATTGCAAAAGAACAGGCAATGGAAGTGGGGAGACGTGGAGCATGGAGCTTTTGAAGAAATAAAAAGAAAATTTAGTAAAATGATTATGATGAACCATCCGGATTTTGATAAAGTGTTTTATTTGCAGACGGACGCCAGCAATGTAGCAGTAGGCGCGGAACTGTATCAGGAGGATAATGAGAGGGAACATCTAACCATTGCATTCGCCAGCCGATCATTGTTGCCAGCCGAAAAGAATTATACCACAACGGAGAAAGAATTGCTCAGTATTGTGTTTGCAGTCGGCAAATTCAGAACGTACATCTTAGGCAACAAAACAATTATTCGAACAGATCATAAGGCGTTGTCGTTTCTCAACACTTGTAAGCTTGCTCACAGCCGTTTAACCAGGTGGGTACTTGTTTTGCAGGAGTACAACTTCGAGTGGGAGTATATCAAAGGAACAGAGAATAAGGTACCCGACACTCTTTCCAGAGTAGATTACGAGAATAATAAAACAGGTAGGGATTTAAAAGAAATTGAAATTTTTCAGATTAGCAGAGAAGACAGGATCTTTGAAGAAGAGTTGAAGGATATCAAAACCATGCAGAGAGCAGATGGTAAGTCTGGGAAAATAATACACAGTTTGGAGACGGAGTTGGATGAATCAGAGTACAAACAATATTTTCAAATTTACAAAGGGTTGTTGTTCAAGAGGGTAGTAGGTGGTGAGCGTGACTGGAGATTAGTAGTGCCAGCAGTGTTGGAAGAGAAGATTATTTGGGATTGTCATATAAGATATGGTCATTTTGGGGCTAAAAAGTGTGTGAATGTTTTAAAAGAATCATGTATTTTCAGGAATATGGAGAGACGAGTGAGACAGCTGCTGAGGAGTTGTGACTTGTGTCAAAAGTCGAAGGTGGTAAACTACAGAGTGGAAGGTGAGTTAAATTATATTAAGGTAGAAAGACCTTTCGATTTAGTTGCTGTGGATTTGTTTGGACCATTGCCGAAGGGTAGAGGCGGGGTAGTTTATATATTTGTATTGCTTGACACTTTCTCAAAATATGTAAAATTGTATAGCGTGAAAAGAGCTACCAGTAAGGTATTGAGTGAAAAGGTGACGAAAGATTATATGATTAACGTGGGTAAGCCAAAGGTAATTTTATCAGACCATGGGCCGCAGTTCATCAGTGGAAGACGGCGCCAGACCTTAGGATGGGAAGGCATCCTCACGAAGCATACGGCTGTGTATCATCCCCAGTCCAACCAGGCTGAGCGTGTAATGAGAGAAATAGGCAGGATCTTCAGAGCCTATTGTCACGCTAAACACAGCGAGTGGCCATTGTATGTAAGAAATGTAGAAACGTGGTTAAACAGTACCACCCACGAGTCCACCGGCTATACACCCCATGAGTTGGTAAGAGGAACACGCCCCCCAAGAATTTTGGAACAACTGTTCGATTATCCACCTGAGAGCAGGACAACTGATGTAAACATTAAAATCCGGTTGGCTAACGAAAATTTAATCAGCAAAGGCGAACAGAGAAAACGTAGACACGACGCAAGAGGTAAGTGGGTTAAATATAATATAGGACAAATGGTATTAGTAAAAAGGCATGACTTATCGAGTGCGCAAGACAAAGAAATCAAGAAGTTCTTTCTACTATACGAAGGACCGTATGAGGTAGTAGAGATTAAAATGCAAAATTCATATGTGTTACAGAACAACGTGACTGGAGAGATAGTAGGAACACACAATGCTACAAATTTAAAATTGTACTGGTCATCATAGGTATTGTAAATATTGTTGTTTTGTTTTGATATTAGGGAGTGTATGAGTATTAATTTTGATATATTGTTTTATTTTTCAGAAGGGACTCTCCCCCATTTTCGGGCGATCACAGACTCACCACGTCTGATCGTGGATTTTGTCATATTGGAGGCGGACCATGGTTGGCGGAACTGCCATCTGGGGGTGAAAGCAACGATGGTCTTACTCCACAAATTGGTGCAAGTAGAAATTTAATTTTATTGTTGAACGGGGAGGGGGACCCCTAGTTTCGTCGGTAAAAAAAAAAAAAAAAAAAAGATTGGCATTTTTCCACGAACATTGGTTTTATTCTAAAAATTTATAGAATAGAACATTCAAAATTTGGTAACATAAAACTTTAACTCATTAAGGGGTTATTTTTCTGTATAACCTAGAAATATAAGATGATCCATTGTTGTACTCGTTATCCTGTAGTGAGAAGGTATTGGTTTTGAAAAGTAAAAGTTGGAAGTTGAAAAGTGTCTATACTCAAATTTAATTATGTAAACTAAAGAAAGAAATCAAATGTTTTTTCGAGATGATATTTAAATTTTGAAATCATGTTTATATTTTATGTTTATGAAGTAACAACCTTAAGTGGTTAAAAGGACATAGTGATACTATGGTGATGTATTGAGACTGCTTTATGAACAGTAATAATGTGATCATTATGTATGTAGTCTTGTAAGGATTTATATATATATGTAATATTTATAAATTGTTAGTTTTAGGGTAGTTCCAAATGTGACTACATAAGACACAATGTGTCATACTATTGCGATTCCCCATATTTTGGGCGATTACTGTCTTACCAGCACTAATCGTGGTTTTGGACGACAACCAGCTGTGGCCAGCAATTGTTAAACCTGACCATAGTTGGTTGCCTATGAAATTGGTTCAACTTGGAAATTTAATGGGAGATTCAGGGGAATCTAAGATCATTTGTTTGCATAGGCTACTTCACCTCAGTAGGGGTGGTAGACCTTAGGGGCATATTATAAGAATGAAAGTAGGGGTACATACCCTGAAGGTTTTGTAAAGCTGAAGCAAGGATGGGGGAGAGAGAAAAGAAAAAAGTGCTCACTCCTTCTGCCTCAGTCCTTGTGGAGGCAACTGAACGCAACAGTTCAGGGGGGGAAATAGTGTGTGTGGAGGAGAAAGAGGGGTAAATATTATTAACAGCGCCAGTTTACTTACTGTTGATAATAATAATATTAATTTAATAATAATAATAAGATTTTTTATATAAAATGTTTGAGTAAGAGGGAGATTTTGGTACAGTAAGCCCTCGATTTAACGGACTTCGGTTTAACGGACTTCGGATTTAACGGACAGAATTTGACAGACACAACGAGGCAAAAAAAACATGAAAATGTTTTTAGGCTTTTGAAATGTATAATGTGCATAAACTGCAGACTCTTTTGTTCTGGCGATATTGCTTGGCTATCGGAGCATTCTTTCGTTTCTTTTCTTCTTGTTTTGAAACATGCAAATTTTCTCATCTTCAACTGTATTTGATGAGAACGGAGTATTCATCAAGAATTCATTTAATTCTTCACGATCCCTGTCTTTGCGTTGTCGTTGACGCAGGCGTCGCACACGTTCAGTGGAAGACATCACGATGACTAACACTGAACAATATACACTGATAGGCCTACGCATCATATTTCACTGTGAAATATTCGTCCGTCGGCTAATACAGCAAGCATTACAGTGGCACATAACTTTTCATTTCCCGTAATCTTTACTGTTACAGATTTGGTTCGCTTTTGGTCCACAGTAAATATACGTAAATAAAAAATAAAAAATACGGACGTTTCATCGGCATTTACCATGTGTTCAAGTGAATAATTATGCTGCTTGCGTAAATGAATGACAAACCGCTGATACTGTAGGAGTTTTTCTTCATAGTCGCTCGGTAGTTTTAGCGCGAGTGATGTACGTCATTTAAGCGCACATCCATTTCGCCGCATCATTCGTCTTTTACACCCGAAGCTGGCTTTGAAACCGGAAACTTTTAAGTCTTCTGCGATTTCTAAAGCTTTTAATTTTAAAACATGTCTAGTGACAGGGAGTCCTTGCCTTCTTAAAAGCCGTATGTATTCACAAACGCTGGACTCTACTGCTACAAAATGCCGAACTTGAGGTCCCGCGAATGCTCGTCGCGCAGTATTTGCATTTAAAAGTCGTTCCTTCTGTTTTCTCCATCGTCGAATACAGGATTCAACAATATCGAATTTCCTTGTGGCTTCGCGATTGTATGTTTTTTCTACATTTTGTGTCACAATTAATTTATAATTCGCATCGTACGGGTTACGTTTAATTTGATTTGACTGCGTGCCTTTAGTCTCCACAATATTACTCATACCGCAAACGCACTACAAAAACGCCGAATGAAAACAAATATGTACAGATAAGCTATGTTGTCGGTGTTACAATAGAAAACCACACTGGTAGTTTACCCGTTATTTAGAAACATGTTACTCACACCCCTCTACTCATCCTTTGTCTTGCTGCCTACAGAAGGGTGCGAACACGCGCGCGTGCGTACGCACTTACACTTTATCTTCCTATTCTTTCTTCAGTTTGTTGTTAAAACATTTGGTTGTAGTCATAAATCATAACGCCAGAGTTAACTACAGCCAGGCAACTGCTGTTGCTTAGGCAGTAAACAACCCATAGATACCAAAAGCGTTCGTCCCGCCAGAAGTCAGGTATAACTTCGAATTTCGTTAGCGCGCGAATGCAAGCCGCATGCCAAATTAGCAACCATGTTTTTAGGAGAAAAAGTGCGGCTTGTATTCGGAACAATACGGTATTTGCATTATATTAATAGTATTAAAATTTGAAGTGTTATAGGCTTATTTGATTTAAATATATCCTTAAAAAACAAAATTTGCGATTTAACGGACACCCCTCAGCCCCAATTAGTCCGTTAAATCGAGGGTTTACTGTATTTGTATCCATAAACTTTGGATTATATGTTTCATTTATATAAAAAAATTGTGTTTCTTCTATAATTATATTAATTATGAAAACAGAAAAGGGTTAATTATTATCGATGGGAATCGAAAAGATTTTATAATGTTAAGGATAGTCAACGAAGAGAATGGCACTTCTATATAATTCTTGTTGATTCGAAGTAAACCCAGTGCTTCTTAACGCAAACCAGCACATAGCTAAGGGGAAACAGATCAGTTAGGGATATAGCATATACCAAGCCACTATTTTTATATTTTTGATTTATTGTTTCAGTGTTTGGTGATGTGGTGACGGCGGTCCTGAGCTGGCCAACGCGTCAGAGCAGGAGCGTTATGTGCCTGACTGGCCTTATGGTGTTGGGATCTCGAAGGAGAAGTCCAGTAAGGTCATGAAGGTACTGTCATTATCATCGGACCACGGGTGAGTTATTGTATTTCTTTTCATATAAATAGTAAGGGGGTTGTGGCGTCATATCCTAGCAGATCCCTTTAGGCAGTACGAATGTGTCAATGAAAGTCTTTATGCTTCGGCATAAAATCTATGCATAACCAAACCATATGATTCAGATAGATGATGTAATAGGGTAATTCCATGTGAACTTACTTACTTCTTGGTACGTGCGTCCAATTCATCCGCAATCGATGGCACGATGTGACGGTACAATTCTGGTACCATAATAATTTTGTAAACGTATGGTTCCAAACATAATTATTGTAATTTTATTTTCTAACAATTTTTAATAATAATAATAAGTTTATTTTGTATTCCCTATAAGAGTTTTGGTGAGAACAACGCAAATTTAAGTTAACAGGATTTATGTCGAATTCAATGGAAAATTACAAATGTGACAAAAAACAGTGTCACAATAACGGGTAAACAAGACCAACCCATGATTACATCAGCCCAAAGAATGCAAGACGTAATACATACTTTTGTAAACAAACGGGGCTTGGCCGTTCGAACAAAGAGCCAGTGATGTATTTTTGCCCCACCTCTGCAATACGCAGCGGTGACACTGTGCCATTCTCGTCCAGACAGTGAACCGAGCCGGCCGGCGTATTCACTAAGTGTAGTTATTTAAATTTTACACCACCAAAAGTGGGTTAATAATTGTGGTACAGTAACAGTTAAATTTTTGAGTCAAACATCGGCAGAATGAAATTCACGTGCAGCCACAGAATCTGGCAGAAGTCTGATCCAGAGGGGATGCTACAATAGAGAGCGTGTGCCCGAAGACGATATGTGACAGTCCAGAATCAACGAATTCGAGGTGTACGATTGTGATGTACTAGTCCCTGTAATTCGGGCGCAAATTGTGATGTACTAATTTATCGATCACATTTATCAGCATCCAAATTTCAAATTAACTTTTACTTACCAGCACGATCACTTCTACAAGGTCCCAGGGTTCGATCACATGTAGCTGGATACAAACATGGTCTGTGGGTTACGCAAAGCACTGACACAACTCATTTTTGAAGAGAATTACTATTTATTATCATTTACTTTTGAACTGTTGTAAAAATTAGGAAGATTCATTTAGATACATGTTTTTAAAGTTGTGCAACGCTAGCATAATCAGGCTTATGAACTACAGCTTACCTTGTATATCACACAAAACACAGATACAAACAGAAACAGCCCAGCTTTGCCGCTCTCACATTCACTCAGAATTTATAACGCCCTTAACATTTTACAATTTAATCCCCAATTACCCGATTGAATACATGATTTTAGATCACTACCGGCCACGCGTTCTTCTGTGACCTCGTGGCCAGCCCGCGGTTGATCGCAAATGTCTCGGAAAAGGACGAAACTGATTCCCGAATTTAAATGTTGGTGTTCTACAACTCTCCTCCCATCCTGTCACTGTTTTTTGAAAATAACTACTTCACTTTCATTATTGAATACTGATGAAATTATATGAGCGTATTTAGCTCGCGTGTCGGCGCCGACACAGTCAGTGACGAACTGGGCATGTGCTTTTTCTGAGAGGGCGGAACAGCGTATTCACGGCCACCTGCTTTGCTTCGTCGTTCATGCTCAGTTGTTGAGGCATATTCCGTTTATACATGGAATATGGGAGTTATATTCAGGATACCAGAGCACGATATTGGCTTCTGCTCTGCTGATGTCATTAATAGTAGGCGGGGCTTTAACAGTATTTCCGGAAGGTCTTGGAGAAGACGATGAATATTCTCCGCTCTAGCCATCTTGAGTTTTTAGTCAAGAGCGTCACTTGTGCTCGTGTTCGTACAGTTGCATATGTGCGCTGCCACACAAGTACGGATTTCTGAGAATTTTGAAGGAGGTAAATTCTTTGCTCGCCGCGTTACACAATAACAACTGCGTATCGCTTTGTTACCACTGTTTCTTAACATCAATCTGTTACATGGAAAATAACGTTGCACAATAATTTTCATAACTTTTGACAAGCCCGCCCAAAATGAAAGAAATAAAAGATATAAATGCCCCATACTGTAAAAAATTAAAAACACCCAAAAATGACCCGCTACACGATGTTCGACAAAAGTTGCAGCTAAGTACCGTTGGCCACAACAAATTTTAATATTTTATTACAACAAAAATATAATTTCAAAATTATAAATGACAATTTAATTCATTAAAATAACAAAACTAACTTTTTATAATGACTTTTTATAATGAGCTCATAATAACAATTGTACCAGAGAGAGAGAGAGAGAGAGAGAAAGAGTGGATAATAATATATCATTAAAAAGTGCTGGGTTGTGACAAAATAAATTCATATATATATATATATATATACATGTTTAATATGTTTAACATTTCAATATTATAATACATATGTATTTTGAGGGCTTGTGTAATGTTTAAGGGGAAAGTTAACTTGAAGAATTTCGCCACATGGCGGAGAGTAGCGTGTTTGTTTTACACTCACATTAATGTTTTACATTCATTTGTATGATTAAAAATAAAAGGTAATTTCAATGGTAACAAACAGAAACACGAGTGAATTATTTCAGGTAATACGTTCCTCGACTCTGGTTCGTATAACACGAATTCTGACCTTAGGTAAGCATACATATTTGTTTGTTGAATTTCAGTTGGCAACATGGCGCCCGATAGTAAAATTACATCAGATTAAATCTAACCAGTGAATTAATTATTGTAATTAAAGTCAATAGTTAACCTTGTACACTTGAGCAGCCAGAACCAGTAGTTTTTTATCTCTCAAAATTGTTTTCATTTTTGTGTCTTGGTCCAATTTACTAAGTTACTCCTTCACCCTTATTTTCTTGCATGTCTGGTGATGCGTACATTCCAGGAGTATGTGTTGCAGTGTCTTAATCCCAGTGCCACACCTCTTGCACAAGGGGGACTCAGTCAGGTTGAATCAATGAAGGTAGTGTTCTGTGATTATGTGCCCTGTTCTGGCTCTAGAAATGAAAGTCTGGATTTGTCTATTGGTATTTTTATACATCTCGAGATCACTGGGTGTTTGTTGAATCTCGTAAAGTTTTCGTGCGACTGACGATGTGGAAGTGTGTGTCAGGTGATGGCACAGCTGAACATTGATCGCTCAATATTCCATGTGAAATCAACCAATAATTTGTTAGGCCATGTTTTAGATTGTAATGATTTCTTGTTTGTTTGTTGTACTTACCTCTGAGATGAAAAATAGAAATTTTTAGATTATTTGAAGAATTCCTTTACGAGTTATGAATTTTTGAAAATTTCACGAATTTTGTAATTTGTATTATCTTTAAACAGCTGTAACTCGAGAACTATTTGGCCTAGAGAGCTGAACTTTGTCTCCTTTTGTTCAGTTTTTTATAGCATTTTATAAAATATATGACATGACCCAGTTCTTAAAAAGATTGTTTCTGAAGTATATATATTTTTTCATTTTTTTTAAATTCAAAATCGGATTTTTTTTTGAAAAAAAAAAAAACATTTTATTTAACCCCCTTTTAGCAACATTTATGCCAAATTTCATGGTGGAACTCTTATGGTATCATAGGAAAAAAAAAATATTTTCTCTGACGACGTTCGTGTAAATTCTGCAAAAAACTATGTAATGTGCTGTTGAAAGGGAACTTGCAAAGGAACAATAAAAGATGGAGAAATTTAAGAATAACCTGTTTAATTACAACCCAAATGTTAAATTTCACATGTTTTAATAACAGATATAAAACTAAATTGTAAAAAGTGATTAATCTTTACAATACTTGTCTACTTTATAATAAATTACATATGCACTTTACCACAATACAATTCAGTTTTTAGATCCTAGTAAATGTATTTTTTCTTCTTACACAAAATTTGGGCTGCCCTTGCCATCTCCTCTTTTGGGATATGGTATGTTCTGCATGTTGAAGTGGTCGGATGTAATTGACATAAAATAAATTTGTTTGGTACTATCAAAATGTCTGCTTTTCTTGGATAAGTGAATGATTGTGATGGTCCACTTGGATGAAGGAAAGAAACTTTAACTTCTTCTTCAACCTGATCTTTCGAAAGAACACATGCCATCCACCACTCATTGTTGTAGGCACAGGCAACATACCCCACAATTTCTTCAAACAGAACGTCTTCATCACCAGAACTCACCTGAACTTTGTGAGTTACTGAATTGTCAGAAAAAGAATAATATTTTGTTTTGAGTTGGCCTTTAGTGAGGGGGATGAATGCATGAAATCTGTGAGTCCCAACAACTGCCACAGCTTCCTCAAATCTAGATTTTAAATACTTTTCTTCTTCAACATATTCTTCATTATTCACATTAAAAAAAGTGATGGATGGTAAGTTTTTTACTCCCCACTGAAAAAGTTGAGAAGGTGTCAATATTTGGTTGTCTGCTGGACGTTGGAGGCTGGCTTTAGCAGCAAGCCTTTTTACCGTGCCGCCTACTCCATCGCATACACCTTTACCATGTGCTGTGGCATAAAAATGCCACTCAGCCTCAATTCCACCAAAATCTTCTTTGTGATAGCAAAGATTCACAAAATTCTTGTGGTTTTTATATTGAGCTGCTGAGCCATCTGAAAAGTAGTATAGCTTATTCAAGTTGGGCAGAAAACCTTTCAAAAATTCTAACAACTTTTTCTGGAAAACATGAACTGTGTTGTGCGTTAAGCAATCTGAGATGAATACAAAACTTTTATGAACTAAAGTCTGAATTCCTGTTTCTTGAACTTTGTCTTTGTAGTACACAACGAATGGGTATACGGTAGCCATAGACTTGTTCCAATGGAACCCTTGTGCTTCGTCTTGCAGAATAAACGAATAGTTTTCTGCAAAGTCACATGTTACCACAGCTTCGTTTTCTTCCAATGTAGACTTCTTTTCAGAAAGAAAATGTGATTGTTGTTTTGCCACAAAATCATGTATTTTTAGATGTACTAACAGGTTACAAAATTCTTGAACAAAATCTTCAACTGGTTTACTCATGGTCTCAAAAGTGCAACAATCGACAGTAATCCATTGTTTGTATGTTATGTTCGCAACCAAGTCTTCTTCAAGACATCCCATCAAAGCTTCTTTAAAGTCATCAATTTTGGGACAGTAATCACACTCATTGAAAAAGCATGACTGTGCCGGTGGATTACACATAATCTTAGCCATACATTCTTTGTAAGTCTTAAGAGGATTGTCAGAATCAGGTAGTGTAATTTTGTGTAAGTTACCTCCTGCAATCATCAATTTAATATTCTGGTGTGCTGTGCAGACACACACAGAATGAGTGCCACTGGTACCAGCAATGATACAGTTTTTGGGTCTCAATTCTGCAAACTTCGAAAAGCCGATTTTTAAATCTGGAAATTTTGATTTAAAAAGGCTATAAACTTCACGCAAATTTCCCAAAATCAGCTTTTTTTGTACATGAATTGGCTTACCAACAGCATCTTTACCCATAGAAACATAATCTTTTCTGCCAGGCATTTGCCTGCTAACTTCGTCATTATTATAAAAATCCTTTACTGTGCCAGCTGTTTCAGCTGATAAGGTTTTACCAGGTTTTGGGTCCAGAGTTGATAAAACACCCTTTTCTTCACGTAGTTTTTTTGCTTTCCTAGCAATGTAATTACTGACACCAAATTCATGTTCTATTCTGGCACATGACCAACGTTTAGGTAAAATTGTAAAGATTTGTAATTTTTCACTTATAGTTGCTGTTGCAAACTTATCTTTAAGCTGATCAAGTATTTCTGTTTGTGAACCTTCACACATACACACACTATCACTTTCATCAGAGACTGCTTGAAAGATAGATTCATTTAACCTACACTTACCTTTTTCTATTTTTGCCTTACACTGTATTTATCACTTTACACTTACTTTTAATGATAGGTGATTCTCCAATAGATGTCAACGATGCATTTAAATAATCAAAACCAGATTCCACATCTATGAAATCGGGGTCACTTTTACTGCAGCCTGGTTTTGGGTTTTTATTGTTACTAACCAATCAATGTCATTTTCAGAACTTGAGGGTTGCTTTCGCTTGCCTAATTGTAAGCGGCAACAACTGCAAATTTTCATGCCTTCTTCAGTGCCATATTTTAGTGTTATCATCCACGCGGTGACATTCCTTAAATCTTTAGTCACCCAATGTCTTTGCTTTTTCAGTGGATTACAGCAAAATTTGTTCCATTTTGTATCCATTTTCAACTTAAAGCCACTCCACTCTATAACAACACAACTTTAAATACAACTTCACAAATAATAGTAATGCACTAATACAATTATAAAATAAAAATTACAAATAGATAGTGTTTGAGACAGCGTATACTACACAAAAGCTCACAGGATACTGGAGGTTTAAAAGCCCTGTTGTGAAAGAAGGCTGCTGCGGGGTGCAGGTTGCAACAGGAAACAAACGTGTTTCTGCTTGAGTGTGACTCATCGTGATTGTCAAAACCTTCTCTACATCAGCCTTGATCACTTCAAACCTTTGCTTTACTGAGCTCTACACAAACATTTATTTTTTTTATAAATTGATTTATTTTATAGATTTAAAAACACAATGAGGTAATTTTTTGTACTCAAATCGCTCTTTAACAGCACGTAATGTGGTTTTTTACAAAATTTATATGAACATCATCAGAGAAAATATTTTTTTTTTTCCTATGATACCATAAGAGTTCCATCATGAAATTTGGCATAAATGTTGCTAAAAGGGGGTTAAATAAAATGTTTTTTTTTTCAAACAAAAAAAAATTCCAATTTTGAATTAAAAAAAAATGAAAAAATATATATACTTCAGAAACAATCTTTTTAAGAACTGGGCCATGTCATATATTTTATAAAATGCTATAAAAAACTGAACAAAATGAGACAAAGTTCAGCTCTCTAGACCAAATACTTCTCGAGTTACAGCTGTTTAAAGATAATAAAAATTACAAAATTCGTGAAATTTTCAAAAATTCATAACTCGTAAAGGAATTCTTCAAATAATCTAAAAATTTGTATTTTTCATCTCAGAGGTGAGTACAACAAACAAACAAGAAATCATTACAATCTAAAACATTGGCCTAAAAAATTATATTTTTATTGGTTGATTTCACATGGAATTACTCAATAGAGTCAGTATAACAATAACATGGAATAAGTAAAGTAAAATCTATCTTGTTTAATAAAAGAGAGATAATTTGTTAGAACTAAAAAACTGTGTTAGCGTAATTATTTCGTACTGAAACCCAAATAATCCTTCTGCAACTTGTTCGTCTGTAGAACCCTGGATTGGAACCCGAAGGTAATTTTAGAAACTGGGTAAGTTTTAGTAAAGCATAAAATCGTACTATAACAATTGGTGCCCGAACAGGGACGATTTGTGTGATTTATATTAATCACACAGATCAGGCCTAATTCTAGTTGCAGGAACGGTTATTTGGGAGTGAGGGGGCGGTTGTGTAGTTTAGTAAGCATAAGTGTATAAGTAAACAATAATATAAAAAAAAAAGAAAACAATAGTGATAAAGTCAACAGCATTGACTTAACTAGTATCAGTACTGAAAATCAAGTAAATACAATAGTAACCGAAACGGTAGTAAACGAAATAAGCCTAACCGAGTCAGTAACAATGGAAGGCGCTAGGATTCATTCAACGCCTATCCAAAATAAACAGTCTGATAGTAACGATATAATGAATATGATGCAATCACTTTTGGCAAAGCAAAGTGCAATGTTAGAGGTAAATTTTAATGCCATAAATAGTAGTTTTGACATGAATGATACCAAGTTCAATGAACAAAATATGAAATTGGATGCTTTAAATAATCGTTTAGACAATAGTGATGAAAAATTTGATACTAAATTCGATGAAATAAGTAGCGATATAAATAGTCGTTTTGACATAAATGATGCTAAATTTAAACAGTACAAAAAACAAAATATGAAATTTGAGAATAGCATCAACATAAAGTTTGACGAATTAACTAATTCACTGTGTAGTATTGATGAACGAATTACCCAAATACATAGTGAACTAAAAGAAATACTGATGAGTTACGAGAGCGTGTGGGTATGTTAGACAATAAGGTAAGTGATGAATGTAAAACAATTGGTAATTATGATGAAGAAATAATTATGAATAGCAATGGTGATAGTTTAAATGCAAAACAGGTGATGAATGATAAGGTAAGTGGTGGTGTTAAAATAAGTAATGATGAAATATTATTGAATAAAAATATTGGTGATACATTAAGTAATAGTGGTGATAATGAGAATAGAATGAGAGTTGAGGTTAATCAAGGATTGCTAGTTAGTGTTTATGACTTAGAAAGGGAGTATAGAGATAGGTTAAAAGTAGAGGGTGAACAGAGGGCAAATTTCTCTTGTGGTATATGTGAAGGAAAGGCTTCACAAGTGTTGGAGGACAAAGGTTCCTCGAGAGTTTTTGTGGGAGGCAAATGGTCTCCAAAATGTCCCTTGATTTTTAGTGGTTTCCCTGGTAAAGCCAGATGGTGTTTAAATAATTTTGTGGTATTGCCTTCTATGTGGAGTGAGAATGTGAAATTGGGCGGGGAGAGTGATTAAGAAGAGCGAGATAGAGTTGTTCAGGTTAAGCAGAGATTATGAAGGGTTAGTAGGGGGGAATAAATATTGAGAGAAATGATTATATTATTAGCAATGTAGAATTACCTTGTGCAGTACTAGATGATTATAATATCAATATTGATGATAAATATGTACCTGTTGGGAGAATTAGTGTACTTGTAGTAGCAGACAAGTGTGATAATGATGTAACTCACCTGGGTGTAGCAATAAATACTAATGGAAACTGGACAAAAAATAATAATGCAGATTTGGCCTATGATAAAATAATAATGGTGGGTAACCCTAGGGATTATTGTTATGGAAAATGGAAAAAACAGATTTATATGGTTATTATATTAAAAATAATAATATAATGAGTGTAAATAAAAATGAAATGTGTGTTATGTGATAATTAGACTAATTTTCGATGATGGCGGTTAGATAAACAGTGAATGAACATTTAATTATTTGAGTTAATGGTAATTACTTGGCTTATTTATGTAATGAAGTATGGTAAACAATAACTGGATATGACAAAAATTTGTAAATAAATGTGATGGTGTTAAATGTATTGTGTCAAGGTTATATTGTTGGAATGTATACTATAGCTTATGTAACACATGTTTGTAGTAAGGATTAATGGTTTAATAATAATAATAATATTTTATTTTACTAAATAATGAACAAGAGGTACTAATGAATTTTATTTTGGATTGTGAATTTAAATCAAAAGTGTCTTAAATAATGTAATTAAAGTTAAATTGTTTTGATTTGAGTTGAAACGAAACCAATTTAGAATGTGAATTGTAGTAATGAATTTAAATATACTGTGATTGGAATTGTAAAATCAATGGTAACTGATTACAATATTTATTTAAAGTGAAAATTAAAGGAAATGTTTGTGTTAAGGTGATGGTAATATTCTGGTAGTGCATCAGCTGATATGCTGTTGACATGGACATTGTAGTTTGTGTGACTAATGTTTACAGTCATGCTGGAGTTGACAACAACAATAATGTTTTATTTTGATGAATAATTGCTATGAGTAAATTTTATTATGAAGTAAAATAAATACAAGATGTGATGAAATGAAGTTAACTTTTGTGAATAATGTAATTACAGTAACTTAGTGTTTTGAGAAAAGGAAGAAATTAAATTTGAGTAGGAATTAAAGTAATTTAAAACGCGAATGTCAGTAATGAACTCAAATTTATTTTATTTTGAATTGTGTAATAGAGTACTGAATAATGTAACAAGGTAATAATGATTGAAGTTTGATGGTCAACTTTTTAGC
The DNA here is from genome assembly GCA_034769895.1 of Magicicada septendecula. NCBI lineage: Eukaryota > Metazoa > Arthropoda > Insecta > Hemiptera > Cicadidae > Magicicada > Magicicada septendecula. The sequence continues at coordinate 65,624,587 of CM068376.1, forward strand.
AGAAAAGTAAAGTAAATGATTTATTTGTATTTGGTGTAAGCGATTTGTAATTTTTGTGGGTAATAGTGTTTTGTTAGGGGAGAAGAGTACCAATATACAACTTGTATGGGATTTTTATGTACTCAATGTAAGTAAATGTAAGTAGACAGTAAGTTTATATTGCTATGTAGACATATGTATATTGTATTTTGTAGATAAGAAACCAGTACTTTGTAAAAAATCAAACCAGTACTTTGCTAACAATGAACCAGTACGACTAAGAGGAAACGAATCAGTGGGGAATATGGAGTAATGGAAGGCCAGTTGTTGATATTTTAATTGAATGTTTCAGAGTCAGGTGATACTGTGGTGACTTGCCTGTCTGATTTTATGGTGTTGGGATCTCGAGAGAGAAGTCCAGTAAGGTCGGATGGGTGCAGCCACAGCCACTGGACTAGGGGGGTAAGTACCCATGATTTTAGTAAAGAACTAAGGGGGGGTTGCGGCGCCATATCTTCACTGATCCTCTTAGGTTTTAGGCAATGAGAGTTTTTGTGCTTCGGCATAAAACCTCTCATTGGGGGGGGGGTATTGTAACGGTACAGAATGGGGAGGCAGAGAATGTTAGTAAAATTGTCAATTCATACAAGGAACAACCTATTGGGAACCCCTGCTTTTACAAAACTGCACAATGTTGTTGCAGACTGTTTATGTCTGGTCCAATAGTCTAGACGTACAGTAGAAGCCCGATATAGCGCGGTTGTCGGGTGACATACTTTCCCCCGCGTTATAGGCGTAACCGCGGTATATCGGAAGGTGACCTGTACAGTGACAAATGATGGGGAGGGAGGACCGGGAAAAAGGCTACAGCATAATGCAGTACTATATACTGTACGTAAATTACGTCACCAAATGTAGAAATAAAAAATAAGAAAACTGTATTTTAATCCGATATTTTAATCTATTTTAATCCAATGGAATATAAAATACACTATTTATACATTGCTCACTCGACCTACTGTAGGCCTAATTGTTAAAGCGAAGCTTTTTATGTCGGGCGGCCACACAGAGAGGAGTGAACAGAAAAAAATCGTTACGAGAGAAGCGTCATGAAGAATCGTCACGCGCGTTCGTTTGGCAAACGATAGCAGCCGCAAATTCATACAGAATCAAATAATTTTTTGCATACAGCCCTGATTTGTAGAGTACTCAAGACCTTTTGTTTTTGGTGAAGATCGATTAAGGGAAGGGGGTAGTTCACCTGTAACGATTTTTTTTTAAATCAAGGGTATCGAATAAGTACACCAGCGTAACCATTTTTTCATCCAGCGGGGAACTTTTTTTCCAAAGCGATGACCTATACTTTTTTTTTGCTTAACCGTTTTCTGAAAGTCAAAATAAAATTTTAAAATCACAATCCGATAAAGTGTTAAGGAAAAGTTTCGAGATATCAAATGTCACGCGCAGCGTCACGAAGAATCGTCATGCGCGTTCGTTTGGCAAACGATAACAGCCGCAAATTCATACAGAATCAAATAATTTTTTGCATACAGCCCTGATTTGTAGAGTACTCAAGACCTTTTGTTTTTGGTGAAGATCGGTTAAGGGAAAGGGGTAGTTTACCTGTAACGATTTTTTTTAAATCAAGGGTATCGAATAAGTACACCAGCGTAACCATTTTTTCATCCAGCGGGGAACTTTTTTTCCAAAGCGATGACCTATACTTTTTTTTGCTTAACCGTTTTCTGAAAGTCAAAATAAAATTTTAAGATCACAATCCGATAAAGTGTTAAGGAAAAGTTTCGAGGTATCAAGGATGTAAGCAGAGCGTAGCGGAGCATTAACCAGTAAACACGCATTAATCTGAACTGTGTGTTGTCTACATAACTGTTACAGACACACACGTTGCAGTTTGTGCAACGACTAAAAGCTTTGTTTAGTCTAATCGCAAACTTATTATCAACATATTTGGAAGGAATGTTTCTTGGAAGTAAAGTTGTCACCGATTTCTGAATCGTGATTCTGCGTATTTGTGAACAGTTCAGTCACTGACCAGGGGGAAGGGGTTTTGAGACATTCCAATGGTTCCGAATTTCCCTACTCGGCCAATGCCGTTTCCAACAACAAACCTTTGTTTACAATAAACGCAACGCATTCCAATGTGGCTACGGAAGTCACGATAAACAATTCATAATTTACTCACTCTACAAGTAAGAATTTTCGCTAATAACGGGCGACATACTCTTCACCGCGGTATATCGGACCGCGCTATATCGGGCTTCTACTGTATTACATAATCACGGGCAACTCGGTCTCTGTGAATTACAAAAACACACGTAATTGCCCAAGTCAGTTTTCATCAGAGAGACGGTAAGCAGTCATCAGTAAACCAGCCAAGTAGACAGCAGGGCCGCGCGGGGCAGTTCGGGAGCGCGCGGTTCTAATAATCAGTGTTAGAACGATAAGTCAGTCACTAACTCAAACTTAATCAGTGCTCGAGCAAGTTACGTCGGCCGACACAATTATTAAAAGTGAAATGTGAAAAAACGTGGTTTTAGTAACCAGCAAAAACTTAGCGCCAGTCAAAAGACAAAATCACTTCAACGAGCTTCAATTGACTTTCGAAGTGCGGGGTAAAACAAGTGCATCATCAGTGGGATCAGATCAACAACCAGGATGAGTACCCTATAATCAATTTTAATTCAGAATTTTTAACTACATTACAATTTATATTTGCAGATGTTTCACTAAATCATGAGATCTCAAAGTGGGGTTTAATAGAATGTCAATGTAAAAGAACGAATGTGTGTGAGTGTGGGGACAAATTACGTACTGGTTCGTTTAATAGAAGTTTAAGAAACAAATTAGTTAAGGAAAGTAGTTTTAAGCGATTATGGTCTGTTCTTTTAAAAGTAGGAAATTAAAGTGTAAGGATGCATAACCAAACCATATGATTCAGATAGATGATGTAATAGAGTCAGTATAACAATAACATGGAACAACTAAAGTAAAATCTATCTTGTTTAATAAAAGAGAGACAATTTGTTAGAACTAAAAAACTGTGTTAGCGTAATTATTTCGCACTGAAACCCAAATAATCCTTCTGCAACTTGTTCGTCTGTAGAACCCTGGATTGGAACCCGAAGGTAATTTTAGAAACTGGGTAAGTTTTATTAAAGCATAAAATCGTACTATAACAAGCCGGATAAAACCAAAAGAAATCCTGGATGACGGATGAAATACTCCAACTGATGGAAGATAGGAGAAAAGTTAAAAACAAAGAAAATGAATACAGAACGATAAATAACATCGTTAAAAAGAAGATCAGAGAAGCTACAGAACAAGAGGTAAAAGAGAAATGTATAGAGATCGAGGCACTACAAAATAAGCACGATAATTTTAATGAACATAGGAAAGTGAAAGAAATTACTAGGAAAAACAGTAGAAAAATGAACAAACTAGTTAACAATAATGGTGAAATTATTATCTATCTAGCTGAAATTAAAAACACATGGACAAGTTATATAAAACAACTAATTTATGATATCAGACCAGAACCCCCTCTGTTTGACAATGCCACCAGACCAGAAATAATCACAGATGAAGTAAAATCAGCAATAAATACAATGAAAGATGGTAAAGTCCCTGGTCCAGATAATGTGCAGATAGAGTTTCTTAAACTTCTTGATGACGATGGTATAAAATGGTTGGCTGCGGTATTCAACCATATACAGTGAAACCTTGATATAATGCTCTTATGCATTATAAGAGCCACCAAGCAGCCAAAAAGTGCTTTATATCGAGGGTCGCTTTAAATAAAGGTCTCAAGTTTAACTATTTAATTTCCCAGGACCGTGAAAAATGAGCGTTACATCAAGGGTCACGTTATATCACAGAGGTGTTATATCAAGGTTCCACTGTATAAGACACAAGAAGCATCCCACTTGATTGGCTTAAATCTGAATTCAGGTAATTTTAGAGAGGCTTTAGATGAATGTGATGTGGGAATCACTCTGAACAGTGTGAACAGTGAAAAAATAAATAACATACGTTATGCGAATGATACCGCCATATTCGCAGATAGCTTAGAGGGGCTACAACAACTAATGAATAGAGTGACAGAAAGCAGCCGTAAATATGGTCTAGACATCAATGTTAGTAAAACGAAGCTAATGATTGTATCTAAGAACAAGTTCACAAACTGCACCCTTAATATAAACCAAAGGCCAGTTGAACATGTAAGCGAATTTACATATCTTGGTACTATAGTCAATGAACAATGGGACCACTCTCAAGAAATAAAGAGCAGAATTGTATTGTAAATGCAAGAGCAGTGTACACTAGAATGAGCAGTTTATTCAAAAGTCACGATTCAACAATAAACACAAAGATGAGACTTTTACTCTGCTACGTATTCTTGGTCCTCTTCTACGGTGGTAGAATCTTGGACTTTGATGGAAGCCACAACTAAAAAATTGGAATCTTTCGAAATGTGGATTTACCGTAGAATACTGAGCATTTATTGGACAGCACATATGACTAATGTTGAAATTCTTAGAAAGATGAAGAAAGATAGGGACGTTATTAACACAGTGAAGATAAAAAAGCTTCAATATCTAGGACATCTCATGAGAAATGAACAAAGATTTTACTTATTGCAGTCCATACTGCAGGGAAAAGTACTTGGAAAGAGAGGAGTTGGTTGACTGAGAAATTTAAGGACCTGGTTTGGTATGAATACAATTGACTTATTCCGTGCAGCAGTACAGAAAGTTGAAATAGTCTGTATGATATCCAACATCCAAAACGGATAGGAACTATTAGAAGAAGAAGTTTTGTATATCCTCATTCTTCATATTAGATATTAGCTGTCTATAGAAAACATGTAGTTTAGGAGATCATTTGTTGTGGTTGTGTGACGGTACAATTCAGCATTTTTATTAGTGGACAAAATTATCAGTTTAAGCGACTACCATTTGGGCTAAATACCAGCGTAGCTAGTTTCATTAAATGTTTGGATAGAATTTTGAGACCAAAAGATTTAGATTTCCTCACAGTATACGTGGACGACATTTTGATAGCATCACGGACTTTTGAAGACCATTTAGAACATTTAAAGTATGTGTTAGAAAAATTAGAAGCAGGAGGATTAACCGTAAATTGGGACAAGTCCAAATTTTTACAAACAAAGGTTAATTTTCTAGGATTCATTATTACTTCGGAAGGAATTTCCGCCAACCCGGACAAGGTCGAATCTATTATGCGCTTCCCTGAACCACGAAACATCAAGCAACTTCAGAGTTTTCTTGGGCTGTGCAACTTTTATATAGAAAATGTCAAAGGAACTACGCACACATCACAGCAAAGTTAAGTGCTGTATTGCAGAAGAACAGGCAATGGAAGTGGGCAGACATGGAGCGTGGAGCTTTTGAAGAAATAAAAAGAAAATTTAGTAAAATGATTATGATGAACCATCCGGATTTTGATAAAGTGTTTTATTTGCAGACGGACGCCAGCAATGTAGCAGTAGGCGCGGAACTGTATCAGGAGGATGATGAGAGGGAACATCTAACCATTGCATTCGCCTGCCGATCATTGTTGCCAGCCGAAAAGAATTATACCACAACGGAGAAAGAATTGCTCAGTATTGTGTTCGCAGTCGGCAAATTCAGAACGTACATCTTAGGCAACAAAACAATTATTCGAACAGATCATAAGGCGTTGTTCCTCAACACTTGTAAACTTGCTCACAGCCGTTTAACCAGGTGGGTACTTGTTTTGCAGGAGTACAATTTCGAGTGGAAGTATATCAAAGGAACAGAGAATAAGGTACCCGACACTCTTTCCAGAGTAGATTGCGAGAATAATAAAACAGGTAGGGATTTAAAGGAAATTGAAATTTTTCAGATTAGTAGAGAAGACAGGATCTTTGGAGAAGAGTTGAAGGATATCAAAACCATGCAGAGAGCAGATGGTAAGTCTGGGAAAATAATACACAGTTTGGGGACGGAGTTGGATGAATCAGAGTACAATCAATATTTTCAAATTTACAAAGGGTTGTTGTTCAAGAGAGTAGTAGGGGGTGAGCGTGACTGGAGATTAGTAGTGCCAGAAGTGTTGGAAGCGAAGATTATATGGGATTGTCATATAAGATATGGTCATTTTGGGGCTAAAAAGTGTGTGAATGTTTTAAAAGAATCATGTATTTTCAGGAATATGGAGAGACGAGTGAGACAGCTGCTGATGAGTTGTGATTTGTGTCAAAAAGTCGAAGGTGGTAAACTACAGAGTGGAAGGTGAGTTAAATTATATTAAGGTAGAAAGACCTTTCGATTTAGTTGCTGTGGATTTGTTTGGACCATTGCTGAAGGGTAGAGGCGGAGTAGTTTATATATTTGTATTGCTTGACACTTTCTCAAAATATGTAAAATTGTATAGCGTGAAAAGAGCTACCAGTAAGGTATTGAGTGAAAAGGTGACGAAAGATTATATGATTAACGTGGGTAAGCCAAAGGTAATTTTATCAGACCATGGGCCGCAGTTAATCAGTGGAAGATGGCGCCAGACCTTAGGATGGGAAGGCATCCTCACGAAGCACACGGCTGTGTATCATCCCCAGTCCAACCAGGCTGAGCGTGTAATGAGAGAAATAGGCAGGATCTTCAGAGCCTATTGTCACGCTAAACACAGCGAGTGGCCATTGTATGTAAGAAAGGTAGAAACTTGGCTAAACAGTACCACCCACGAGTCCACCGGCTATACACCCCATGAGTTGGTAAGAGGAACACGCCCCCCAAGAATTTTAGAACAACTGTTCGATTATCCACCTGAGAGCAGGACAACTGATGTAAACATTAAAATCCGGTTGGCTAACGAAAATTTAATCAGCAAAGGTGAACAGAGAAAACGTAGACACGACGCAAGAGGTAAGTGGGTTAAATATAATATAGGACAAATGGTATTAGTAAAAAGACATGACTTATCGAGTGCGCAAGACAAAGAAATCAAGAAGTTCTTTCTACTATACGAAGGACCGTATGAGGTAGTAGAGATTAAAATGCAAAATTCATATGTGTTGCAGAACAACGTGACTGGAGAGATAGTAGGCACACACAATGCTACAAATTTAAAATTGTACTGGTCATCTTAGGTATTATAAATATTGTTGTTTTGTTTTGATATTAGGGAGTGTATGAGTATTAATTTTGATATATTGTTTTATTTTTCAGAAGGGACTCTCCCCCATTTTCGGGCGATCACAGACTCACCACCTCTGATTGTGGATTTTGTCATATTGGAGGCGGACCATGGTTGGCGGAACTGCCATCTGGGGGTGAAAGCAACGATGGTCTTACTCCACAAATTGGTGCAATTAGAAATTTAATTTTAATTGTTGAACGGGGAGGGGGACCCCTTGTTTCGTGGAAAAAAAAATGATTGGCATTTTTCCACGAACATTGGTTTTATTCTAAAAATTTATAGGATAGAACATTCAAAATTTGGTAACAAAACTCATTAAGGAGTTATTTTTCTGTATAACCTAGAAATATAAGATGATCCATTGTTGTACTTGTTATCCTGTAGTGAGAAGGTATTGGTTTTGAAAAGTGAAAGTTGGAACTTGAAAAGTGTCTATACTCAAATTTAATTATGTAAACTAAAGAAAGAAATCAACCGTTTTTTGGAGATGATATTTGAATTTTAAAATCATGTTTATATTTTATGTTGAAGTAAAACCTTACGGGGTTAAAAGGACATAGTGATACTATGGTGATGTATTGAGACTGCTTTATGAACAGTGATAATGTGATCATTATGTATGTTAGTCTTGTAAGGATTTATATATATGTAATATGTATAAATTGTCAGTTTTAGGGTAGTTCCAAATGTGACTACATAAGACACAATGTGTCATACTATTGCGATTCCCCATATTTCGGGCGATTACTGTCTGACCAGCACTAATCGTGGTTTTGGACGACAACCAGCTGTGGCCAGCAATTGTTAAACCTGACCATAGTTGGTTGCCTATGAAATTGGTTCAACTTGGAAATTTAATGGGAGATTCAGGGGAATCTAAGATCATTTGTTTGCATAGGCTACTTCACCTCAGTAGGGGTGGTAGACCTTAGGGGCATATTATAAGAATGAAAGTAGGGGTACATACCCTGAAGGTTTTGTAAAGCTGAAGCAAGGATGGGAGAGAGAGAAAAGAAAAAAGTGCTCACTCCTTCTGCCTCAGTCCTTGTGGAGGCAACTGAACGCAACAGTTCAGGGGGGGAAATAGTGTGTGTGGAGGAGAAAGAGGGGTAAATATTATTAACAGCGCCAGTTTACTTACTGTTGATAATAATAATAATAATAATAAGATTTTTTATTTTTTATATAATATGTTTGAGTAAGTGGGAGATTTTGGTAATTGTATCCATAAACCTTGGATTATATGTTTCATTTATATAAAGATTTGTGTTTCTTGTATAATTATATTAATTATGAAAACAAGAAAGGGTTAATTATGATCGATGGGAATCAAAAAGATTTTATAATGTTAAGGGTAGTCAATGAAGAGAATGGCACTTCTTTATAATTCTTGTTGATTTGATGCAAACCCAGTGCTTCTTAACGCAAACCAGCACATAGCTAAAGGGAAACAGATCAGTTAGGGATATAGTATTATACCAAGCCACTATTTTGATATTTTTGATTTATTGTTTCAGTGTTTGGTGATGTTGTGACGGCGGTCCTGAGCTGGCCAGCGCGTCAGAGCAGGAGGGTTACTCACTTGATTGGCCTTATGGTGTTGGGATCTCGAAGGAGAAGTCCAGTAAGGTCATGCAGGTATTGTCACCATCATCGGACCACGGGTGAGTTATTATATTCTTTTTACATAAATAGTAAGGGGGTTGTGGCGACATATCCTGGCTGGTCCCTTTAGGAAGTACGAATGTGTCAATGAAAGTCTTTATGCTTCGGCATAAAATCTTTCATTGAGGGGGTTTAGTGACGGTACAATTCTGGTACCATAATAAATTTGTAAACCTATGGTTCCAAACCTAATTATTATATTTTATTTTATACAATTTTTAATAATAATAATTTTATTTTGTATTCCCTATAAAGGTTTTGGTGAGAAGCGTCAACAACGCAATATTAAGTTGACAGGATTTACGTCGAATTCAGTGGAAAATTACAAATGTAACAAAAAACTGTTTGTCACAATAAGTAGTAAACAAGACCAACCCATGTTTATGTCAGACGCAAAGAATGCAAGGCGCTTTGTATTTGACTGGGCTGGGCTGCTGAACAAAGAGCCAGTGACGTAGTTTTTGCCCCACCTCTGCAATACACAGTTATGAAACTGTGTCATTCTCGTCCAGACAGTGTACCGTGCCGGCCGGCGTATTCACTAAGGGTGGTATTACACCACCAAAATGTATTATTAACAGTGGTACTTTAACCAATTTTTCGGTAGAACATCGGCAAAGTGCAATTTCCAAAGTGCAGCCAAAAAATCTGGCAGAAGTCTGATCCAGGAGGGATGCTACGATAGAGAGCGTGTGCCCAAAGACGATATGTGACAGTCCCGATTTTTAAAAGTGCAGCCAAAGAATCTGGCAGAAGTCTGATCCAGGGGGGGATGCTACGATAGAGAGCGTGTGCCCGAAGACGATGTGACGGTCCAGAATCAGTGAAATCGAAGTGATCGATGTTCGACAAAAGTTGCAGCTAAGTACCGTTGGCCACAACAAATTTTAATATTTCATTACAACAAATAATATAACTTCAAAATTAGAAATGACCATTTAATTCATTAAAATAACGAAACTAACTTTTTATAATGAGCTCATAATAATTGTACCAGAGAGTGAGAGAGAGAAAGAGAGTGTATAATTATCAGATACTATTAACAAGTGCTGGGTTGTGACCATTTTTACGTAAATTTATAAACATATATATATATATATGTGTATATTTAACATTGTAATAATATATATTAACAAAATTTTAATATTATGTATTTTGGAGAAATATTTAAGGGAATTTTTGATTTGATTTGATGTAACGGCGTCTCATGACGCAACACCTGTTGGGTATAGAAGCGTGTGTATTTTGCACGGATCACATGTTGTGTAATTAAAAATATTATTAAACGGTAATGTCATATGGTAAACATTTCAACCAAGTGTCATTATTTCAAATAACACTTTCCGCTACTTTGAGTTTCGCTTAAACGAATTCTGGCCTAAAGGTAAGTAAAATTTCATTGCTTGTAATGATGGCGCCCTGAGCAAAAAATTAAATAAAATTTATTGATATTACATAGTAACATTTATTGGTCAGTAATAAAATAATATAACAGTTGTTGAATGTATTCAAACATAATGTTAGTATTTTACACAATATAGTAGTGTCTGTAATAGTATTTTAAAAATTTGTATTTATAAAGTTTTCTTCCTTATTATTGTCTTTTTATTCTTAATTTGTGTTTTTTCTTTACTTATGATGATGCTTATAGAGCAGTCCTCTTCATCAGCTAAGTTATTTTGTATATTGCTTAAGGACTGAGTAAGGAAAGTTTAGAAATATATAATAATAATTGTGTTTTATGTACACTTGTGTTTGTACAGTGCTCTTTATTATACTTTCAGAATTTCCTGTTTTACTTTGGAAACTTTTTGTTTATAGAATGATGACGAAAAAGAACTGCTAGAATCTAGAAGAAGTGTTCTAGAATCTTCTAGAAATCTTGAAGATGAAATTGATGAAGCGGAGCGTTTACGTTTGCAGCAGATTGCTGCAATGTCGTCTGAAGAACTAGCTGACCGTGTCTTCAGCTGTATGCGCTTATGTGCAGAGAATGTAAGAAATACTTTGTGACCTTATTTGAAGTGCACACACGTGTGTGTTTGTTGAAAATCTTGTTAATTTTTCTTTCTTTTTTTTACAGAAAATAAACGTTAAAAATGCTTTCAACCTTCATCTTATTGACTGGCTGCCCCATTTATTGAAACACAAGAGTCCACTCACAGAAAATTTTTCTGTAAGTAATAAACTTATGCTACAGATTATCTGTGTGAAACATACAATAAATTATAGCCTAAGCACAGCATTCGTTCAGATGCGAGATAATATTTACTTAGTAAGGAATACAGTTATTAATTAGGATCATTCAGATGGTTGCTGGTGATTCAAAATCACATAATTGCTAGCACTATTCATTATTTACAAGTATGGTATAAGGAGGAAATATATAAAAATAACTTAAAAACTGAATATTGTACTAATAATAGATTACAGTACAGCCCATGTAGTTTGAGTGAAATGACAGTACCAACAAATATCAGTGTAATGTATGTTTTTATTTTACTGTGAATATTTGAAAAAGGAAAAACTACTTTGAAACAATCAAAACTTGCACTGTCATCTTAGCAAGAATACTGTTGTCCCATAGAGTTTGCTGTGCAGTCAGTATCAGATCTGAAAATTGCTGTAAGCATAACTTACACAAGACCAACTGCCAGTTTCCTTTGGTAACAATTGTTACTGTGGACAGTGTCAGCCACAGTACTCTTTAATTTTTTTCCTTACAGCATGATTCATAACCCAGCACATTGTGACCAACATGAAACTGCTACACAATTTTGTATGTTTTTCTATTTTTTTATTGTGTTTGTCAAATCCTATCATAAGTGATGAGAACATCCTATCATCCTTTAAACTTTTGTATTAACTGGTCCACATTTGTTGTCAATCAATTAACTTTTTCATGAGTTACTGTGATTTCAAGTAGTGGGGGTTTCTATCATAGTCTTTCCTTCACTTGGACAATAAAGTTTGTGTTAGTCTCTACTGTAGAAGTGTGTATATGTATGTATATGTTGGATCCCTCTGTAGTGCAACAACGCGGTGAGGATGCTAGGTATGTGTTTCACTACGCGGTGTCAGATGATTTGTTTTACTTCCATGTTCCATAAGGAAATGGAATTATGTTAATGGTGAAAAATATCGTGTTCGAGATAAGGGCCGATTCTGATTGTACTACCCTCAAAACATGAAGTGAAAACTGTCTGTGTGTAGAATTTTTTCTGGCGAACGATAACTGCTGCAGATTCAAACAGAATCAAATGCTTTTTGCATACATCCCTGATTTGTAGAGGACTCAAGGCCTATTGATTTTGGTGAAGATCGGTTAAGGGGAAGGGGTAGTTTACCTGCAACATTTTATGTTTTAACAAGAGTAATTTTTTGCAGTGTCCCTGAATTGTTGAGGACTCAAGGCCTATTGATTTTGGTAAAGATCGGTTAAGGGGAAGGGCTAGTTTACCTGCAACGTTTTATGTTTTAACAAGAGTAAAGTACTTAATTTTGATAAATAAAGTATCCTGAAAAGAAGGTCATAATAATCCACTGTAGAAAGGTAGATGAAATATCTATAAATGAAAATTGGAGGGGTAGGGGTAATTTTATATAAATGAAAATGATAGTTGAAGGGGGAGGAGATAATTTTTTATGTGTACTACGTATCGGCAACAAAGAAGTAGTTTGTTGTTAAAATTCCTTCCCAGGCTGTTTGGCTGTGGTCCAATGTTTTCTGCAAAACCAGACGTTTCAGCAGTGCTATCGACTGCCATCATCAGTGAAAATCGAGTGCGGTAACGTGAGGTGGTATACGTTAGTGACCACAGTACTGTGGTTAAGGCTGAAGAAATAAGTAGTTTCTATGGAAATATTTCATTTTGAAAATGATTTTAAATATAAATTTTAGAACGTGGAAGTCATGTATTGTTCTCCGTACCGATATTTCCATATTGTCCTGCTAACATGAAGCCAGAGATGGGCTGCAGATTGCATCTACTCAGTTGATCTTGCAATACTGTATGGACACCTTTCAGACATCCCATAACCTCTTGAAGTGGTGGGGGGAGGGGAGAATTATTTTGTATCAGTTTATGTAATATAAATCGTCTCAGTGGAGGGGCAAGTTTCATTGTTTGTTAATAATATAAAAGCAAGCAGATGCATTTGTTATTGTCACTGCTTCAACACTGTCTCATCAGTATAAGTGCATCAGTAACATTGTATGTTGTTGCACACTTTCACTAATCAATTATAAATTTTTCTTCTGTATTTCATTCCAGATATTAGCAGACTAGTGGGCCTAATGTCATTAAAGGGTTGACAGTTCATTTCTGTAATGGAGGAGTTGTACTTACAATTCACAATGTTAAGTTGTTTTTTGTGTATAATAAAAACTTTAAATGAAATACGCTTGCTTTTCGTGAAGCGGGCAAGTCCGGTTAAAAGTGCAGCTTGTCTTTAGTACAATGCATCCTACTTGTATTTTTCCCTTTAGGTCACAAGAATTTTTGGCCCATAACCAATAGCTTTAATAAGTTTGCTTTTATTATTTGCACCTTATTTACATTTCTAGATCGAGTTTGTGTCTACCAGTGTAATCTACTTTTAAAACTAGCACGCCATTCTTGCTAGGTTTAGCAAGTCATTTAGGAATACATATCTAATGCATGTGGTATGCTTCCAAGGCTAGTTTTCTACATTTTTCTATTCCTCACTTTCCAGATAACGGTTGTTATGCCTTGTAAAGAAATGTTTTGTGGGATGACCATTGGTATTACGCCTGTGTAAAATACTTGCTTTGCAAATTTTACTTTTACAATAAATACATTGTAGTGGATTAATTTAATGATTCCAAACTTTGCATAATACAGACATGTTATTAACAAACTTGTTGAGGCATTTCAACTAAATAATTTTATACATAACACCTTGAAATGCCCTTTTTATTAAGACAGTATTGAATATTTTACAGGTTGATTGATTAGATGATTACGTATCTTGTCCAGTTAATTATGCAATAAATACAGAATACAGAAGTTTAGACAATTACAGGTGAAAGTATGCTAGATTAGAAACACATACACAAAGCAATTTCCAGTTGATTTACAAATAAACCCATGGATACGAAAGTCACTTCAGTCAGTTTTTTCTAGAACAATTGTGTAGGTACAAGAGCTCAAATAGAAAGGTGTTCCGCATATGTGTAATTTGCCATAAGTAGCATCAACATATGAAATTTATTTGTTAACATGTCCGATACTAGTGTAGATTGTTGGAAAACTTCAAAAGTTTGTCCTGACTGGTTTGATAGTGAAAAATGTTTTTTGTAGTTTGGGGAAGGCAGTGATACTTTTGACAGTTGTATTTGTGTTGTAGCATCTATAATCAAACTTTCAGTTATTTTGTGTCACAAACAATATTTTAATTTTCAGTATTTAAGTATGTGTCGTAAATAAATCAAATTTTGCATACATTAATATTTGGAATAAAGCTCGAGGCACTTTTGTTATTCACTGTACACTGGTTTTATTGTAAGTAAAGAATACTTGATAATTGTTCATTTTTTTATCCCCAAATATAGTTCTTACAAGTTTTAGGATAACAAAATTCTCTATAATTTACAACATATAATATTACTTTTTAACATAACCTGCAATAATATAAATGCACAATGTACTATTTGTGTTGCATAGTATTTATAAGACAAATTTGGTTTTCATGTCGCTCAGCTTTAAGATTTCTTAGCAAAAATCATCACAAATTAACTCATAATTTATGAAGTTTAGGTTGCCAAGCTTCACCAAGAAACTACGTATGATGTAAATAATTTTTTTTAATATGTGTACATTTCTTAAGTTAAATGTACACAAAGCATAAGTTAAAGTTAAAGGCTACTCAAAGCCTTGATTAGTGACCCTCTATATAAAGCTCTTTTTTTTTGCTTGGTTCGCTGAAGAGCGTCATATCAAGGTTTCACTGTATTGCTTGTTGCACATGTATATCTGAAACTTCCAGTTCTTCCAGAACATTATTTGTACATTAAAGTTGGTTGGGTTACATATGGTGCACACAAGTTCTTTGTGTTATAATGGTACAGTTGTGAACATGATCTTTTGCTGCATACTGGCAACAACTGGTAATAATTATTTAAGGAAGTTGATATTATATGAAATAATATTTATCTGTTGGTAAAATATGAAAATGAAAAGTAAAATGGTAATGTAAGGCTAATGACTTTTCCAATGAAGGTATCAAATCATTCATCTGGCATTCCGATAACTTGTAGGGGATATCAGACAACAGAATTAGAAAGGAAAGTTTTTCACTATTTCATAGTCAACCACTGATGATACAAGGAAAAATCAATTGACATTTTTTCCCTATGGAAGAATAAAGTTTTCCAAGGTCTCGTAAGACACAATGAGGAGACTTGTTTAGCTGATTTTTTATAGGACTAGCTTATTTAAGATTCAGACTTTAGACAAAATGTTGGTTTTATTATATGGAAATATATAGTGTTACGTTAAAATCAGTAAGTTTAACAGTACACATAAATCATTACAATGGTGTGCCAGGTGTGAGTACAATGCATGACACATATAAGTATTACTGATAATTTTCATGAAAGGGAGTTTTTGTAATATGTTGTGTAATATTTTTATCACTGAATTTCTTATGAAACTAAATACTATTTCGTATTTAAACATTGTGTGAACATGCTGTGGTATATTTTGTTTTAGACATTGGCATGTACACTTGATGCTAGTGCAAAAATCTATTCACATAGAGTTGATATTGTGCATAAAGAGGCTATGAAGATAGCAGAAATGATTGCACCTGGAGCAACAAAAAAGTATGGGCGAGATCAGAAGACTAAGGGTGGTAAAATGGCCGCAAAGAAAAAGGTAAAGAAAGTTTTAAACATGGTTTATACAAGACTACTCGTAATGTTATCATTATCACTAAAAAAATAATTATTCAAATAATGTGTACTTTGTAATAAATAGATCGTTATGATGTAAATCTGTTTATTTAACACACGCAATTTTTAATGTTGATTTTGAATAAAATACATTTTTTTTCTAAAAGAAAACTACACTAATTTTGTTATTCTTATGATTTGTTGTGCTAATTTTATCCTTTTAAAATGTTTTCTGACTAATGGAATTAGGGTTTACATTTTATGTGTTGTTGGTACTTCAGTTTTCTTTTGTATTTATATATTGTTCCACACAGCTTGGAGTACATTGTGTACATTCATGTCAAGCTGTACAGTTGTTCTCAGTAGAACATTAACTCAGTTAGTTATTCTCTAAATGCTTACTGGTTTGTCTTCTTATATGTCAGTCATGTTGGAAGTGGTTTCTCTATTACTCTTACACTAGTATTACTGTTATATATAATGAATGATCAGATGAAAATCGCACATTCTCCAATACTAATACAATTGGCAGCTACAATCTTAAGAATAAAAACTTTTATCGTGTCTGGAATCTTATGTAAATCCAGATCAATAAGTTGATTTTTCAGTAGATCGGTAGGTTTATTTTTTAAATAAGGCCTCTCTCAAATGTCTTCCATCATTTTGTATGCACTGCTGCAGTCTGTTTTGGTGTGGCTGTGACTTTTTTGTTATGGCTTTCAGTCCATTTATGTCTTTAGGGTTATTAAGAAACACTCTTATACTTGATATATCTCCAGAGCAAATAGTCACATACTGATATTGCCGGAGATGGTCCCGGGCATGCAGCATCTCCTCCTTTGGAACTCGTGTGTTGTGGAAACATCTCTCAAACTGCCCTCTGGCAGTCTGGGCTGTTGCTCCATCCTGCTGGAACCACGCTGTGTTTAAGTCGATCCCACGACGATGCAGTTCAGGAGCAAGGAATTCCAGTAACATCACTGTGTATTGAGCAGAAGTGACTGTCACAGTTTGTCCTTCCTCTTCAAAGAAGAGGGCCTATGATCCCAAAATTTGGCACAGCACACCAGACAGGTACACGTGGACTGTGAAGAGGACAAATATGTAGCTGCTAAGAATATATATCAGACCAGTAATGAAAATTTTGTTAGTTCAGTGTGCCTGATAAATGAAAGTGTGCTTTGTTGCTCAATATTAGGACTATTTCAACAGATAACAAGTTCAGAAAATTTGCACAAAATACTGCCCAATTTGCTTTGTCACAGTTCTCTTGCACCACTGACATTTTATACGGATGAAAGTTCAAACCTTTGTGTAGAATTCTTATGACACTGCTGCGGGATAAATGTAGAGTTGCTTTATGCTTTCAGGCTGAGCGTTGAGGGCTCCTTAACATCGCCTGCCTGACTGTATGAATGTTTGGAGGGGTTCTTATGGTATGCATTGGACATTTGTTTTTCGTTGCGGAAGCAGTAGTTCAGAAATTGATTACCCACAATCACTGCAACGATCCTAATTTTAGAAGAAAAAATTCAAATCTTGTATTTAATTTGTTCCATAATGAGTTTCCTCAAAATGTTTTATGTTTTCTGTAATTATTACAGATGATCCATTGTGGTGTATTATCAGGATAAATTGTGTGGTACAATTTATATACATTTATTTGTTGTTTCCTCTTGTTAAATGGTTTTCAGTAATCAGATGAAACGTCCAATGTCTAGTCCCATAAAAATGATCTAACTCATTAACACATTGAAGTAGCGCATCAGTGTCTATTTAATAGATGAAGAAATATTGTTTTGTTTTGCTGGTATGAGCTTTTTTTTAGAATGCTCCTGACTCCTGTGTACAACTCCCCACTTGTGCTTTGCTGAAAAGGTAACTTATCAATAGACAATACAGGGAATAAAAAACATGCAAAAAAGTGGAACCAGACTAGATCACGTGAAGACAAAAGATTGCATAACCACTTGAACCAGCAGCTTAAATAAGAGAGACATTCAGTAAAAAACTAAAACACCTACTAACTTCTTATTAACACTATGACAATGGGCACTTCACATAGCCATCCTTTACCCAGGCCAGGCTTTTTTTTTAAATTGCTAATAGCTTTAAATTTTAATTTTACCAAATTACGGCATATTATTAATTAAAATTATGATCCTTTTATTGTGGACAAAGTGTCATTTTGTTTGCTTAAATCTGATAAATAACTGAGTTATGGCAGAAAACAGCCTACCCATAAGTTGGACTACTTTTTTATGCTGGAATTTGATTCTTCCAGTATAGAGAAAAATTATTTAAAGTTATTACTTTTTTCAAATGAACTCAGTAATTTATGACAAAGTAAAGGATCAGTTTTCAATTAAATTAATAGCTTTTAACAAAATTTAACTACAAGTATTTGAATCACAACAATTAAGCTTATTTGGAATTAATAGAAAATGATATTTGCTTGTTGCAATTTGTAAACCATCTGTTAGCTTTAGTGAGTTCAGTTACTTTTTTAAAATTTAATCCTAATTCTTAAATTCATTTGCTTATGTTACTTTACTCATTGTTTTATCATGTAATAGTGGAGAATCGCTAATTACAGTTTTACTGAAACGTCTGATATGTGTCTCATGTTGAAACCGCAATTGGAAGAACTCGCAACAGTTTTATATAGAAAATGTGATATAGTACCACCACTTATTACTTTTAAATTATTAATAAACCATAATAAACTTACCTTACAGGCCAGGAGTTCTTCACACGAACTGTGAATTATAAGCGTGACTTAAGGTTAACCTCAGTAATGTATTCGACTCATTTTTGTTAACTAACTCAACTTTTATTAAACATTTTTTATCAGGCATTTTTAAACAATAATATAACTTCGGTTGATTATGATCTTTAGAATTCCAATTCAAACTATTTCAGCTTTGAGGTCGAGACTCCAATTAATACATACACATAGCCTTCAGCATTTTTTATTATTCAAATTATTATTGACTGTCGGTTAAAATTTACTTATATTAAATAAAGGCAGCCCAGTAATTGCTCGTACACACATTCATTCATTTTACCCCATTATACTTTATTTCGAGCTCTAGTTATTTTACAGTTTCATAGTTAATTGAAGATTGATTGATATACAGTTATGTATTCACGGCGTCCTGTTGACACGTGCTGCATTCCGTATTTGTATCACTATTTGTCCGAAAATATTACGGTTTTGATTCCGAAAAGTGGCTGTTGCTTATATTTATTCACTGTATCAAAAGGTTACCATTTTCACTGTTTTAATGTTTTACTTTCACATTTCTACAGTTAAAAGATTTTTTCTTTCGGCTCGCGAGCCTATTGTACAGCCGGCCGGCGGTAGGTTTGGTATACGACAACTGACGCTAACAAAAGCGTCTCTACTGGCCACTTCCTCTACAGGTTCAGCAACTCGCTCTGTGATTCGTTAATAAAATCATGTGACAGGTTAATTAGTTACATTTAAGTTTACTTCCGTTATTAACTTTGGGTCCAAGAGTACAAACAGCGGCACACATGCGTGTTCGCACCCACATTCCAACGTTTTATCTTTCTCGTACCTGGTTCTGCCTGACACAGAGTTAAACACAAGGTGTTACATAAATCAAGTTTTCGTGGTAATAAATGGTGCCTAAACAAATTGGCCCCAAATTATTATAAAATTAAAAAATAGACCCTCCTCTTTCTTTGCCCCGTTACAATACCTTCCCAATGAGAGGTTTTCTGCCGAAGCAGAAAAACTCTCATTGCTAAACGCTAAGAGGATCAGTGAGGATATGGTGCCAACAACCCCCCCCCCCCTATAATACTTTACACATCATGGGTAAACTACCCCCTCTACCACCTTACCTTGTAACATTCTGAATAAAATTCTAAAACTGGCCTTATACCGTACCAGATCCTCAACTGATATATCTCCCCTTACATACATACTGGGTTGCCTTTAGCAAAGACTGGGTGCGTACACATACTCATTATTGTATTGAACACAACATCTACATCCTACTTCTTGATCTAAAATTCATAAAAATATTTTATATTTTAAATTCAATTCCTTTTCGCAACTTTTATTGGCTTGACGTTACGGTTTCAAATCAAACAAATCAAATTAAATCATTTAAATTTTGTTCACCTAGAGAAATTAATCTAAGTCCATTATCAAAGATTCATATTAAAATTAATTTGATCATCTCTTTCAATTAATTAATTTAATCATAAATTTTTTTTTTTCAAAATCCTTTATATGAATTTACAACCCCTCTTAACTAAATGGAAACAATCATAATAAACAAAATAAAATGAACACCTTATTTTATCATAAATTCCCTTATCACTACATTTGTTTACAACACAGATACTATGAACAATATAAATCAGTTAATACATTAGCAATACACATAATCAGCAATATATCCTGAACATAAAAACACAACACAATCTGTACTTCAAACAAAATAAAAAATAATTTTTTTTTCATAATTAAATAATAATGTAATAAAATGTAATAATGTTTTATTAAACATATTCTGACAATAGAAAGAAAATTATAAAATCAGGGTTCATACGCGTCCTGGAAAACCTGGAATACCTGAAATTTGATAAATGTCCTGGAATACCTGGAAATGTCATGGAATTTTCTGATTTGTCATGGATTTTTGTTTTTTGTCATGGAATTTTCTTCATATTATTGCTAAGAGTTGAAAAGGATGTTTTTTCACTCACGTCCCAGAAAAATTATGTTTTCTTGTATACAAGTTAATTGACAGCAGTTCATGTGCTAAATATGGGAGGATGGTTGGGTGATCAACAGAATCAAAGAAGCTAGTTTGTCAAAATATTTCCATTTGTTTTTACCAAAAAATTCTTGCAATGGCCTCAACAACCTTTTTTCAGCAATGTTTCCTGACAGTAAAATTGCCAAAAGCTTTTCATGTGCACCAACTAAGTGTTCATACTTACTTTGTTTTGGGATTGCACAGTACTTTAAAGACAAATTGTATCAACACATTTCTAAGTGTGAATTTTTCTCGTTGTGCTTTGATGGCAGTATAAACAAGTTTATTCAAAAAGATCAAGTAGATATTATCAGGTCTTGGGATGAAGAAGCGCAGATAGTAACAAGCAGATACTTGGATTCTCAATTTCTGGGACATGCCAAAGCCGCTGATTTAGTCAAAGCTCTTCAAGGGGCCATGGAAAAATTGAATTCAGCAAAGTTGCTTCAAATAGGTATGGACGGGCCAAATGTAAATTTAAAAGCATTGAAGGATCTTATTATGAATAGAGAAACCATGTACCCTGAATACCCCCGGCTCATTGATATTGGTAGCTGTAGCATTCATACTCTTCACAGATCCTTTGAAGTTGGAGCTGAGCATATAGGTTGGGACTTAGCCACCCTCTTGAGAGCATTGTGGCAAATATTGAAAGATTCACCTGCTAGGAGAAGCGATTTCTTAGCTCTCAATGAAACTGGGTTGATGCCACTTAAATTTTGTGCTACAAGGTGGGTTGAGGATGTAGCTGTGAGTGACCGAGCCATAACAATTTGGCCTTCTGTAGTAAAGTTTATGGACTCTTATAAAGACAAACCACGGTCTGAGGTGGTGTCAAAATCTTTTCAGATTGTAAAAGAGGCAACTAAAGATCCTCTAGTAGTTGCCAAGCTTAGCTTCTTTTCTTTTGTAGGCAAACAAATGCAGCCTTACCTGAAAGGTTATCAAACAGATGAGTCTATGTTACGTTTCCAAGCTATTGATGTTTTGAAATTGCTCTACAACCTCATGTCTCTATTTGTTAAGAAGGACGTTCTTGATAAAAGTAATACTGATTTTGCTCTGTGTTCAGTTGATTTTGATAAAAAAGAAAATCTGCAATTCTCTAACAAAGTTGAGACAGGGTTTGCCATCAGAGAAATCTTAAGCAAGCTTTAGAAAGAAAAGAAAGTCAATGAAAAAGAAGTGTCGGTGTTTAAGTTGGAATGCCAAATGTTTTTGAAGGCTGTAGTAAAGAAAGTAATAGACAAGAACCCCTTGAAATATCCAGTCGTCAGATTTGCCAGGTGTCTCGAACCTAAGTCAATGGTAGTAGATAAATCAAAAACCATTGAAACTTTCACAAAATTACTACAAGAACTTCAGAAAAGAAAAATTATGCTCCCAATAAACTATGATAGTGCTCTATCTGAACTGAAGCTGCTTTTTACAGAATGCCCAATAACAGAGTTCAGCAAGTTTGAAAAGTCCAAAGACAGGATAGATTCCTTCTACTATGATGTCATTGGGGCTAAGAAACAATATTCCCATTTGTGGAAGGTTATTAAGATAGTCTTAACCCTCTCCCACGGACAGGCTTTGGTTGAACGAGGGTTTTCTTTAAATAAAGAAATAGTTGTGGAAAACTTCAAAGAAGAAAGTTTGGTAGTTCTTCGATTGGTGTGTGATGAATTGAAAAGTGTTGATTTACATGAAGTTCCTATTACCAAAGAACTTCTGTCATATGCCCGATCTGCGAGAATGAGATATCAAAACTATCTAGATGACCAAAAGAAGAAAGAGGAAAAAACCAAGAAAAGAACTTCAAAAACTGAAAAATTAAAGTCTATGAAGAAAAGAAAGTTGGATCTTGAAAATGCCATTGAGACAATGACAAAAGAAGCTGATGCAGTGGCACTGAAAGCTGAAAACAAGAAAGACTTTACATTGCTGGCTAAATCAAATTCTTTTAGGTTAAAGACAACTCAAATGGCAGCTGATGTTGAAAAAATAAACAAAGAGATTATTGAGCTATCCAAAGAATGTTAAGTTGTGCAATACTGTAGCAATTTAAGTACCGGTAACCTGATATCTCCCTCCTTTAATTAAAGACTAAAATAACGTGATGTAGTTAAGTCGTTCTAGAATAATAAGAAGGGTACCTTTAAGATATTAAGATTTTAATTAAGATGTTTTTGAATAATAAACTTTCCCTTGGCCATACCCCATCCAGAAACAAAATTTCAATGACTTGCCCATTTTATCTTTTAAAGATCTTAGTTGTTATGTATGAATATAATAATTCCTGTAATTCTTGAGTCTTTCAGTTATATGTCAGCCAAACCAGTTTCCTATTTCAACATTAAACTCAATGCAATATTCTTATATTCAAAAATTAAAAAGAAAAGTTTGTAAAGTGCATTGAAATTTTGTTTTCAACCGGCCTCTTATGGTTGGGGATATTTTATAAAAAAAATATTTTTATTTTTGACTTAAAATAGCTTGACTGATATAGATGTATCTTAGGTTTGTATATAATTATATACAATGCAAGAAATAAAACTATTTATCATTAAATCTTTGACTTTGGGTATTTTGAATGTCGCGAGTGTGTATTTTGAGTGCCGCGAGTGTCCTTGAAAATCTAGATTTTGTCATGGAAATGTCCTGGAATTGTCATGGAAAAAATATTTGTTAAACCTGTAAGAACCTTGAAAATAAAATATAACTTAAACTTACATTGATTATTAAAAGAACATATGAATTGGTTACATTGACCATTATACAGTTCATACCAGTCATCAGCTGATGTCTTACTAACAGGTGAATGACCTTTCTATAGGCACACTGCATACAACTAACACAAATACACTAAATTATATAATTACAATCATAAAATGTTCTTGTGGATTTAAAATCATTACAATTGAACCTACCACTTAAAATCGTTTGTTCTCATAAGTGAAATATATCACTAATCATTGAATCATAGTTATAGTAACTGTTGCTGAACAGGAACTGGGTCACCAACCACCAACTCTCTATTTAGAGTAAGTGAAATTGAATGTCCCACTGTTTACAGGTCGTCACCCTCTCACTGATTGCTCAGTTACTACTCTTACTACATCATTTTTCTTAATTCCCCCCTTATACCCAGTTACGGTAACCACCCGCCGGATCGAGCGTTTGCCTTATGCATAGATGCGTTTATCTGTGCCCCTGGCTTGTAACGGCCAGCTCCTTTTCCACACACGCTATTGTTTCCTGACGGTGGACTGTAGTGCCCATTTGCATCCCCAAGAACTGAAGTTTATTATATATATAGGGTATAGACGCTGCCTATACCGTTCTTGGTTCAGCGTTATGAAAAAATTCGGCATTACTGATGTCCGAGGACACCAGTAATCCTACTAAATATGATTTACACACCCTTAACACGGTACTATCACCCCCTACGATGATAGCCGCTGTTCCATAGTTTGGTGATTCCCCTGAATTTACCCCCCGGTTAATTTCTAAATTCACCAATTTTGAAAATAATAACAAGTATGGCTAGGATACAAGCTGTCCAACCACACTTGCTACCAATAATCCAAATCCACGGCAGGGTTCGGTGACGCCGTGACCGCCCGAAAGTTGGGGAATCACAAGTAAAATATATATGTTTGATCTATTCAGATTTTAACAATTACAATTCTCATTACATGAGGTTCCTAGTCTTGGTTGTGTGTTCTAACACCATACATTTTCTTTCTTAACTTTCCTACTTGTGACCTTCCTTAACATAAAATAGTGAGTACAACAAAATATTTACTTGTTCACCTAAACTAATCTATTCCTACTTACACAATCGAGCATCAACTAACGATCAACTCTTTAATTACAATTTAATTTACAATTTAATAAAAGGAATTTACTCTCCCTACTTCCATTAAAATAAACATTTAATTTGCATCTGAATAAAAATAACAAACATTTCAATTTTAGGTTGAGTTTCAAATTCTATTTACTCTTTATCTTGTTATATTTTATTACTACACTTCAATTATGAATTTCTATTATTCATTTTTATCATCAATTGGTTTGGGTGATTTTCAGTTATCCACAACGATCTAATTTATTGAATGGGCATAAAAATATAATCTTACCCCGTTCTGACTCTAACACTCACTACCAGATTTACATAGGGTGACACCAATCTCTCAATAAAATTTTCTTCCATTAACTTACTACTCTAGGTCACCTTGAATCATTCTACTCTTATAACAAAATACCCGCTACCCTCTTTGTACTTAGGATGTGTGTTCCCTCCCTATACTCATTCCCTTATTAGTTCCTGGTCTCCCCCAGGTAACTCCGCCAACACACATACGGTTCACCTCCCGCCACAACGCCTTTCGTTGAGGACTCCTTTACCACACCACCCCCCTTTACAAAATTTCACCATCATCTAATTACTCTCCAATTACATCACTGTCACTACTCTACATATATGCACTATGCTACTGTGTCCCTACTAGTACCCTGTTTCTGTATTACCTTTATTCCAAAATTCTTATTTTGTCTAACACCCATTAAAGTTGACCCTGCCTAACTTAAATGCCTTATTTAAATAATTATCACCCAAACTCTATCTTTTACAATATTTTACATTAATTACTACCTCAAATTAATTTCGTCATTTAATTTAAACCTTTGAAACTCATTTAAAATTTACTGTTCAACTATTTTACTCTTTTTAAATTGCATTATAAACTTCCTACCACCATATGGTCAATTATCCATATAAATAAAAATACGAATACCGTAATTATATATTGACAATTACTTACACCTAAAACTTATTACTACTTGCCTAAAAATGGTAAGTTCGTGACCGCCCGAAAATGGGGGTTTGTCGAGGCGAGGGAGGGGTCGGGCAGACACACTACGTGAATTCACGTTCCCCTTCTTCTACCATTAGATTTACATTACCTTGCACTAATTGCAATACAAAATTTACTCTCTTTACTCTCCCATTTATCCAAACCCGCCGTCTGCTCATCCCCACACCCGTCTCGACAAAACCCATTTTTCTGAATATACTGAAACTTCTGTTGTTTGCTAATTTTTTATTTTGCAAATGACATTGGTGACTTTTACTTGAAAACATTGCCTCACTTTAATTTTGTTTTAAATACACTCTTAGGCAATGTTGGTACGTGGTGTTGTGCACATTTTTATGCACCTCGAGTGTATAAAATTTATCTTTCAGATACCTTAGGGGTCCCCCTCCCCGTTCAATAATGTAGTTAAATTTCTAATTGTTACCAATTTTGTGAAGCCAGACCATCGTCGTTTTCACCACCCGAAGGAAGTTCCGCCAACCATGGTCCGCCTCCAAAGTGCCAAAACCCACGGTCAGGATTGGTAAGTTCGTGACCGCCCGAAAATGGGGGAGGATCCCTTCTGAAAACAAACAACGTATCTTAAAAACAAAAATAAATTCAAACTTTATCATGACCAATAACGCTTTAAATTTGTTGCTTTATGTGTACCCACTATTTTGCGTGTCGTCTGGTTTTGCAGAACATATGCATTGTCCATTTTGACCTCTATCACTTCGTATGGTCCCTCATATAACAAAAAGAATTTCTTTATTTCTTTATCTTGTGCACTTGATAAATCATGCCTTGTCACTAGTACCAACTGACCTACCTCATATTTTGTCCACTTGCCTTTAGCGTCATGCCGTTGCTTTCTTCTTTCTCCCTTGGTTAAAAGATTTTCATTTGCGAGTTTAAGTTTTACTTCCAAACCTCGGGTGTTGCTCTCCGGTGGATAGTTGAACAGCTGTTCTAGAATCCTTGGTGGACGTGTTCCTTTGACTAACTCGTATGGTGTGAACCCCGTTGATTCATGGGTGGTACAATTTAACCATTCTTCAATTCCCCCCACATATGCTGGCCATTCGCTGTGCTTAGCATGGCAGTACACCCGAAAAATTCTCCCCAATTCTCGCATGACTCAGCTTGATTCGACTGAGGATGGTATACCGCCGTGTGTTTGGGTATAATGCCTTCCCAACCCAAAGTTTGTCGCCATATTCCACTAATAAATTGGAGCCCATGATCCGATAGAATTATTTTCGGTTTACCAGTTTTAATCATGTAGTCCTTTGTTATCTTTTCGCTTAATACTTTCCCAGTAGCTCTTTTCACACTATACAGTCTTACAAATTTCGTGAATGCATCTAAAACCACAAAAATGTACATTACGCCTCCCCTTCCCTTTGGTAGAGGACCAAATAAATCCACCGCAACTAAATCAAAGGGTTTCTCAACTTTAATGTACCTCATTTCTCCCTCTACTCGATAATTAACTACTTTCGACTTTTGACATAAATCGCACCCCCGGAGTAGAGTTCTAGCTCTCCATTCCATATTTTTGAACAAACATGATACTTTTAATACATTTACACACTTCCGAGCACCGAAATGCCCATACCGAACATGACAATCCCAAACTATTTTATCTACCGGTATAACTAATCTCCAATCACACTCTCCACCCTCTACTTTCTTCAGTAAACTCCCTTGATAGATCTGAAAATATTGGCTATACCCCGACTCATCGTTATTATTTTATTTAATTTAACATCTGTTCTTTGCAGGCTATTAATGTCTTTCAATTCTTCCCCAAAAAGCTTATCTTCTCTACTTAACCTATATATCTCTATTTCTTTTAAATCTATCCCTGTTTTATTACCCTCAAAGTCCACCCGTGAAAGTGTATCTGGTACTTTGTTCTCCACTCCTCTAATGTGTTCCCAAGAAAAATTGTACTCTTGTAAAGCTAGCACCCACCTGGTTATTCTGCTGTGTGTTAATTTACAGGTGTTTAGGAAAGATAATGCCTTGTGGTCAGTCCTGATGATGGTGGAATTCCCCAAGTATGTCCGAAACTTCTTCACCGCGAAGACGATGCTAAGTAATTCTTTCTCTGTTGTTGTGTAGTTTCTTTCCGCAGCTAGCAAGGTACGGCTGGCGAACGCAACGGTCTGGTGTTCCTTTTCCTCGTCCTCCTGGTACAACTCGGCACCTAGCGCAATATTACTGGCGTCGGTCTGTAAATAAAATGTGCGTTCAAAGTTAGGGTGATTCATCAGGATCATGTTAGCAAAATGGTCCTTTATCTCATTAAATGCATCTCGTTCTTTCACCCCCCATCTACATTGCTTATTCTTTTGTAACACTTCACTCAATTTTGAAGTTATTTGAGCATAGTTTCTCTGGAATTTCCTATAAAAATTGCATAGTCCTAAAAAACTTTGTAATTGCTTAATATTTCTAGGTTCGGGGAATTTTAAAATTGACTCTACTTTCTCTGGGTTGGCTTTTATCCCTTCTGGTGTTATTATGAAACCTAAAAAATGTATTTCGGTTTGTAAAAATTTCGATTTTTCCCAATTGACAGTCATACCCCCTTTCTGTAATTTGTCTAACACATATTCTAAATGCTCTATGTGCTCCATAAATGTGCGTGATGCTATCAGTATGTCATCTACATAAATTGTCAATAAAACTAAATTTTGGGGTTGTAAAATCTCATCTAAACATTTTATAAAACTGGCTACGCTGGTGTTCAATCCGAACGGCAATCGTTTAAATTGGTAGTTCTTTCCATTAAATAAAAATGCTGTATAGTTACGACTATTTACGGCCAATGGTACTTGCCAGTACCCTGCGGTCAAATGTAAAGAAGTCATGTATTTTATGCCACTAAATTTTTGAAATATTTCGTCCATCGCTTCCGGCGACTCCCGGTCAGGAATGATTATTTGGTTTATACGACGGGCATCTAAACACAGTCTCACTCTACCGTCTTTTTTGATTACTACTACTAGCGGGTTTGAATAAGTTGATACTGATCTTTCTATGATACCCCCTCTAACATTTTATCTAACTCTTCTTGAACAGCCTTTCGTTTGGAAAATGGCACCGGATAACTTCTTTGTACATAGGGTGCGTGTTCCCTTATCTTCAACTCACACTCATAGTTCCTGGCCTTCCCAGGTAACTCTGCAAACACCTCTTTAAAACTCTCTACGACCCGCCACAACGCTCTACGTTGGGGACTCCCTATCATGCCACCCTCACTACAAAATTTATGTGCCCTTTTCTCCCAAATTTTCTCTTCCCGTTCATCATTCTCTCTCTCTCTCTCTCTCTCTCTCTCTCTCTCTCTCTCTCTCTCTCTCTCTCTCTCTCTCTCTCTCTCTCTCTCTCTCTCTCTACATGCATTCACTCTAACTTCCAATCTTTTATCACTACCCCGATTTTGTATCACCCTTAGACCTGATACTCTCACCGCGTCTGAAACCCGCTCAAAACTGACCCTAGTTGGTTGACTCTCATGACTTAATTCTACTATCCGCTTCTTAAAATAAATTACCGCACTATGCCTGATTAAAAAATCATTGCCCAGTATGACTTCTAAATTTAAACCGCGTACCACCAAAAATGAGTTTTCATATGTTCCACCATTTATTATCATGTTTAGTTGTACTTGTTTTGTTACTCGTTTACTTCTAACCCCAGTAACACCTATAATACTAACCCCCGCAACTGGTAAAGAAGGAATGTGTTTGTTGTTTTCCCTTATTTCATCTAATGTATGCTCTGAAATTACGGAGATCTCGCTCCCAGTGTCTATTAAAGTTTTAACTTCCTTACCTTCTATGCTGATCTTAATTTCTGTTAATCCCTGCTCCTGTCTTACTGCCTCCATGTCTTCTTCCTCCATCAGTTCCTAGGAGATATCTGTAATTATAGTATTGTTCCGGTAGTTGTGTTCTTTTTGGACCCCACTGCTACCTGCTGACAATGGCTGGGCCCGGTTCCCCATTGTCCCGTCTAGTTTCCCGTGGACATACCCGCTACCGCTTGGTTGTATCCTCCTCTACCTCTCATCGCATCTCCACCTCCTCTGCTGTTACCTCCGCCTCGTTGCTGTTGATTATGATGATTGGAGGCCACGTTGCTTCGTTGGCAATCTCTCACTTTGTTGCATCTGTAACATACTGTTCGGATAGCAAAATTCTCGTATTCACAACTTGGGTATTTCCACACCTCGCTTCTATGGTTATTACTATTACTTCCACGCGCCCCTCTATAAGAGGTCGGTATTCCCCTGGATTGATGATAATTCCCGTTAGTGTGTGACGCTGGTGGGTTCGGACGCCTACCCATTTCGCGGTCCCTATTGTTTTGCAATACATCTAACATGTTTTCTAGTTCGTTTATGTCTGCTATCTCTCTCGTCATTAGAGTAATCTGTACTTCTCTGGGCAGGTGTTTACTAACATGTCTAACAAATGACCGAAACGGCAACGGCAGTTCTAAGTACTTTGCCTCATTGAATATTCTCATTACATACATGGTTATGTTATTGTTTATTCCCCCAAAATTCCCAGTTCCCATGATTTTACTATGTAAAATTTTCTGATCCTCTTCGGACCAATATTTATTCTGGAACGCTACCTCGAACTTCTCATAACTACTCCACTCCGTATTATGTACTTCCGCCCATATTTCAGAACTGCCCTTAAAACACTTTAAAATCTTTAACAATTTTATCTCCCAACTACTGCTATTAAACCGGTTAAATTCCCTTACCCTACTCAAAAATTGCATCAGATGTACTCTCTCCGGCTGTCACAATTAAATTGTTCGAGTTCTATATCATCTTTTGCTTCGTGAGTATACAATATTCGCTCCGCAACACTATTTGTAACGGTACAGAATTGAGTGCTACCCCAGTTTTAATTTCAATCAGTTTTAATTTTTATTGTCAGTATCCACGTGTGAGGTGCCCCTTTGTAACCAGCAACACATACATTGTTAGTGTAAATTGTTGATGTCTGGAGACAGCACAGCTCAGACATATTACGTAATAACCCCAGCAGTAGTCCTTGTGAATCACAGTAGGCAGATTATCACCACAGAAGTAACATCAGACAGCAGCAGGAAGCAGTATACAGTTCGTAAATCAGTGGCCTCGGGCGTGCAAGATAGGCCGTAAAATCAATTCGGCCTATCCAGTTAATGGTTAAAACATTAATCGTTAAAAAGTATAAAATGTATAAACAATATAGTGCGGCCAGCTTATAAAAACATCTAAGTGCGAGTAAAATTACGTCGGCCGACTTTACCTTATATTCATACTATGGAATCATTAAAACAGTCAGTTAGAACTTAATTAAACAAAAACAGTAAACTCAGTACTAACGGCGTGTGAGACAGGCTGAAAACATCGTCGGTCTATCCAGTACAATAACAGTATAAATGTGTTAAACATTGACGTGCGAAGTGCTCGAGTAAACGGCAATTTACACACGGTGGTGGTGAAAACAACGAGAACTTCTCAGGATTTGGTTAAGTACCAATAAACAAACTATTAATTAAAGATTTCAAGTAAAATTTGCTAATATTATCTAATAAAAGTTTAAAGAGCTCTATAAAAGAAAATAATAAGGGGAAAAGATATACAGTAAACGTATTGGTTCATATAAAAAATAAGTAATTTGTAAGAGGTTAGAAGTAAGAAATATTCCATGGGTTAATCTGAATTGTCATCAAAGTAGTTTAAAATGAAATAACTAACTTGTTTAATAAACCAGAAGTATTTGTTTTAACATAAATTGCGTATTTATATGTGTACCGGTAACTTATGTGTTAAGGTAAGAGTTTATTAATATTGAATTAATTAATAGAGTTTCAGTGGCGCCCGTAACAGTTGGACGATTTGTGTGATTTATCTTAAATCACCCAGATCAGACCTAATTAAGCTGCAGACGGGGTATTTGGGAGTGAGGGCGTTTGCAAAAAAAAAAAAAAAAAAAAAAAAAAAAAAAAAAAAAAAAAAAAAAAACCAACTCTGTAGTTACGAGTGAGTGAATCAGTGGTAGCGAATGATTCGGGGCTGGAGATAACTCCAAGCCGAATAGATGAAATTAATTTAGACGAAAGTAATTTAACACAATCTGTAGTAATTAGTGAGGCGGGAGCAAGTTCCACTCCCGTAGCAACTAAAAGAAAAGAAAGAGAAATGTCAATAGATGATCTATTTAACTTGATAAAAAGTAGTTTCAAGGAAGTAAAAAATGATTTCATTGAAGTCAATGTTAAATTTGATGCACAAAATACAAAATTTGAAAATAACTTTAATGACATTAATAAACGTTTTGATAGTAATGAGGAAAAGTTTGACAATAAATTTGAGGAACAGGGTAGACAGTTTAATGAACTCAAGATTGATATTAATGAGGTCAAAATTAAGTGTGAGAGTAACTTTAACGAATTGAAGTATGAATTAAATGAAACGTTGAGTCATTCATTAAAAAGTATGAATAATAGAATTGATGAAGTAAAGAGCAGTATGGCAGAAAAAATCGATAAACAAATACAGGAGGTAACTGGAAATTTTGAATGTAAAATAAATGAATGTAATGCTGGTAGTGAGTATAAGTTCAATTATGTAGTTGATAAGATTAAAACATATGAAATAGAAAGCAATTGTGAAAACAAAATAAATGAAATATGTAGTGAAACAACAAGAGAAACAGAGGAGTTAAGAGAGAGAGAGAGAGAGAGAGAGAGTGTGTGTGTGTGTGGTAACACACATAAAACAGACATAAATAAAGCGGGTAATAAATTTGAAAATGGGGTATCAAAAAGTGATACAGTAGACAATAGTAGTGAAAATGAGAGTTGAGGTTGATCAGGGATTGCTAGTTAGTGCTTATGATTTAGAAAGGGAGTATAGGACAGTTTAAATGTAGAGTATGAACAGAGGGCAAATTTCCCTTGTAGTATATATGAAGTAAATGCTTCACAAGTGTTGTATGAGGACAAAGGTTCCTTAGTAGTTTATTTGGGAGACAAAAGGTGTACAAATAATAGTCCGTTTATGTATTATGGTTTCCCTGGTAAGGCCAGGAAGTGTTGTAATAATGTCGTATTGCCCTCTGTATGGAATGAGAGAGTAAAAAGGGGTTGGGAAAGGTATGAAGAGAGAGAGAGAGTGGTAGAAATATTTAAGGTCAATAGAGATTATGAAATATTAGTGCAGAGTTTATGTATTTGAAGAGAGGAACAAATTGACTCACCTTGTGAAATAAAGATTGATGATTATATTGATGATAATAACATATACTTACCTGTAGAGAGGGTCAGCGTATTAGTAACAGCTGACATCTATTGTGATAAAAGTTTCAATGATGTGATTGTAATAACAAATACTGATGGAGACAGAACCAAGAGCACCAATGTAGACAGGTTTTATGAATTAATGATAGACAAAAATGCAGTTAATTATTGTGTTAGTGTAATTAACGAAAGTAGTTATTATAATAATAATAATAATAGTGTAATGAGTAGAGACCGGATTATATGCAAATGCATGTTTGCATATGCATTTGCATATTTTGGCTATTTTTACAGGTTTTAGCATATTTTACTGTAAACCTGCTGATTGGGCATATTTGCGCCTTTTTTTACAGATCTTAATAGTTGTAGCCGACCTAAACAATGAAATGCATGGCTCGTATGAGCGAGCCCTCTACCGCTGTTAGCAGCCGCGCGTCTTTTGTCTATACAATTAAACACAGTGACAGAACGCGTAAGAAAAGGGCGGGCGACATGCCTACCGCACTACTCCGACACGACAGTCAAAACAAAATGCGCGCGTTGTTGTTGATTATAACTTGCTAGGCTCTGCACGTTTTACGTTAGTTTCGAGATTAGCCTAACTGGCTAGGCTACGCACGTTTTATGTTAGTTCGATCGTCTTTCTTATATTTGTGCCAATTTTAAAGTGTACGATGCCTCCGGTGAAAAAAAGTGTCTCAACGTGGATAGTAGACTATCCTGGAATATTTACTTATGACGGAAACATTTTATATTGTCAAGTTTGCAAGAAAAGTGTTTCGTGCGCGAAAAAATTTCAACTAGACAAGCATGTTAAGACAAGTCATCATATCGCAGCGTTGAACAACAAAGGTCCGCGACAACAACTTTTAACACGGGCAAGTACCAGTGTCTCTACTTCTAAAGACAAACAAAAAAATGAGTTTTGCATGGATTTATGTGAAGCATTCCTTGCAAGTAACATTTCGGTTTACAAACTTTCAAATCCTACCTTCAGACGTTTTCTAGGAAAATATTGTTTGAAACAAAATGTACCAGATGAATCAACATTACGTAAAAATTACATACCAACATGTCTTGGACGAAATACGGAATGACCATAAGGATAGCATTATATGGATTTCAGCTGACAAAACTACAGACAGTTGTGGCCGTTATATTGCGAACCTGATCATCGGGAAATTGGAACTTGAGCCTTCTTCTTCTTATTTGGTAGGCTGCAAAAAATTTGAAAAGACAAATCATTCTACCATCGCCAGATTTGTGAATGAGGGTATTAAAAAATTATTTCCTGATCCTTCTGTAGATGAAAGAGTGTACATATTTCTCTCAGATGCTGCACCCTATATGATTAAGGCAGCCAAAGCCCTCCAGGTATTTTATCCTAATTTGATTCACGTCACCTGCTTTGCTCACGGAGTCCATCGACTCGCCGAAGAAGTACGATGCACGTTTCAAAAAGTAAATAAATTGATTTCGTCAACAAAGAAAGTATTCTTCAAGTCACCTGCTCGCATTAAGGCCTATAAAGAAAAACTTCCTACTGTGCCTTTACCACCTGAACCAGTGGTAACTCGATGGGGAACGTGGCTTGAAGCTGTACTGTTCTACAATCAACATTTCGATGCCATTAAAGGTGTAGTAAATGACTTCGACAGCGCAGATTGTATGATAGTTCGTCAGTGCAAGGAAGCATTTGAAGACTCTTCTATTAAAAACAGCATTGCTATGATTAGCACCCATTTTTCCCACATACCGGAGAGTATTAAAAAGCTTGAATCTCATGGTTTGACGTTGAATGAATCCATTCAGTTGATGAGCAAAATCCGTCAATTGAACTCCGAATTGCCAGAGATATTCCCGCATAAACGTAAAGAAAAGTTTGAAAACATTTTACACAACAACCCCGGCTTCGAACCTTTATGTCAAATAAATAGTTTTATTAATGGCATGGGTGAACTTTTACCTGAGACAATATGCGCTAATGTAGCACCTAAGTTCAAGTACTGCCCGGTAACCTCGGTGGACGTGGAACGTTCATTTTCAAATTATAAAAATATTTTGACTGATAGAAGGCACAACCTTACAACAGAAAATTTAGAAAAATACCTGATTGTGAACATTTATAAAAACAAAGATTGTTAAAAATAAAGACTGTTGAAAATTTAGATAAATACATGATTGTAAACATTTATAAACACAAAGATTGTTAAAAAATAAAGATTGTTGATGTAATATTTTTGCATATTTTCACACTTTACTTGCATATTTTAAGCATTTTTCATGCATATTTGCATGCATATTTCAGCCTTTTTATGTTGCATATAATCCGGTCTCTAGTAATGAGTGTGAGTAAGGACGATAATTGTTATAAAAAAATAAGACTATTACACGATGATGGAGGTTGAATATAAACTCAATGAATGGACATTTTAAATACTTTAGTGTATGGTTCTGACCTTGCTGATTTAGGTAATGAAGTGTGGTAAATAATAAAAAACTATGACGGAAATTTGTAAATAAATGTGTTAATGTTAAATGTATTGTGTCAAGATTATCTTGTTGTAATGTATATTATAGCTTATATGTAAAACATGTTTGTAATAAGAAAGAAGTTTATAATAATATAATAATATTTGATTTTACTAAAATAATGAATAAGAGACAATAATGAATTTAATTTTGCATTGGGTGTTTAAATTAAAAGTGTTTCAAATACCGTAACTAAAGCTAAATTATTTTGAGTGGAGGTGGAATTAAAGTTGTATTTGATCTAAATTATAATAAATAGTAATGGATAAATAATTATGTTAACATTAAAAGATTTATAGAAACCCAAAAAATTGTAGGAAGTATATGTGTCAGTAGTGTCGTAATCGGAATGTTGAGATTGAGGTAGTGTTTATAAAACAAGTCTTGCAGACCATTGTTAATGTAAACAGGTATGTTTGCAGGTTGATGTTTACAGTCATGTGTTGGAGTTGACAACTATGTTTTACTTTGATGAATCAGTGCTATGAGTAAATCCTATTATGAAACAAAAGATAGGTAAGATGTGATGAAAGGGAGGCAGTTTGTTTGAGGAAATAACTTAATGTTTTGATTGTAAGGCAGTTAATATTGATGTGATAGGATTTTGTTAATGGAAAATCATTTTGAAAAAATGTAATTAATTCTGAAATTGTTAATTAAATAAAATAAAATTAAACTGGTAATTAAACTAATTTAAAAAACGACTTTTAATAATGAATTTAAATCCATTTTGATCTGAATTTGAACTGTAATGGTTAATTAAAATAAATAATTGATGAAAAAATATAATGATTAAAATATTCATTTAAAACTGAAAACTGAAGGAAATGTTTGGGCTAAGATAGTGTTTGGAAAATAAGATGTGTATATAACCGTCCATGTAAACCTTTATAAATGTCAATCCATATTTTACGTTTAACTGTAGATTCCCCACCTAAGTGCGGCCATGACCTCACCGGATCATGACCGTGAAAGTAGTTAATTGTGACAAATCATAAATTTTACTTGATATAACCGGCTTGTGGTTTGTTTTGTTTTGTTAACCCGGTGGTTTGTTAGACTTAGTAGGGGGGTTATTTTTTGGGGAATCTACCAGATTTTGGAACAGGTCTATTTTTACCCAGATAGGGGTGGTAGTCCATTAGGGGCGTATTATTCAATACTAGTAAGTATTATACTGAATTTTATTGTAACGCCGAAGCAAGGATGGGGGTGGAATAAAAGAAAAAAAATGTCCACCCCTTCCGCATCAGTCCTTGTGGAAGCAACTGGGCGCTATAGTCCAGGGGGGGGGGTAATAGTGAGTGTGGATTAGGAGGTGACCCAGTTACAGGTCACGAGGGAGATGTGATTACGGCTAGGATGAGGTCTGTAAGAGCCAAGAAGCCTAGTGCTGAACACAGCAGATTGTAACGGGTATCAGGGGCTAAGGGATTATTAGGGGGGTAGGAAAAAACTATATATATAGTTAAGGATGTAACTTGTATTTCTCATTTATAATTGTTGTGATTTAATGCGATTTTGTATAATTAATGTGTTATTTTGGATGGGCAATATTGTACGTGGAATATTATTTAATTTGTATGGAATTAGCTGTAAGTAGACAGTTAGGTTATATTTTGTAATAAACATGAACCGGTACGGCTAAGAGGAAACGAATCAGTTATGGATATGGTATATTGGAAGGCCTTTTTGTTAATTTGTTAATTAAATGTTTTAGAGCCGGGTGATACTGTGGCGGGTATCGGTCCGAGCTTATGGTGTTGGGATCTCGAGTAGAGAAGTCCAGTAAGATCGGATGGGTGCTGCCACAGTCGCCAGACTAGGGGGGGTAAGTACCCATGATTTTAGTAGAAAGTTCAGGGGGGTTGTGGCGCCATGTCCTCACTGATCCTCTTAGGTTTTAGGCAATGAGAGTTTGTATGCTTCGGCATCCAACCTCTCATTGGGGGGGGGGGTATTGTA
Source organism: Magicicada septendecula (assembly GCA_034769895.1). NCBI lineage: Eukaryota > Metazoa > Arthropoda > Insecta > Hemiptera > Cicadidae > Magicicada > Magicicada septendecula. Next base: position 65,661,810 of record CM068376.1, read on the forward strand.
ACGGTACATAATTGACTGCTACCCCAGTTTTAATTTCAATCAGTTTTAATTTTTATTGTCAGTATCCACCTGTGAGGTACCCCTTTGTAACCAGCAACACATACATTGTTAGTGTAAATTGTTGATGTCTGGAGACAGCACAGCTCAGACATATTACGTAATAGCCCCAGCAGTAGTCCTTGTGAATCACAGTAGGCAGATTATCACCACAGAAGTAATATCAGACAGCAGCAGGAAGCAGTATAGAGTTCGTAAATCAGTGGCCTGGGGCGTGCAAGATAGGCCGTAAAATCAATTCGGCCTATCCAGTTAATGGTTAAAACATTAATCGTTAAAAAGTATAAAATGTATAAACAATATAGCGCGGCCAGCTTATAAAATCATCTAAGTGCGAGTAAAATTACGTCGGCCGACTTCACCTTATATTCATACTATGGAATCATTAAACCAGTCAGTTAGAACTTAATTAAACAAAAACAGTAAACTCAGTACTAACGGCATGTGAGACGGGCCGAAAACATCGTCGGTCTATCCAGTACAATAACAGTATAAATGTGTTAAACATTGAAGTGCGAAGTGCTCGAGTAAACGGCAATTTACACGCGGTGGTGGTGAAAACAACGAGAACTTCTCAGGATTTGGTTAAGTACCAATAAACAAACTATTAATTAAAGATTTCAAGTAAAATTTGCTAATATTATCTAATAAAAGTTTAAAGAGCTCTATAAAAGAAAATAATAAGGGGAAAAGATATACAGTAAACGTATTGGTTCATATAAAAAATAAGTAATTTGTAAGAGGTTAGAAGTAAGAAATATTCCATGGGTTAATCTGAATTGTCATCAAAGTAGTTTAAAATGAAATAACTAACTTGTTTAATAAACCAGAAGTATTTGTTTTAACATAAATTGCGTATTTATATGTGTACTGGTAACCCTCAAATAATCCTTTCTGCAGCTGTGTTCGTCTGTAGAACTTTGGAGAAACCCCTAAGGTAAGAGTTTATTAATATTGAATTAATTAATAGAGTTTCATACTTAAATTTTTGCTTACGGCCACATGTAATTCATCTTTAATTTCTACTATGTCTTGCTCAATTACTCTTAATTTATTATCATTTTTAATCTCGTATTGAAGATTATGTTTATTCATAGTCCCCACACTCTCTTGCACAGATTGTTTACACGCATTTTCTACCTCCACTATTTAATTTTTATGTCATCATTATGTTCATTAATCTTATTTATACACTTACTTTCTATCTCTACACAGTGTTCTTTAACTTGAGTTTTAATTCTGTCTGTCATCTGTTCATTTACGTCATTTATTTTACTTTCAATATTTTCTGTGATTTCCTTAATCTGTTCATTGAACTTACAATCTACTGATTCTAATATCTGCTCTTTAATACCATCACAACGTGTATTAATTTCATTCACTTGTTTACTAAAATTAATATTTTGTTGTTTTATTTCATCTCTGATCTCATTAAATTTGGCATCGAACTTATTATTCTGTTCATTAAATTTATCATTAAAACTACTATTTTGACCGTCAAAACGATGATCTGTTTTATCGAATTTTTCATCACTACTGTCAAAACGACTCTTTATTTCATTAAATTGATTTAGTAAAATACTCATCATGTCATCATCAAATTTACTATTACATTTTGTTGAGGTTGGAGTTAACTGAACCCCCGAATCCTCTGTCACATTCGTTTGATCTGTTACATTTAATTCGACTATTTTGTGTTGACCCACATTCGGAGTTGAATGAACTCCCAGGTTACTCATGACAGCTGATTCATTAAAATTAATTATTTCCTCTATCTCATTTTCATTATTTCTTGCCATTTTTTTTTTTAATTATGAATTTATTATCTATTTTAACAATCCTTATTTTACATTCATTAAGTATTACTTACGTATAACCTCGTTTTTCGTAATTTTTTACGCACTCCTAAATCACGCTTACATTCGCCCGTAGGTGCGGTTTTTATACAAAATTTAACTTATAAAAACTGTCCACATTTGAGCGCCATTGATATAGTACTACCACTTATTACTTTTAAATCATTAATAAACCATAATAAACTTACCTTACAGGCCAGGAGTACTTCACACGAACCTGTGAATTATAAGCGTGACTTAAGGTTTACCTCAGTAATGTATTCTACTCTCATTTTTGTTAACTAACACAGCTTTTATTAAACCTTTTTTATCAGGCATTTTTAAACAATAATATAACTTCGGTTGATTATGATCTTTAGAATTCCAATTCAAACTATTTCAGCTTTGTGGTCGAGACCCCAATTAATACATACACATAGCCTTCAGCATTTTTTATTATTCAAATTATTATTGACTATCGGTTAAAATTTACTTATATTAAATAAAGGCAGCCCAGTAATTGCTCGTACACACATTCATTCATTTTACCCCATTATACTTTATTTTGAGCTCTAGTTATTTTACAGTTTCATAGTTAATTGAAGATTGATTGATATACAGTTACGTATTCACGGCGTCCCTGTCGACACGTGCTGCACTCCATATTTGTATCACTATTTGTCCGAAAATATTACGGTTTTGATTCCGAAAAGTGGCTGTTGCTTACATTTATTCACTGTATCAAAAGGTTACCATTTTCACTGTTTTAATGTTTTACTTTCACATTTCTACAGTTAAAAGATTTTTTCTTTCGGCTCGCGAGCCTATTGTACAGCCGGCCGGCGGTAGGTTTGGTATACGACAACTGACGCTAACAAAAGCGTCTCTACTGGCCACTTCCTCTACAGGTTCAGCAACTCGCTCTGTGATTCGTTAATAAAATCATGTGACAGGTTAATTAGTTACATTTAAGTTTACTTCCGTTATTAACTTTGGGTCCAAGAGTGCAAACAGCGGCACACACGCACGCTCGCACCCACATTCCAACGTTTTATCTTTCTCGTACCTGGTTCTGCCTGACACAGAGTTAAACACAGGGTGTTACATAAATCAAGTTTTCGTGGCAATAAATGGTGCCCAAACAAATTGGCCCCAAATTGTTATAAAATTAAAAAAATATACCCTCCTCTTTCTTTGCCCCGTTACAAATGTTCCCAAGCAAAACTTGCCGAGAGAGAAATAGCTTGTTAGGCTGCATAATCAGTTAAGAGAAACTTGACCTTTTGTTCTGCAAACCATTATCTACGTAGACCTTTTATAAGAAGAAGGAAAGAGTATTGAACAGTGAACAGAATTGGTGAAAATCCTGAAGTGAGTACAAGGAGAACTGCTATAGTTGAAGGTGTGGAACACATGACTGTATTCAGGATTTTACAAAGTCAACAATTCAAACAATATCTAAAAAGAGTACAAGCCCTTGAAAATATTGACTACAACAGAGGCGGGTATTTTGTTTACTTTTCTACACAAAATTGGAATTGAACCACACTTATTTGGTCCCTGACATGTTCACTGATGAAGTTAGTTTTACAAGAAATGGAATTACTAATGTCCATAATAATCATGCTGAGAAACCCCTCATCACACATGTACTTTTAGATTTGTTAAAAGTTATTAATTTCATTAAAAAGCCGTCCTTTACTTTACTATAAACTACTATTAGTGAGTTAATTTTAAAAATAGTAATAACTTTAAATAAGAACCAACACTCCAGTCTTGTTCAAATTGTCCAAATTTGAACAAACACGCCATCATGATTGCAATAAAATGCTTAACGTGTTATTTAATAAAATTAAAATTTACTGAGATAGTAGTGATAATAAAATTAAAGGCTGTCATTTTGAAATTTGAAATCATAAAATAATCTCGAGTTTTTATTTAGTAATGAACATTACTGTAAACACGTGTTCCAAATTTCATTAAGATATCTTAATCGCTTCTTGAGATATGTGTAAGTTTTCTAAAAAAAAAGGTAGCTGTTATTTGTTATTTTGTTATAAATACATAAACAATATATTACCTAATGTTTAAAATGTCATCACTTTTATAAAAGTTACTTTGAATTAACTAATTAAAAATATGATGCTAAATGTAATGGAGTTTAATGTGTAACCACATAACCAACTAATACAATTTAACATGCACTGTTTTCATTAGCTATTCCTACAAAAGTGAATGCATATGCAATCTAGTGGATGATTTGGGTACTATAAGATGTGATTTTGCTTCAAAACAGCTCCAAGAATGTATTTATGTAATGGTACCATATGTATAGAAACACAATGACTACAGGATAACAGTTGACGTCCACTGGGGAACTGACAGAAAGATACTGGGTTTCCCTCTAGAAAGTTTCTGTGAGTTTAAAACACCCAAAAAACCATAATCCACCCATCCAAAAAGATGATGGCACATGAGCAAAGAAAGATATTGAAAAGGCTGAAAATATTGCTCTACATTTAGCGAATACTTTACATCTGGTTGTTGTTAATGAAATTCTCCCAGTGTGAATAATATGGAAGATAACACAATTAAATTTGTGACTCCTGATGTGCTTCTTGGTGAGATTCTTAAAAAAAAAGTATCAGTTCAAAGAAAAAACTTTTAATAAGTGGGCATATATCAAAAGAATTGACAAATAAAACAAGGAAACTTAACATTTATTTAATGCAGCATTATAACTTCAGTATGTGCCAATGCAGTGGAAAATTGCCAAGGTGATCATAGTCCTTAAATCCTTAAACCTGGCAAACTATGTCTTTGTTGCCAGTTATATCTAAATTGTTTGAAAAACTGCTCTTCAAACATCTTGGAGACCAATAATTGAAGGCAACAACCCGCCAATTTGGATTTTGCAGTAAACCTTCAACTATTGAACATTTGCAGCGTAACGCTGATATAATTGAGCGGTCACTGGAAAAAAAATGAAATATCCACTGCAATTCTAAAAATGTTGCCCAATCTTTTGATAAAGGGTCTGATAGATAAAAGGAAAGTAAATGTACTCTTGCAAATGAACTAAATCGCATATATCAGAACGGCAGTGTGGTGATTATTCTGAAAAGATGTCAGCTGTGAGTATCACAGGAGTGTCCTGAGGTCTAGTCTATACTTGTTCATAGGAAATATTCTAAAATGTAATTAGGTGACAACAGGTACGTTTGCTGGTGATGCTGAATAACAAGCTACCGGTAACAATACAAAAACAGCAACAGCAGTTACCAGTATTTGGACATGACTCTAGATGCTAAGCTTAGGTGGAAATAGCATGTCAAGAAGAAACATGAAGAACTTGGAATTCTTAAAAATGCGGTGGCTATTTGGAAGACAGTGAATTGTCACTTCATAGTAAACTGTTTTTGTACAAGGTTTGAAACCAATATGTGATAATGGTGTGCAACTCAGGTTGCACAAAGAAATCCAGTATCAAAATAATTCAAACTTCAAAATGAAGTGCTACGTAGTATTGTTGATGCACCCTGGTATGTAAGAAATTACATCCATAGAGACCCAAGAATCATCTAGTTTTCTTGTAATTTTATTACGATTAATGAAACAAAATTTAATGGACAAAAATATATAATATAAAAACTATCTGCAAACCAGTACTTCGGTTTTTCTCTTTCCCTTATATACTCTCTATTTTTATACTCTCACATGCTCTCTCACTCTCTTTACATATCTTTGTGAGATCTCATTTTTATTTTGGTACCTTCGATTTTGAAAGTAAATGATGAATTGATATTAAATTTTACTTAATTTTGGCCAGTTAATTTTGTTTTTCACTGCTACTTTTCTGCACGTGGTCCGCATTGTTGCATATTACGTTGCAAGTCCCCTTTTCACTCAAACACCAAAATTCACGTTTTAAAAGTTTTTATTCCACCGTCACTGTTGTTACTTCACTGTTTTGAACGGTCTTTCACTGCTCCATTATATTTTAAATACACTATTTGGTAGGCCTATTGTAACATTTTCTGCCTACCAAAAACGCCCGAGGCCACTATTATATTATGACTGGTCGGTCTGCTGGTAAGTACAAGACTGGGCGATCTGAGCGTCACCACCCCCGACTTCCTTTGTATTTTCGCCTTTGTAAAACTGGTTTTAGGCGGTTCACCTACTTGCGTCTTGCCCTCTGGATTGACGTCACGGGCTCTCCACGTGTTTTTTACTGGATGACTATGGCGCCTCACTGTTGCTACATAGATGACGGACCGATGACTCACTGGATATGTTGAATTTCTATTGCCTTATATGGCCATCAAATTCCCGCTCTACAACTCCACACTCTCAACCAGATACACGATACTTTTATTACAATAAATGTTTTACAAAATTATTATAGAAAGTCATTACACAAAATGGTTATGCCCATTTTGTCCCGTTACAAGACCCCCCCCCCCAATGAGAGGATTTATGTAAAAACATAAAACTCTCATTGCCTAAACCGAAGAGGATCAGTTAGAATATGGCGCCACGACCCCCCTTATTTCCTTATTACAATTTTGGGTACTCACCCCCTAATCCGGTGGCTGTGGCTGCACCTGCATGACTTTACTGGACTTCCTTCCTCAGGATCCCAACACCATAAAGCCAGACATACACTGGGCGACCCTGGGGAACATAATATGCAACAACGCGGACTACGTCCACATAAGTAGCAGTGAAAAACAAAATTAACTGGCAAAAATTAAGTAAAATTTAATATCAATTCATCATTTACGTTCAAAATCGAAGGTACCAAAATAAAAATGAGATCTCACAAAGATATGTAAAGAGAGTGAGAGAGCGTGTGAGAGTATAAAGAGAAAGAGTATATAAGAGAAAGAGGAAAACTGAAATACTGGTTTGCAGATACAGTTTTTATATTATATTTTTTGTCTATTAAATTTTGTTTCATTAATCTTAATAAAATTACAAGAAAACTAATATGTTTAATAAAAGTAAATATGATATTGATATAACCATGTGTTAGAGTAATTATTATGCCAGAACCATAACCTATATTCTGTGCCAAAGGCTCGCCTAAACGAACCTGTGAGAGTTTTTTAATTAAGGGAATTAAATTATCTAAATTATTTAATGGGAAGAGTGTAAATGGTTTATACATTTCATCCTCAAAATGTATTGGTGGCCCTGGATTTATGGCATTGGAAGTTTTCTTTTAATAATGTAAGTAGTAAAGAAGATCGTCAGAATCGGGGTAAGTAAAGTGGTATATTTTGTCTTGTGTATTTGTAATTGTTTTAACCGTTACAATGCATTTGTACATTTATGTATATGAAAAGTTGTGTTGATGTCTAAAAAATAAAAGTTTCTGTCTTTGAAATTTCTTTATTTACAATTTATACTGAATTTTTCTATAAATGTTTCCATTGTGCATTTTCATAGGTTCTTTGCTATTGTTGTAAACTATAATGATATAAATACATAGTAAAACGTCTCCATTTATATTTTACTTACATTTCTACACAAATATTTTTTTAATGTAATATATAAGTAACTGTTAAGAATAACATAAAAAATTGAGCTTTCAGTTTAATAAACTGTGGTAAATGTTTGTGACAGAAAACATCTTGTGTTGCGAAGCACAAAGTGTTAATGCGCAAACGTGCTGGAAAAAACCCATTGCGGAAACTGGTGAGGGTTGGTGGGCGTCCTGGCAGTCTGACTGAAGCCATGGTGAAGACTAGGAAAACCCTGTCCACTGACACACCATACAGGCCTACGCTTAAACTCCGTTCTAAGGGAAAAAGAGTTCCACTGAAATTGAAATGTATGTATTGAATCAAATGGTGATGGTGATATATACATGTGTGTATATACGTATGTGTATGTGTGTGTGTTTGCAATATACACTCTTATATTTTTATAGTTTCGCAGTAATTATGTTAAAAATAATAATTTTGCAAATATTTATGTTGTTAATGTCTAACATATATTTGACCAGAACAAGTCTTTTATTGTCAGAAGTGTTTACAAAATAATTATATATGGGGCCGTGCAATAATCACGTGATGTTTTTTTAGCAATTTTTAACCCCCCCCCTCCCGCCTGGTGATATGTGGTGAGGTTTTAGACTACCCCCCCCCCCAACCCAAAATCACGTGTATTTTTTTGGTACAAAGTATCTTAAACATTTTCAGAATATTATCTTTAAATACAGGTATAATCTAATTTAATTCTGGAAAATTAAGCACCGTGATAAAAATATCCAGACTGACATTAAGGTTGCAGGTTGTTTCTGACTGGCATAAAAATAATAAAGGAAAGGTGTAATCTTGTGAAAAACATATATTAGTACTGGTACATGAATATATTTAATGAATATTGTCCTCGGACCACGGATTAGCGAGACTTTCTTCAACACTAACAATTGGATAGGTATCTTGCAAATCAGCTGTTGGCATTGTGCTTTGTTGAAGATCAACGTCAGTCTCATCAAGCCACTCGGCGTCATCATTTTCGCGCACTACGCAGAGAATCTCTCTCGATGTAGCGATCGATCGTCGCGTAAGGATACGTGAAGGACGAACATTGTGCATCTCTGAAGTATTATTGCTCGGATTGTTAGGTTGCTTGTGACATGACTTTACATGTGCCTTAACACTCTTCTTTGTACAGAAATACAGTCCACACCGCTGGCACGTCCTTCCCTCAAGCTGCTGACGATCCTGCTTTTTGTTTCGCATCAGCCCACAACTCATTAAATTCTTTCTGAGCCACACTAGGTTTTTTTCCCTTCTTATACTCTGCAAATAGGTCTTTATACAGATCTCCTAGTTTAGACATGGTTCCATTGTTTTAAGGAAAAACGAACGCGGCAACGATTTACGCATGTATTCAGCGTCAAAATCACAGGCTTACTGGTGACTGACAAGCCGAGCCGGGCGGTTGTCGCGGCGCGGGGGGAAATCGTTGCCTGGCAACGGCGAGTCAAGGTTACGCGTCGCTTCTTGGATCAGAAATCGCGCGCTTTAAGTTAATAACGAAAAAACAAATACACGTGACATCTCACTACACCCCCCCTTGTGATATTTTGTGATTTTTTCCTAACTCCTCCCCCCCTTTCGAGCCTCACGTGATTATTGCACGACCCCAATGGTACAATTATTGTACTTACAGCCCCATATCAGTAGCTATAGTAATAGCAGTTGTAGAGCATCAGTTACTATACCTATTTTGTTGCCAACTGTAGTTAAACATTTGTAGGACTGTGTTCATGGGCCAAAACATCCGAAAGTGATGTTAGATTTGATTAAAATTCTCTACTCTTATTTTCAGAACAACTCTACAGGAATTAATAAATTAGTATCTTTAGGGTTGTGTAGATAGACAGTTTCAGTTAAATTCTTCAGATTTTGTGGTGCTGGGAGCATAATTAAGAGTATCATATTTTTTTTACAAAACAGCCTGTGTCTGTTAAAAGTGTTTTGATAAGAATTCTAAAATTAAGGAGTGAAGTAATTAAAAAAAACTATGGTGTTCTTGCAGTGATTGCTTCATTGATATGCAGAATGTCCTCTTCTCTTATACTCGCTGTTCTCATTACTTCATTGTATCTCTCTTCTCAGTTGGTTTCCACTTTAAACTTTATGAGACCTCTTTGTTTCTGTGTATTGAGTATGTGATAAAGCTAACTCAATCATTGTTGGTTTGTCATATCTGTTATCTTCTGAAGATTTATTTTTCTATTAATCTCATTCATAATATGCAATTTAATTAGATTCTAGCATTAATTATAAGTAGTAAAGTTTCACAACATTGAGCTTCCTCAAGTCTGTTACAGCGGTATTTTTTAACGTTGCCTCTTAATGTGTTGTAATTTATGATACCCCGCGATTGGAGCGCCAAATATAACTATAATTTTTAAGCCCCACCAGTTGCAGTGCCAATTTAACGTTATATTCACCTTAATTAATTATGTGATGTTAATTAATTATGTATGATTTTACTCCAGCCGCAGTAATTGAAGTTATAATGAATTCTACTGAAGTTGTTTTAATTTCTTTTCTTTTATGTTATGAAATAAGTTAATCTTTAATAATAAGGATCAGTTGTATCCTATCTTAGGTGATTTTCAAATAAGTCAAAGCGTACACCAAATTTTATAATACTAAAATTATTTATTCATATCTTTTGCCAATTATAGCACTTCATGAGATCTAAACATAACATTTACCTTGTAATATTAAACAGTACATTATAATATAAATTATTATTTACTTCCGTAATTATTCATTCTATTATGAGCTCTTTCTCAGGGTTATTAACTTAAATATTGATAATCATAATTATGATTTCTTACTCTACACAAAATTTATCTCAACAAATGGATTCATAATTTTATAGATATCTGAGTTTATCTTTTAAAGGTTGTTCATACAAATTTAATATGAATACATTTAGATATGATTTCTCTTTAAATATCATAAGTGTGTTCTTTTAGAGAGACAGACAATGTTTTTTACTAAACATTAGTTATGCATAAATTCTTTACTGTGAGTTAGAGGTGGGCTAAACTGTTATTTTAAAATACTAGGTATGAAAATACTGTTCCAAAAAAATAACAGGTACAAATACCTGTTATTATATACTATATATATACATAACCTATATTATCCTTTGTAAGTAACTCGTTTTGAGGTTCCTGCAGGTCTCCTATGTAATATCTTCAAATAAATACACTGCAAGTAGGTTTATTTTCACCTAGGTAAACCTATTAATATATTAATAAACCAACTTGCTGTGTATTTATTTGAAGATATTATATAACCTATACTATATAATTTGTTATAAGAAATAAATTGAAACTAAAAGTATGAACAGTGTTACTTTACACTGTGACTTTATTAAACTATTACTGTTTAAATGAAAATAAGAAACAAGAGAATTTATAGGCCTATCTCCCTTTGGGGATACCAATTTAAGTTTTCACTAGTAGTAAACAAACTAACATTGGTTAGACAAATCAGTTGCGAAACTCGGGGCAATTAAATAATTTAGAGTAGGCCTACATGTAATACCACAAAAAATAATGTGAAAAAACATCAGAAACGTATAATAAAAACATAACAGTAAGCCACAAGAGTGAATGAGAATAAACAAAATTTTACAAATAAAAATAAAAAACAACTGTAATAAAATAAATATAAATACATAAATAAAAACTTATAAATAATAAGCAACAACAAAAGTAAATTAAATGCATTACAGATATTTAAGGAACAGGACTAGATAAAGTGCATAAATGTCCATTACAACAATCTCATCATTTACGTGAGATGTGTAGTGAAGTTAAAATCACATTAATAAAAAGTATAATATAGCTTATCAACATCAGCCACTCTATAGGTTATAACTCAATATAATTAAGTACAACTATTTCACTAACGACTCTGAACACAAAGTTTTTTCGAGTAAAAACAAAGTTTTACCAACCGATTTTAGTTACAAGTTGGTGACTAGTATAATATATAATTTATTAGCATATAATCTGTATTATATATCTGCATATCATACGAGAATAAATGTAACAGCAGGATGAATTATTTCCTTTATTAAGAACAGCTTCGTCTCTTTGCGCAGAATGAAGTATACAGGACGAAAAAGTGGCTCATACTATAGTTCCTACTCGAAATATGCTTGATACTACCTGTTCCTAAAATACTAGGTGTTCCTAAAATACTACTGTTCCTCTGATACGCTTAGTATTTTGTGTAATGGTGATACCCCTAGTATTTGAAATACCTAGTATTTTAAATACGCGTTACTGGCTGTTCCTTGCGTTCCAGCGATATTTTTGTACGCCTAGTATTTGGCCTTGGCGTATTCGTTTACGTGATCTTGTGTACTTTGTGTGTGTGTGTGTAGGTGCGTAGGGGGGGGTGTCTCGACATGGAACAGCAAAGGCGGCGTGTCTCGACTCGGAACAGCGTCGCCGCGAATAACAGGTATTTCAATTTTTCAGTCACTGTTACATCCATTCCACCCATTCCACAAAAATATCGTTCCAAAATACCTGTTACAGTGTCTCTCTCTCTCTCTCTCTCTCTCTCTCTCTCTCTCTCTCTCTCTCTCTCTCTCCCTCTCTCCCTCTCTCCCTCCCTCCCTCCCTCCCTCCCTCCCTCCCTCCCTCCCTCCCTCCCCCTCTCTCTCTCTCTCTCTCTCTCTCTCTCTCTCTCTCTCGTTGATGCACTAATCATCTTGTGAATGACACTTTTTACACTTCACCTTGTATCTCACACTCCAACATTAATAGTTCTTTTGTTAACTCTCGTTATTTACAATTAGATTTTAACACATGTTAGTTGATAACATCACTTTAGCTCCGAATTATTTATATTTATGTCTCATTTGCATATTATTAGTACTTTAACAATTTGTTGATCAATACAGATTGTTACTTTAATTAGTCATCACAGTTCCTTCGCGGACTAACTTTATTACCACGACATCTGACTTTGTTTAATTAGCGTTAACAGTTATATTAGTCTCTCTCTCTCTCTCTTTTTTTAATTAAACACTCCGTTGAAACTTCCGACCATCTTTACGTAACTTGTTAGTATACAAACTCTCAAAAAAAAACTAAGTCTCTTTTCAAAGTTATACTCCGACATGTCCAACACTATGTCAAGACTCGATCGCGGTTATGTTACGACTCTCGTTCAACGTTATATTCAGACTTCCACCGCTCGCAAGTATATTAAGACTCTCGATCGCAGTCAGCACTTATTTTTATATATCGACTCCTCCCAACTTTTCTGCTCAAGACTCTCTTCTTCCCACCTTCTTCGTTTCCATTGGTTTTCATCCCTTTACCTACGAAAACTCCTCCCTAAACCTATGGCTTGTCTTCTGACATTGTTCTCATTAGTTCTTCATCCTCGTCTCCTTAGCAACCTCTTCTAGAGAAACACCTTCACTAAACTCTGGTTTCTGATAGGCTTCTTTGGTTCCCTACCCTTACATCTTCTTGTTGGCTCCACCCATAGTCTGAGGCGGAAGACCAATTTTTACGCCTGTCCATCAACTCGATTGTCTTTCGTACGTTCCTTTCAGACAGATTTCTCCTAATTGTTGTCTTGTTTCACAGCTGCCTTTAGTTTAACATGTGTATCTCCCTAATCGTGACCAATTCTAGTATTGTCTTCTTACATCCTCTTTTTCATTCACATGCTGGTGTGGTCGTTTCTTGGTATCACTTACGACTGGCACATCTGCGCTGCAGTTTTTCTACTTAGCTGTAACACTCTCTGGTAAATATGCTTCCCGCTGCTTGTTAATTGCTCACCGAGTATGGTCTCTATTCATACAATATCTGTACGAGCCCTTTTGTCCATTGTGAACAATGTACAGCTGCGTTTTGGTGCTAAGTTCACACACGTGGCTTGTCATTTCTCGTGTCGCCTTCTTCTGTCTTTTCTGTTAGCTTTTCTTAGTAATACATCTGTGATATGTACTCTCTTTCTGGTAGTTCAGCTCGCCACACGCAATTCCCTTAAGTGAACAGCTGCTATTACAGATATATTGTCTTTCTAACACAATGCCTTCCCGTTGCTAATGGATTTCATGTGCCATTGTCCGAACTACGTCTGGTACAGCTCCTACGTATGTCATCGTTAAGTTGACAGCAGACACTTGCTACTGTTCCCGTACATAAAAAAAAGTTTCTTTAAAATTTGCGTATCACTGTGTTTAGTATCTGTCCTTCCATTTCTGTAACTTGTCTTTTGCAATGTCTCTTACCTCCTAAGTACATAGTATTAATGCCCCTATCATATTTTTATTGTACCCCATTCACGTTGTTTCTCCATTATTCCATTTATCATTAGTTGTGAATGTTTGCAAGTATTTAAATTCACTAATATGATTCAAGATTGAATGTTTGCCAATAAATATTTGAAGGTACTCATTAGAATATAGTACTAAATGCTCTGTTTTATCAATATACATTTAACTGAAGCCCATATTCATTGTAAACTTTACACAGTCTTCATGTAACATCAAGGCCAGAAGTGTCCACACTTTTAAGACGTTGTAATCACCCTGACTGATGCTGTCAGAAGCAATTGACAGAATTTCAAAACTTCCCAGTTTTGAAGTCAGTATTCATGTACTTGAACACTCCCCAAAGATATTATCATAGATATAGATAATGACAGACATGATAGATTCGATAGGTATTATCAAAGAGATTTCATTTCATCTCCTTTAAGCAATAGTACAGTCACTGAAGCCGAAAAAAAATATAAATTGCAAATTAAGTGGCTTCTACGAGATTTTGTGCATAGGGCTAGATAAAAAGGTAAGAAAGAATTTTAAAAAAGTTTACAAAAATTCAGTCGCGGGTTTTCGAAAAAGGGAGGGGGAAGTTACAAAAAATTCATTTTTCGTGATTATCTTAAAAAATATTAAATTTATGAGAAAAATACAAAATACCAAAAAGAAGGAGCATAAAATTCTGCATAAAAAAGGTTATTAACATTTTTTTTGTCAGGGTGATACTTTTAGTAGAAAAATTAATTCAAAGTTGGCCAAATTTTTCACAAGGTAGATTTTCACATAAAATACATGTTTATTTAATAGACATGCAATTTTTTCAGGAATATAAGTGTAAAAACTCATTATTCATTTATGTATATATTATTATGTATAATTTTTACTTATTTATTAAGCATTATAATAAAAACGTTATTAAAATTCACTTTATAAATTTATTCAAAAATAGTTTTTCTTCCAATGATTGAAGATTTTGACAATAAAATAACTTTTAAAACACATTTCTTATTTATACAAATTCTAAATTATTTACTTATAATTTATTATGATTTACAAAATTTTTAAAATATCGTTTTTTCTTCAATTTTTCAGAAGTTTTCACATTTATCAAGGTGGAAATTAACTTTTTAGTACATTTATTATTTATTTATAAAATTTAAATGTAACAATTATTTTTATAATGATAAATATATTTAAACATCGATTTCTTCTCCAATTTCTCAAATTTCTTGAAAAGATTCAGAAGTCAAAAGTCTTCTATTTCTATTTCTCCCTCATCATACACAATATTTGAAAAATTTGTGCACCAAAATTAAATTCTTTAATAAAATTACACAAAATCAATAAACCTATCAGACCTTTAATAAATGCTAGAACCGCACCAAATTATAAAATATCAAAATTACTAACACAAATCTTAAAACATAAAATTGAACTTCCAGCAAAATACAATATAAAAAATAGTATCGAACTCACGGAACATTCAATATCGAACTGTGTTAATTCAATAATTCAATATCTGTATGGCGCATGTACCAGCTGTCGTCGCTCTCCCTAAAATTCTTCAACTTTCAGGGTCTGTTCTTTTTATGCCCATGCACGGATATAAATTCTCACTATGTAGAAGAGAAACCTCAAATATTGTAGTTTTACGTACAATAGTTACATATTAATATTTTTTTTTAGTTTTTAACTATTAATATTAATACGCGCAATGGACATATTTCTACATTTATTAATCAAAGTTACATTTATTTAAATTGAACTAAATTTTAACAATTCTTTATACCGCAGTCTTATAGAAGACACTTTGACCAATATGTGTTCATAATTTTGTTAAAAAATATTTATTTTGAAAATTTCTTTAGAAATTTTAAGTTAAGAAAATGATGTATACTTGCGAACTGAAAAAAATGATAAATTTTAAAACTCGCTCATTTTATGCCAATAAGTCAATACTAATTTTTATTATTTTTTCAAAAACCTATATATGTATGTTGCAATGTCAGAAAAAAATTAGCCTTCCTGCTCATCGGGGCGGACTCTGACAATCAATTTTTTTCTAATATTTCAATTCCATTTTTCTCACAAAGTATTGGCCTGACAAAAAAATGATAAATAGCTTTTTTGTAGAGAATTTAATGCTCTTTAATTTTTGTAATTTGTCTTGTTTTCGTAAATTTGTTATTTTTCAAGATAATTGAAAAAACCTAATTTTTTGTACCTTCCCCTCCTCTTTTTTGAAAAACCGTGACGGAATTTATGTAAACTTTTTTTTAAATTGTTTCTCACCCTTGTATCTAGCCTTATGCAAAAAATCTCATAGAAGCCACTTAATTTGAATTTTTTCCTTCAGTGACTGTACCACAAGTGCTGTTTGAATGTAGTACAACTCTCCTCCTGTAGACCAAGAAGAGCCATTGCATAGAGTATGGTTACAGAGCGATTATGCAAGAGTGATGTGTGAGCAAGTACAAGAGGTAATTCATTAAAAGTAATGATTTGGTTATGAATCAGTTTTCTTTACATGTAGTCGAGTAAGACTAATTTAAAAATAGCAAATTTCCAGAAACAGCATCTTTTGATCTGATTTTTTTTTAAACGTTAGGTTTAGTGTTTACCTAAAAGTTTATCCAAGTTCCAGACTTCGGACCCCCTGACTTTTCACTTCCGGCAAACAATGGAGCGTGAGTCACTGAAGTTTTCCTCAATTTTTCCGATGGTAACTTCACCAAATCAGAAAAATAAAAATACCAGCATGTTCCCCGGAAAATTCCCTATCGATCTGTGTTAGTTGTGAAGTTTTTTAAAGGCAACATAACCTACAAAAAAATTGAAACTTGCAAAAATATGCATTTTCAGATTTCCTTTAATAATAAGTGAAATAATGATTTTTTCTTCATAAAAAAATTGTAGAATATAGTATTCCAATAGACGAATTTCCATATTAATTTTTATCCCGAAATATTTTGTCATTAAGCCACAATAAATTTTTCAAGTTGAAAAGGGAAATTTTTCAAAATTGGGTCCAGTCATCACCCTGACATCACAGGACAAAGGTTTTTTTTTTTTTAAATACTCGTATTTTCATGGTCTATCAGATAGTGAAAAAGTTTGTTCTTTTATAGCTTTTATAATGACATCAGCGAATGTCGTTAAGAGCAGCTGATGCTCTGGCAAGTACGTAGTACTACCGCTTGTCGGCGCATATGTATACTCGATTCAGCCCGCGCTATGTACAAGTGCAAAAAAAAGGTAAACATTATTATTTGGGAAGCTATAAAAGAACAAACTTTTTTCACGAGAATTTAAAAAAGAAAACTTTGTCCTGTGATGTCAGAGTGATGACTGGACCCAATTTTGAATAATTTCCCTTTTCAACTTGAAAAATTTATTGTGGTTTAATGACAAAATATTTCGGGACAAAGTTCATATCGAAATTCGTCTATTGGAATACTATATTCTACAATTTTTTTATGAAGAAAAAAATCATGATTTCACTTATTATTAACGGAAATCTGAAAATGCACATTTTTGCAAGTTTCAATTTTTTGTAGGTTATGTTGCCTTTAAAAAACTTCATGACTAACACAGATCGATAGGGAATTTTCTGGGGAACACGCTGGTATTTTTATTTTTCTGATTTGGTGAAGTTATCATCGGAAAAATTGAGGAAAACTTCAGTGACTCGCGCTCCGCTGTTTGCTGGAAGTAAAAAGTCTGGGAAAATGGGGGGTCTGAAGTCTGGAACTTGGATAAACTTTTACGTAAACACTAAACATATCGTTAAAAAAAAATCAGCTCAAAAGATGCTGTTTCTGGAAATTTTCCTTTTTTGCCCTTTTTTTTTTCAATAATCTTACTTGGCTAATGTGTATATATGAACATATTCAAGCAAGTAACTGGA
The DNA here is from genome assembly GCA_034769895.1 of Magicicada septendecula. Classification (NCBI taxonomy): domain Eukaryota; kingdom Metazoa; phylum Arthropoda; class Insecta; order Hemiptera; family Cicadidae; genus Magicicada; species Magicicada septendecula. Next base: position 65,679,453 of record CM068376.1, read on the forward strand.
TGGAATGAATGAGTTCATTTCTTCCATGCATTTACCACAGTTGTTTCAGAACTTGTCAGAGACAACACATCGGTAAAATGGTAATTTCCTCATTACCTTTCATTATCTCATCTGAAAACTGTGTATGAAATGAAGAATATAATACAACCCTCGAAAATTGTTGGTGTTTCTCACTCGCCAGATACCGTACCGTTTCCTGGGGGGGGGGGGATAAAACTTTATTATTTAATATTTAGCATGTACCGCTACATTATTCATTAGCCCAGTTTATATTCTGATAGTCCCTTATCGAGTTGAAGATGAAAAATAATTGATTAAAAATAATCAAGCTGGACTAGGCTGAGTGTTTCCTCTTGTGGCCACTAACATGGCGAAGTCCCGACGAGAAATACCATTTGTCTATTGCTACACCAGGGTTGAAATCTAAGGGTGGTCCATTTACTGCCAGCTGCATTAGATCTCCTAATGAAGTGATGTCCAGGGAAAGTCTCTGTTTCACTTTTATCCTGTTAACGAAGCTAAATCCCCGTTCACAAGATGCTGGTTGTTACTTTGTTGTTGCCATGCATGCAACGCCGTAAAATACTTTCTTTAGCTCACCAAAACGCTCAGGAAATTTGTACAGAGTTTTGAATAGCTCACCCAGTCCTTTTGAAGTTATTTGCTCTTCTTTAACCATCATTTTTAATTGAAACCATTCCGATAGCAAAACATCCTCATTTATATCACCAGTAATAAAAACGTGCGCCAATTGAAGAATCTCCTCATTGCCATATGCAGTTAGGGTGTCATCTTGAGGAAGGCACAAGAAATCCAGAACGTGGCACTTGGTGCCTACTACAGTCTCAAGTGTATCAAGACGGCACTTCAAGTAATGAACTGTGGTTTCGATCAGCTTATTACGGATTGATTTGTATTCTTCCTCCCCTTGAGATGTGTTTGTGAGAACAATTCCTTGGTCGCCTTTGTATTTTGAGCAATTCAGTTTCTCTGAGTCTGAAGTGTCAGAAAGGAATTGTTTCACACTGGATCCTTCAGATGAAAGCAAGAACTGAACCATTTCTACCGTTACCATCATTGACGATCGTACCTGTGAGACCAGTAACTGTTTCAACTGTAAATCTTTACAAAATGGCTCTAGTTTCCCATACAGGTCAATCAAAAAGTTTAATGTTTTTACAAACTTGTATAATGTAAGGATTTTTAGATAGCCTTTTGCTCTAGCTGCATCCGTAGCTTCTCCTGTTGTAGCTTTCCAGTTCGTTATATCCTCAAGATGGATGACCAGAGGTACGAGATCATGCCGCAAAGCTTTCAAAGCGTCAGATTTACTACATAGCCACCTTACATTGTGAATATTTCTGAGTTTTACTATCTCACTTTCTAAAGTTTTCGCGGTGTTTTTAAGCTCATGGAGGCATTTTGAGGATCGTTTGTAAAATTTGTATATGTTCTTCACAGTTTCGTCAAGCTTTTCTGGGTAAGGGATGGAATTGGCAGCATCAAGTATGGCCAATTGTAGACGATGCATGGCGCAGTGAATGCTAATTAAATGCGGAGCTTCTTCTTTCAAACGAAGTATGAAACCTGACTTTGAGCCAATCATAGACGATGCCCCGTCAGTTCCCACACTAACCATGTACTTTTCTCTTCTCCAATCAAGCCCTAAGTTATCCAAGAGCCCAGTAACAGCAGTGAAATACGACTCCGACTCTGCCCTACCGCTCTCGAGAGGCACAAGGCCTAAAAGGTCTTCTCGTATCTCCCCTTCACACACATATCGAGCATAAACAATCACATGTTCCTCAGCACTTTGGTCCGTGGAACCATCAATCAAAATACTGAAACACTGAGCATTTTTTAATTTTTGAACCACATCTTCTTGTAACTGTTTAGCAATAAAATTAATGAAAACTTGGCAGTTTTTATTGTTTACATATTGTTTTGTCTCCACATTTACACCTAATTTAGTTGCAAGGGCAACTTGCTTAGGGAAGTCGGTAAATGGTTTTTCATTGATGCCTATAAAATAGGCTATGTTGAATAAAGTTGTTAGATGCTCAAACATAGAAGACTCTATTTTCTTAATACATTTGGCAAGAGGAGCTTTTCCTGGTCCTGACTCTACTCCAAACCGCGTTAAATTGTCCATATGTACTACGCTTTTACCATGGAACCAGAAAATCCTGCTACTCATTTTGGGTCACTATTTTGAGGGTATTTAGCGCATATAGTACATTTTGCGCGGTCGGAATCGTAAGCTAGCCAGGGGAAGATATCCGGCCAAGCTCTTTGAAATTTTCGTTTCCCAGAGGAACCGTGAGTAGGCCTAAGTCCACTAGAACTCGCGTTTTCCACAGTAGGCATTTCAGTTTCCACTTACATCTCTAGCAGTAGACGTCGCACTCGCAGACTCACTAGGCGTCGTCGTACTGACAGTAGAACTTTTTTTAAAGAAATAATTAAGTTTAATCTGTTTCATTATGAATAAAATACACGCTGAACACGATCTTAGAAATTGAGAATACTCTTAGTACACGAAACAATAAATCACACGCGTAACACATCCGGTCAGCTCAACAATAATTAGCAGACTGTACAACTTGGAAGGAGTGAAAAAGGCCGGCGGCCTGCACAGAACGGCGTGAAATTTCCGCACCCCTCTCTCAGCAACACTTTTGTTCGATGTATTTTATGATATTTACATCCAAAAGAACAGTTTTGTTTATAAATTCACACGGTGACAGCTAACTGACGGCCTATGACTTCAACACGCGCCTTTACTAAAACAAAAAACATGATGTGTTTTGGTTTAATAGACGTCCTTCTTTTTTCCATTTTTCATTCTTTCTCTCCTCTTTTCTCCTTTTTTTCACAGTCAAAACCCACTCGCCACTGGCGAGTGGGCGAGTACAATTTTCGAGGGTTGTATAATATGTAGAATCGAAACAACTAAAATTTTGATGTGGTTAAAAGAATGAAAGGAAAACAAAATACACATTCAGCATCTAAAACCTTTTTAACACAAAGGCTTTCAGTTCTTGGTAGAAAGTTACAGCAAAGATATTGAAATGAATCATTGCTATCGAACTTAGTGCATTGAAATTTCAGAGAATAAGCAGATTCGACTTCGATTTATTTGTAAGTTTTGGATTTATTCGACTTGCCCATATTCTCGTTTATAAAAAGTAGCAACCCTTGGAGAATGGATATAGCAGGCAGCTCATCGTGGTACAAAATTAAATCTCAAGATTATTTACAATAACTCTTGTCGTAAATGAAGATGTGTTGACTTGTATGTTATTTACATGGCACTGTAATACATTGTTAGGAAAATGTCTATAGATACGTGCAAGATAATAAAGATGATAATCTAGAATGATATTGGCAGTCAGATGCCAAAGAAATTAGATTTGAAAAGAGCCCCAACAAATATATATTGAGGTAAGGAATTAATGAGGCTGTTATAATATGTGATTGCTCAGTGACCTGGCAAGTTTCACATCTGCAAAGCTGTACAAGTATGCAGTAATAGTTTTTGTTTGTAAAAATTGCGAATACTCTTAATAATTTAAGCCTAATTTTTGTAAGTAGTTGCATTGAAAAGGAGATTTATGTTCCTCTTGAGTGAAATATCGTTACCACTGTTAAGTTTGTACACCTATTATGTTAAATTTTATTTTTAGCTCACATGGGGCCTAAACAGATTGACAATGAATCTCTGAGCAGAATGAGTGATGGGTATTTAGGCATCAGACGTCCAAAGACTGAATCGTATCACGAATGCTTACCATCTACTTCAACTGCTGCAGCTGCCAAAGACAGTGACAGTGACGATGATTTGGATATGGAAACTTTACTGGCTTGTGAGTAGAGCAAGAAATAACACTCAATTAAATGTGCAAATAATGTATTGAATTTAGATAATGAATGAAATTGTATGGATTTTTTGTTATTTATCACAATAAATCTATGAGCAATAATATCTACATTTTTGTGATTAATATCACAAGCTTGAGACCTCTCAGAGGTTTCAGTAATTTATATTTTTAATTTTTGGCATTAGAAGCATGTTAACTAAATACTTTTGAATTAATATCGATTATTAAAAACCCAGATACGTTTCTTTCAGAGGGAGGAACAATGCCTTTTCACTAATACTCCTGTCATTACAGATTTTGTGCAACATTATTTAATTTATGCTGTGTTTGAATTTGGGGTTGTTTCTTGATGGGATCTTTTAAATGCCTCATTTTCATAAATTGTGCAGATGCATATAATTACCCTGGTGAGTTATGTTTTTGTGCTCATTACTTTATTTACTTATTTTTGTTTGCACACTATTTGCTGTTTGCTCATGTTTTAAGAATTACCTAACCTGTGATTATTGTTTAATTGAATTGCTTATTTAGTTTTTGTTATTTTGCATTTGTCGTGTGATAATTTGTTATACCTTACTTGCTGTTTGCTTAGATGATTGTAAATTTTGTATTTTGAATTTAAAGTTGCTATCTTTAGGTACCCTGAAAAGTAGCAAACAAATTCATGAGCAAGCGGTATAAAAATTGTAGTCGGAATCGGGTTAAAAATCATACCTTTAGACTACTTGTAATCAAAAAGAGGTTCCATTATATAAATTAATGCCAGATTTAACATAAATTATCGTAAAATTAATATGATAATATCAAATATGTATTACTGGTATTCTCACTTTCCTCTCTTATGGATTTACTGTATTGTATTTGGTGCTTTCTCCACATGGTTGATACAGGAATCTTTTCTGTTCCAATCACAAAATACATACTACAGAACTGTGCATCGTTTTTATTTATTTATATTTGTAGTTTATTATCACTTCCTCGTCTCTGCATCATTAAACTTGAAAAAATGGTGTTTTGCACGTCTGCATATACTACGCTCCAAAACATGGTGTGATACAAAAAATTTGCAAAAACAAATTCCTGAGATTAAACATCAAAAACTTTTCTAATGATTAATTTCATAATTTAAAAGACATGCTGAACAGAAAGCTGTATTGGGAACTGCAGGATTTTAAATGTTTTGTCTTATTTAGAGGGTTTAGGGCTCAGTTGAGATACGTGATTTTAAATAAAAACACTGCTAAATAAATCAAATTTTAAAATAAATAACATTAACATAAAGTATAGAAAGTGCTACATAGTATTTATAATAGAAAAAATATGCATGTTTCAATAAAACAAGTTGACTTGTTCATTGTTGAATATGCCATCCATTGGCAATACACATGAATGTGATGTCTTCCTTCAGTGTATATAATTTTGTCACTGTTCTTTGGTGAAATCCTTTTTACCAGGTGTAACAGGTACTGTTGGCCCTGCTATGGAATCTTTGACCTCTTGAAGTATATATTTCGCTTTACAAGTTTGGTTTTGTTTACTTTAAGAATAGCAACTGTTCTTTCTACAACTTTCTCAGCCTTAATTAGTGGCCCACCATTGTCTTTCTTTTTCAAAGTATTCTCACACAGCGCACACTAACTCTACTTTACCTCCTTAAAGCAATAACCTGACCAGTAGTCTTTACTTTCTTTTGTAGTAGAGTAATTTCTGGTTGACCATATTTCCCAGAACTCTACCAGCTTCCATCTCGGAAGTCATTTTACACAACAGTAATTTAAAATACACAAATAGTTACACTTAAATGTTCACTGAACATAATTTTAAAGTTTAATTAATTATTAGTCTAAGTAGCACTGTGCTAACAAATAATCATTTGTTTGTTAATATTATGTTACACACAAAATAACAAATAACTAATTCTGAATTAACCAAAAAAATGCCTAGTGTGCAAGTATTCGCCTTGAAAACAAAGGCATGTCTGGTGTCAGCTGATAAAGAAGTGCATATCACTTGGGGGGGGGGGATCAAATATTAACACTTCATGGCTACCTCAAAGAATGCCAGATCCCCCCCCCCCCACTTTTATGTTCCCAAGTGTGACTTTAAAGGCAAACTATGAAAATATATCTAGTCTCTACCCTGAGAACAAAGAACTTCCAAGAAATTCATCGGTTGCCAATTTCCACATGCCCACAGGACACGACTGCCTTAGCAGGGCACCTCAACAAGATCAACATCCTCCCTTCTGGGATGTGCACTCTTTGTGAATGCCCTGGAAGCAAAATGGACAAGGACCACCTCCTGGTCTGCGAAAAACTGGATAAAGAAAGACAAAATAGAAAATACCTACCTGGTCTTTATTGGGAAGCTAGGTCAAGAATGGCGTGAGCCAAATTGAGCCATTGGAAACAACAACAACAATGTTCCCAAGTGTCAGTTTGGAAGTTATATTAACTTGATCTTAATATGTTTTAAGTCTTTGATGATGTAATTGTCAGACTTGGGATTAACAAATTAACAATTAAATTAATCGTTCAAAAATTGATCAATTTTTTAAGGTAGTCATTACATTATAAAATGGTTGACTTTAATCATTAATCGTTAAAATTTTTGTTAACAATTAAAAGATTAAAGACTTAATTTTTTGTCTGCTCAAGAGGAAGACTATTCAAAATCGTTTCAACTAATTTATAGTTAACAGTTTTGGTGGTGTAAACTAATACGGACAGCAGGAGTACATACCTACAGTAAATATTATTAAATTATCCTCAACTTTAAATTTTTAGTAGATTTCTGCAACTGTTATTTTCCCATATTCATTATTTTGATCGTCCATCCATGTCAAAAATGATTATCTAGGTTTTTTATTTTTAAGTTGAAATTGTAAAATGTAGGTAAAAATTGTTTTTAAACCCCACTTGAGCATTGTTTTGGAGATTAATTTTACAGGTATTTTTATAGGGTTCTAATAACCAGTAAGGGAAACAGGGTTGCTGTAGTAAGTGCTTATGAAATGAATTACAGTAGAGTCTCGATAGTTCGAGGTAATTGGGACCAAATCAACTTCGAACTACCGAAAACTCGAATTACGCAAAATGCTGGTTTTATCTGCCGTTAGCTTTTTCCAGCAGTCGTGCCATCCTGTGCTGGCAGTGAAATTGGCGTCGCCTTCCTGAAGATTATTTCGGAAAAACAAAGCCTTTTCCTGGACAATTGGGCCACTCAGAAGAATACCTTTAGCCCTTTGTTGTGAAACCCACAGAAATAGGGCTTCACTCGTCTTTTCATAGTCCGAATGTTTCATTGTTTTTTGCAAATTATTATTTGTTTCACATTTTTCAAATTCCATTCTTAAGTTTTGCCTGGTCACGATGCCAGTCACCGACTGTCACTTCACCTACACCGAGATCAAGTGCCACCTTTCGTACAGTGTCTCCCTGATCTAACCTCTTCAAACCTTTTAATTTTGTTTCTGATGGAACGTAGAGACATTTTCTCTCCTTCTTGGGTTCACTCATTTTACTTCAGTTTGATCTATGCACAAAATTTGGTCTATCCACAACAATACGTACATACACAAACAAGGTAATGGGCCAGAGCGAATGACTCACTGTTGACGGGGGAACGGGTCACGTGACCTTCAACAGAAATAGCTAGGGTGTGTGCGCAACACCGGCAGAGTACATCATGGCACCCGCTCAAATAGCAAACCACTTTATTAACAGAGTGCATATTATTTTTCTAGTGGGGTACCTTGAACTATCGAGACTCTACTGTACAGGGTTGAATATTTAGCTATATAAAATAACAGTTGCACGGTTTAGTATCCATCTCAAAATGTTATACAGTTTAAACAATAGTTACCCTTCTTATAAATTGCTACATAATTATATAAATATAATACAGTATATGAAATTCAGCGAACTTCAACAGAAGAATGGTTCTACTAAGCCAGAATGCTTTTTATCATAACAACTGTTTGAAACAGTTTGAATAAAGTACCAAGTGTAGTTTTTAGGGGTGTGGTATGAAACGTTGATGACTGCTAGCACTATCTAGAATTTTACGATTGATTCAATAAGGAGTTCAAGGTTTATTTTTAGCCAAAGGCTAAGCTTTCTCTATCTGATTAACTGTACCCAAGCAGAGTACTGTTGACATAAAACGGTACAGAGATAAATAATGAATAGAACTTGTATACTGACATTTTACAGGCATTTGTATTCTCTAACACATGGTCTCCAAAATTGGTTTAAACATGGGTTAGTAGAGAGTGTTAGTAACATTGCTCTTATGGGGATTTTGGCGGGAATTCATAAAATGAGTGTTAACTGTGGGATAGTGCTACATCGGGGTTTCAGTGTAACACAATTTTTGCATGTTTATTTTGTAAAAATGCACAGTTGCATTTTTCTTTGTGGATTTTGTACATCTGCACCTAATGTAGACCTGTAAAAAACCCAGTTTTTTTATTCAAGTTTCTTGTCCGCCAGAGAATAGGTGACAGTAGTATACTTCACACACACACACACACACAAAACCCTTCACTTTCAAACAACTTTTGATTTTCATATAGTCATATCTTTTGTAATCATACATAACCCCATTCCAAACCACACAACAGGCCTAAATATTTAACACGCTATTGATTGATGATTCGTCGGGCACTTGGTGAAACATATTAATACAAAGGTTTAAATAAAAACAAACATTTGGTAAGTTTCACACAGTTTATTATTTACCTCTGACAGCTGTTTCAGCTTATTAAGCTATTATATGATCTCTTTGAGAATAGTTTAATAAGCTGAAACAGGTGTCAGAGGTTAATAATAAAATGTGAAACTTAACCAAGAGTTTGTATGTTTTTTTTTTAACCTTTGTATTAATAATTAACGTAAGCCTGCAGTTTGAAGCCATGTTAATACTGATAATCGATATTGTCATTGTAACTCTAGTAGTTTAAATGAAACGAACGATCTTTTTAGTTTGTTCTGTTGCAGCATTGTGGTTTTTACTAAAGTTGAAGTCAAATGTAACATAATTGTCTTATTTCACATGAAATATTGCAGAAAGCAACATATTCATGAAATTTTGGTAAATTTTGCAAACAAAAAAAGGAAATATAGTCTACAGTACTCCCAAACCAATAGAAGAACTATTATCCTCTTTAAAAAATCTTGGACAAATCCATTCACAAAATGCCAGGGCCTTCAGCTATGTCCTAGCTGTTACAAATTTGTCTTTGTATGGAATTTTGTGTTGTTTTTTCATACATGATTTGTATTTTGTATGTGCTTCTTGTCTTTATGAATTATGCTAATGGTTGGTTGTTTGCTAATTGTGTTCTGTATTGTGAATGGTTTGCATTTGTTGTAATTTTGACAATTTGTTATTTTGAATATTGTATTTGTATTTTATAATTTCAGAAATTTTCGTGTTGTGGATACCTGCCAGTTCCCCTGAGCCACTATTGAGGTCTTATTCCGTTGTTTGTCTTTTTGGTATTTATTTTGGTTTCTTTGCTTTTAGATGCAATCAGTTGCACTCTGCTGCATTTAGTAGACTGCATCATTAGGGGTTATGTCCCTCCAGTCCTTGGTGTTGAAGTTGACGTCATTACAAAGTACATTGTCAGGTGAAATTGGAAAGATGAAATTTTTGTCTGCAGAACTTTAGACCTTGTACCAATCTGCTAAGGCATCATTGGAGGCCTATTTTAACACATATTGTCTGCCTGGGAAGGCCTAGATAACGCAGATGTTCCAGTAGAAGTGACCCATTTGACCTTCACCTATTTGTAGGGATGATGCCCTGCATTGAGGCGTGTTTCCTCCCAGCTGCTTCGGGGGTGACTACAAAATTTGTCTGCCATCATGGTTTGTTCTGATGAACTGTCTTGGTTAACTACTGTTTATAGGCAATTTCCCAACACGGCCAGAATTTTATTCCAGATTTATAAGGCTGGTCCATGAGAATGCCGTCCTATCATCCAAACGACTGTTACTATATTTGCAGTTTCAGTAAAGGGAGCAGTATATGACAAAACCTCGTCTCAGCCAGTGAATGATGACAGTCAAGATAGTGTTGTGTCCACCCTCACAGACTTCCATCTTAGTAAAGGATTAGCTGCTCTGACCTATTGCCAGAATTTGCTTCAACTTCATACACATCTGTATATACATATCAAGGTGGATGATGATTTTTTTTTTAAGATGTATTTCCTTCTTTCTACTATCATAATTTGACTTATTGCCACAAGAAAGGTTCAATGCCCATTCAGATTATGTTCCTAAGGTAGAGTCTGTATTCAAAATCCACAAAAATCAGACAGCGCTATCATTGGCAGGCCCAGCTAACCCTCAAGGGTCTTTATTTCCTTATCTAGCTTCACTGAACACTTTGGTGCATAATCTCAGCATTAGAGCAGTGATTCAGGTGGAATACACAAAATATTTAAGTCTGAGTCTATATAACCACTATAAAAAGGTCAAACATCGTCAATTTTGCACTGCCTGTTTGTTATCTGCTGACAAGGACAAGTGTCCTGGTTAATGCACCACTTGCAACAAGGCTTCCCATAACACACTTCTGCATTTTCCCAAGAAACTGTTTGCCAATCAACAGTCACCAAAGGAGCTGATAAACGTTTGCTTCTGTAAACACCAATATGAAACCTACACAATCTCTTACCACCTCCACAAGTGAAAATAAGGGAATGTTATTGGTTACATGCCTAATATCATTGTATTTCAATGAATGGTTCATCATAGCCAGAGCCATTCTGGGTGCTGTTTCTTAAACCTCATTTATTTCTCAGGATTGTGAACAGCAGTTTAGGGTGCCCTCGGTGCAGTGCTCTAGTTACTGACAGAATCAAGGCTACAAAAGTGCTTTCTCGTGGTGTTTGTCAGTTATCTATTCAGACTTTAGGAGGGAAGGTTATTGCCCTTAGTCACGAAGTCATGAAAACTATCAACCATAATACTCTCCTTGTTTTTTGGTATTACCTTTGGTTAAAGGGGCTAAAAAGATGTTGGTTTTAGCAGATCCTACCTTCAACACTTGTGCTGCAGTGGATTTATTGTTAGGAGCTCATGTGGTGTCTTCTGCTGTTAGTGGCTCTAGGGACTCTTTCTAACAGGTCTCTTTAGTTTGGAGCAGAGTTCAGGACCTATAGTTTTAAGGATTTGTATGTACAGTTACAGATGATTGTCTTGTAGTCCTTTGGGAGGTGGCAGGTCAGTCTGTGAAATTACAGTTACAGCACACAGCTGGTCGAGCAGATCTATCAGTCTAACAATTTCAGTAACTACTTCACGTCAAGGCCATCTTGACCCCCCCCCCCTTTATCCAATGATCCTGGTGATTTGGTTGCCCATACTATGAGATAATTATTTCTCATTGGCCAAACTTTGGTAGTCCCGGTTAAATCGGAACCCTCTGTGGGTAGTTAACCAAACATTATCTCTTCAGTTTATTTGTTCCTCTTCCAGTTATTCTGGTGGAGATATTCAGAATATCTGCCAAACCTTAAGGCTTGTGCCAAGTGGGTGCATTCTCCCATTTTGGCTGTGGGTGATGTGGTGGTAGAGAAGGCAAAATCTCCCCATATGTATTGTATCAAAATCTCCCTTTGGATGTATCATTTCTGTTGCATGGTGTATAGACAGTCGTGTTAGTTGTGCAACTGACAAAAGGTAGTGGGATCATCAACCAGCCAACCATCAAGTGTTACTGCTAGCGATCAAGTATTTCCTTCCCCTGGTCTTCCATGGCTATTGTGGGGGGTCTGATTATAATATTTTTATTGTTGTTTTTTATTGCGTGACTCATTTGGATCTTTGGCTGTAAAGGCCTCTTATGAGTTTTGAAATTTATATTTTTTGTTGTTTTTATCGTATATTATATTTCTTATTATGTCACATGAGATTGTCCATTTTGCTGGCGGTGGTGAAGTGTTTTGTATTTTTGGTCAATTGTGCATTCTGTCAAATTCTGCTCTACCTCATGAACTTTGTCTGTTGCTAGTGTTTTTTACTATTCAAACAAGCAGCTATTTTAGTTGACTCATTATCAAACCACATTGACCAACAACTTTAGGCACTTTAAGTCCAAGAGATTACAGAAACAAGCTCCCAGTATTTTTTCTGTCATGTGCTCATTTTTTATTGATTTAATTTTGCAGTTGTCCCCTATTCCCTTTAAATTATTAATTTTGGGGGTCAGTGAACCTCATTTTTCAGCAAAGTTTTACACACACAATTTAAAATTGATACAAAGTTAGTTGCATTGCACATTTCTCCATATTTTTGTGAATAATATAATTATCTGAAGACTCACCAGAGGTTATAATTTTCACTTGTTATTTGTGGGGTTAGAATTATGTTAACAGAATTTTATGCATTGGCATTGATTATTAAAAAACACACAATTAATGTATGAATAAAACCTGCAATTAATGCTGGACTAAATTAAATTTTGAATCAATTTCTTTCAGTGAGAAAACATAATTTTTTGTCATTTTTGAAACATGTGTTTTGTTTTGCAGTGGTCGACTCAGATCCTGCTCCTGAAGAAAGGAAAGACCTTTTGGAAAAAGTTTATGAAAAGATTGAGGTTAGTTAATAATACTTAAGAGGATTTTGTGTATCAATGACAACTCACATGCAGCTGAAATACAATAATACTTCTAAGTAGCCATCAATACTTTTTAGTTTTTATAAAACAAATCATATTTTGAAACATTTTTTGTACGTTAATTTTTTGTATTTAATAAAAAAACCTTAGGATGTGTAACAGTGAAGCTTGTCAAGTGGGTTTGAAGTATAGTAGTGGAGGAAATAGCAGAGTGGAGTTAGTAACCACATCTTGGTAATTTGTTAGCAGTTGTTTGTGAATTACCATTCCATTATATTTCAATAAATATACAAGGCCTAAACAGAGATGTGTTCACTACAAAAGTAAAATTCACTAGACATAAATCAACCGTTTTCGTGCTAACGGCGCAGGTTATGTAATGCGCATGCATCAACAGAGAAACATAGCTTAGTTTTCTCTGAGACGCTGTGGACGTTATTGTGTGAGTACTTTTCAAAAAACATCAGTATTCATCAAAAGTGAAGCGTTTAGTTTCATTTCATTTGAATAAGAACAGCTAATAATAATAGATAATCCCTCCTACCACAATGTACAAATAAGTCCACCTCCAACATCATTAACAAAAAAGACAGACATGATTAACTGGTTAAAAAGCTATTACATTCCTTGTAGTCCATCTATGTTAAAGCCTGAGCTGTATGCACTAATTAAACAAAACAAACCAACTTAAAAAACTTTTAAAATAGATGCTATTTTGGCAAACCATGGACATTGTTTTACGTCTTCCACTCTATCAGCCGGATTTTAATCCTATGGAACTGACTTGGGCAACCATGAAGAAGCGAAATGAAAGAAAAAAATGTTCATTTTTCTGTAGACAGTGTCCAAGGAAGGCGTGACGTCATGAAAATTGAAAATGAGTACGTTAGATCGGACCAAATAAGGGATATTGTAACAGATCGTTTAGAAGGTATTGTAAGACGAGATAACAGTGACGGAAATATTAGTAGGGTGAAGAACTGACCTAAATAATTATTGTAATTACATGTAAGTAAATGTGCTCTATGGTACTTAAATAGTTTCAGTCTAATTGTTGCATTAATATTGTCTCTCCTGTTCTTTACGGATAGTTTATATATGCTTGTTTTTTACACACACACACACACACACACACACACACACACACACACACACACACACACACACACACACACACACACACACACACACACACACACACACACACACACACACACACACACTTCACATACGAGGCTGTTATTAATGTTACTTATTCAAACAAATTAAGATGCCAGAGCAATGTGTATCATATATTACTACGTTTTTTCGTGAATCATAACACAAAGTGTACACATTCCAAAATATACAACGATTGTTGATATCTAGGCTCGACTTTCGAGAAACATTGGATCAGACACAACACGCCAAGTCACTGTTTACAAAATAATGGCAGTATTAAATATTTTATAACTGTGTGAAATCTTTATTACAGTGTCTCTTTCTGTTGTGTCTGATGCTTGTTTCGTCTTACAAAATGTCCACGTTTACTGTCGTAATCGAAATCAAAACTTACCTACAACCAAATTTTTAGTAGGCTATTTAGTAACTTAGTAAAAAAGTAGAGAATTAAATATAAAACGTACTAAACTGTAAAAACCTTAAAAACAATTAAAAGAATAACAAAAGAATTTTAAAATTATAAGAATAATTGGTTAGTAAAAAGTAAGTTACATATATCTATGCGCGCGTGTGTGTGTGTGTGTGTGTGTGTGTGTGTGTGTGTGTGGTGTTGGTAGGGCTGTAAAATTAGTGTGGTAAAGTATTTAGTAATATAATTAAAAATATAGCCAATGAAATATAAAAAACAAAAATACTTTAAAAATTAAAAATAAACAATTGAAAACAGACAAGAATCATAGACAATAGAAAACTAAATAAATAAAGGTATAAATATAATAAAACGAAAATAATTGTGAATCGACAAGGCAGTGTAACTGCTTTATTTCAGCTGTCATTATAAGCGATATCAGTTTTTAAATTTTAGTACTTTTACAGGGAGAAACGTAAATTTTACGATTTACTTTAATTTTTAATTAAGGAAGCGTAACTTCGGCACATTAGGTATACAAAGTTAATCCGTGCCAAAATAGATTACTCATGTCATATGTGCGTCTTATTGACAATTCAGAGAGTAGACCAATATTTTCAACTGCGTTAGTAGACATTTTCCTCTCTCGTGGCTTCCACTGCCCCCAACTTCTCCCCACTACAACCTGCGCGCTGTTTCATGTCTGTTTAATTTTACTATACTTAGTGAAAGGAGTTCCATTAAGAAGTCAACACTATTTTATTTCGTTAATATTCAAAAACTTAATTTTAATTTGTCTTAATTTTATTCATTGTTTTCGTCTTCATTTTTCGGACGCCATCTTGTTACCAACTACAAGAAGAAAAAATCTTGTACTAACCACTGGGCCAGGTTCGATTTAGGCGAACAGAAGAACAGAATGGTTTATTTGCAGTAATTAATTTAATTCACATTTGCATTGAACAAAAATTTTTATTTATTCTATAATGAACATAATAATAAACATAAATCTTCTTGTCCTGCATTTAATTACTTTTGCAGATTTAGCTACAAACTCATGAAATGAAATCCATTAAAATTAATTTTCTTACATATTCTCCATTATTTATTTTTTGATTATTTATAGATTATATTTCTTTCTTTTTTATATACCAACCAGCACTTCTTTTTATATTCTTATATTCTCTCTCTCTCTCTCTCTCTCTCTCTCTCTCTCTCTCTCTCTCTCTCTCTCTCTCTCTCTCTCTCTCTCTCTCTCTCTCTCTCTCTCTCTCTCGCTCTCTCTCTCTATTTCAGTACCCCCCGGTTTTATTGAGTTCATTAATTTATGTCTATTTTTGGCTGCCAGTTTCTTTTATAAAACATTTTCAATTTTGAAAGCTTTTAGATTTACCCCTTGTTGGTTACTTATCTGCAAATTTTAAGATCTTGACGAGTCTGTCTTTACCACGCATTTTGTTTCCACTCCGCACATTTTCACTCGTTCACCGGAACTGTAAATTTATTAGACTGTTTACTTTATGATTGCATTCATATTTTAAGGTAATTTGTTACGTACGGGCGAGACGAAAACTACGCCCGGCCGGCGGACGCGCGGACTGCTTGCGTCTGTATTTATTGGATGTTCATAGCCGACTGCTCGGTTCTCCAAGCGTTTAACGAACTGCTAGCGTTGACACACCTACATTCCAGCGTGACGTATTGGACTGACGTAACATCGTATGACTGCTGAGTTACATAATTTGCAAGTCTCGTATCTAAAAATAACTGTTCTGCTTGTGTCTGGAGCTGACCTTGACACAAATCCACATGCTTGTTTATTACGTTGTATAATTCATGAACTCTGAATTTGTTTACTTTTCCTATAATTATTATTTATATTATTTTTTATGTTTCCCCAAAATTAATATTACATAAAACATTTTTTTATTAAAACATAATATTTTTATATTACCCCAGGTAGGCCTAAAGGTCCCGTTACAATAACCCCTCAATGAGAGGTTTTATGCCGAAGCATAAAAACTCTCATTGACACACTCATACTTCCTAAAGGGATCAGTCATGATATGTCGCCACAACCCCCTCTACGTTTTATCAAAAAAAAAAAAAAAAATTCGTGGTTTGCTTACCCCCTGGTCCAGTGATTGTGACTGCACCTGAATGACCTTACTGGACTTCTCTCTCGAGATCCCAACACCGCAAGGCCAGTCAGGCACTTAACGCTCTTGCTGACGCACTGGCCAGCTCAGGACCGCCGCCACAGCATCACCAGACTCTGAAACATCAAATCAAAAATATCAAATAGTGGCCTTGTATAATACCATATCCCTAACTGATCTGGTTCCCCTTAGCTGTGCTGGTTTGCGTTAAGAAACACTGGTTTTTTCTCAACTCTTAACACACATGTATATATCTAATTAACATATATAAAACATTTCAAATTTTACTATCAACATTCTGTATGCCCCTCTCTTGTTAACTCTTCCAAATTCAAAATATTTCCCTGATTCCAATCAGAATTTAAATAACCACTCACATTACATCATTACAAATATCTCTCATCACCCAAATTACATCTAAAAATATTTAAATTCATTGTTAAAATTCTCTTAAACACATTTAAATGAACTACATAATAACAACTTATTTACTTATATCCTTCTCAACTTTGTTAACCATCTCCATCAAAACATCTCAAATCAACACAAATACACAAAATTATATAATTACAATCATAAATGTTCTTGTAGATTAAGATCATTACAGTTGAATCTAGTACTTAAAATCGTTTGTTCTCATAAGTGAAATATATCACTAATCATTGAATCATAGTTATAGCAACTGTTACTGAACAGGAACGGGGTCACCAACCACCAACTCTCTCTTTAGAGTAAGTGAATTTGAATGTCCCGCTGTTTACAGAGGTCGTTACCTTCTCACTGATTGCTCAGTTACTACTTCTACTACATCATTTTCTATTTCCCCCCTTTTACCCAGTTACAATTAGGTAACCACCCGCTGGATAAACCGGATCGAGCGTTTGCCTTATGCATAGATGCGGTATCTGTACCCCTGGCTTGTAACGGCCAGCTCCTTTTCCACACACACTATTTTTTCCTGATGGTGGACTGTAACGCCCATTTGCATCCACAAGAACTGCAATGTAATGAGGGTGTAGACGCTGCCTACACCGTTCTTGCTTCAGCGTTATATAAAAATTTGGCATTACTGATGTCTGAGGACACCAGTAATCCTACTATAATGATTCATACGCCCTTAACGCAGCACTATCACTCCCTTCGATGATAGCTGCTGTTCCATAGTTATGTGGATTCCCCATATATAAAACCCCCTGTTGATTTCTAAGTTATACCAATTTCACAGGCAACCAAATATGGTCAGTTTTACAATAATTCTGCCCACAGCTGATTGTCATCCAAAACCACGGTCTGGGCTGGTAAGGCCGGGACCGCCCGAAAATGGGTAATCTATTTAAAAACATACAATTCATGTTTAGGATTCCTACACACTAACTTAATACATAATACATCCATAATTAGCATAGTACACTCATAATGAACATTGTTGTTATTACCTTAAAAATAAACAATTCACCTTTACTTTTGATCCAAAATTACACACCTTACAGCTTTACTTTAGTTTCAAATTCTATTAAATCTTTCACTTGTTTCATTTATTATTACATTTCAACTATGATTTCTGTTTAACATTTTCATCATTAATTGGTTTGGGTGATTATCCGTCATTCACGATTTGATTTATTGAATGGCCATTTATATATAACCTTACTCCCTTTCTTCCTTCTAACAACCCCTAACAGATTTGTATAGGGTGACACCAATCTCTCAATAATAACCCCCTTCGACACTAATTCCACTTAAATCATTTTCTTCTTATAATAAAATATCTAATACCCTCTTTGTACCTAGGATGTGTGTTCCCAAACCTGGCAATTCCATTCATACCCTCTTGCCCTCCCCATGATCTCGGCAAGCACTCTTCGACCCTTCACAATTACCTGCCCAACGACGCACGTTGATCACTCCCTACACCAGACCCTCACTACAAAATATCACCATCACCTATTTACTCTCCAATTACATCACTCACTTTCTCTACATATATGCACTCCCACTACTGTGTCCCTACTATTACCCTGTTTCTGTATTACTTTTATTCTACAATTCTTATTTTATCTAACACCGATTTAAGTTAACTGACTGACTCCAATGCCTTATTGAAATAATTATCACCCAAACTCCATCTTTTACAACATTTTACATTAATTACTACCTCAAATTGATTTCATCATTTCATTCAAAACCTTTTAAACACATTTAGAATTTATTATTCAAACATTCAACATTTTACTTTATTTAAATTGCATTATAAAATTCATACTTACATTACCTCACTCAATTGAATAAACATATGATTCCTGTCATAGACACAAAATTATAAACAATTCATCACCATAAATATCACGTACAACCATATGTACCTTCTGAAACATAACAATCATATGACTCCACTACTAAACACCTTTTACATTTATTCATTTATTATTTATTTCAAAGTTCAAATATCAGACACATCATTTAAATTCATTATCAAAATTTATTGCTACCACATTTAAATCAATTAATTAATCTACAATTTATTTTAATTCAATCAGTTATTTAAACACAACATTACTTTAATTACCTTTTTCCAAAACCATTACAATTCATTTATTACTAACTCTCATTATTTATTTAGTCTGCTAAAATATTATTATTATTATTAAATAAATTTCTACTACATGCACACATTGTTTACATAAAATACATTTCACAACACAAACACAATTAATTTCACTATAAATTTATTTACAATTTTTTCATCATTAATTTTCTGTTTACCACACCTCATTTTATAATCTAGCCAGGTCATCACCATAAACTAAAATATTTAAAATGTCCATTCACTGATTTTTTATTTAACCCCCATCATTATACAATAATCTGATCTTATGACTAAACCATTCATTTACAATCAAATGCATATTGCTATTATAATTATAATAGTCATCATTATTACTTTGTTCCATTGTATCAATACTATTGGTAATACAAATATTATTGCATACTATCAATTCAAAATTCCTGTCGACATCGTGTATGGTAATTTCTCCTTTAGTATTTTCTGTTAAAGTCAGGTAAGTTACATTATCATCAACTACTGCTGCTACATCAGTTTCAATACAAGGTAAGTACTCACTATAATTATCAACTATCTCTATTCACTCT
Source organism: Magicicada septendecula (assembly GCA_034769895.1). NCBI lineage: Eukaryota > Metazoa > Arthropoda > Insecta > Hemiptera > Cicadidae > Magicicada > Magicicada septendecula. The sequence continues at coordinate 65,698,850 of CM068376.1, forward strand.
CTCTCTTAATTCTGTATAACTCCTCCCAACCTCAAACAACTCTATCTTCCTGTCACCATACCTCTCTCTCTCTCTCTCTCTCTCTCTCTCTCTCTCTCTCTCAAAATATCCCTCATCACAACCCCAAGTCACACTCTCTCAATATATGCAGGGGGCACTAAATCATAAAAACACCTGGTCCTACCAGGAACACCACCAAAATTCAAAGGACAATTATTTGTAGATCTTTCATCTACCAAATATACTCGTGAAGACCCTTCTTCACCCCCAACAACACCACGGGAAAAAATTACCCCCTGCAACCCCTCTACCTCTATACTCTCTCTCCACTTTCTCTCTGACTCATCAGCACACACTAACATTCCATTATTACATTGTACCTCCTCTAAAATTTTGTCACCACTATTTTTAATTATATCATCGTAATTCTCACCCCTACTTACCTCATTATATGTTGAAACGTTCTACTCTTTAATTGATATCATAATAATTTAAAATTAATGTTAACACACTCCTACTTACCATTGCGTGGCTTCAAGGTTGCGTCATACGTATGTTTGGGATGCAGACGTAATTTCTTAAGGTTGTGAGAATAATTTGCACAACACATTTATATGAAGAGAATTTCCATTTAATGTTTTACTGTTACTTTAGTGAAATTAAGAACATCCATTTAGTAAATACATGTTTCAGGTGTTGTGCAACACGTGACTCTGTTATAATCTGACTTACAATCTACGGCTTACCTTATTTTTTCTAGGACACAAACATAAAAGGCAAACACAAATATACACAGAAAGCCGCCCAGCTTTGCACACTCACACTAACACACCAATTAAACCCCTTTTAAATATTATAGTCAATATAGAAAATAGTTAGACTTTATACATTCCTGTTTCGTTACATTCATTAACTGTCCTGATGCCGACCGAACACGTGTTTAATGTCCGATTTCACTCTTGGCGTTTCGCACTTTCGCTACACTAGTTTATTACGTCGTTGATTCACGAGTCCCGGTCGGTATTAACGATATTGTTGTTTCACATCACATCGTATAAAACAACACCGACCGGGACGCTGACAGAGTTGTAAGCGTCTCTAGCTGACTATATGGCGTCTCTGCTCAATGTCGACTGTGTGGCTGTGAACGTAACAGGTACATCTACCTGTTCCTGCATGGAAGTTGTTCTTCAATGCCACGATGTTTTCGTCGTCGCTCCTTGTTCCTCTGCTGTCGTGTAACCATTTTATATAGGGAATGGAGCTGACATGTGTGGATGACCAGAGCTGAATATTGGGCTTGGCTCTGCTGATGTCATTGGAAAGACCGGATTTAGCCATGACTTCCTGCTGCTCAAAAAGCACATTGCGGAATTTTGTTAGTACCAGGACATCCGGTTTTTTGTCTGGATGCGTCACTCGGAGCGTGATTGAGCAGTTGCGTATGTGTGCTGTTTACACAAGTACAGAGTTCTTAGAATTTTGTGGAGGTGCAAATGCTCTGCCGCATTCCTCAACAACTGCGTCCTATTGCGTTGTTTCACTGTTCTGTTACACTGACTGTTATACTGACACATACGTTGCACAATAATACAGCTTTACCATACTTTATACCAGTCCGCCCGAAAACGAAATAAATAAAAATATAAATATATGCCCCAAACGGTTAAAATAAAGACACACAAAATTCGACCCGCTACAATACCCCCTCGATGAGAATTCTGCTGTCCACGACAGAAGAAATCTCATCGATAACCCCGAAGAGGATCGGTGAGGAACTGGTGCCAACAACCACCTGGTTCTTAATCTGCATGGGTACACGACCCCCCTGGCTCAGCGACCATGGACTCATCTGAACGAGATCACTGGACTTCTCCGTAAGAGATCCCAACACCGAGAAATCGATCAGATTCGCACCATAGCCCACCTCGCCCTTCAACATACTACCCCCAAAAATCCTCAATCCCTGGCTAAAATCATTCCAGCTCCTCCGCCGATATGGATCCCCTTTTTGCAAGCTGGGCTGCCTTTGGCAAATACTGGGCTCACACACTCTAACATTACATATTACCATAACACATAAGAATAAAACTTTCTTTTAAAATTTATCAAAAATTTACAAAATTCAAAATTCAAAAAATAATCGTTTATCAAAAAATTCTCTTCCTCTTTTTTCTAATTTTTGTTTCAATGACTTAACCTAAACATTTCTAATAATATAAACACATCCTTATTCTAACAGGAGAATTCCTTATAGTCTACCAATATAATGCAATACAATAAAAGAAACATCATTAATACATACACAATAAAATAATCATTACTCAAAATATTCACTCGCTGGCAGGCGAAAAATCAAAAAATTTTTTTTTTCAAAAAAATTTAAAATTTTCAAAATTTTAGAATTCAAAAAAAATTATTCATTAAATATTTTTTAAATTTATTTATTCAATAACATTTATTAAAATTATTCAAATATTGGTTTGAATTAATTAAACAAACAAATCACAATTGGCTTCCTACTATACACAAGCTTAGTAGGTGTATGAACTCATCAGCTGATCATAACTAGGTCAAGTCCAAAACCCTTGACCTACATATGTTATGTATGATTTCTGAAAACACTTTAAACATCTGTAATATCCTAACTTGAAATACAAAACATAATAACATAAAATATTTAAAACGAACAAATATTAATATAATTAATCATCAACTTGACATTTAAATTATTTAAAATAAACACTTCTTGACTTTACATTATTTTCAAATTTTATCAAAATTCTGTCACTGGTGAAAAAAATAAACAATTGTATATTCTTTATCATAAATCTCTCTGTCTTTTCAACAATCTTACCTTAATATACTGTGGGTGATGTAAATTATTTATTCTCGTTTTTCTGTATTAGACTTCTATACATATATAAACTTTCTCCCTCTGACTCTAATATTCATCAACCTCAACTCCCATGACACCCATCTCTATCAAAATCTCTACTAATCAGGACACTCTAAATCCCAACTTATCATTTAACACAATTCGCCACCTTCTCTACATATATGAAAAAATACTCTCTAACCCTTTGTACATAGGATACGTGTTTCCTTCCCAAAACTCATTCCCTTATGTTGGTCCCTGGACTCCCCCTAGGTAACCCTTTCCGGCGCCAATCGGTCCCTATCCCGTCCCAACCCTTGTTGCGGACTCCTACATTACACTATCCTCTAATACAAAATTGCCATCCCCAAAATCTCAATCTCATTTCATTACCACAAATACAACAAAATAATCTCATTAATTATGAACATAAATATATATCATTCAAAACTCTACATAAATTCCCCACAACTGTGTCAACATTAATACTTCACCAACTTCTATAACATACATTAACTCAAAAACAACATTACATCATACTCATCTCTACTATTTCACATTCACTTTTTATTCAATTTGGATAGATATATGCGTCCCATAAAATTATGCATCACCCAAAAATCGTCTCTTATTCGCTGGCATAAATTGTCACTTTATTTCTCATATTCTTTTTATCTTTACTTCAAAATATCTGTAGTACACCAGACATTAATTACTTGTAACATTTACAAACCAATATACCAGTGACATGGTATTGTTGATCAGTTGATATCCTAACATAATAAAAACACAATGAAACTACATCTTAAAATTGAACAAATTACATGGAAGATACATATTTATTTTTATTTATTCTCCCTTCTCACCTCATTGTTTCCCATTTTTCTGATTCTGATGCTTATGTTAACCTGCCAGACGATTTACTTATGGCTTAAAAAAAAATACACACATAATAAAATTACATATTCTTATCTAATAGACAACAATAAAATAATACACTTAAAATTATAGCATGAACACCTTAATTTACGAGTCTGAGCATATAATTATGTGGACAGAGCACAAGCATTTTTGATTGGATTAAACTTTGAATAAGCAAAACTTTTGTCATAAAATTTTAAATTCGTGACTCCTTTACGTCACCTCCCTGCCACACACACTATTTCAGATTATGGAGGACTGTCTCGCCCTTTCGCTTCCACAGAGACTGTATATTTTGGAGCAGGGTTTTACCTCTCCGTGTCTCTGCTTCCGCTGTTAAGTTTAAAATTTGTGAACATCATCATGTTCTTGTTATAAAATCATGCACCCTTAAAAACGGTTCTGCCACCGGTCTTGCTGTTCCTCCTCGAACAGAGTGGCAGCCGCTGTTCCCTAGTTCCGGAGATTTCCTCTAATTTCACCCCCCATTGAATTTCAAATATATACCAATTTCAAGTCAGCTATGGTCAAGGGACTTGGTATGACCATAGCTGACCGCTAGCCAAAACCACGGTTAGTGCTGGTAAGGCAGTAACCGCCCGAAAAGTCGAGGAAATCTAAACTTTAATTTCACTGCCTGTTAAACATCAATATTTTTATGTGCGACACGGTCATTTAATATGGTGTGTACAATTTTTATTTTACACGTATAAGGTGTGCCGCACATTTATCGCCAGCTCGGCCTCCGATGGAGGTAACACTCACTGCTACCCCCAACCCTTTTCGCTACTTGTGAGAGCACAGGCCACCCCCTTAATAGCCACTTAATAATTAATTACAATTGAAAACTAATTAAAAATTTCTTTTGTATACATTATCATATAATATTTGCATCAACAACCATTTAACCCATTCATAGCCTTTTACCAATTGACTTTCTTAAAATTTTCAAAATTTATTATTAATAATTATTAAATATCACGTTTCATTTATTATTAAAATTTTTAATTATCATATTTATTCAACACAAGGATTGCATTAAAATTTCACTATTGCATTAACACCTCAATCACGCCTGTAAACATTTTTGTTACACATGATTATAAAATTTTCATACTTACACTCCATTTAACACGATATACCCACAAAACGTAATCACTACCATCTCTGAAACATTTCATAAAATTAGTTTAAATTAAATAATTCATCATTCATTTCCAAATTTCCATCTCGTAAAACAAACTGAATTTACAAAAAAATTAATTATACAACATTTACATAATCAATTAAAATATTTAAAATATATCAAATTGTTTTAATTAAATTAATTGTTAACAATATAAAATTCATTACCATCCAAACAATTATAATTCTCTGATTACTTGTTTTCAAAATTAATTTGGTTTATTTATTTAAATTGCAAGTATTTCAATATTATTATCACAACAATCGTCTTACATACACACATATAAATTCACTATATTTTATCTACAACTCTTGTTAATTATTGTTCCATTTTTTCCACACTTCTGTCCAAATCTGCCATGTCGAACAACCATAAAACATAATGTTTAATTGTCTTTTATTGTTTTACAGTCTACCCACCATCGTCAAAGGTTAATCTTGGTTCTAAATAACACTTTTCAATTATATTGACACACATATTGTTGTCTTGTGTGTCATAACCAAACAATTTCAATTTATCCGTTATACCATAATACATCATGTCAACATCAGTTAGGATTGTCCCGTCTACATCAGTGTTATTTGTTAACGTCAGGTAAATAGTTTTCTCATTTTTGTATTCCTCAACTACTACGTCAGGTAAATCATTATAGTCAGGTAAGATATTATCAAAATTATTCTCTGTCTCTCTTTCTAGTATTTTTTCCAATTCATCATACTTTCTTTCTAACTTATATATTTCTATTTCACTCTCAATGCATAACTCTCTTTCTTCATAGCACCACATCACACTCTCACAATCATTACGGACAGAGGGTACAACATTATACAACATTACTTCATTTAACAATAAGGGTCTCTTGCCCTGAATAAACAACATTAAATCATCATCATCATTATAAACAATAAGGGGAAAATTTGCCCTCTGTCCCCATTCAATTACTACATTATCCTTCCACTCTCTCTCTACTTCATAAACACTCATTAACATTTCATTATCGCATTCTAAAACTTCATCAGTACCATTTGTTATTACATTCTCATCATTTGCTTCTACATTATTCTTCACCCCCACTATACTCTCAAAATTGTCTACTATTTCGTCATTTTTACATTTTGTCATATTTAAAACATTGTCACCTAATTTCTCAAACTTCTGTTCTAACTTATTTAAACTAGTTTTTATTGTTTCGTTGGTGCTTTCTAAATGTTTATTCATTTCTTGTATTTCATATTTCAACTCATTAAATTTCTCATTCTGTATATCTAACTTTACATCAAATTTATTGAAACTGGTACAAAGAAATTGTATCATTTTCATTATATCTTGATCTTCAGATTTTTTAATCGGGACTGGTGTCGACTGACTTTCTGTTTTATTGTCAGTGAAGCTGACTTCACCATTATTATTTTTACTTTCTCTATTCGATTTTGGGGTCGTTTGGATCCCCGAATCATCTGTATTATTTGATTCATTTATACTACTTGTGTTCAGAGTTTTGTCGCCTTGACCTACATTCGGTGTTGAATGTATGTCAAGACTACTCATCACAGCTGATTCGTCAACTTCAGCTGTTTCACTTATCACAGTCGAGTCGGACAAATCGACTCCGTTCTCTGTTGTATTTTCCATTATTATTATTTTTAGGTATTTATTCTGTTTACAATATAAATAATATATATTTTAAATATATATTTATATTTTAAATATTCTTTACTTACTTAGCGTAACTTAACTTTACATAAGTACCTTTTGCGTATTCTCACACAACCTCCAAATTACGATTGCATCCCATTTATAGGTATGGAATTTATTTTTTAAATTCGTCCCTTTCGTGGCGCCAATGTAACGTTCTACTCTTTAATTGATATCATAATAATTTAAAATTAATGTTAACACACTCCTACTTACCATTGCGTGGCTTCAAGGTTGCGTCATACGTATGTTTGGGATGCAGACGTAATTTCTTAAGGTTGTGAGAATAATTTGCACAACACATTTATATGAAGAGAATTTCCATTTAATGTTTTACTGTTACTTTAGTGAAATTAAGAACATCCATTTAGTAAATACATGTTTCAGGTGTTGTGCAACACGTGACTCTGTTATAATCTGACTTACAATCTACGGCTTACCTTATTTTTTCTAGGACACAAACATAAAAGGCAAACACAAATATACACAGAAAGCCGCCCAGCTTTGCACACTCACACTAACACACCAATTAAACCCCTTTTAAATATTATAGTCAATATAGAAAATAGTTAGACTTTATACATTCCTGTTTCGTTACATTCATTAACTGTCCTGATGCCGACCGAACACGTGTTTAATGTCCGATTTCACTCTTGGCGTTTCGCACTTTCGCTACACTAGTTTATTACGTCGTTGATTCACGAGTCCCGGTCGGTATTAACGATATTGTTGTTTCACATCACATCGTATAAAACAACACCGACCGGGACGCTGACAGAGTTGTAAGCGTCTCTAACTGGGTGCGGCTCTAGCTGACTATATGGCGTCTCTGCTCAATGTCGACTGTGTGGCTGTGAACGTAACAGGTACATCTACCTGTTCCTGCATGGAAGTTGTTCTTCAATGCCACGATGTTTTCGTCGTCGCTCCTTGTTCCTCTGCTGTCGTGTAACCATTTTATATAGGGAATGGAGCTGACATGTGTGGATGACCAGAGCTGAATATTGGGCTTGGCTCTGCTGATGTCATTGGAAAGACCGGATTTAGCCATGACTTCCTGCCGCTCAAAAAGCACATTGCGGAATTTTGTTAGTACCAGGACATCCGGTTTTTTGTCTGGATGCGTCACTCGGAGCGTGATTGAGCAGTTGCGTATGTGTGCTGTTTACACAAGTACAGAGTTCTTAGAATTTTGTGGAGGTGCAAATGCTCTGCCGCATTCCTCAACAACTGCGTCCTATTGCGTTGTTTCACTGTTCTGTTACACTGACTGTTATACTGACACATACGTTGCACAATAATACAGCTTTACCATACTTTATACCAGTCCGCCCGAAAACGAAATAAATAAAAATATAAATATATGCCCCAAACGGTTAAAATAAAGACACACAAAATTCGACCCGCTACAATACCCCCTCGATGAGAATTCTGCTGTCCACGACAGAAGAAATCTCATCGATAACCCCGAAGAGGATCGGTGAGGAACTGGTGCCAACAACCACCTGGTTCTTAATCTGCATGGGTACACGACCCCCCTGGCTCAGCGACCATGGACTCATCTGAACGAGATCACTGGACTTCTCCGTAAGAGATCCCAACACCGAGAAATCGATCAGATTCGCACCATAGCCCACCTCGCCCTTCAACATACTACCCCCAAAAATCCTCAATCCCTGGCTAAAATCATTCCAGCTCCTCCGCCGATATGGATCCCCTTTTTGCAAGCTGGGCTGCCTTTGGCAAATACTGGGCTCACACACTCTAACATTACATATTACCATAACACATAAGAATAAAACTTTCTTTTAAAATTTATCAAAAATTTACAAAATTCAAAATTCAAAAAATAATCGTTTATCAAAAAATTCTCTTCCTCTTTTTTCTAATTTTTGTTTCAATGACTTAACCTAAACATTTCTAATAATATAAACACATCCTTATTCTAACAGGAGAATTCCTTATAGTCTACCAATATAATGCAATACAATAAAAGAAACATCATTAATACATACACAATAAAATAATCATTACTCAAAATATTCACTCGCTGGCAGGCGAAAAATCAAAAATTTTTTTTTTTTTCAAAAAAATTTAAAATTTTCAAAATTTTAGAATTCAAAAAAAATTATTCATTAAATATTTTTTAAATTTATTTATTCAATAACATTTATTAAAATTATTCAAATATTGGTTTGAATTAATTAAACAAACAAATCACAATTGGCTTCCTACTATACACAAGCTTAGTAGGTGTATGAACTCATCAGCTGATCATAACTAGGTCAAGTCCAAAACCCTTGACCTACATATGTTATGTATGATTTCTGAAAACACTTTAAACATCTGTAATATCCTAACTTGAAATACAAAACATAATAACATAAAATATTTAAAACGAACAAATATTAATATAATTAATCATCAACTTGACATTTAAATTATTTAAAATAAACACTTCTTGACTTTACATTATTTTCAAATTTTATCAAAATTCTGTCACTGGTGAAAAAAATAAACAATTGTATATTCTTTATCATAAATCTCTCTGTCTTTTCAACAATCTTACCTTAATATACTGTGGGTGATGTAAATTATTTATTCTCGTTTTTCTGTATTAGACTTCTATACATATATAAACTTTCTCCCTCTGACTCTAATATTCATCAACCTCAACTCCCATGACACCCATCTCTATCAAAATCTCTACTAATCAGGACACTCTAAACCCCAACTTATCATTTAACACAATTCGCCACCTTCTCTACATATATGAAAAAATACTCTCTAACCCTTTGTACGTAGGATACGTGTTTCCTTCCCAAAACTCATTCCCTTATGTTGGTCCCTGGACTCCCCCTAGGTAACCCTTTCCGGCGCCAATCGGTCCCTATCCCGTCCCAACCCTTGTTGCGGACTCCTACATTACACTATCCTCTAATACAAAATTGCCATCCCCAAAATCTCAATCTCATTTCATTACCACAAATACAACAAAATAATCTCATTAATTATGAACATAAATATATATCATTCAAAACTCTACATAAATTCCCCACAACTGTGTCAACATTAATACTTCACCAACTTCTATAACATACATTAACTCAAAAACAACATTACATCATACTCATCTCTACTATTTCACATTCACTTTTTATTCAATTTGGACAGATATATGCGTCCCATAAAATTATGCATCACCCAAAAATCGTCTCTTATTCGCTGGCATAAATTGTCACTTTATTTCTCATATTCTTTTTATCTTTACTTCAAAATATCTGTAGTACACCAGACATTAATTACTTGTAACATTTACAAACCAATATACCAGTGACATGGTATTGTTGATCAGCTGATATCCTAACATAATAAAAACACAATGAAACTACATCTTAAAATTGAACAAATTACATGGAAGATACATATTTATTTTTATTTATTCTCCCTTCTCACCTCATTGTTTCCCATTTTTCTGATTCTGATGCTTATGTTAACCTGCCAGACGATTTACTTATGGCTTAAAAAAAAATACACACATAATAAAATTACATATTCTTATCTAATAGACAACAATAAAATAATACACTTAAAATTATAGCATGAACACCTTAATTTACGAGTCTGAGCATATAATTATGTGGACAGAGCACAAGCATTTTTGATTGGATTAAACTTTGAATAAGCAAAACTTTTGTCATAAAATTTTAAATTCGTGACTCCTTTACGTCACCTCCCTGCCACACACACTATTTCAGATTATGGAGGACTGTCTCGCCCTTTCGCTTCCACAGAGACTGTATATTTTGGAGCAGGGTTTTACCTCTCCGTGTCTCTGCTTCCGCTGTTAAGTTTAAAATTTGTGAACATCATCATGTTCTTGTTATAAAATCATGCACCCTTAAAAACGGTTCTGCCACCGGTCTTGCTGTTCCTCCTCGAACAGAGTGGCAGCCGCTGTTCCCTAGTTCCGGAGATTTCCTCTAATTTCACCCCCCATTGAATTTCAAATATATACCAATTTCAAGTCAGCTATGGTCAAGGGACTTGGTATGACCATAGCTGACCGCTAGCCAAAACCACGGTTAGTGCTGGTAAGGCAGTAACCGCCCGAAAAGTCGAGGAAATCTAAACTTTAATTTAGATTAACTGCCTGTTAAACATCAATATTTTTATGTGCGACACGGTCATTTAATATGGTGTGTACAATTTTTATTTTACACGTATAAGGTGTGCCGCACATTTATCGCCAGCTCGGCCTCCGATGGAGGTAACACTCACTGCTACCCCCAACCCTTTTCGCTACTTGTGAGAGCACAGGCCACCCCCTTAATAGCCACTTAATAATTAATTACAATTGAAAACTAATTAAAAATTTCTTTTGTATACATTATCATATAATATTTGCATCAACAACCATTTAACCCATTCATAACCTTTTACCAATTGACTTTCTTAAAATTTTCAAAATTTATTATTAATAATTATTAAATATCACGTTTCATTTATTATTAAAATTTTTAATTATCATATTTATTCAACACAAGGATTGCATTAAAATTTCACTATTGCATTAACACCTCAATCACGCCTGTAAACATTTTTGTTACACATGATTATAAAATTTTCATACTTACACTCCATTTAACACGATATACCCACAAAACGTAATCACTACCATCTCTGAAACATTTCATAAAATTAGTTTAAATTAAATAATTCATCATTCATTTCCAAATTTCCATCTCGTAAAACAAACTGAATTTACAAAAAAATTAATTATACAACATTTACATAATCAATTAAAATATTTAAAATATATCAAATTGTTTTAATTAAATTAATTGTTAACAATATAAAATTCATTACCATCCAAACAATTATAATTCTCTGATTACTTGTTTTCAAAATTAATTTGGTTTATTTATTTAAATTGCAAGTATTTCAATATTATTATCACAACAATCGTCTTACATACACACATATAAATTCACTATATTTTATCTACAACTCTTGTTAATTATTGTTCCATTTTTTCCACACTTCTGTCCAAATCTGCCATGTCGAACAACCATAAAACATAATGTTTAATTGTCTTTTATTGTTTTACAGTCTACCCACCATCGTCAAAGGTTAATCTTGGTTCTAAATAACACTTTTCAATTATATTGACACACATATTGTTGTCTTGTGTGTCATAACCAAACAATTTCAATTTATCCGTTATACCATAATACATCATGTCAACATCAGTTAGGATTGTCCCGTCTACATCAGTGTTATTTGTTAACGTCAGGTAAATAGTTTTCTCATTTTTGTATTCCTCAACTACTACGTCAGGTAAATCATTATAGTCAGGTAAGATATTATCAAAATTATTCTCTGTCTCTCTTTCTAGTATTTTTTCCAATTCATCATACTTTCTTTCTAACTTATATATTTCTATTTCACTCTCAATGCATAACTCTCTTTCTTCATAGCACCACATCACACTCTCACAATCATTACGGACAGAGGGTACAACATTATACAACATTACTTCATTTAACAATAAGGGTCTCTTGCCCTGAATAAACAACATTAAATCATCATCATCATTATAAACAATAAGGGGAAAATTTGCCCTCTGTCCCCATTCAATTACTACATTATCCTTCCACTCTCTCTCTACTTCATAAACACTCATTAACATTTCATTATCGCATTCTAAAACTTCATCAGTACCATTTGTTATTACATTCTCATCATTTGCTTCTACATTATTCTTCACCCCCACTATACTCTCAAAATTGTCTACTATTTCGTCATTTTTACATTTTGTCATATTTAAAACATTGTCACCTAATTTCTCAAACTTCTGTTCTAACTTATTTAAACTAGTTTTTATTGTTTCGTTGGTGCTTTCTAAATGTTTATTCATTTCTTGTATTTCATATTTCAACTCATTAAATTTCTCATTCTGTATATCTAACTTTACATCAAATTTATTGAAACTGGTACAAAGAAATTGTATCATTTTCATTATATCTTGATCTTCAGATTTTTTAATCGGGACTGGTGTCGACTGACTTTCTGTTTTATTGTCAGTGAAGCTGACTTCACCATTATTATTTTTACTTTCTCTATTCGATTTTGGGGTCGTTTGGATCCCCGAATCATCTGTATTATTTGATTCATTTATACTACTTGTGTTCAGAGTTTTGTCGCCTTGACCTACATTCGGTGTTGAATGTATGTCAAGACTACTCATCACAGCTGATTCGTCAACTTCAGCTGTTTCACTTATCACAGTCGAGTCGGACAAATCGACTCCGTTCTCTGTTGTATTTTCCATTATTATTATTTTTAGGTATTTATTCTGCTTACAATATAAATAATATATATGTTAAATATATATTTATATTTTAAATATTCTTTACTTACTTAGCGTAACTTAACTTTACATAAGTACCTTTTGCGTATTCTCGCACAACCTCCAAATTACGATTGCATCCCATTTATAGGTATGGAATTTATTTTTTAAATTCGTCCCTGTTCGGGCGCCAATGAAACGTTCTACTCTTTAATTGATATCATAATAATTTAAAATTAATGTTAACACACTCCTACTTACCATTGCGTGGCTTCAAGGTTGCGTCATACGTATGTTTGGGATGCAGACGTAATTTCTTAAGGTTGTGAGAATAATTTGCACAACACATTTATATGAAGAGAATTTCCATTTAATGTTTTACTGTTACTTTAGTGAAATTAAGAACATACATTTAGTAAATACATGTTTCAGGTGTTGTGCAACACGTGACTCTGTTATAATCTGACTTACAATCTACGGCTTACCTTATTTTTTCTAGGACACAAACATAAAAGGCAAACACAAATATACACAGAAAGCCGCCCAGCTTTGCACACTCACACTAACACACACATTAAACCCCTTTTAAATATTATAGTCAATATAGAAAATAGTTAGACTTTATACATTCCTGTTTCGTTACATTCATTAACTGTCCTGATGCCGACCGAACACGTGTTTAATGTCCGATTTCACTCTTGGCGTTTCGCACTTTCGCTACACTAGTTTATTACGTCGTTGATTCACGAGTCCCGGTCGGTATTAACGATATTGTTGTTTCACATCACATCTTATAAAACAACACCGACCGGGACGCTGACAGAGTTGTAAGCGTCTCTAACTGGGTGCGGCTCTAGCTGACTATATGGCGTCTCTGCTCAATGTCGACTGTGTGGCTGTGAACGTAACAGGTACATCTACCTGTTCCTGCATGGAAGTTGTTCTTCAATGCCACGATGTTTTCGTCGTCGCTCCTTGTTCCTCTGCTGTCGTGTAACCATTTTATATAGGGAATGGAGCTGACATGTGTGGATGACCAGAGCTGAATATTGGGCTTGGCTCTGCTGATGTCATTGGAAAGACCGGATTTAGCCATGACTTCCTGCCGCTCAAAAAGCACATTGCGGAATTTTGTTAGTACCAGGACATCCGGTTTTTTGTCTGGATGCGTCACTCGGAGCGTGATTGAGCAGTTGCGTATGTGTGCTGTTTACACAAGTACAGAGTTCTTAGAATTTTGTGGAGGTGCAAATGCTCTGCCGCAATTCCTCAACAACTGCGTCCTATTGCGTTGTTTCACTGTTTCTGTTACACTGACTGTTATACTGACACATACGTTGCACAATAATACAGCTTTACCATACTTTATACCAGTCCGCCCGAAAACGAAATAAATAAAAATATAAATATATGCCCCAAACGGTTAAAATAAAGACACACAAAATTCGACCCGCTACAATGTTATCTGGTCGTCTTTATTTTCGTTTATTTTATCGGTCTCCACTATTCTCTACCCCCACTATACTCTCAGAATTATCATCACTTCCACTATTTTATCATTATTATTATTGGTCATAACTGTAACATTGTCACTTAACTTCTTATTCATGGTCTGATTTAATTTCCTGTCTAAATTTTTATTCATTTCGTTAATCATCTTCTCACAATTATTACTTATAGATTCTATTACTTGTTCTTTAATATTATTAAAACATGTATTAATTTCCTTAATATGCTTATTAAAATTACAGTTTTGTTGTTTTATTTCATCTCTGATCTCATTCAACTTTTCACTAGAATTATTGTTAATCTTATTATTTTGTTCATCAAATCTAGCATCAAACTTATTATTACTCTTTTACCATTATTAAATAATACAATAATAATACTACTAAAACTCACTGCTGCCAGAATTTTACTTACCATCATAATCCCATTAAACTTACCTTATTAAACTGCCCAGGTCGCCACGATATTTTATGGTTTAATATCGAAACCTTTACACTCTTGCCCTTACAAAAATTGAAATAATCCCGCTATCTGACGACCCTTAAACTCAGAAAATCCCACAGAACGTTAGACGAGGTTTTCAGCACAGAATAGGAAATGGTTATGGCGTAATAACTTACTCTACCACATGTTTTATATTAAACCAAATCTTATTTTATTCAGAATACCATATTCCCTTCTTTCTCAACAATTAGAAACAAACCTATTTAACCAAAATTCTTTGAACAACTACTTTTACTTAGGAACCAGTACTTTGATTAATTATTGCTCCCCTTTTACCTCGCATACACTCTCTCACTCTTTACAATTGCTACATATACTTTTTATCCCCTCTTACTAAGCGCTTTACTGTTTTAAAATTCAAAAACTTACTGGCCAATGTATTCACTGTACTTAACTTCTCTCGCTATTCGACTTATTCTTCCATCTTCCCTTGCACTTTCACTTAAACCACACTTACCCTGTCCTAAATACTTTACTTTAAGAATTCATCATATATCACGTTCACTCTTTCTTTATAGTATTCTTCATTGAAGTTTCAATACATTTCGGTAGGTCTAGGCTACACTTTCCGCTTCGACCTACCGAAAATTCCGAGGCCACTGATATAAAGTTTAACTTATAGACGACTGCTATCTGCTACTGTCTGATGCAAACTGGGGTGACAATGTGCTTTTCTGTGATTCACAAAGAGACTGAGCTGGCAAGCTGTTGCGTAATACGTCTCGCTGGGCAGACTCCAGACATTAAACATAAACCGTCTGCAATAACATTGTATGTTGCTGGTTACTAGGGGGTACCCTGTGATGTTACACACTTTTTTGCAAGCTGATATTTACTACATTCCTCTCTTCATAAAATAATACTTACCACTGCCAGAATTTCACTTACCATCATGGTCCCCGTAAAACTTACCTTTTGAAAACTGCCCAAGGTCGCCACGATATTTTTTCTAGAAGGTAACATATCGAAAACTTATACACTCTTGCCCTTATAAAAACCCCGCTATCTGACTGTAAAAGAATTTCAGAAAACCCCCGATTTCGTTAGACGAATTTTTAACACAGAAATGAGGAAGTGGCAATGACGAAATAACTTAGACTAACACATTTTCCAAGTAAACTAAATCACTTTACTGAATTAAGTCGATTTTCACTGCTATGAGTACAAAAGAATTAGTTATGATTAATTGTTATAATTACCAGAATGAGAATGCTACACAATCAAGTTTTAATTACCTTAAACTATACTTACAACTAAGGCAGCCCATTTTGCCCACGCACTCTTCATACCTTTTTTTTTTTTTACCTTCCCCTTTTTTTATTCAATTTTAAATATTCCGATTGTTATCCGCGGTGCCCGTCCACGAACACACGATGCCGGCCGAACACGCGGTTGGTCCCGTAACTTCAATATTTGTTTTATCACTTTAATCTCTCCACATCACTGTCCGTATTACTCACTCCGATATGTTTATTACCTTCTGGGGTCCCGGTCGGTCTTATTGAGTTAAATACATTTACGAAAACTCGACCAACCGGGCCCAAACCGAAACTTTAGATGTCTGTAGCGGTACGCTGTTTTCTCTAGACCGCTTAGCGTCTCTGACTAATGTCGACCGTCACGGAGAACGTAACAGGTACTTGTTGCTTCGTTGAGTCGCGGGAAACGAGCAGTCACGGCCATCAGGTTTTAGTCGCCGTTTGTGCTTAATTGTGGTGGCATAACCATTTTATGCATGGATTATAGCTGGTATATGTGTGGTACCAGAGTACAATATTGGCGTCTGCTCTGCTGATGTCACTGGAAAGACCAGATTTAGCCATGACTTCCTGCCGCTCAAAAAAGCACATTTCTGGATTTTGTTCGTCCCAGGACATCCTGTTTTGTGGCTGGATCCGTCACTCAGATTTTGTGGTGATACAGTTAGTTGTCTATGTGCTGTTTACACAAGTACAGATTTCTGAGAATTTAGAAGGGGGTAAATGCTTCGCTCGCCGCGTGACACAATAACACCTGCGTATCGCTTTTGTCTCACTGTTCTGTTATACTGCCAAATACGTTGCACAATAATACATTTTTACATTATTTTATACAAGCTCCCGACCGAAAACGAAATGAATAAAAATATATATATGTGCCCCAAACGGTTAAAATAAAAACACCCAAAATTTGACCCGCTAGAATACCCCCTCGATGAGAATTCCGCTTGTGCACGACAGAAGAAATCTCATCGATAACCCCGAAGAGGACCGGTGAGGAACTGGTGCCAACAACCCCCTGGTTCTTAATCTGCATGGGTACACGACCCCCCTGGCTCAGCGACTATGGACTCATCTGAACGAGATCACTGGACTTCTCCGTAAGAGATCCCAACACCGAGAAATCGAACAGACTCGCACCACAGCGCGCCTCGCTTTCTAACATGCTACCCCCAAAAATCCTCAATCCCTGGCTAAAATTATCCCATCTCCTCCGCCGATATGTTTCCCCTTTTTTGCAAGCTGGGCTGCCTTTAGCAGATACTGGGCTCACACACACTAACATTACATATTGCCATAACACACTAAAAAATAAAAAATTTCTCTTAAAATTTATTAAAAATTTAAAAAAATTCAAAATTCAAAAAAAATAATATTTTATCAAAAAATTCTCTTCCTTGTTTTCTAAATTTTTGTTTCACATGACTTAACCTAGCCATTTCTACTAATCTAAACACATCCTTACTCTAACATGAGAACCACTTATAATCTACCAATACAATGCAATACAATAAAATAAACATGGTTAATGCACACATAATAAAATAATCATTACCTAAAATATTCATTCGCTGGCAGGCGAAAAATCAAGTTTTTTTTTCCAAAAAAATTTAAAATTTTCCAAAATTTTAAAATTCAAAAAAAAAATTTATTCATTAAATATTTATTAAATTTATTTAAACGTTTTCCTCATATTTAAAATTATTTAAATATTGGTTTGAATTAATTAATCAAACAAATTAAAATTGGCTTCCTACTATACAAGCTTAGTAGGTGTATGACCTCATCAGCTGATCGAAACTAGGTCAAGTCCAAAACCCTTGACCTACATATGTTACGTATACTCTCTGCACCTACATTAAACATCTGTAACAATCTAACTCAAAGCACAAAACATAACAAAATAAAATATTTAAAATGAACAAAATATTAATATAATAATCAAATTGACTTTTACATAATAATAAAATAAACAATTCTTAACTTTACATTATTTTCGATTCTATCCAAATTTTGTCACTGGCAAAAAAAAATGCAAATTTTATATCTTTATCATAAATCACTCTCTCTATTTGACAATCTTACTTTATTCTACTGTGGGTGATTTGAACTATTTATTCTCATTGACTGTACTACTAGATCTGTATACATATATAATCTTTATTCCCCTGACTCTACTATTAACTTTTACTACATGACACCCCTCTCTATAAAAATATCTATCAAAACACTCTAAATTCAATTTACCTCTGGCACCGCTCATCTTTGTACTAGGATGTGTGTTCCCTACCTGGCTATAACCATACGAGCCAATGCCCCTCCAAAATATCGGCAAACACTCACGCGAACTACTCTATTCTCGCCACAACGCCATACGTTGCTCACACCTTACCACCTCACCCTTACTACAAAATATCATCAACAAATATGTTTATATCTCATTCACATTACTCATCTCTACATATATTCACTATTACTGTGTCAACATCAATACTTCTCAAAAAATACTATAACATGTATAAACCAAAACAACATTACCTGATATCATCTCTATTAATTCAACTTTAACTTTGACAGATCTATATGTCACCTAAAATATTTATCACCCAAAAACTCTCTTTTATTTGCTTTCACCACTCGTTACTTCATTTCTCATTATCAAATTATTTTTTATCATTACATTAAAACGTCTGTAATACATCAAACATTACATTGAACATCAATTACTTAAAACATTTATAACTAACACACCAGTGACATGTTATTGCTGATCAGCTGATATCCTAACGCAATGAAAATGCATTTCAAATTGAACAAATTACATGGAATACATTATCAATACTTACTTCTATTATGTTGATTGCCTGCCAGGCGCTTAATTATTGGCTTAATTTAAAGCATACACGTATCATGAAAACACATATTCTTATCAATGCCTATACCTAACATACAACAATAAAATTTAATTCGGTTATTTGTTTAAATTGCAAATATTAATATTAGTATTACAACTATCATCTACACACATATTGTTTACTTAACATTCTACAATACACACAAATAAACTTATTAAACATTTATTTACAAATCTGCATCCTTATTTATTTAGTCATATCACACTTCAATGTTCAAAGGTTGCGAGGTCACCAAACCATAAAACAATATATATAAAATTGTCCATTGATTGTTTATAGTCTAGCCTCCATCGTCAAAAATATACCTCACATATTTATATACTAAATGATTTTCATCTACATCCAATTTATTATTATTATTTTTATCATAAACCATTACCTCTATGTCATTCATTTTCCCTTTTATTATTTCATAAGACTTGTCACTATTATTTGTTTTTATCCCGCCTACGTGAATATTTGTTGTTACACCCAGGTAAGTTATTTTCTCATCATATTCCTCCACTACAAGTACACTAACTCTTCCTACAGGTACATATTTATCATCAATATAATCATTGTCTACTATTACACAAGGTATGTCTACATTATTTATCATAATTCTCTTAATATCCATCTTCTCTATCAGCTCTACATAACCTCTATTTATCTTAAACCACTCTAACTCTTTCTCTCTCTCATAATCACTTTCATCACAATACCTGTCACAACACCACTGACCTACTTCACTCCATGCAAAGGGCACAACAAACTTACTATACCACTTCCTGGCTTTTCCAGGTTTACAAAAAATTAGGGGACTGCTTGAAGACACCTTGTCTTCCACATAATTAACGGAGGAAACTCTGTCCTCAAAATTCACTACTAGCGGAGTCCTTACTCCACTTACATCACGGGGAAAATTTGCCCTTTGCCACCCTAACCTTTCATCACACTCTCTCTCAATTTCATCAACACTCGCTAACATTTTGTTATTAAATTCTACTTCACCACAAACTTCATTATCACTATTTGTTTTCATCACATCATTCTTAAATAGCTCGTTTTCAACTATTTTATCACTATTATTTATTAATTCATTTTTACAACTGTAACTTACCTTGTTAATTATTTCTTCGCTATTATCAAAGACATTATTACCACTTACCTGTGTTAATTCAACTTTTATTTGACCTCCATCTTCCTCCCTTAATCTGTCTGTCTTTAGTTCCTGCGCCCATTCCTTCAATATTTTGTTATTTTCGTCAAAACCTTTCTTTAAAAGGTCAAATATGTCATTCAATGTATACTCCTTTTCTTCCACCCCTACACTATCGTTATCATTAGGCCTATTCACTGTCTTATTTTCTACCAGTTTTACTTCAGCTATCTTACCTTTAACATTGGTCATCTCACTATGTTTATTGATTTCCGCAAATATTCCTTCCTCTTGTTCTTCCATTCGGGTTAATCTATTGTCTAAATTACCCCATTCCTCGTCTGTCATCTCACCCACAACACCTCGAAATTCATTCTCCCACTCATCCCACGCAAAATCACTATCATTACTTTGTATTATGGACATTTTTAAAGTTCATTTGTATCACTTTTATATATGAAACTACTATCTTTCTATACTTAAAACGCCTAACACATTGTGAATCACAATAATATAAACCTAACCTACGTAATTATGTACGATAAAATTTTTATACATTCGTCATTACCACATCCTATTTTCTGTGTATTAAAATAGGTCTAGTTCCTATAAAATTTATATACGAACATCCTGGCAGGGTCGCCACTGTGATGTTACACACTTTTTTGCAAGCTGATATTTACTACATTCCTCTCTTCATAAAATAATACTTACCACTGCCAGAATTTCACTTACCGTCATGGTTCCCGTAAAACTTACCTTTTGAAAACTGCCCAAGGTCGCCACGATATTTTTTCTAGAAGGTAACATATCGAAAACTTATACACTCTTGCCCTTATAAAAACCCCGCTATCTTACTGTAAAAGAATTTCAGAAAACCCCCGATTTCGTTAGACGAATTTTTAACACAGAAATGAGGAAGTGGCAATGACGAAATAACTTAGACTAACACATTTTCCAAGTAAACTAAATCACTTTACTGAATTAAGTCGATTTTCACTGCTATGAGTACAAAAGAATTAGTTATGATTAATTGTTATAATTACCAGAATGAGAATGCTACACAATCAAGTTTTAATTACCTTAAACTATACTTACAACTAAGGCAGCCCATTTTGCCCACGCACTCTTCCATACCTTTTTTTTTTTTTTTACCTTCCCCTTTTTTTATTCAATTTTAAATATTCCGATTGTTATCCGCGGTGCCCGTCCACGAACACGATGCCGGCCGAACACGCGGTTGGTCCCGTAACTTCAATATTTGTTTTATCACTTTAATCTCTCCACATCACTGTCCGTATTACTCACTCCGATATGTTTATTACCTTCTGGGGTCCCGGTCGGTCTTATTGAGTTAAATACATTTACGAAAACTCGACCAACCGGGCCCAAACCGAAACTTTAGATGTCTGTAGCGGTACGCTGTTTTCTCTAGACCGCTTAGCGTCTCTGACTAATGTCGACCGTCACGGAGAACGTAACAGGTACTTGTTGCTTCGTTGAGTCGCGGGAAACGAGCAGTCACGGCCATCAGGTTTTAGTCGCCGTTTGTGCTTAATTGTGGTGGCATAACCATTTTATGCATGGATTATAGCTGGTATATGTGTGGTACCAGAGTACAATATTGGCGTCTGCTCTGCTGATGTCACTGGAAAGACCGGATTTAGCCATGACTTCCTGCCGCTCAAAAAGCACATTTCTGGATTTTGTTCGTCCCAGGACATCCTGTTTTGTGGCTGGATCCGTCACTCAGATTTGTGGTGATACAGTTGTGTCTATGTGCTGTTTACACAAGTACAGATTTCTGAGAATTTAGAAGGGGGTAAATGCTTCGCTCGCCGCGTGACACAATAACACCTGCGTATCGCTTTTGTCTCACTGTTCTGTTATACTGCCAAATACGTTGCACAATAATACATTTTTACATTATTTTATACAAGCTCCCGACCGAAAACGAAATGAATAAAAATATATATATGTGCCCCAAACGGTTAAAATAAAAACACCCAAAATTTGACCTGCTACAACCCCTTAGGTGAATACTGACTACTTTGGGATTACAGTTAATTTAAATTATTATTTTTAACACACAATTCTGTACCGTTACAATACCCCCCCCCAATGAGAGGTTTTATGCCGAAGCATAAAAACTAATTGCCTAAAACCTAAGAGGACCAGTGAAGATATGGCGCCGCACCCCCCTTAGTTCTGACTAAAATCATGGGTACTTACCCCCCTAGTCCTGTGGCTGTGGCTGCACCCATCCGACCTTACTGGACTTCTCTATTCGAGATCCCAACACCATAAAATCAGATAGGCACCCACCACAGTTTCACCTGACTCTGAAATATTCAATTCAAATACCAACAAATGGATTTCCATTATTCCATATCCCCAACTGATTTGTTTCCTCTTAGTCATACCAGTTCAATAGTGGCAAAGTACTGGTTCAATTTTTTATAAAGTACTGGTTTTTCATTTCTACAAAATGCAATATACATATGTCTACATAGCAATATAACCTTACGGTCTACTTTTGTACTTTGTACCGTTACATCCTGCATTTAACTACTTTTGCAGATTTAGCTACAAACTCATGAAATGAAAGCCATTAAAATTAATTTTGTTACATATTCTCCATTATTGATTTTTTGATTATTTATAGATTATATTTCTTTCTTTTTTATATACCAACCAGCACTTCTTTTTATATTATTATATTCCCTCTCTCTCCCTCTCACCCCCCCCCTCTCTCTCTCTCTCTCTCTCTCTCTCTCTCTCTCTCTCTCTCTCTCTCTCTCTCTCTCTCTCTCTCTCTCTCTCTCTCTCTCTCTCTCCATTTCAGTACCCCCCCCCGGTTTATTGAGTTCATTAATTTATGTATATTTTAGGCTGCCAGTTTCTTTTATAAAACATTTTCAATTTTGAAAGCTTTTAGATTTACCCCTTGTTGGTTACATATCTGCAAATTTTTTAGATCTTGACGAGTCCATCTTTACCACGCATTTTATTTCCACTCCGCACATTTTCCCTATTTCACTCGTTCACCGAAACTGTAAATTTATTAAACTGTTTACTTTGTGATTACATTCACATTTTAAGATAATTTGTTATGTACGGGCGAGACGAAAACTATGCCCGGCCGGCGGACACGCGGACTGCTTGCGTCTGTATTTATTGGATGTTCATAGCCGACTGCTCGGTTCTCCAAGCGTTTAACGAACTGCTAGCGTTGACACACCTACATTCCAGCGTGACGTATTGGACTGACGTAACATCGTATGACTGCTGAGTTACATAATTTGCAAGTCTTGTATCTAAAAATAACTGTTCTGCTTGTGTCTGGAGCTGACCTTGACACAAATCCACATGCTTGTTTATTACGTTGTAAATTCATGAACTCTGAATTTGTTTACTTTTCCCATAATTATTATTATTTTTTTTTTTTTTAGCGAATTGACCACTTAGGACACGCTACAACTTTATTTCTTTTTCTTTGCCTGGAGTTTCCTCTGTCTCCAATACTCCTTCATACGCTCACTGGCTTGTTTCCTTTGATCTTCTGTCCAAGTTCGTCCACTTCTATTAGGTCTTCCTGCATCTTGAAACAATTCCAGATTTTTCACTGTACTCCTAAATTCACTTCTTTCTAACATTTGGGACTCTGTGATATTCGACTTTTCTAAATCTTTTCTAACTTCCTTAATCCACGTTGTAGTGGTCTTCTTCTTCCAGAGGTAGTCGAATATTTGTTTGGTTAATCGATTTTTGTCCATTCTGTATAGATGTCCGAGAAATGTCAGCCTCCTCCTCCGCATAGTCTCCGAGATTCTTTCCACGTTCTGGTAGACTTCCCTATTGCTTCGCAGCTTCCATCCATCTTCAGTCCGAACTGCACCCATGATTTTTCTTAGAATTCTCCTTTCCAAGACTTCTAGTTTATCGAGGTTATAGTTCATCGAGAGGCATTCACTGGCGTAGAGACATTCCGTTTTTACGACGGTGTTGTAATGCCTTATTTTGGCATTCCAGGAGATGCATTTCTTGTTGTAGATATTTTTTGTTAATCCATATGCTCTTTCCATTTTTAGAATTCGATTTCCAACAGCTGCTTTTTCTAACCCATTCTCCTGTATAGTCTCACCCAGGTACTTGAACTTTTTGACTCTTTCAATTCGTCCTATCTCCGTTTCAAGGAATTTTGGTCCATGTTTGTCATTTGTCATAAATTTGGTCTTTTCAACTGAGATCCTTAGTCCTGTTTGGCTGGCTATCTTTTCCAAGAGATTGATTTGTACGGTTGCTTCTTCTGGGTTTTCTGATAGTACCGCAAAGTCATCTGCAAACGCCAGGCAGTTGACTTTAATTCCTCCCGACTTTCTTCCGAGGTATATTGGGTTTATTCCTCGACTCTCCAGTTCCAAGTTCCAAATTCTCACGATCTTCTCCAGGACACAGTTGAATAGGAGTGGCGATAAGCCATCGCCCTGTCTCACTCCTGTCTTAATTTCGAATGGACGAGAGAGCTCTCCCATGAACTTCACCCTGGATGTTGTGTTTGTTAGGGTCTCTTTGACTATATTTGCTAGTTTTGTTTTGATTCCAAATTCTCTTATGATCCTTTCCAAGGTCTCTCTGTCCACTGAATCAAATGCCTTTTTGAAGTCTATAAAGGACACCACAATTTTCTTGCTGCTCAGCATTCTATGACGGATTATTGATTTTAAGTTGAAGAGCTGCTCAACACAGGAACGTCCTTTTCTAAACCCTCCTTGGTATTCGCCCAGCTGTTTGTCAAGCGTATCTTCTATTCTGTTTAGAAGAATCTTTGAGAAAATTTTATAAGCAATTGAAAGGAGGGACACTCCTCTAAACTTGTTTTTGAGGTTCTTGATTACATCTCTGATTTCTTCTTTTGTTGGTGGTTCATCCTCTTCTGAGTTTTCTGGTGGGTCTGGGATTTCTAATCTAGAAGTAGGGTGTGGGCAATTCAAAATATCTTGAAAGTATCCAGCAAGTATCTCACAGTTTTCTTGGTTGTTCAGTCCAATTTTTCCCTGTTCATTTCTAAAACTCGTACTTGGGGCTTGGTAACCCTTAAGTTTGTTCTTGAAAGTCTGGTAGAAATCTCTGGAGTTGTGTTTAACGAGGTCACTCTGGAGATTTTCTAACTGTGCTTTTTCAAATGATCGCTTGGTCCTACGGAATATTCTGGATGTTTCTTTCCTCTGTTGCCTGAATTGTTCCAAGTGTTCCGTTTTTCCAGAGGATTTCCATCTACTCCATTCTTCAGACCTCTTTCTGAGTGCCTCATCACATTCTTCGTTCCACCAGATTTCTCTTTTCCTCTTTGCCAGCCCAAGTGTCTTCTTTGCGGCTTCATTGATTCCTGTACAGAGTTCTTGCCAGCTTTCCTTTTTGGTGTTGCGGACTTCTTCCCTAAAGTTCTTAACGATGTCGTGGGTGATGTTTGTTTTGTTCATGTTATATTTGGTTATACTAGGTGGGTCTCTCTTTTGGCCTAGCGGGAGGAAGCGGATTTTGACTTTAGAAAGGTAGTGGTCGGAATCGAATTCCCCGTTTCTAATCACCTTGACATTCATTACCTCTTTTGCATTTTACCTAGATATCGCTACATGGTCCAGTTGGAATTCCCCTAGATTTGGATTTGGGGATACCCAGGTTTTTGCTTTTCTTGGAAGTTTTCTGAAGTTTGTTGACATCAGTCTAAACTGGAATGCTTTGCAAAGTCCTATCAGCCTTTCTCCATTTCTGTTTGTCCTTTTATGAGCTGGATAATCTCCCACAATGTCTCTGAATTTTCTCTCCTTTCCTATTTGCGCATTAAAATCTCCCAGGAGAATTTTTACGTTTTTCTTGGGTATCTGCAAGATTTCATTTTCCAAAAGATCCCAGAAATCATCTACTTTCTGTGGATTTTTCGTGTTGTCTTCATTGATGGGGGCATGGCAGTTGATAAGTGTGTACTTCTTGTTTTTGCACTTGTATGTAAGTAGCGATAGCCTTTCGGATTTCGATGTGAATTCTGTGACACTAGTCACTATCTTTTTGTTTACGTAAACATAAACATAATTATTATTTATATTATTTTTTGTTTCCCCAAAATTAATATTACATAATAAAAAATTATTTTTTTATTAAAACATATTTTTATATTACCCCAGGTAGGCCTAAAGGTCCCGTTACAAAACCAAGTGCATAATTCAGTTTCAAAGGACAGTCCTATTGTGACACGCTCAGAAATCATAAATAAAGTAATAAATAAAGGAAACCAGCTGGACCTTTTACAATGGCTAGAAAAACTTGCAGTTTTGTCAGTAGAAAAGTGAATTTAGATAGTTTTCGGATAAGCTCTGTCTAGTATAATATATAATTTTCATCTGGCTCAAATAACATTAGTGCTTTAAAAATTGAACATGTGGACTTTGGGCTTGATTTTTCTTATGATTCTTTAGAAATGTGAAAATGTATGGGGTTTAGATAAAGAAAACTGTCTGCAACAGACAAATATTGTAGAAAAAATGACTTTAATTTTAAACATGTCACATACTTTCCTGATGAATTCCCAAGTGATTATACAGTTGTATTGGCAAAGGATAAAGTTATTGATAATGTATATTAATAATATATGCAGGTAGTGACATGGGGGGGTTACAAATGGGCTTCTAGTTTTTCAGTGAGACCAGAGCCCAGGTCACAAAGAAATGAATGCAGAAAATTGTAAGTGCCTGAAAATTAAACTTGCTCCAAACCTACCTCCCAGTATAGTTTTAGTGATAACAATCTGTACCACATTGAAAAATTATATAAAGTGTAAAATTCCACTGCTAAAATATCAGACACTCATAAGTCTTACATGCCTTTAAACTTACCAGTCATTGTATAGAGATTATCTGAACAAAATGACACACAATTCTTCCACTCAGTCCCAGTTCGGGAAAACTCAGCATTGATCAAATTAAAACTTCCCTCACCAATGTTATTGTCACTTTCTAACAGAAACAACAAAGTTGCGACTTTTTTCCTTCTTGTCTGTCATTGTAGCTAACTATGATAAGTATTTATGATTTAATTTTTTTTTGTGCCCACCTTCGAATGAATAAGTGGTTTTAGTTCAGCGCTACTGAACATTTTTGCGATATGTGAGTCTGGGAACGTTTTTATGAACAGAGGACCATGGTGGCCTGGAATAGATTGTGTTCTATTAAAAATTTGGAAAATAGACATTCACTGCATCGTCATCAATATTGGTGCAAAATGAAGCTATGCTGTGATGAGATAAGTGTCCAGTGATTTTAAGATGTTTGGCACATGCAACATGACATCAACAATCATTATGACCACCGTACAAACTCTTTGATTTACAAACAGTGCAATTTGCATAACTTGCTTGTGCAGATTTAGTCAATAATGGCCATTCTATTGAATACTCTGTTCTAAACCGTTGAGTTTTTTTTTTCCTTTTAGATAGCTTTAACTTCGTCTGAACAATTTTCCTTTTTTTTGTTAAACAATCCATAGTGATGGTATACTCGCACTATAATCCACCCACAACAGTAGTCTCATCACTTTTCAGGGTTGTAGTTCACTGTGCAGTAGAACAATTAAAATCTTATACGAACTCCTAATGATCTTATAAGTAACTAATAAACTTCAACACCCACGGACTGAACAATACTATGTGCAGTCCACTGCCACTTAAATTGAATCACTACAACATGCACAGTGTCAGCTACTGAAAATGCCCATCATGTATCCTACCTTGTCTATTTAACAAATGCCTTTTACAAAATCACTCCACCCTTAGCAGTTGGGTGCAAAATAGAATTCCAGGGAAACTTCCTTCCAAAATATGTCAACTCTATAAAGTTAAGTGGGGAATGCCTGTTTTACTCTGCTTGTGAGACAGAGAGGTAACAAAACAAATACATGTTTCCATTTCCAGTTTAAAACAACATCGATAATAACAAAACCTAGTATGGAACACGCAGAATGAAATATACAGAAACGCTCAACAGGTTTTAAATATAATACTTCATGCAAGAAACTGGATTCAAAAAATTGAAGCCTTATTCTACAATGACAGTTTTCCATATTATTTTCAGTACTTTCCATAGCTCCGTAGTTTTACAGGGTTTTCCGTATGAACTACAGAAAATCCATAGTAGTTGGCAGGTATTGTTCCGGAAGCAAAGTTGGGAGTACATTTTGGGCTTAATATAGGAATACAACTAAACTCAATGCATTTCAAGTAAATTTTATTTAATTCCAATTTTATAAAACATTTGTAAATTTGTAAGAAAATTTATAGATACCTGCTTTTATAAAATGTATAGCCCTGCTTTTATAAAAACTGTCTTCGGGTAGGTATACCTCACAAATTTAAAACTGGCTGGCACCATATAGTGTCCCTTAAAAAATCCCACTTTTTTCCTGTCATAGTGTTTTGCGACATTGGTGGAAAGTGAACCTGGATGAGTACCAGCTGCATCATGAAAGCTAGACTAGGTCTCAACTTGTAATAGTTAGGATTTAAATAAGGCCCCAGAACCTACTGTACAAAGCCATCATAAAACAAAAGCCCAGAGTTTCCATCCACAAGTACAATTATGTAATGGTTCATATATGTTTTGTGTTTTATCAGCAAGACATTTTCTTAGCTAACTGTCTGTTTATAATCGTAGGTAAATTTTTCTCATTTTTTAACTATACATTTCTTTTGACAGAAATGTTTTCACACAGCAGTCTTTGTGTAATTTAGAAGAAGTTTTGCCATTGCTCTTTGATAGAAGTGCAGAGTTTTCTCCAAAGGGATATATTTTGTACTGCAGCGTCTCGATGGACTTGAAGTGCCCTCTTTATTTTCTTTACATCGCCAAGATTTTTGGTAATACTATTCCACTAATAGGTTGTCAGCTTTTTTATTATTGGTTCTGTCAACTGTCCATGCTTTTGTCTCCCATCGTAGCACTGTCTTTAACTAATTTTCGAAGGCCAGTGCCCGCTTTTTTGGCAACGTGATTTAGACACTACTTTTTCAACTTGACGTCAAGAATCAGTATAATTAAAGTGGCATATAGGTTTATGGCTTCTGAACCACTCTTCAGATGATTGAGGATTACCATTTGTCAATTAAATTTCTCTGGTAAGATCAATAAATTGTTCTTAGTCACTAATATCTAAGTGTTATCCATGGACACCATTTAACAGGTTTCTCTAGTATCATGGAAACATTTTTCAGTATGGCCAGGTTGCTACTTTGACAATTAATTATTCTGCCCTCGAATGTTTTATGAGCCTATCTTTGAGTGTTCTGAGTTGTGAAAGAGAAGCATTTGGAATATAGCTAAATAGTAATGTAGAGACACTTCAGGTATTGCAGTGCTCTTCATAAGATTTTCTACCAGTACCTGTAAAGACATTTTTTTCTAGTGTACCATTAGCCAAAAATATATAATTCATTTTTTCTATGAATCCAAGTATATAGCCATGATTTAGCTGAAAGCTGTTTTAGTACAGTGTACTAATGAAAGCAGTTGGTTTCTATGATAACTAATTTTACATCGTACTTTAAAACAACACTTTTTGTAAACCATCTTAAAATCACTACTAGTGTTATTTGTGTTTTTTCCAATTCTATTTTGACTGTTTGAAGGGTTAATCCCATGAATATTGTAGTCAGATGGTTCATATGCCCAGCTATAAATATCTTTATATTTGTTTTTGTTTTTCCTAAGCATACATGATGCTTTATTTTTCTTTTCTTTTGACGTGAAAACGTCTATTCGCTCGTTAAGCACAGTGATAGCCGGTCAAACTTTCTTGTGTTACAAAATACCGTCAGATTTCAATTGCTAATAACTACGAGACTAATAATGCAATAACAACGGTTGAGGTCACAATGGATAGAGCATGTCTGTACGTGTTTGTTGTGCAGTGTTTGTTTTGCCTGTGACGTCATAGGGCTAGTGTAGGTGCCTCCGCGTGATTGTTGTGAATTAGCGTTGTGTAAAATTATAAATTAGTGTAGCGTGAGAACGCGTTTAGCTAGGACGTTGATTCGGGTGTCATTGTAAAGAGCTTGAGAAGCATTACTAGGACTCAAAGTGAAACAATAAAAATATTCGCCGAAATATATGTAAAAATCGGTATTAAATTGAAAATTGCAAAAAAATTAAAGATGTCTCATATGAGTCGTAAATATGCGCGGAATTATAGAAAATGCAAATCAGAGGAAAGCTCGCATCAAAAGGAATTTAAAAAACCTAAAAAGTCCAGTGCCGAGCAAATGCGAGAGCTACGGCAGCATCGAAAAGAAAATGAAAAAACGGCGCAAAGCAATAACGTAGGTGGCCCATCAGGCGTACAGCGGCCACCGACAGTCCAAACATCCACAGATCATGTGCAGACGTCGTTGGAAGGCAATACAGAAAACAGTGATAATATAGAGATCAATGGCAACGTGACAGCGCCAGACGAGTATGTATTGCGATCACCAAATATCGTCGTGTTGTCAACGTCGGGCATCAATGCGCGTGCGTCGATGGCGGGTGCTACGGTAGACTGTGATGTTTTCACGGAAAATCTACGGCGCGGACCTTGACTACGCCTTCGAAAACTTTTTTTTAGGAATGTCAGTCATCACTTTCATTTTTAGGCTTGCAAGCATACACAAGGTTAAGTCTTGTTTCTGTGTCTTGATCCCATTTTTTCATTTCACTATTATATTTCAGCAAGTAGAAAAATATGAACTTGCACAGATGCATTTCATAATATTTTTTTGTAACGTCACAAACAAATATCACACCAGTTTGGAACTCTGTCACACCAATGATGTGACCAATGTCATGAAGTGCATGTTGGCAGGTTAAAATATTTCTGCTTGTCAACTTAATATAATAGTTTGTATAAACTTAGTGTAAATTTGTAGCACAAGTTTTGTTATAATCATCATCACTATCATTGTAGGCTGTTGTTTCTTAAATTTGTAACACACTAAGAACCATGATTGTGGGTACTTCAGCGTAATAACTGGATGATTTTACAGTGCTATATTTTTTGAAAGTCAAATTTATTGGTAGTAGATATCAGACAGATATTCTGAAACCAATTGACAAAAGTGACCTAGTTCATTGGCAGCACTGATGTGACAAATCAGGGTAGTACTATCATAGCCAACCAGACAAAAACTTGAATATATTTTTTAAGGCAATACTGAGCAATAACTAAAGTAATTTAAAAAAATAAAAGTGCAAAATGTGTATTGCGATTGCATAAGGTGTGCCTGCCATGAGTGTGTATGTGTATGTGTGCATCAGTGTTGGTGTTGTTATTGTTAGTTTGTACCTGTATGTAGTACTAGTGGCTGGTGGCGCGTAGTACTAGCCATACAACCGTCACACTAACACAAAAGCCGCGCGGTACGCCTTGGTCCTTAACGGACTGTTGAGCGGAGGTTTATTTTATTTTATTTTTTTTACCTGTATGTAGTGCTGTCTATTCATGGTTTCATGACTTCACTGTTACTTATGGCGTGACAATTTTTTTGCACTCTAACTTGGATTACTTTTTTTTATAATTACAAATATCACAAATAAATGAATATTACTGTATATTTGTACATTATGAAGTACACAAATTGAACACCATCCAAAATATTCTCTAACAATTTGCGCTTACTCTCTCACAAATCACCATATACAAAGAACTGATGTCAGTTTTGTTTGTATTAAATATAAATTGAAACACAGTTAACATAAACGTCAATAGCTTATCATTTTAGTATGTGCGCACAAATCACACTATTAAAAAAAATGTATTAAACTAAAACTGGACCTCATTAGTGACACGGAACACTTACGATGTCACCAACCAGCAAAAGTTAGAAAAAAGTCAGAATTACAATACAAAAATAAATCACAACTGCTACGAAACTACTATAGTTGGGCATAGCATATGTTCAAGCGTGCTTTTTACATTGTAACTTGTACAGTAGTTAAAAGTGTTTATAGTATTTATTCCTTATTCAACAATTTTGGCACAATAGCCAGTGACTGCTCCTGTAATTTTTATTATTAGTTTTGAATACCGATTTGCATAGTAGCCACAGTCAAAGCCACATTCATAATGATTTGACTTAATAATGTGGTCCGTTAGTAAAATAACATCATATTGAGTCCATGTTGCCAACATTAGTATTCATCAACCGCAATCAGTATATTAGTTTTACCTTCAATGAAGTCAACTTGCTGTGTCATTGTCATTGCCCTGTTTGCGCAGAGCTTTAAGTGATGCATATAAACATGTCAACAAGGCAACTACATGGGTTAGGCTAAAAAAAAGTCATTGATAGATAAGAATTTTGCTTTGATTGCTGATGCTACGTTAGAACAAGGCAGTAGTAGTAGCATATGTACAACAGAAATTTAAAAGCATTCAAGTTATTAAATGTAGACATGATTTTATGAGTGGTTTATAGGTTTGTGTGGTTAATAATAAGAATATATTAAATAAAATATTTTTTAAAAGTTTTATATTGAAATACTGGTATATTGTGTTGTAGCAAACACAGGACAATCCGGAACATTTTAGAAATCTCTCACGTATGGAAAAACTAGGTCTTGTTTTATCATCCGAGCCACAATCATTTGTTAATCCTCATTTGGAAACATTATTATACGGTCCAAGTCATTTACGGAGGATGAGAACTGGTAAGATATAAATATTTTTTTATTAAAATTAAACATACTGAAATCTTGTGTGTTGTAATATTGTGTTTATATAATACTTTCCCTATACAGTAAACCCTCGATTTAATGGACTAATTAGGGCTGAGGGGTGTCCCTAAAATCGAAAGTCCGTTAAATCGCGAATTTTGTTTTTTGAGGATATATTTAAATCAAAATGTGCCTATAACACTTGAAATTTTAATACTATTAATATCATGCAAATATTTTATGTACACACCTTTGTTTATTTATGCTGGATAAAAGCATCAAGAATCAGTTGTTTTCCATCAGAATCTTTATTATTAAAGATCTAAGCTGTCTAAAATGATCATAGTAAGCACGCACTTCCGGATCTGAAGACTCCCCTATGTACATGATAATTTCGTCCATGCTGTTTCTTATCACTGATAATTTAGGACCTCCTGTAACAGATGTTTCTTCATCGTCATCGTCATCATCATCTCCATCTTTTTGATCGCCGTGTAGAACAGATTCCGCGATCTCTTCCTGACTCAGGATTTGGTAGCCTGGATCACTGTCGTCCAAGTTTAGCCACTGTTCTATGTCATTCTCGTTTACTTCTTCACCAGCCTTCTTTTCAGTTTCACAGAAATCAGATGTTTCAAATCCTCTGAAATCGTACTCCGGTTCAGTCCCATTCAATAACTGTGTCCACCCATTAGCCAATGTTGTTTCCTTCATCTACTTCCATGCGGCAGCAAAATTAAAGATGGTGGACTTGATATTGTATGCACGGAGATTTTGCAGCATTCTAGCTCCTCTTGTGTCGTTTTCACAGTCTTGTTCGTCCTCCAAGACAACCATCACCTCTTCAAGAAACTTCTTCTTGTACAGCCTTTTGCAGGCAACAATGACTCCTTGGTCCATTGGCTGTAAAATTGAAGTGATGTTCGGAGGGAGGAAGACGGATTTTATTTTTCCGTAGTTGTTTACTAACTTCTCGGCGTTGGGATGGGCCGGTGCATTGTCCAGTAGTAAGACGGCTTTCACTGCATGCGATGGAATTTTCATAGTCTCTTCTTGAAAACGCCGCACTTCTGGCACAAAATGATTAAAAAACCAGTCTGAAAAAATACTGGAGGTAAACCAAGCATATTTTGAACTTTTATAAATGACTGGCAACTGGTTCATTATGTTCTTTATCGCACAAGGTTTCTTTGCGTTTCCGACTATGACTGGAGTAAGTCGATGCGAACCATCAGCATTCGCACACAGTAGGGCAGAAATGTGCTCCTTGTTGAGTTTATGGCCTGGTGTGCTAGTTTCACGTGTGTGCGCCACAGTATTTTCAGGCACAGCACTAAAGTAGAGACCAGTCTCATCAGCATTGTAGACCTGAGACAAAGTGAGACCCTCAGATTCGATCGTTTCCTTTATATGTTGACGAAAAGGCTCAACTTGTTCAGTGTCTGCACTCAGCGCTTCACCACATGTTGATCTATTTGTGATGCCATGCCATTTACGAAAACCCAAAGCCACCCATCACTCGCCTGAAACTGGATGCCCATATGTTTCGCCAGTTTATCAGCAACAACCCGCAACTCCACACTACGAACAACGACGCCACTAGAACGTTGTTGAATAAACCATTTGTACAAGCATCCTCTAATTGTTTGTGTTTGGCTAATTTAATGTGTTTTCTTTCTCCCCTATTCTTCGAACTGTCAACAATGTACTTTAGCGAAAACTGAATAAGTTTATCTTTATTCTTTCGAATGTTTGAAACGGTTTGTTTCTTTACGCCGTACAGTTCACAAACATGTGCAACAGACGCCATACCATCTGTTTG
This sequence comes from Magicicada septendecula, assembly GCA_034769895.1. Lineage (NCBI taxonomy): Eukaryota > Metazoa > Arthropoda > Insecta > Hemiptera > Cicadidae > Magicicada > Magicicada septendecula. The sequence goes on from CM068376.1 coordinate 65,733,766, forward strand.
AAAATGCCGTGCCGTGCCTGAAAATGCTTGAACCTTCCAGTTTACTTATTAGTTCAAGCTTTTCCTTTATACTGAAGTTCACACGTTTTTTCTTAACGCCAGACACTTATGCTGTAATTCACTGACAAAATAATGGACCTTGCTGTAACAACACAAGTATAAACTCGTTAACACTCTCTATTTAACACGTGCAAGGTTTGTACTATAGAAACACATGTAGTGTACACGCTGCGTTCTCTGAATTCTGAATAAACTGATGTGACTCTGTAAGAAACGTGAACCACGCATACATACGAATTATCACGAAGATAGCCGAATATTCAAGAGTGAAAATGCGCATCTGTTGCTATGGTTACAAACTACCACCAAATTTAAATCACAACCATGGACTTCAAAAACTTAATCGTGATTTTTTTGTCTCAGAATGATTTATTTTTTAAATCTTTTTGTCTGTCAAATTCTGTCCGTTAAATCGAGAGTTTACTGTACTTTGGAAATATAGTGTGTAATGGGACATTTTATTGAAAGATAAAATGGGCATAGTACAAAAATTTTCGTGTTTGTGTGAACAGAACATCGGACGGTGTGGAATTTTTGTGCTTGACTTTGGACATGGAAAAGTGTGCAATTTCTAACAAGCATACTTGCTCAAAATGCATTTTTGCATGTTAAAGGAGTCTTTCACCAGATGAAAGCTACCGCACCTGGTAAGTTTCCCATAGAAGGGCCAGAAAAAAAAAAATAGTTTGGCGTGGGATCTAGGTAAGGGATGCCAAGCCACACGCAGTCAGTCGCCTTAAAACCACCGAACAGTGCACATGCTAAAAGGTACAGTGACTCGGCGCCAATGGGTAGATTGTTGGTTTACTGTATAAAACATACACAAGAGTGAACAATAATGTAAAATTTCGGACAACAGTGCTTATCTGAAGTTTTTCAGACATAATTTTATCATAAAAGTGCATAGTAAATAAGGGAACAAAGTAAGCGCAAGTATAAAATACAGCCACATGTTGTGTGTGAATGGACGGAAGAACTCATTCGACAATACCACATTTACAGCACCAACCATATGTCTACACAGATACATTACAAAAATGAAATGAGCGATAGTCAGGACATTAGCATTAGTGTGTCAGGACATTAGTGTGTGAGAGAAAGAAAGCATGTGAGAGAATGTAAAAGAGAAAAGGGGATAAGAGAGAGAAAAAAGAGAAGCCTAGAAAAAATACTTTTTTTTAGTATATGCCTGATAGAGTAAGGTTTTGTCAGATTTTAATATGTTGAAGGCAATTGCACCAGGAAAGGTAACCTTTTAGATTAGGTTACCGTATTACAGTTCTGTTAAGGAAATTTGTGATTTTTAAGTTGTTTTCACAGGGGTAGTGTTATGGTTTCCACATTCTGCCTGTCAGAATGTGGTAGGGCTGTTGGTATTTTTGGGGGTCTTCTGAAAATGTAAGGTAAATGAGTATTGGGCCATTATTATGATTCTCATTATTGTGTATAGTTCTTCTGTAATGAACAGGTTTGCTGTTTCAAATTGTGCAAGTCACAGTTATTACGGTATAGTGATAATATAATGAAATTTAAGCATACGTAGGATTCAAAATAAACCAAGCAAACTAAATTTCAGCAAAAGGTTAACTTGTCTTACTAATAAACTTCTTTGTATGTCTTTTTGTTTCTTGAACCTCTTCCATTGCAGATTTTTCCATCACAGAGGTGACCACTGTGAGGTAAGACTCAGATGATAACAGTAATTAACAATGTCATATACTTCATTCAGAAGTCACATGACCAGTGGGGAAGGTGGGGAAATACATTTGTATATATGGGGTTTTCGCTTGTATACTGAATGCCCTGAAAATATAGTTGTCAGTAATTAATGTTAAGGAATTATAATTTAAACCTTTGTATTGTCAATCGTTATTCTCCATCGTTTCATAGATTTTCAAATTGTTTTGATTATAAACAAAACTGTACATAAAGATGAAATACCTTTATCTTTCTTTTATGTTCATGTGTATGATGTTCCTATGCAACATGGACTGATTTATTAAATACTAAACCTTTTAAAATCTGTTAATAGTAACAAGTAGGAGGAGACAGACAGGAAGAGGAAGAACATTTAAAAAGAAAGATCTGGAAAAAAAATTGCTTGATTTCCATTCAGAAAGTACCAGCCAACAGACCACTCAAGTGGTAAAACGTAAGTCAAGTCAGCAAAAGCAAAAAATAAGACGTGTCATTCAAAGATCACAGCTCACTTTGAGAACCTTAAAGAATTGGTCTGAAAAGAAAACGCTAGGGCCAGAAGAACTAGTTGTTGATAGAACGTACATGAATCAGTAAGTGTAAAATATGCTTGTAGTTACCTGTTCATTTTCATTTACAATCTTAAAAATGATACCATTTATATCATTTACTATGTGATACCATTTGGAATATAAACACTCTTCATGGTTGCCAATTAAATATAAATAAATACTCTTTAACAGTTGGAAGTTCTAGTATTTGATGAATCTGCATGTAAAATTTAATTGTAAGTTTATTTTGAGGACATACATTTGGTTAAATTTAGTAAATACATATTTCCATCTAATATATTGCAACTTACCGTCTGTGACTTTCTGCAACGATGTCTTCAGTCTAAAGTTGACATGTTTTGGGACACTTGTCCCATCCTCAGAACTTAAAAGTTGCATGGGATGGGACAAGTGTCCCGAAACATGTCAACTTTAGATTGAAGACATTGTTGCAGAAAGTCACAGGCGGTAAGTTGGAATATATTTGATTGAACAACACGTGGCTTGGTATTAATTTCGGATTTATTCCTTTTAAATATACATATTTCCAATATTATTTTAAGCAGCTTGAAAACTTTTATCCTTATTATTACAGTCTTTTTTTTATTAATGTAAATTTATTGGTTTTGTTTTGTTTTGTTTTGTTCAGCATGGTATTGAGACCTGACATACAAGATGCAGAAGATGAAATGACTTCTGGAACATATGAATTGAGAATGGTAAGCATACTGCTGTAGATAGTATAAATAACTGTATTCCAATTAAATTTGTGTTGCATTTAACAACTGACAGCTATGTACAATAGAGTTCCCAAAAACAAGATAAATTTTGTGCCATGTAAATTATTACACATATTACTACATAATATTTTAACTTACTCTATACAGTAATATCTGTGTTTTCTATAAAGATGAAAAAACAATAAGTGTAAAGTTTTACCAGTATTTTAAAGAGTTACCATTGTGTCAAAGTACTTCATAAATATTTTAATTTCAAAAGTTTACCAGTAAGTAAATGTCAGGTTTTACTGTTTACTATGTAAAAGCAAGTTATTTGGTCTTTTCAGACGATAAAACAAATTCTGTTTAATTGGTTTAAGTTTTTGTTGTTTTCAAATCTGTCTTGTATTCATAGTTAACTTCATAAAATCCTGTACAAAACTTCATTAAAGTTACTCATTTTATTCTATTTCGATCATTGTATTTTTATCAATTGATAATTTTTTATCATTGTAAACTAAGGAGACAATTCTGACAGCTGTGTTATTGTATTGTAGAAGAAAAAACCTTTTAACAAACTAGCTCTATTGTGTATAAGATGTTTCAATACAGTTATAACATACACAAGGATACATACAATTTAGTAAACAATACTGATGTTTGACAGCTTATAAATTAGGGTTGCTCTCTTAGAAAAAAAATACGCTTTCTTAATTAAGTTTTTACTGGCAGGTGGTAAGGTACTCAACAGTTGTAACAATGGGTGTGACAAATTAGGAAGTGTGAAGGGTTGTTCAAGGAAATGCAGAAGTTTCGAGGACATGGATACCAAGAATTCAGCAAGCGAGGAACAAATTTGACTGGTCAGAAAATATGTTGCACACAGGACAGAGAAAAAGTAGTAGGAACAGGAAAATTCTGAGTGGTGGATGGAAAACAGCGTTAAGAGTATTAATTGAAGAAAGTAAAGAAATGTTGCCCCTAAATACAGTCATTCTTCAGTAGTTTTAGTTAGTTGTTTAGCTCTTGTACTGTCAGTGTTATAGCCTAGATACCGTATTTTCTCGCATAATTAACACCCCCGCATAATTTACGCATCCCATTTCTGGGGGGTTCAAAGTGGGAAAAAAGAAATATTTGCGTATTTGATGCACCCACTTTCTCGATGATTTCATCACGCAGTTCCGGGTGTGTTTCGAAATAAAGATGTCAAGTAGTAGCTTTCCTATTGTGCAACCTCGCATTTCAAACCCTCGTGCAACTTCCTGTTATTACTCACTGCGGTATTTCAATCCGGTGAGTGAATCAGCAAAGACGTGATTAGTGACGGTATTCTGATTAGTGATTAGATATTAGTAATTCCAGTCTGGTAGAAACTCATTTTACGAGTGTTTCGGGTATACGGATGTTTTGTGATCTCAAAGTCGTTCATTAATCCACAATGAGCAAGTATTCGAGTAATACTGCATCATATAAACTTGCGGTGATCGCTTACGCCGAAACACACGGGAATAGGGCAGCAGGCCACAAATATTCTGTGTCCGAGTGTAACGTGCGGTACTGGCGAAAACAGAAAATTGCCCTTCAAGAGACCAACAAGTCTCGTAAAGCATTTCGCGGTCCAAAGAGTGGCAAGTTTCCGCAAGTAGAGGAGTATCTTCTGAAATATGTGATTTCGTTACGCAGTGATGGATATGCCGTTTCTTACGAAATGCTGTATTTTAAAGGACGAGAAATAGCTGCAGCACATGGGATCAGTGTCTCGAATTTTAAGGTTAGCCGAGGCTGGGTGATTAAATTTATGAAGAGAAATGGACTCTCTCTTTGAAGAAAAACATCCTTATGTCAAAGAATGCCGAATGATTTTGACCAAAAAGTCATTGATTTTCATCGCTTCGTGATTAGGAAACGGAAAGCGAAGAAATATTTGCTTTCCCAGATAGGAAACGCAGATCAGACGCCCATCAGTTTCGATATGCCACAAAGTCGAATAATCGATACGAAAGGAACATCGAGTGTTATTGTGCGCACTACTGGAAGCGAAAAACAACGGTGTACGGTAATGCTTGCTGTACAGCTGATGGCAGAAAGCTTGCACCGTACGTTGTCCTGAAGCGAAAAACAATGCCGAAAGTAAAATTTCCACGTGGGATCCACGTTCGTGTCCAAGAAAAAGGGTGGATGGACACGTCACTCGTAGAAGACTGGATACAAACGGTTTGGGGAAATAGAGCGGGGTATCTCCTTTGGTGCCCGGCTCTTCTCGTGTTGGGCAGTTTTCGTGGCCATCTGACGGAAAACACTAAAAAATTATTAGAAACCATGAAAACCGATTTGGCTGTGATTCCTGGTGGACTGACATCAGTACTTCAACCCTTGGACGTTTCGATAAATAAACCATGCGAAACTCTATCAGTGCTGGATGGCGGAAAATGTGCACGAACTTACTCCAACAGGCAAAATTCGGAAACCATCTGTGGAACTCCTTTGTGAGTGGATATTGCATGCTTGGGACATGATTTCTTCGAAGGTGATTGAAAAGAGCTTCAAAAAGACGGGAATCTCGAATGCGTTAGACGGGACTGAAGATGACTTCTTATGGAGAGATGTGAGCAGTGGTAGCAGCACCAATTCTTCCTGCAGTTCCAGTGGCGACGACCAACTTGGTAGCCTATAAAAGGTAAGATTATTTTTCTTCCTTTTTAGCAGGTATGTCATTATTACTTACGTCGTTAGTACTTTCGTTAATTCATATTTACGGTATTTTGCTTCAGGTCGTACTATCAGTTCGTGACGGGAAGAATATTTTCCGGTGTCCGTACTTGAAACTGTGTGTCCAACTTGCCTAATGTACTCTATTTGATTGTTCAGAAGAAAGCTCAACCATAATTTTACGCCAAATGACGATAACTTCAATGAGTTGACCTGATTTTGTGTATAATATATTTAATGTATCTTTTAAATGTCAATAAATTTCAAATGAAATTTGGGTGTATCTGAAATCCTTGAATAATTTATGCACCCGAAATTTTCGCCGGTATTTTTCGTCAAACAAAGTGTGTTAATTATGCGAGAAAATACGGTAGTTGTTACACTGTCATTGACACAGTCACTTAAGACTCAACCTTTATAAAACTAACTTTGAAAGTTAGAGTGAAATCAGCTATTATTCAGTTTTTACTTAAAGTTTCATTGAATGTATGAGCTAAGTTGTTTGAGTGTTAATATTATGAGTGATAGATACGTGAGTGAATCATCAGCATGGTACATTAATCCTGAAAATCAGGACCAAACGAGGTGGAGGAACACTCACTCATTAAGTCATTATAATTTATTTATTGCTAATCAATTATTTTCTTGAAAGTCGTTGCCCTATTTGAAAGATCCTGTGATTGAGAATCTCAGCGCTAAGTATCCTGTGTCAAGCACTAACAATTTATGTTAATAAGAGTGAATTATTACTCATTTAATACATTGAGTTCTGCATATAATTATATATATAAAACATTAAAATTATTTAACAAAGTGATTGTAAAGATATATGTACTAAATGTTATGTACAAGATGTTATGTATTGCTAATATTCAAATCTGTATTTTGTTAGAAATTGTTACTAATTTAGTATTCACTATTAATCGATGTTGTTATATTCTTGTGATTATTCATATATTAATTAAGCCACATATCAAGAACAAAATTTTGATTGGTGCCAATTAAAAAAAATAGATAGGCAGTGTCGGACACTGCCGCAGTTATTTTCGTGAAAACGTCAATCGGGTATGATATATTGAAATTAAATAAAATTTTTGTTTTGAATCGTTTAATTCATTTGCAACTTACATTTATTGAATACAGGGTAGTGGTATGAGAAGTAAGGTACATATGGCTTTGAAATTATTTGAATACCTCTTGCAAATGTCAAATCTATACAAGTTTTCCCTTGCGTGGTTGGTTTGTCCAAATCATTCACTAGTTCAAGTTTAAAGAATTTCTGAAGGTATGCACGTAAGAGTTCTAAATTTTCGTCACTAGTGTTGAAATCGCCCATCTATACGAGCGGTATGTCACTATTATATTCTAGTTTCAATGTCTCTGCGTATTCACTGTATTGTATCAGTTGGCGTATGATGAGCAGCTTGATGTCATTATAAGAGAGTCCAGGGTATATATAGATGATTGCTGGGTATAGGTATCTTTGTTATGGCAATTTCTCCAATATGCGACCTTACACGCAACACTGCCTCGAAATGTGGCAAGAGTTTGATTTCAGCTGGGATACACGACCATTCTAAGTTGACTCTGGAGATGTACACTGTTACGCCACCACCTCACCCCTCGTTTCTTCCACAACATTTGGATACAATGCGAGAGAAGTCTGCCATGTCGATAGAGTCTGGGTCTTGTAACCAAGTCTCAGTGAGAACGATAATGTCCGCCTTTGGTATTAACTTGTCTGTCTGTAGGTCCCCCACATGCGCTTGCAGACTCTGTACGTTTAGATTGACTATGATGAATGTCGACATAGGGCTTGGAGGCTCTCCCGGGAGGCTGTGCTGCCATTCGCAAAATTCTTTGATCGCTTGTGTTACAGTATGGAGCCGATGACTCCCGAGGTGCTCGTATTCGTCTCTTTATTTCTTTGATGGCGACCCTTACCCAGAGGCGTGGTAGAATCTGTAATCATTCTCATTTGTGAGATAAAGGCCCTCGAGACTCGTGACTCGACTCATGGCCACGTATACAAGTTGTTGTTGCTGGTTCTTATTGTAATCATATACAATCGAATCGAATGGACCACCTTGAGACTTGTGAATGGTCAGTGCACAGGCCGGAGTAAGTGGAAATTGGATGCGCCTACATTTGATCGTTCCGCCTACACTTATATTGCTCCTCCGTAATGCTATGGGTATCCATGCTGCGTCTAATACTCCTGGCTTGCTCATTATCAAGGGCTTGCTTTTAATTTTTAAACGCCGCCCAATGTTATCTGGAAATTCCATCCACACCCGTAGCAAGGGAGATGCTGTGGTAGGTACAGTAGTTGAAGTGGATAGTTGAACGGTTGTGCTGTTGTCGAATATCTCAATGTGCCTCAGTGTTCCGATTGCCCCATTGATGATTCCATCTTCGACATCGACATTTACAGTAATCATATATGGATTCCCTGTAGCCAAGTCAATCTTGTACGGCAGGCTGCCGCTCTCTGCGAGACTCATCTTGTGTAAGTGTATGACTACCATGGTACGCTCCGCGTCACTCTTGAATCCCGTGACCAAGTCATCTGCGATTTTCTGCATACACTCACTTTGTGGGATTGCCTGGGAGTTGAACATTTCGACTTGATGGTTGCTATGAAAGAGGCCCATGACTCCTTGCAGATGTTTACTACACCACTCGACTGTTCTGAATCTTCCCTCTATCATTTTCCTCTGTTCGACACTCAGAGCCCAGCCGTCACCTATCGCAGTCAATATCTCTGAGAACGCTACGTTTGCCTGTCGCATAACCCGTACGAGTTGGAAGTAATCGAGCGACTGCCACAATCCGTTACCACTGATGTTTGACGCATTGTTTGCAAACTTGTATACCGGTGACGCATTCACTAGAGGGTGTTGTCTGAAATCACCGCAGAATATCATATCCATACCTCCAAAGTTCTCCCCGTACCTGCCGGTTATCTGCTGTAGTCGTGCGTCCACAGAGTGAAATATGTGACTCCCAATCATGCTGACCTCATCCACAATCACACACTTTACATTGGCAAACGCACGTCTGTAGTGTTGCAGCGTCTCATAACTCATACCGTGTATAGTCCTCGATTATGTATCATAGTCACGTACCTTGAAGCTTGACTCATCGGCTGCCTCAGCAGATACCACGCCGCCTCTTGTGCACTCAACTCTACACTGTTCAGTACATGCAACCCGACTTTCGTGAGCAATTGTTGTCCGTCACAGTCTGGGAATTCCTTGTGTAGTTTGATGAGCTCACGGTGCAGCTGACTCATGCCCCTGTTTGATTTATTGACATACTCTACAACATAGGAGGCACAAGAATACTCATCCAGAATCATTGAAGATCACTGTTGGAATTTAAAATGGAGGCCACCCATGGGTTGAATGTATTGATGTAGATCTGATGTAAGTCTCGCTTAAAGTACACAGTCGGCCTCTTAATTGTAGAGCGCACCATGCCCAGATATCGCGGATAGTCGAGCTTGTCAATAAGAAAGGCCCGCATGTCGCTGTAAACCCAGGTCTCCAGTCGTTCTCGCACCTTGGTGGCCTTGCGCTGAAGGACCACTCGCCTTGCGTCTTCCTTACTCAGGGGTAACAACACTCGAGACTCTGCCATTGGCCAGTAAGGGATGTTGAATCTACAAGTCTTCTCACCTCGCTTGGTACAAGTGAACATGTGCTTATGCGTCTGATTACCAATGTAACTCTCATCTCGCAGTGTCGCCTTGTCGACTGAGCACAGTGTATCGAGCATCCGAATCGTCTCCGGCATATCCTCGCTGACTCGCTCTCGCGGATCTCTGTTAAGCCAGAGGAGGATGTGTGCATGTGGGCTGCCCCTGTGTTGAAATTCTATGCGCAAGAAGTCGACAACACGATAGTGCCCAAACGGATTCCTCGTGGCCACCTTGGACTGCAACAGAGACATGACAGTATCTACTAGCTTCTTAAAGTAGATACAGCAGATGACTGGATCCTCTTTGACCAAATGCGCACGCTGATACGCGTGCAGTCGTTCCATTATATCGCCCTCGCCAAGCGGACCAAGCAACGCGTACTCCTGCGACCACTTGTTCAATATGGAGAGCAAATGTGGCCAGCGCGTCTCGTTTGCACTCATCGTGAGAAAGTCAGTGGCCTTACTGAGCTGTCGAATCATGGCGAACAAGTCCTTCTTCCTATTGGACCAATACTGCACTGAGTTTGGAATACTCTTCAGAAATGCCAAGTTTGTATCGATCATTCCATCTATAAACTCTTTATCCTCAATCATCTCACGAGTCACCCTCCCTGTCTGTCTGACGCACCTGAAAGCATTGAAGATGCCGTCCCTCACTCGTATGCACAATATTTTCATTGCCATGTAGAGAATGTGACTGGGAGTGACGCCACGGCAATCGCTTCGCCGTATCTCAGAGGTACACATCATAAACGGAGTGACTGTGATACTCGGGTTGAATTGTCTCGCGACACCATAGTATATGGCCGGAAACGAGAGCTCCTCGGCGTGTAGATCATAAATTATATTCAGCAGGTGTGAATGTTGACCGGGAGCAATATTGAGACAGTGGTCCTCATTCCACAACATAGTGTGTTGTCTCGCCTGTACAATCTCTGAGGGTGGCACTCCATCCACATTCATAAATTCCATGTTGCCAGCATCACTCGCCTCTTCACGTCCACTATCATCACCCGTGGACACATTCGCAGTGAGGTTGTTGAGATCAACTTCGATTTTGTAGTAGCTATAGAGCGGCTGCGCCGTCAAGTACCCTAGCCAGCGCTTGAGCACTGCCTTCTTTACATAGCCACTGAGGTAGCTAGACTTGTGCACGATATTCTTCTTCAAATTCACATTTATGGCGTAATTGTTGTCAAGAGAGCGCGGTAACTTTGATACCATGGTATCGACACTCACTGGGATATTGATCACTTGGCCGACGATACTGTAACTCGATCCTCACAGCCTGCGTATCTGCATGTAAGGGAGTCGCGGTGAAATCAAGCGCTCAGTCAAGGGATCGAGTTTGGGCAGAGGTGGGTCTGGGATCGGCGGATATACGAAACCGTTACTCCAACTCAACGCTGGAATCCGCCCCTTAGAACACTGCGCCTTACAGTTGTTACAGAGCTTGAAACCACTCATGTGCTCCGTAGGGAACTCTCCTCGCAGTACGCCAGTGATACTCTTATTGGTAGGCTTCAAATCATTTTGAACCACAGGCGGTCGCAAATGTCACATTTATGGCCAAAGTCGTTGTCTAAGAATGTTTTTTTAAAGTAGTTGTCGGCCCCGGTACAAGTCCAATTTTGGGCCCCCGTCGCCATATTGGGTATGCCAAGTGGGTACGATGGGTCTGGGTCGACCTCCATTGCACTCTCCATCTCATCAGCAACGAAATCCACATCCATATTTGACCCAGGCTCGTCAGATGCCGCCTGAGTTGTCAGAGCGGGCTTACGTTGCCTATATTCACGGCAGTACTGCGCGTTGGTTTTGGGTCCAGGCCCGGCGTTTTCGATGTCATTCTCTTTGGAATTTTGTGTTCTACGCATTTGTGCCCGATTTTTGCAATTCTGGTTGTACTTTGCCCTCATATATCGTGACATTTTAAGAAAATAGGGAAATTTTCAAACTTTTTCAAATTCACAGCCTCGTATGTTTTTGAGATACACACTTGGAGCCCAGGATGAGTTGTAACATATACACTCCTCTTCAAAACAACACTTGGTTCACTCGGATCGGATAATTAGTCTCTGAGATATGATCCTGTTTATGGACATGTGTCGAATCCGGAAAGTCGAAAATCGTGGGTTCACTTTGCGCGTGTGCAGTTCGCGACGTCCGGCTGCCACGAATGTCGGAGCGGTACTGGCACAAACTTTCATCCTTCCTCTTTAAAACAAGACTAAGATGGCGGCACTATGTCTATTTTTAGTCGAGTTATTGAAGTTTGAAATTACTTCGACAGAAACTGTCGCTCATTTGGGCACGATTGCCTCCCCACACCCGGCATCGATTTTAAAGACGTTTCCACGTCAAAAAAAAAAAAAAAAAAAAAAAAAAAAAAAAAAAAAAAAAAAAAAAAAGTTTTATATAAGAGACAGTATTCATTATATCTGCTTGTTTTTCAAGTCCTCAGCTCGTTTTTCAAAACTGCAGCATGGTGGGTTACATCAAGCCTACACATGTAATCAGTAAACCCTGATATTTATCTGTGTCTGTTGTAAGTCAGAAATGTAAATATTTTATGATGTACTTCAGATATTTACTGTGACCCAACAATAAGTCATAGGATGTAATAGTAAAACATAAGGTACCGGTATACAGTTTCTTTGCATTTCATGCACACATAGAAATAATAATTAGTATTACGTATTACAGTGGGTGACAACTTTAAGATGAGCTACTCTTATAAAGGAATAATGCTCTTTTTACAACATGTAGGTGTATATTTTTCCATTAGCTTATAAGAATGTAATACTAATGTTAACTATATTTATCAACAACAATAAACTGTAGATTATGATAGAACACACACCATGTAATACTTGCAGACAATTCATATCACACACACAGCATAGTAGAAAAGTACATTTATACTGTTACTTAATTTTTTGATAGCAGACGTGTGCACAGTACACTCGATAGACAATGCTTAAAAAGCTTTGAGACTTACATAGGTTGTTACTGAGATTTCTTTATGAAAATTATTGCATTTAATTTTATACTTTTATGTTCTAAAGTCTATCCACGAACAACATGAGGTGAAATATGAAGAACATTCTCATGAAGAAAATAGCTCTGATTCAGAACATTCTGCAGTAGAAACGTCAGATGAAAACACTGCTCAAGCTTTAGCAGTTGTGATATCATCAGATGAAGAAAGCCAAGCAGATGAATCCGGTGGACAAGATCTAAGAAATGCCATTTCTACTGAAGAGGAATGTGATGCTCAGGTGGTTAATAATGATGAATACGGAACAGAAAATGGAAACAAAAGAGATGATGCAGAAGAGTGTATGTTGCCACAATTAAATGCAGGCCAAAGTTCGAATGCAGATAAAACCTCAGATTCTTCTATATGTAGTCTTGTTGATGCACCTGAAACGGTAAGTGTACTGTTTAATTCTTCACAGTATAGTCAACTTTATAACAAACTATAATCATGTTGACTGAAAGTTATGTTACATGGCGGTTAATCAATTGCTCTAGTACAGTTTAACATGAAAACATTCACAAGTACAAACAGCACTATATTAGTGAAAGTGTATCCTTAATTCCCTAAACAGGTTAGGGTGATACTATGTAGTTGCTGCTTTGTCTTTGTATAATGCATGAAGGGAATCGTAATTATTTTAATTGAAGGGGATTATAAAGATATTTTTAATAATTCTTTAAATTGAATTTTAGTTGGAAAAAAATAGGAATGTTAATGTTGGCAAGCAAAGATGTGTACAATACCATGTATATAATTATGCAAAGGCAAGAAGATTCTAAAAGGTCCTAAAAAGGTTTATGAGAAGCAGATGTGTTGCATCATTTGAAGAGTTATGTGTTAGCTGCTATTGATTCACTATTTTATTAAACAAAACAGCATTTTATTTTACTGTCATGTAATAACATACATGTAACACCACCTCGTTTTTATCTAAATAAACCAAAATAAAAGGATATTGTTGTACTCAGTTGTTTCTGTAGTTGGGTTGTTTATAGTACTTAGTATCAAAGAGTTATTGGTTTTTACCCACTCTATCATAATAAGCAGCAATATTTTATAACACTGTTCCCTTTTCTAGTTGCAAGTTTCTGTTTGAAGCACGAAGTTAATATTAATTTTTAGTTGTAATTGGGTTTATAACAAATCAAGAACTAATAAACATGTTTAACAGATGAATTATATCAAAAGAGAATAGTAGTAACAAAAGGCTTATGTAGTTGGAACATGTTCAGGAGATTGCTGAAAGTAAGGTAGAAGGTAGGGGTAAGGTAGTGAGAAGAAAGGCAAAAAAAGATGTGTGAGCAGAGAAGCCAGTAATGTTTAAAGTGTAATTGTAAGACAGTCCTGTTGAATACTAAGAGGTCTTCGTTATAGCCGGCCACAGTACCTTCAACAAATAAGGCTTAGTCATCCTAAGCCAAGGCCCTTTATCAATTATTTAAGCCATGAAGTAAGTAATCAACATCGGCTACACTAGCATATCAAGAGAAATTGTTCTTGTTTAAATAGCCTTTGCAGTTATAGCCATATGTTTACAGGTCCTTTACCATTATTAATGAAATCAAGTTTAAAATACAGAATATGTGCACGACTATTGCTTAACAACAAATTTGTTATGAATAGAGAGAGCCATATTGTAACTGTAATTGAAGTGATGATCTAGTGAATGTCTTCTGTGAATTGTTTTTCAGCCATTTGTTTTGAAATGCCCAGCAGTATTTTTATTAAGTTCTTGACTTTTGTTTTTAATTTGCATTTGACTCCTCCACTGCCGAGAAGCATACCTGACACCCATTGAGATCACTGCGTAATTCATTCACGTCACCATATAGGAGACGCAACACTGCGGTAGTACGCTGTTGCAATTGCTTTTGCTCCTGTATCTGTGCTTTTATATCTTGTGTTTCATGTTTATGTTTTTCCTTTTGTCATTCTTCTGACTTGAGCAATAGTGTTTTCTGCTGTTTGTATGCTCTTTTGCTTCCCACTTGTGTTCTTCTTTTTGTCATTCCTGTGTTTGCAGTAACACACTTGGAAAGCTTCCATCATCTCAGTGGGTGTTTTGAGAAGTACCATTCATACTTCTCTTCTATGAAGAGCTCTTCGTTCCCACTGTTATATCCTATCTGACTTCTAACACCACTAATCAATATATTTATTTAAGCACTACTGCAGTGAGAGGATGTTTCATATGCAGTCACCACATATTCACTCAGCAATGTAGTATTGTGTGTTTCCTCAGCGCAGCAATATAATGTTGCATTTCTACTGTTGTAAAGAAGGATTACTCTTTTATACACCACAAAAATGTTATCTTCTTTGTCCAAGAAGCATTGGTTTAACAGATAGCTGATGCTGTTTACATTTGTTAATCTGCTTACCTGGGCATACTGTATTGATTTTTTAAATGTAATTTCAATAATATTTATTTTCAAGAAGAACAAATAAAACAGTTGTTAATTGCAGTGACAGTGAAAGGGATTTTAATGAAAACACCTTGCTGCAAATCATAACCATGATATTTATGTGATTTAGCAATGTTTAAAACGATGAGTAAAAACAGGAATTACGATAATACAGTATTAAGTGTGTGTGTGTGTGTGTGTGTGTGTGTGATAAGATTTATGAACAGATTTTTGTAGGATAGGATATTTGTACAGATTTTTGTTGTCAGAGATAAAAATTTTATTTTGTGTTTCAAAATTTATATTGAAAATATGTTTATAAAGTGTAATTTTTTGTGAACCCTTGTTTATTATGAAATTGGCTTGGTACTTTAGGACTGTCCCACACAGAATCAGTTGGCACCGTAAGTGTTAAGTAATCTAATTACAATTTATGTTAACATGAAATGTGTTTTGTATCGGGGATAATTTTGTTATGCTTAAAAAATTAATGAAAATTATTACAAATTGTTGAACAAGAATGTTTATAAATTTATTCCATTAAGGATTGGAGTATTCTAATCTTTTGTGTACTATAATGTCAATATGGAGGGAACATATAATTTTATCCATTTCAAAATTACATGCCTAAAAATTAACAAAATTTATTACGTTGATAGAGTTGTCTTGGTGCCACATTTTTTCCCAAAAGATTATTTTTAAAAGCCCATGTTATGAAAATTTTTGAATCTAAGACTACCATATTCTTTTTTAGCATTATACTTAAATCTGAAACGTCATTTATGTTCAATTATTTGAATAAGCTGTGTACCATAAAGTCTTATTACAGTCTGTAAAATCTGTACTGTATTTTAAGTTGTACACTATTTACAGTGTTATCTAAGATTACTGTATTTATTTTAGATGCAAGTTCAACCATTACAATATTCCACCACATGCAGTCGAGTGAATATGAAACTCTTAAAACAGGCCATAAAAGACGTTGTGGAGGAACGCTTACCAAACCCAGATAAGGTTCTTACAATTTTATGTAACATATTTATTAAGTTTAATTTGCATCGTCTACACTAGCCTTTCACCACGTTACAAACCATAAGTTAACAGTTACATTGGGACCAGTGTGTGTGTGTGTGTGTGTGTGTGTGTGTGTGTGTGTGTGTGTGTGTGTGTGTGTGTGTGTGTGTGTGTGTGTGTGTGTGTGTGTCAAACATACTGAATGTAATAAGACCTATACACACATGTCATGATATATAGTAAGACACAAAAGACACATACAATGGCAAAGTCATGTACCTTGAAAATTGTGTGGCATAATCCATTAACTTAACAAATAAGATACTGTAAATTCATACTGTACTGTATAAATTAACATTTTAGGCCATATCGTATAAATATGGGAAAATAACACATATTATGAACTATAAATGCAAAATAGTAATTTAAAAAAGCCTATAGTTTTTAAAATAATACTAGTGTATTGAAAGTACAGAATTATATACTGTTTGAGTGGCGTAATGATGAGCTGCTGTGAAGGGAGGGGGATTGGCTTGAAGGTTATACTCTCCATTTTTTTTCAGAACAAATGGTAAATTCATTGCCCCCACATCTATATATATGAAAGAGAAATACCACTGACTCACTGATTCATCACAAAATCTCCGAAACTATAACACCTAGAAACTTGAAATTTGGCATGTAGGTTCCTTATGTGATGTAGGTATCCGCTAAGAAGGGATTTTTGGAAATTCGACCTTTAAAGGGGGAAAAAGGGGGGGGAAAGTTTGCCTGACTAACTGACAGAATCAACGTAGAGCAAAAACTACTGAATGGATATCAATGAAACTTTGAACATAGCTTCATCATAGGTCTTAGGTACTCACTAAGAAACGGTTTTAAAAACTTTCACTCCTAAGGGGCAACCCCCCCCCTATGTATGTATGTTCCACATCTCCTCCTAAACCACTGGACCGATTTCAACCAAACTTGGCACAAATATTTTACGCAACGGGAGAACCAACATAGGATAGGTGTTTTCTTCGATGGGGTCCTTTGGGGTCTTCCACATCTCCTCCTAAACCACTGGACCGATTTCAACCAAACTTGGCACAAATATTTTACTCAACGGGAGAACCAACATAGGGTAGGTGTTTTTTTCGATACGATCCTTGGGGGGGTCCTTTGGGGTCTTCCACATTTCCTCCTAAACCACTGGACCGATTTCAACCAAACTTGGCACAAATATTTTATGCAACGGGAGAACCAACATAGGAAAAGGTTTTTTTCGATACAATCCTTTGGGGGGTCCTTTGGGTCTTAAAAACTATTAGATCTGGTTACTATGGCAACCCAATAGAATAGATTCTGGTTACCATAGCATCGGTGGAAGTCTCCCACGTAGGAAATAGCGCGGGAGTCGTCTGACGGGCCTTCCCCGGAGTTCATCCACGGAACCCGGTGAGTCTTAGGTCGGATCCCGCGAAAGACAGCGGGGCCAGAGTCCACGGTTCTTATAAATAAAGATATAGGTTATGATATCAAAGGTGGTGTATGTATCTTAAGAAACTTCTTAATAGTGTGTGAATTCAGAGTTGTTTCAGTTTGAATTTAAAAGTGGATAAGTTAAGATCGAAGTAAGTTATAAGCGAGTATAAAAAACAAAGTTTTGATAGCAAATGTATTCAGATCATAGTGTTCAGACAATATAAATGCACTTGCTTCAGTTTGAATTTAAAAATTGATAAGCTGAAATCTATAGAGGTATTGTATTGTTAGAATAAGTTTAGGAGACACTAATTTAACAAATGCCTTATTTCAACATTAACACAATGAATTATAAAAGACAGTAAATACGCAGTGCGTGCAAGTACTGTAGACATTTTATTGAAAACTAATTTAGCTGTTCGCCCTCTCCCAGAGTTATAAATCGAGCAGGAGCACCACGCCCAACAGAATTCTTCTCCAGATATAAGAATACAGTTTATGACATGTTCTTAAACAGGTGCGCTACAGAGTATTCCTCCAGTGAGAATGCGAACGTAACAATATAAGGAAGATTATACAATATACAAGTAATATAACGTTAGAACAAGAATAGGTGCCTATGAGCCTATGAATAAATTATGAACCCGAGCAACGCTGGGTAAATCGGCTAGATATAGATATCTATATAAGCCAAGTACCACTGACTGACTCACTGATCACAATATCTCTGAAACCACTGAATGGATATCAATGAAACTTTGAACGTAGCTTCATCATAGGTCTTAGGTGCTCACTAAGAAACGGTTTTAAAAACTTTCACTCCTAAGGGGCAAAAAACCAAATAATGAAATTTATTGCGGGAATTGCATACTTTGTAAATGAAGTGGTTGACATCTCAGTTTATTGGAAACCCCGAATACATTTAGTTCTGAGTTTTTAATCATTGTTTTAAATTGAAAAACTTCGTTGTTTGCAGGTTCTTACAGTCGAGAAAATTTCGAAGTTCAATTAATTAATAAATGTATGTCCTTTTTTTTCTCGGAAACGGTTCTAACGATTTTCTCGAAATAAATAATAAATAGCTGTTGCTATGAATGTAAATAAACAAACTAAGAGTTGAGAATTTGTACAATCTATCTAATGCTATACTATTAAGCGAGCAATAATTGTACAATTACGTACAACGTGAAACTCCGTAGCAAAGCACGGGTATTTTGCTAGTAATTTTATAAATCCTTTGCGTATCAAAGATTTTTATGTATGTAGCAAATGTTGAGTGATTGTCATTATTAAGAAAACTCAAACTTTATTTTATTAATTTAAAAATATTGGATTGAATTTTATTTGTATAATTATTTATAATTCTTATTTTAACACATGGAACTAGCTTTAACACATGATCATGGAATTTTCCTGAAACTTTTTGTAGCTCTATGGTGATTGATACACACCACCACCACCACTGTAGTTACAGTGATAGCCTACAGTATTAACTGAAACACGTTATGTTAGTGAGGTGTGTGGGTGTCTCACTATATTCAGGAATTATAATACAGTAGAGCATTGATTATCCGTACCTCTCGGGACGAGGGCCCGTTCGGATAATCGATATTTTGGATAATAGATCGTAAATTGAAAACATTATTTCTCTTTACAAAAATAAAGGTTTTTATTATAAAATCGTTTCTAATATACTGTTATATAATTACAGCAACCTGTATACTGTACTGTGTTGTATTACTAAGGCTAAAAATCATTGAATTAAAACTGAGTGTAATTAATAAAAACCGTAAGTTACTTTAAACAAAATTAGAGTTTAATTACAAACACTGTACAGTACTGTAAAATTAAATAAAAATTATAAACAAAACAAAACATATAGTACCATGGATTTACACTTTTTTGAAGAATTGTTCTATCACTGTCTCTTTTAAACCGGTACCCTGTTTTCTTGCTGTGAAAGACTGAAGTCGTTAGAAGATTCATAAGCTGAATACAATCTATCTTGTCTTCTGTTTCAGCCCACTTCAGAACAGTCTCGGTCTCGATTATTTGTTTATTGATAGTAAGGCTGTATACCTACAGCATTTATGTATTACTGTACAGTACTGTAATAATTAATTTATGGTATACAATTTTTTTTATGTTCCATAAATATCCAATACGCCTATACGTGTCCAATACATTACTGTACACTACAGTACAGTATATAATTGTGTTTTATATTGAGTTCGGATAATAGGTTGTTTGGTTAATGGATGTTTGGATAATCGATGCTCTACTGTATTATCTACAATATATTGGTAAACAAAAGTTAATGGAGTGTCCCCCCCCCCACACACACACAATAGTAAATGTGAACACATTAATAAAATTTTGAAAAATTACACAGTACTTAAAACAATCTAATCATTTCACTTGTTCATTGTGTTGTTTGACATTGTTCATTTGAAATAAAAGAATCTAACCAAACACATGTAACATCATTTTTCACAAAGACTTGTAATTTCTATAAACTCCTTCAGTGGCCTTTAGATCTTTGCGGTTCTCTCTTCATCAGGATCGTTTTCTACAAAAGTCATTCCATTTACATTACTTTCTTCATTTCCACTTCACTGAGGTTTAATAATTCCACATCACTTCATTAATAATTCACTGAGGTTTCATTGGCTGTTTGAGTCAATAGCTCTTCAACGTTTTTTTGTCAACTTCATCAAACTGACCTATATTGTGAACTCAGATTTTTTTAATTAGTGGAGGGATTATGTTTTATGTTACTAGAGTTGCCTTGTGTTTGTGAATTGCTTTAGAACAGTGGTTCTCAACCTTTTTTTTTCATAGTACACTAATGTAAGAGTTTGCAACAATGTGGGAGACTCTGGCTTGTGTGTGTCACAGCTTGTCTTCAGTAGTCAGTTTCTTGTAAGCTGGCAGTCATAATGCTATTTCATCATTGTTCTGGCTGCTCTGAGGTTAGTTGTTCGTGTTGTTTGCATTATTCAGTTATTGTGCTAATTTTGCTTATTAAAAATCTTAAGTTCTGTGTAGATAAGTTGTTGATTAAAAGAAGAAATATTGAAGACAAGTCAGTGACATTCTAACGGTAACAAATGTGAGAACAAACTGATTCCAAGTGTAAGTGTCATGATACAGTACAGAGGGATGTGAACTCTACTAGAACGTTCCGCGAGTACCAAGATAGTTATCTAAACTGTGAATTTATGTTCAGTGCTCATGAAAACCATCTTGTATCAGAATGTGTTGTGTCGAAGAAAACTAAGCAATGAATGCATGCTCCATATTACACTGAAAGACATTTGAATTCCAAAAATAATAGTTTATATTGAAAAGATACAAACTATTTTACTCTATTATTTTGAACTGAAGCAAAAGCTGTGGAATGCAGAGCAACTGTTTCTGAAAAGCACAGATAGCCAGTTATAAAGCTGTCAATATAGTAGTGAATAAGTGCAGCCCCACACTGTTGTTGAGGATGTAATTTTACTTAGCTGCAAGGAAATAGTGAAATTAATGTTAGGGGTTACAGTGCCAAAAAGGAAATATCCTAGGTTCTATTGTCAAATGATATTATTTCCTGGTTGATTTATAACACAGCTTCCGCTATCCTGTGCTGTGTACCTGAAAAGCTGAGTTATATGAGATTTAGTTGTGATCTTTCGTCCGAGTTGATTTTATGTATACGATATATGTTACACTTATGGTTATGTTTTCAAAATTTGGGCGCCATCTTCGTTTGTATGTTATAGGCCAGGAATTCGTTACGCGAAGTTATGATGAACGGAAGTTGCTTGAAATAATAGAACATCTGTATATAATTGTTACCAATGAAATACCCTTTTTATTTACTCTTTACTTTTTACTCTACATCTTACACAATAAGTATGTTAAACAAACTCTAATCACTCCAAAAGCATAATTGTTATTATCTGATATTATATACTTACTCGACTATATTCTGACATGTCTTTATTAATTGTAATATAGTAATATATGTAGGGGTGCCCAACCCAGCACTTAGAAATTACACAACACACACGCAGTCTCTCTCTCTTTCACTCTCATGGTACAAATTTTATTAATTTTGGAGCTCCTTCTAGGTCATTGAAATTTTAAATATTTGAATTTATATGATTTCTAAAATAAAATTTTATACTTGGAAACAAAATAAGGATTTTAAGGTACAGAAGGAACGTTCTCACCCATTTCGTGTAGTTGTTGTGCGTTCTCTGTTTGTACGAACTTCGCGCACCGCGAGTTCGGTGATTTTTTCCCGGTCACATCTTGGAGTTGACGCACTGTATTTAATATATTTATACTGTTTATTAACCACCTACGGTGGTCTAAAAAATTAAAATTCACTAGTGAGTGAACGGTTTGCCGGCCGGCGTTGATCACTGCTGCAGATGAAATGACCAAGAGTCTTTGTTAGATTTTGCTGAGGTGGGGTGAACCTACGTCACACTTCCTTTGTTACAACTGTTGACAGCATCGTTGTTGATGTAAACACATTCTCAGCCTCTGACGTAATTAAGATTCGGCTCTCTTATCGCCACAAACTGCATACTGTTTTTTGTGATGTTTCACAGTTTTGCTATGAATTGGTTCAAATCCTGACAAATATTATTATACACTTCACTCACCGTATATTCGTATTGGGTGTTTAAGGTTGGGTTGAGTATGACCAAAATAGAAAAATACAATAGTTATGTTCTATTTACCATATTTAAAGTAATCACAAAATGTACCATGATTGTACCATCACAAAACCCCCTCAATGAAAGATTGTGTGTCGAAGCACAAAAACTTTCATTGACCCTTTCATACTTCCTAAAGGGATCAGCCAGGATAAGTCGCCACAACCCCCTTACAATTTTATATAAAATAAAATTACAACTCACCCTTGGTCTGGTGATGATGGCCGTACCTACATGACCTTACTGGACTTCTCCTGCGAGATCCCAACACCATAAGGCCACTTAGGCTCTTAACGCCCCTGCTCTGACGCGCTGGCCAGCTCAGGACCGCTGTCATATCACCAAACACTGAAACAATACATAATAAATATTAAAATAGTGGCTTAGTAAATCACTCCATCCTCAACTGATCTGGTTCCCCTTAGCTAAGTGCTGGTTTGTGCCAATAAGCACTGGGTTGGCTTAATATATTTATAAAAGTTATAATTCTCAAGAATTAGAAAGAATTTCCCTTCCTCATTTTACAAACCCTGAATTAATAAATGGTTTCGATTACTATCGATAATATTTATCTTCTTTCTGTTACAATTACTTTAATTGTAACATAAACACATTGATATAATAAAATTTAAACTCTAATTGTAATTAGGAAAATTACCCTATAAATCTCCCAAACCTGGAGAAAAACAAATTATAAAAGCATCGATAAATTGGTATATTTATTTATTTATAACTCTTATTGAATGATAAAACTAAAAAATTTATTATTATTATTATTATTATTAACAGGTAATAATCTGGATTATTATTATTATTAACAGCGCCAGTTAAAAAATTTTTTATCTCTTCATACACATTATTTCCATACTATAACATCATGTTAAAAAATTGTTATAACATAAATACATAATACATAATAATACATTGATAATTAACACTGATACATTTAATACATTGACATGATTGATTCATTTTTAATCTTGATTTACATATTCTATCTAAGTTGCATTTAATTAAAATTTGACAATTGCAGTTAATTCATTAATTAGACATCAATTTTATTATAATATAGAATTCATTTTAAATTTATTATCAATATTACTTCATTATTCATTTTTCATTACCTCTCTACTCTGAACTTTCTACCTCCCTAGCTACCTAACCTTTCACCTTCTATCACTGTTTAGTCTGGATAACTCCTATATTCACTATACTTTTTATTATAATCTTACTCACCTTCTTCTAACTGACCACCAAATTACCTATCATGACACCAATATCTCAATTATAAACTCCATTACTATTTTCATTTAAATCCTATGGCACCGCTCGTCTTTGCAATGAGTTGGGTGTTCCCTAACTGGCTATATACATTCATATTATTTTGCCCTTCCAAAAATTCGGCAAACACTCCCTTAAACTACGCTAATACCTGCCACAACACTATTGGTTGGCTACTCCTTATCACCTCACCCCCACTACAGAATTCATCAACAATAATTATATGTTTATACCTTTACTTAAACATCTTTACAAATAATTACTAACTACTGTGTCCCTAAATATCTAATAATTCTCTTGTATTATTTTCTTAAAAATTCTTACCTTTCTAACTCCATTTACATCAATTAAACTCACCTGCATTTTATCTATTTCAATACCCAGGCTCTATCCCTGTTTACACTTACCTTACTGTAATCATTGACAATTCTCTTATAAAATTCCTCTCTTACCTACTTATAACAATACCTCTTTTCAAAATTCAAATATATATTCTTACTTAAACATTATTATTATTCATCAGTAATTACCTTCAATACAAATTAATTAATAATTTAATTTCATAAAAACTTTCTATGATAATTCATAATTTATAAAGTTACTAAGTTAGTACAATTTTCTTTTGTACTACAATTTAATAAAGACTACTTAAAGAATTCAATTGTTTTAAAAAAAAAATATTATTATTAAACATGTTATTAAAATATATAATAATACATACTGGTGTACCTGTAAT
The DNA here is from genome assembly GCA_034769895.1 of Magicicada septendecula. Taxonomy (NCBI): domain Eukaryota; kingdom Metazoa; phylum Arthropoda; class Insecta; order Hemiptera; family Cicadidae; genus Magicicada; species Magicicada septendecula. The sequence goes on from CM068376.1 coordinate 65,757,872, forward strand.
ACATAATACATATCAAAAATACATGGATAGATAAATACATATAAAACAATGAAAAATATACACTCCAACTCATTAATTTATTATTTACCAAACTCAGTTCATAGCAGTCCAATTCAATATCACTTTTCACATATATCTTTTTAATGTTCATACACAATTAAAACAGTCTGTCCACCATCGTTGAACAACAAACGAATCTTAGGTCTACTTAACTTATTACTTAATAAATATATTTTATTATCTGCAACATTATATTCATATTCCTTTATGAAATTGTTATTAACCAAATATTTCCAGTCACGATCAAGTAGGGTTCCGTTTATCTCAGTATCATATGTCATTAATCGGTTTATACTATAATTATCCCCATAATATTCCACCACAGGTAAGTACCTAATGTCTTTATTCTCATTTCTTGTTATTTCCAATTTATTGTTATTATCAGGTAAGTATTCATCATTTTCATATACCACATCTAACCCTAACCTTTCTAACAATTGTCTGTAATTTCTGTTTACTTTAAATATTTCTATTACTCTCTTACTCTCACAATATCTCTCTATACTTTCTCTCTTAATACATTTCTCTCCATAACACCAAAATACACTTTCTCTCTCCAAATATGCAGGGGTCCCTATCATAAAATCGCACCACTTCTTAGGTACACAAAAACATAAAGAAACTTTATTTTTAGACCTTTCGTCTACCAAATATAAATTAAAGGAACTCTTATCCTTATAAAAATTACATGAAGACTTGTCTTCACCCCCTAACACAACATCAACAGAAAATTCTACCCCCTGCACTCCTTGTACTAAAATACTTTCTCTCAACTTTCTTTCCGACTCAATAAACTCAAACCTTTCATTTTCACTAATTATACTTTCATTATCATTTTTATCCTTTTCTAATACCACATTCTTACTACTTGTAATATTTGAGTTATCTGTACATTCATTATTTAAATTATTATTTTTAAATATGTTGTTATCCAGTACAGCATTTTGCTGGGTACTACTATCTACTTTCTGGCTTTCTAATTGACTTTCTACCAAATTTAAATTCTCATCTAGTTTTGTGATGAGCTTGTCACATTTTTTAATCAGTTTGTCGTGACCTAATTTTATTTCATTCTTTAATTCATTGAATTTAATATCAGAATCGATTTTCTGTTCATCTAGTTTTTTGTCTAATTTTAATAGTAATTGCATCATTGCATTAGTTTCATCCTTATTACTATCTGACATAGTTGAAATGGATGTATTGACTTTCGTTATCTCTACAGATACAGGCGTATTTGCCTCGTCAGTCTGACTAGCTTGATTTAATTGTACATCCATTTCACTAGTTAACTTTACATCAGTTGTACTGATTTCTAACGTAATATTATCATTTGTATTCATGTTGGCAATTTTGCAATACACACATGCATACAATGGTATAACCTAACTATTGGGTTATGTTTAGGTATTACAATTTTGGTGTCTATTACCTCAAACAATTTTTTCCGTTCTCTTTCTATGCGTACACTATGTAATAATATATATAAATACTACCACATAATGTCCCTGTTCGCAGGCAGCCATCTGTGCTCTTACGTAATAATAAGACTACAGATGTTTAAGTCCCTGTTCGGGCGCCATCTGTGATCTTTCGTCCGAGTTGATTTTATGTATACGATATATGTTACACTTATGGCTATGTTTACAAAATTCGGGCGCCATCTTCGTTTGTATGTCAAGGCCAGGAATTCGTTACGCGAAGTTATGATGAACGGAAGTTGCTTGAAATAATAGAACATCTGTATATAATTGTTACCAATGAAATACCCTTTTTATTTACTCTTTACTTTTTACTCTACATCTTACACAATAAGTATGTTAAACAAACTCTAATCTCTCCAAAACATAATTGTTATTATCTGATATTATATACTTACTCGACTATATTCTGACATGTCTTTATTAATTGTAATATATGTTGGGGTGCCCAACCCAGCACTTAGAAATTACACAACACACACGCAATCTCTCTCTCTTTCACTCTCATGGTACAAATTTTATTAATTTTGGAGCTCCTTCTAGGTCATTGAAATTTTAAATATTTGAATTTATATGATTTCTAAAATAAAATTTTATACTTGGAAACAAAATAAGGATTTTAAGGTACAGAAGGAACGTTCTCACCCATTTCGTGTAGTTGTTGTGCGTTCTCTGTTTGTACGAACTTCGCGCACCGCGAGTTCGGTGATTTTTTCCCGGTCACATCTTGGAGTTGACGCACTGTATTTAATATATTTATACTGTTTATTAACCACCTACGGTGGTCTAAAAAACTAAAATTCACTAGTGAGTGAACGGTTTGCCGGCCGGCGTTGATCACTGCTGCAGATGAAATGACCAAGAGTCTTGGTTAGATTTTGCTGAGGTGGGGCGAACCTACGTCACACTTCCTTTGTTACAACTGTTGACAGCATCGTTGTTGATGTAAACACATTCTCAGCCTCTGACGTAATTAAGGTTCGGCTCTCTTATCGCCACAAACTGCATACTGTTTTTTGTGATGTTTCACAGTTTTGCTATGAATTGGTTCAAATCCTGACAAATATTATTATACACTCCACTCACCGTATATTCGTATTGGGTGTTTAAGGTTGGGTTGAGTATGACCAAAATAGAAAAATACAATAGTTATGTTCTATTTACCATATTTAAAGTAATCACAAAATGTACCATGATTGTACCATCACATAGTGATCAGGATTCCATTATTGAACAATTCGTGTAATTAATTGCCTTTAACTTGGTCAGACATATAGTTCCATATCCAGCAGCTTGAAACAGAATAGGCCGTTCAGGAAAATTTTCTTTCTGTTTGCCTATACAATGTACCCACATCGACAGGAAGATAAAAGATCCATTTCCAGAGTGTAGGTTCACACACTGCTTCATACACTGTGAGTCTCTGGCGAGTACCATATTGGTCCAAATATAAGACGGCCTCACATAAGGCCGCCCTGAATTTTTTGAGAAGTTCTATGAGAAAGATAATTAAATGGTCTAAGTACCATACTTTCAGGTGAAAATAAATTATGGCTATTTTACATTGAAGGTACATTGTAGGTGAAAAAGTGCCTTATTATTTTTAGTCCCAGTTATCATTCTTGTTTTCTTCTCCAAATTAACCTTCAGTAGTGGTACTGGAATCAGAATTACAACTGGAGTTTTTCCACAAAATGTCATCTCACTCTCATCTGTGTTATTAGAAACAACTTTTTTTTTAATCCGGTCCCTTTACAATGGATTTACTTTTGATTTTCCCCTGGGCTGTAATTATCCACTGGGTCAGTAGCTGTATGCTTGGTTTCTTCAATATGTCTGCCAGAGTCAATCCTTGGTTTCCAGTCACCATGGTTCTTCAGTAAGTGATCCTTAGATGGTTTATTAACAGCCACAACTAGAATTTGAAGCTGAGAAGTCATTACCCCAGGGGTTATAACAATATCAGTGTTCATTTCTGCAACCAGCTTTCTTTATTTTCTTAGTTGTGTGACCATCAAGAATTAACATGACTGTGTCCGGGTAAGCACTTAGTCAGTCCTGAAACCAATCTGCCATAATTTCTTCAGTCATCCACCCGTTATCCGATACACTAAAAACAATCACAGCTGGTAAATGTTCCTTTGGAAGCAGTTTTCTCTTCAAAATAACATACGGTGGAAGTTTTCTACCACTGCCAGGTACTCCTAGTAACACAGTAATGCATGACTTTATTGCCTATACATCTAACTATAGCCGATTTTGCATCCTTCTTGTCCACAGTAACACTTGACAACATATCGAAAACAGTGGTGTTTGTTCAGCATTTGCCATTTGGCCAAGCAGGTAGTTGCAACTTCTTCATACTGAGATACGCCGATCATTAAAAAGTGAAGTCCCGGAGAGATTTTATGAGCTGAGAAAAGAGCAGTTAATGTGTTCAGCATCAAAAAATGAGTTTGCTACACAGTTAAACATTGAGGAGTGGTGTTCAAAATTAACCTACTTGGTTGGTATTTTCTGCAATTTTTAAATTACCTAACGAGAGTTTGCAAGGAAAACAAGAAAATGTGTAGACTTCAAGTGATAAACTCACCAGTTTCTTTAGAAAACTTGGAATATGGAAATTACAAGTGGAAAAGAAAATTTTTATTGTTCCTATGACTTTTGAGGTAGATCCACATGGAGATAAGACATCCAAAATGATTTTGAGTCATGTCTTAACTCATGAGAATGGTCACACCTCGTAGACATGGGCTCCTGCATACTTAATGGGAGTCGAGTTGGATACTTGACTTGGTTGTGGCATTGAGAATACCATGTTGTAGAATGGCCAGCACTTTGTCAAAAACGGTTTGTGTTAAATGTAAAAACAGTTTAAACTTAAAACGATAGTTTAAATAGTTTACAAGCAGCCATACGTTTGCAGGTGTACGTTGTTTTTACTTTCTACACCCATGTGTCTGGGAAAAATAAGCTGAACTGTGAGGCCGTTTGTCAAATTATTGTAAGCAATTTTTTTTTTTAAGCTGTGGTGTAGGCTTAGTATGGTCCTGTTCTCGTAATAACGTCAGAAATATAATTTAATAAACGATTTCCATAAAAGTGTGTATTATACTGTACAATATAGTCTCCAGTAACATCCTTATTATGTGTGCTAATGGCTTAAAAATGTTGATAATAATCGTGTAAAAACAAACTTTTTTTTTAAGACATTACAAAAAAGTTTCAGATAATGGAGACAGTAAATTCCATTAAAACAAATTTGCATACTTTTGCAATTTGAGATCATGCACAACTGTAAATGTAGTTTTATATTTTATTATGTATATTAGCTTTTAATATTAAAATATTTGTAAAGAACTAAAATATTTATTTAACAAATCTTTCAGGAAAATACAAACCCTTTCGGAGAGGGCACTAGTACCCACCAATTTAGTGGCTCAGAAGAAGGCGCCGTTGGTTTGCTACCAGGTCCAGCAAACCAATCACCAAATGAACTTATGTTTGCTGATTTACTGGTTCAATTACCGGATAGGTTGGATCGAAACAGCGCAGAAGACTTAACTCCGCAGATGGCTTTTTTGGCACTACTTCATGTAGCATCTGACTGCCCCTTGATGCTCACAAACGATGAAAATCATGATAATGACATACGGATAACTAGACTGACTGATGACTACCCGCTTGATGAGCCTGGAAATCATGGTGATAGTGATGATCATGACAGTGATAATCATGGTAGTGATGATTACAATGAAGAAAATTCAGGTGGTAAGTATATTGTCTCTCTGGATGTTGGAATGTTCGTAATTTTCTGTGATGAATTTTCTGACAATTAACGTTATCAAAGCATGTAACAAGGAAAATATATATAGTCAAACCTGGGTAATTTGAAAAGCTCGGTTATTCAGTTTTTTCTCCCTCTCCTTTATAAGTGGAAATTCGTTAAATAGAAAAGTAATTAATAGTTAACTAAACATTTTGGAACCATAATTTAAGAATTACTGTTCACTCCAAACTTTAAAATATCATTTGGCTAGCCAAACTATGAAACATAAGTTCTCTTTAAAGTGGAGTACTCATCAGTAAACACACAGTGAAGGTAATTAAACAATATAGTTTATTTATTGCCCCATATTATCACTTCATAGCACAGAAAATCCATTTCGTATACAGTTACAGTCTACAAAATGAAATTTATTACAACAAATTATAATGAATATTAAATATGAAATAGTATAGTACTTCATGCAGTATTACATGTTTTCATGTGTTATACAAGGCTTTATGTATAATTGCTCAACAATAAGTGCTCTTAATGTTTCAGCATGATTGCTACACTGTACTGAATACTCATCTCATTATTTATACTATAAAGAGAGGTATACTTGAAAGTATCTAACATTTAATCTCAAAAAGTGACCTAAAGACTTTTAATGAAATTGATTGAATCTACGTTTTCAGGAATGAGAAATTTAGGTAGTCTGTGACTTTGAGGAAATTCTAGTTTACCGATTTGGGAGAACAAACCAAATAAGAAATAAGTCTAAATACAGAATGGCTTTGACATTAAATACTTGATCAAACATATGCATGCTGAATTGTTCAAGCATTTTGATACATGTCATGGAAGTGTTATCGTTTTAAAAATCTTTCTTGCTTTATTGTAATGCCACTTGTATAAAAAAAATTATATTCTTAGTTCATGTTGTATGCATTCTTTGTGTTCATGCTATAGTTGTGATTGTTAAAGCAGTACGAGTTTAAAATAAATAGTAACCATCTAAAAATCTGTGCCTATTAAAAGCGGCAACTGAAATTTTGCTTGTTTTTTAAAATGAAAAAACTTAAACTGGTATCACTTACCTTCTTCGCGAATGACCAGGGTGTCGTCTGATGTACTTAGGCAGAGAAAAACAACAGGTAATACAATGACAAATACATATTTTGCGAACAGAAATAAAATGTTATTTTATTTGCTTAGCATGACATTTTTTTCGGATTACTTTGTTATTAAAATTGTGACAAAACTCCTACTTCGCATCTCGATTATTTTTCTTAACGAATTACTGACATTTTGATTTTTTACTTACATGACCAATATGCTATTAACTAGTTGCAACTATAACTTAATTAAACTATTAAGACGGCCCAGCAATGCCCACACACAACTCACATACCAATTTTACAAAACCCCGAATTTATTTGATCAGTTTTATGGCATCATTAAAATTTTGATATGACTACTTTTACTTGCGCAACAGCGTCTCCTCCAACCTCGTCGCGTGGCCCGCACCAAGTCCTCGTTTTAATGTCCAACAGTTATGCGTTCATCGTTTACCGTCTTTTCTTTCTACGCACTCACTTCATTCTGATTTAGTTAGTTCACTTTTGAATAATGTTCCGGGTTTTTACCGGCTAGGTCGGTCGACCTCTTAAAAAAACTTTCAGTGGAATTTAAACTGACCGCATGCGGTCTGTAGGTGAGACGAACTGGGGAGCACGGCGTAGCAAGCGCCGCTAACTTGAGTGCGTCTTTGGTTGTGGAAACCAATGCCTTGTAGTTATTCGTCGCTGGTTATTTCCATTCAACACATGCAGTTGGTGGTGCGTTCTTTGTATTAGGACATTTGCTAGGCACTGGCTGACGTCACAAAATAGGCGTGACTTAAATTTTATATCCGTCGCCCTAGCAAAGGAGGCGAACAGAAATTAAACTTCTTGGCCATCTTTACGGTTCCCTACCGCGTGGGTCCGCGCACTTGGTTGTGTGATGCATACGGGCGCGCTGCCACATTCACGCAAAGTTCTTGGAAACGGAGGCTGAGTAAATTCCTCTGTACTGATTGCACAATGTGATATTAATTCGCCTTTGTTAGAAACTGTTCTTACCCCCCGTGGTCTGTCACAATGAGAATAAATTTACAAATATTTTAATAAAACCCCAAATTTAATAAAATGAAATACCCGCAAATTTGGCCCGTTACAATACCCCCCCAATGAGAGGTCTTCTGTCGAGACAGAAGAAATCTCATTGCTAAAACCACTAAGAGGACTGGTGAGGAACTGGTGCTAATAACCCCCCGTTTGTTCTTACACCTCATGGGTAAACGACCCCCCTGGCTCAGCGACTATGGACGCATCTGAACGAAATTACTGGACTTCTCTGTGCGAGATCCCAACACCGAAAAATCGAACAGATACGCTCCACAGCGCACCTCACCTTCTAACATGCTACCCCAAAATCCAAATCCCTGGCTTATATCATACCAGATCCTCAACCGATATGTTCCCCCTTATCATGCACGCTGGGCTGCCTTTAGCAGTTACTGGGCTCACACACACACACTTATTACATACTGTAAACATTGACATATTCTTTGCTATATTATTTCATTTAAGTGAAAAATCCAAAAATCAAACTAAAATCTTTTATCAAAAAATTCTCTTCCTTAGTTTTTTGTTATTAGAAAATGAACAAATTAAACATTTCTTAAAATAGGAACATCCTTAACCTAACATGTGATTACACCTATATTCTAGCAATACAATTCAATAAAAATACTAATAATACACAAACAATAACATCATCAAAGTTCAAAATATCAGTTAGCTGGCAGGCGCAAAATCAAGAGTTTTTTTTCCAATCTTGAAATTATTCTGAGTTATTCAAATTGATTAAAAACAAAATTGGCTTTATTCCCTTGCTAAACGTCTCTAGTATATAACCTCACCTATCAGCTGATCAAAACTGGGTCAAGTCAATAACCTTGACCTACATACGTTATACACAAGTTACGTCTGAAAACACATTAAACATCTGTAAAATTCTATCTTGAAACACAAAAACATAATAACATAAAACGTTTAAAATAACAAAATATTATTATAATTAACAATCAAATTGATATTTAAATTATTCAAAATAAACACCTTATAACTTTACATTATTTTCAAGCTCTATCAAAATTTGTCACTGGTTTCAATCAAAATTTTATATTCTATTATAAATCTATTTTCTTTACTATTCTCAATTTCCTTTACTTTGGGTGATTTAATTATTGTAATAACTCGATTTGCCACTTGGCAGGCATATGTATATAATCTTTCTCCCTCTCTCTGACTCTGGTACAATTATGTAAACCGCCTGCCAGTCGGTTTAGTTATTTACTTTATTATACTCATTTCAAAATCACAAATTATATAAAACACATACTTTTTATCAATTCTTATCTCTAACACAATAAAATAATATACTTGAACACAATAAAATATACAATGAACACAGTATACTGAATGTATGGAACCCTATTTATCAATGCAGACTACAAGCGTTTTATTAAAGCAAAATTGATTTGGCATTTTTTAATTTACAAAATTTAAGCACGTTGCTCGCCGGAGCAACCTCCCATCCACACACACTATTGTAATACATGACATTTCTAGTCTTGGTGGTGTTTTAACCCCATACATTTCTTTCTTAACTTTCCCTACCTTGACCTTCATTAACATAAAATAATAAGTACAACAAAATATTTACTTAGTCACTTAAATTAATCTATTTACACTTAACGATGTTGTTATTACATGAAAATGAACAATTCACTTTTTAGATTTACCAAAATTACATAACACACTTTTAATTTCATTTTCAAATTCTATTTACTCGTGACCTTGTTACATTTTATTATTGCATAATAGATTTTATTACATAAGAGTAAATTTTGTTTGAACACACTGCGTCACTAAAATTATTTATTTACACGCCTAGGCAATGTTGGTATGTGGTAAGGTACACCTAGAGTGTAAAAAATATCATATAACACATACCTTAAGGGTCCCCCTCCCCGTTCAACAGTAAGATTAAATTTCTATTCTCAACCAATTTTGTGGAGCCGGACCATCGTCGTTTCACCACCCGAAGGAAGCTCCGTCAACCATGGTCCGCCTCCAAGTGCCGAAAACCACGATCAGGACTGGTGAGGTCGTGACCGCCCGAAAATGGGGGAGGATCCCTTCTGGAAACATATAAAACCAATTAAATTTCATTCATACAATTCATTAATTTCCAATTCACATCTCGTAAAATAATTTAAATTCACTATCAAAATTCAATTATATAACATTCAAATCAATCAAAATATTTAACACATCTCAAATTATTTTAATTAATTTAATTATTGAAAATACAAGTTCCATTGCTACCAGAACAATTACAACTCGCTAATTACCGTTTTCAAAATTAATCTTGTTATTTATTTAAATTGCAAAATATTAATATTATTATTACCACACTTACCTCCATACATCCATTGTTTACTTAACATTTTACAATACATACAATTGAATTCACTACATATTTATTTACAAATTATTCGTCATTATTATTCAATTTATCACACTTCATTTGGTAAAGCAGTCCATTCCAAAACCATTAATTACATGATTAAACGTTCAATAAACATTCATTGTCTCTACCCCCAATCATCGTACAAAAATCTGGTTTTACGTTTACACAGTTCATTCTTTACTAAACACATTATATTATTTTTATTAATATAAAGATTATCCAAATTCTTATATTCTTCCACAATATCAACAGGATTATTCCCTGTTATTAAATTATGTAATTTATTATCATCGAGTATAGTCCAGTCGCCTTTAGTACGATCTGTCATAGTTATGTCAATTACAGTTTCATTATCATTATTATCTGCTGCTGTATTCGCTTTGTCATAAAGTAAGTAGTCTGTTACATCAATTGCTGTACTAACTATTTCACAAGGTAAGTACTTATTATTAATAACTCTTTCAATGTCTAATCTCTGCAATAATTCGTCATAATCTCTACTAACCTTAAATAACATTACCTTCTTGTCAACATATCTTTCATCATAACACCAATTCACACTTTTTCTATCATTCCGTACAGAGGGTATTAACTCATAAAAACGCCTACTAAAAACTAAAAAATTATTTAGATACACATCGCTTTCTTGTAAGGGATTCTTGCCCTTCAAAAACATTTGTAACCAGCTCGGTTTACCATAAGACTGGGGAAAATTTACCCTCTGCCCTATATTCACAAAATCATTCTCTTCAAACTCTCTCTGTAACTTACAAACACTCTCTCCTCTCTCTCTCTCTCTCACACTGTTTCTATATTATTATGATCGCTAATTATTTTCACTGTATTATTTTTATATATCTCGTTTTCCACTATCTTACTACTATCAGTTGTTAATTCATTTTCGTAATTATTTGTTATTTTATTATTACTCTGGTTGTCTGTTATTTTGTCACAATCACTCGTAACTGTGTTATTTTCTACCTCCTCCTTCCGCGTTCTACTTTTGTTTATTTGGTCTTGAATATTATTTGTATTTATAATTATCTCACCTCTCATGCCCACAATAGTTTTATTCATACTTTCTAATTTGTTATTCATATTTATTTCACTCATTCTTAATTCACTTCTCACATTCATGAACTCGTTATTTAAATCAGTAAGTTTAATATTTATAGTATTTATTTCTGATTTGATTTCAGATTTTAAATTATTATTTTCAGTTTTCATTTTCTCATCTTGTTTGTCAAGTTTATCATTCATTCCTGACATCATCTCCATCATCAGTGCTAATTGGTTAAATATATTTACATTATCGCTTATTTTTGCGTCTACTGTCTCAATCGTTAATTCGTGTGTTGTATTGTCTACGCTCTCGTTAATATTTGTCGATATTATATCGTCTTGCGTAACATTTAAATTTGAGCCCTCCACAATATCTTCACATAAATTTGCACTCTCGCTTTTCTCTGCCATTTCGATCAGGTTGTAAATTAATTTATTTTAATTTTTAATTCACAACGTCGCTGTTTACGGGCGCCAACTAAAGCAGTACGAGTTTAAAATAAATAGTAACCATCTAAAAATCTGTGCCTATTAAAAGCGGCAACTGAAATTTTGCTTGTTTTTTAAAATGAAAAAACAAACTGGTATCACTTACCTTCTTCGCGAATGACCAGGGTGTCGTCTGATGTACTTAGGCAGAGAAAAACAACAGGTAATACAATGACAAATACATATTTTGCGAACACAAATAAAATGTTATTTTATTTGTTTAGCATGACATTTTTTTCGGTTTACTTTGTTATTAAAATTGTGACAAAACTCCTACTTCGCATCTCGATTATTTTTCTTAACGAATTACTGACATTTTGATTTTTTACTTACATGACCAATACGCTATTAACTAGTTGCAACTATAACTTAATTAAACTATTAAGACGGCCCAGCAATGCCCACACACAACTCACATAACAATTTTACAAAACCCCGAATTTATTTGATCAGTTTTATGGCATCATTAAAATTTTGATATGACTACTTTTACTTGCGCAACGGTGTCTCCTCCGACCTCGTCGCGTGGCCCGCACCAAGTCCTCGTTTTAATGTCCAACAGTTATGCGTTCATCGTTTACCGTCTTTTCTTTCTACGCACTCACTTCATTCTGATTTAGTTAGTTCACTTTTGAATAATGTTCCGGGTTTTTACCGGCTAGGTCGGTCGACCTCTTAAAAAAACTTTCAGTGGAATTTAAACTGACCGCATGCGGTCTGTAGGTGAGACGAACTGGGGAGCACGGCGTAGCAAGCGCCGCTAACTTGAGTGCGTCTTTGGTTGTGGAAACCAATGCCTTGTAGTTATTCGTCGCTGGTTATTTCCATTCAACACATGCAGTTGGTGGTGCGTTCTTTGTATTAGGACATTTGCTAGGCACTGGCTGACGTCACAAAATAGGCGTGACTTAAATTTTATATCCGTCGCCCTAGCAAAGGAGGCGAACAGAAATTAAACTTCTTGGCCATCTTTACGGTTCCCTACCGCGTGGGTCCGCGCACTTGGTTGTGTGATGCATACGGGCGCGCTGCCACATTCACGCAAAGTTCTTGGAAACGGAGGCTGAGTAAATTCCTCTGTACTGATTGCACAATGTGATATTAATTCGCCTTTGTTAGAAACTGTTCTTACCCCCCGTGGTCTGTCACAATGAGAATAAATTTACAAATATTTTAATAAAACCCCAAATTTAATAAAATGAAATACCCGCAAATTTGGCCCGTTACAATACCCCCCCAATGAGAGGTCTTCTGTCGAGACAGAAGAAATCTCATTGCTAAAACCACTAAGAGGACTGGTGAGGAACTGGTGCTAATAACCCCCCGTTTGTTCTTACACCTCATGGGTAAACGACCCCCCTGGCTCAGCGACTATGGACGCATCTGAACGAAATTACTGGACTTCTCTGTGCGAGATCCCAACACCGAAAAATCGAACAGATACGCTCCACAGCGCACCTCACCTTCTAACATGCTACCCCAAAATCCAAATCCCTGGCTTATATCATACCAGATCCTCAACCGATATGTTCCCCCTTATCATGCACGCTGGGCTGCCTTTAGCAGTTACTGGGCTCACACACACACACTTATTACATACTGTAAACATTGACATATTCTTTGCTATATTATTTCATTTAAGTGAAAAATCCAAAAATCAAACTAAAATCTTTTATCAAAAAATTCTCTTCCTTAGTTTTTTGTTATTAGAAAATGAACAAATTAAACATTTCTTAAAATAGGAACATCCTTAACCTAACATGTGATTACACCTATATTCTAGCAATACAATTCAATAAAAATACTAATAATACACAAACAATAACATCATCAAAGTTCAAAATATCAGTTAGCTGGCAGGCGCAAAATCAAGAGTTTTTTTTCCAATCTTGAAATTATTCTGAGTTATTCAAATTGATTAAAAACAAAATTGGCTTTATTCCCTTGCTAAACGTCTCTAGTATATAACCTCACCTATCAGCTGATCAAAACTGGGTCAAGTCAATAACCTTGACCTACATACGTTATACACAAGTTACGTCTGAAAACACATTAAACATCTGTAAAATTCTATCTTGAAACACAAAAACATAATAACATAAAACGTTTAAAATAACAAAATATTATTATAATTAACAATCAAATTGATATTTAAATTATTCAAAATAAACACCTTATAACTTTACATTATTTTCAAGCTCTATCAAAATTTGTCACTGGTTTCAATCAAAATTTTATATTCTATTATAAATCTATTTTCTTTACTATTCTCAATTTCCTTTACTTTGGGTGATTTAATTATTGTAATAACTCGATTTGCCACTTGGCAGGCATATGTATATAATCTTTCTCCCTCTCTCTGACTCTGGTACAATTATGTAAACCGCCTGCCAGTCGGTTTAGTTATTTACTTTATTATACTCATTTCAAAATCACAAATTATATAAAACACATACTTTTTATCAATTCTTATCTCTAACACAATAAAATAATATACTTGAACACAATAAAATATACAATGAACACAGTATACTGAATGTATGGAACCCTATTTATCAATGCAGACTACAAGCGTTTTATTAAAGCAAAATTGATTTGGCATTTTTTAATTTACAAAATTTAAGCACGTTGCTCGCCGGAGCAACCTCCCATCCACACACACTATTGTAATACATGACATTTCTAGTCTTGGTGGTGTTTTAACCCCATACATTTCTTTCTTAACTTTCCCTACCTTGACCTTCATTAACATAAAATAATAAGTACAACAAAATATTTACTTAGTCACTTAAATTAATCTATTTACACTTAACGATGTTGTTATTACATGAAAATGAACAATTCACTTTTTAGATTTACCAAAATTACATAACACACTTTTAATTTCATTTTCAAATTCTATTTACTCGTGACCTTGTTACATTTTATTATTGCATAATAGATTTTATTACATAAGAGTAAATTTTGTTTGAACACACTGCGTCACTAAAATTATTTATTTACACGCCTAGGCAATGTTGGTATGTGGTAAGGTACACCTAGAGTGTAAAAAATATCATATAACACATACCTTAAGGGTCCCCCTCCCCGTTCAACAGTAAGATTAAATTTCTATTCTCAACCAATTTTGTGGAGCCGGACCATCGTCGTTTCACCACCCGAAGGAAGCTCCGTCAACCATGGTCCGCCTCCAAGTGCCGAAAACCACGATCAGGACTGGTGAGGTCGTGACCGCCCGAAAATGGGGGAGGATCCCTTCTGGAAACATATAAAACCAATTAAATTTCATTCATACAATTCATTAATTTCCAATTCACATCTCGTAAAATAATTTAAATTCACTATCAAAATTCAATTATATAACATTCAAATCAATCAAAATATTTAACACATCTCAAATTATTTTAATTAATTTAATTATTGAAAATACAAGTTCCATTGCTACCAGAACAATTACAACTCGCTAATTACCGTTTTCAAAATTAATCTTGTTATTTATTTAAATTGCAAAATATTAATATTATTATTACCACACTTACCTCCATACATCCATTGTTTACTTAACATTTTACAATACATACAATTGAATTCACTACATATTTATTTACAAATTATTCGTCATTATTATTCAATTTATCACACTTCATTTGGTAAAGCAGTCCATTCCAAAACCATTAATTACATGATTAAACGTTCAATAAACATTCATTGTCTCTACCCCCAATCATCGTACAAAAATCTGGTTTTACGTTTACACAGTTCATTCTTTACTAAACACATTATATTATTTTTATTAATATAAAGATTATCCAAATTCTTATATTCTTCCACAATATCAACAGGATTATTCCCTGTTATTAAATTATGTAATTTATTATCATCGAGTATAGTCCAGTCGCCTTTAGTACGATCTGTCATAGTTATGTCAATTACAGTTTCATTATCATTATTATCTGCTGCTGTATTCGCTTTGTCATAAAGTAAGTAGTCTGTTACATCAATTGCTGTACTAACTATTTCACAAGGTAAGTACTTATTATTAATAACTCTTTCAATGTCTAATCTCTGCAATAATTCGTCATAATCTCTACTAACCTTAAATAACATTACCTTCTTGTCAACATATCTTTCATCATAACACCAATTCACACTTTTTCTATCATTCCGTACAGAGGGTATTAACTCATAAAAACGCCTACTAAAAACTAAAAAATTATTTAGATACACATCGCTTTCTTGTAAGGGATTCTTGCCCTTCAAAAACATTTGTAACCAGCTCGGTTTACCATAAGACTGGGGAAAATTTACCCTCTGCCCTATATTCACAAAATCATTCTCTTCAAACTCTCTCTGTAACTTACAAACACTCTCTCCTCTCTCTCTCTCTCACACTGTTTCTATATTATTATGATCGCTAATTATTTTCACTGTATTATTTTTATATATCTCGTTTTCCACTATCTTACTACTATCAGTTGTTAATTCATTTTCGTAATTATTTGTTATTTTATTATTACTCTGGTTGTCTGTTATTTTGTCACAATCACTCGTAACTGTGTTATTTTCTACCTCCTCCTTCCGCGTTCTACTTTTGTTTATTTGGTCTTGAATATTATTTGTATTTATAATTATCTCACCTCTCATGCCCACAATAGTTTTATTCATACTTTCTAATTTGTTATTCATATTTATTTCACTCATTCTTAATTCACTTCTCACATTCATGAACTCGTTATTTAAATCAGTAAGTTTAATATTTATAGTATTTATTTCTGATTTGATTTCAGATTTTAAATTATTATTTTCAGTTTTCATTTTCTCATCTTGTTTGTCAAGTTTATCATTCATTCCTGACATCATCTCCATCATCAATGCTAATTGGTTAAATATATTTACATTATCGCTTATTTTTGCGTCTACTGTCTCAATCGTTAATTCGTGTGTTGTATTGTCTACGCTCTCGTTAATATTTGTCGATATTATATCGTCTTGCGTAACATTTAAATTTGAGCCCTCCACAATATCTTCACATAAATTTGCACTCTCGCTTTTCTCTGCCATTTCGATCAGGTTGTAAATTAATTTATTTTAATTTTTAATTCACAACGTCGCTGTTTACGGGCGCCAACTAAAGCAGTACGAGTTTAAAATAAATAGTAACCATCTAAAAATCTGTGCCTATTAAAAGCGGCAACTGAAATTTTGCTTGTTTTTTAAAATGAAAAAACAAACTGGTATCACTTACCTTCTTCGCGAATGACCAGGGTGTCGTCTGATGTACTTAGGCAGAGAAAAACAACAGGTAATACAATGACAAATACATATTTTGCGAACACAAATAAAATGTTATTTTATTTGTTTAGCATGACATTTTTTTCGGTTTACTTTGTTATTAAAATTGTGACAAAACTCCTACTTCGCATCTCGATTATTTTTCTTAACGAATTACTGACATTTTGATTTTTTACTTACATGACCAATACGCTATTAACTAGTTGCAACTATAACTTAATTAAACTATTAAGACGGCCCAGCAATGCCCACACACAACTCACATAACAATTTTACAAAACCCCGAATTTATTTGATCAGTTTTATGGCATCATTAAAATTTTGATATGACTACTTTTACTTGCGCAACGGTGTCTCCTCCGACCTCGTCGCGTGGCCCGCACCAAGTCCTCGTTTTAATGTCCAACAGTTATGCGTTCATCGTTTACCGTCTTTTCTTTCTACGCACTCACTTCATTCTGATTTAGTTAGTTCACTTTTGAATAATGTTCCGGGTTTTTACCGGCTAGGTCGGTCGACCTCTTAAAAAAACTTTCAGTGGAATTTAAACTGACCGCATGCGGTCTGTAGGTGAGACGAACTGGGGAGCACGGCGTAGCAAGCGCCGTTAACTTGAGTGCGTCTTTGGTTGTGGAAACCAATGCCTTGTAGTTGTTCGTCGCTGGTTATTTCCATTCAACACATACAGTTGGTGGTGCATTCTTTGTGTTAGGACATTTGCTAGGCACTGGCTGACGTCACAAAATAGGCGTGACTTAAATTTTATATCCGTCACTCTAGCAAAGGAGGCGAACAGAAATTAAACTTCTTGGCCATCTTTACGGTTCCCTACCGCGTGGGTCCGCGCGCCTGGTTGTGTGATGCATACGGGCGCGCTGCCACATTTGCGCAAAGTTCTTGGAAACGGAGGCTGAGTAAATTCCTCTGTACTGATTGCACAATGTGATATTAATTCGCCTTTGTTAGAAACTGTTCTTACCCCCCGTGGTCTGTCACAATGAGAATAAATTTACAAATATTTTAATAAAACCCCAAATTTAATAAAATGAAATACCCGCAAATTTGGCCCGTTACATTGTTTATGGTATTTCGTTATGTAATGCTGGGGTTTTGAAGTTTATTTTACAGTTTGGTTCGTATTGTTGTGATGCTTTACTGCGTCCTTCAAATTGGTCATCTAGAGATTTTTTTTTACTAGTTTAAAAATTATGACTTAATGAAAAAACATTTCACACCTTGTGAAGTTCTGAGTATTCAACTTTAATAAGAATATGGCATTGTTGTATGAGGAAAAAGTCAAATAAGTGTATATGGAACATCACACTTGTTGCTTTTACCTTGGATTAAGGACGTTGGTCTATAACATATGGTCTGACCAATCTGAGTAGTGAATGTTAGAAGCATAAAAAAAGACATGATTTGCAGTGAATTTAAATCTGAAGAAAGAGTCAGTCAATAAAAAGATAACTATGAAGTGCAGCCAGTTCATCCAAAAACATTATTGTGCTTGGAAGAACTGTGATTATAGAACATTAAAACCAGTCACAACCAAAACCATTGAAGAATGAGTTCAGCAACTGGAAGACATGCCAACTTTGTGCTAGTATACAACTCAGCGTTTATTGAACAAAACCATTGAACAGAATAATCAGTGTTTTAAGAGGTACAACGTCATTATACTAGATGCCTAAGAGCATTGGAACGAATTAGTCGCCAGCCTTAGAACTTGTTCTCAGCATCTACGTGACTTAACAAAGCTTGGGATCCTTCAACTCTGTGTACATTAATTGAAAAATAGTCAATTTCCAAGAAAAGGTGTATTTACAACTGACCCCTTTAGAAACTGTTGCTGATATGGTTGAATTGATCTGAAATAACCAGTTTCTGAATGCACTTGCAGTGTTATCCACTTGCTGAAGAATTACAAAAGAATCCAATGCTTTAATACATTTTTATCTTTGGCGTCATTCAGTATGGATTTCATTTATTACAGAATTTATGGCTATGTTCCAATATTTTTGCTACAAGATAAATATGGCAGCCCATCTAAGGTGAATTTGAACTACTGACTCTAGTGGTGCTGTTGCCGAGTGAGACTTGAATGTCCCTTAAAATATGGAATCAGTTCAGGTACTCAGAATTAATTTGTGGTACAATATTATTGCAGAGTGAATTGGGGAATCCGTCTTAATGGTTTAATGATACAAGATGTTAAAGAACAACTCAGAAGGTACCAGCTACACAAGTAAAAACCTTCCCATATCCATTAAAATATGGCTGTTGTACACTTAACTTTGATGCTGATCACAGCTTCTGGACTACATAATTGAAGCCTGTTAGCATCTTGAAAAGATTATCAATTTTAGGACACCAACAAATTCAATGGAATCCCTCCACATTTGTGCTGTTCTATCCAAAAGTAACATTTGGCTACTCCATCAACCTGCAATTACAAATACCTTTCTTCAGTAGTATCTTACAAGGCTTAAGGTGGCACAATGCTAAATCAGTTTCTTGCTAAGTACCTCTCACCAGAAAGAGGCATAATGGATCACAATCTGGCAAATTGACTTCATTGTGTACATATTGGTGCCTGTTGTTGTAGCAATACCTATATTAAGAAACTATATTAATTGTATTACAAATTAATCCAACATTTGTTATAAAGTAGATTTAACATTAAAATATATTTAAAAATTATAGTGAAAGCCAGCAATCTTAAATAATTCACTGTCTTCCAATAAACAGATGTGTAAAACAAACAACACCTGGTTTGAATACAGTTCCATCAGTCATGGAGAAATATACTTAAAACACATAGAAATAAATGACTGTTATTTTTGTGCCAAAATTATTATTTATTTACTGAGCATAGTGTTATTATATTGGTTCAAATATTTTATAATAACTAATTTTAATTACTGCTATATAAACATAATCGCACTGAATGGGGAAAGAGAAGACCAGTAAGTGCTGGCCAAAGTAGGAGGAAGTTCGTCAAAGAAATGTGAAAGCTGAATAAACTAAAATATTGGATTAAATCCTGGGATTGATAATGATGATGGATATATGAATATGTAGTCTTAAATTTATATATGTCATAAAATATACTAAAATGATTATGCCTTGGAACAGTACAGATCTTCAGGTTGTCTGTTTCTCTAACCATTGAATGTCCTGAAAGAGTTATGCTAAACTGAGATGTTGTGGCTCAGTCCGAAGGATGACAGATAGTGTTGTTTTGGTTTTGAATCCCATATTGACTTGTGCCCTTTTTCCTTAAAGATTTGATGAAGATGTTTCAAGAACATTCTGCCTTAAGTACCAGTTTCATGCTAAGTATTGTTGAAAACTCACATTTTTGTGGCACTTTTTTTTATCGCAATAGCGTGCTTTCCATTTAATTCTAAGGTTATTACCTTTTTTTAGCTACTCAAAATACTTAAAAAAACAAGCAGTATATGATTTAAAAAAATTCCAGTCCTTGTACAACTACAGAGCTGTATTTGGTTTATTTAAAAAGTATTTTAGTTGTTTCATATAACTTGTTTATTTATTGTTGATGTCACAAATTTTAAATAGGTTTTAGTGTCATATTAAATCCACATTAATAGTTGTTATAGTTCATTATGCAATACTGAGCTAATTATTTTTCTTTTGGGAGGGAAATTTTGTTTCTGTGCTACTGTTTGGCCTGTGTAATTGTGTACAGTATGCTGTTGTAGTTGGGTATATAGCACTTCTGAAAATGCAGATTATGTGAACACATTCATTTAGCTGAACGAGAGAAAATTACTAATGCCAAAATTGATTATATTAAAGGTAGTGATACAAATGTTCAAACTAAGTTCTATTAGTGAAGGGCAGGAACTAGTTTTACAAAAATTAGTTGCTCCTATATTGAAACCTATTTAACAGTGGCATTATGTAGACTTGTGATGAGAATTATCACTACAGTAAAACCTCTAATTCGGATTATATGGGGCCGAAGCCTAGTCCGAATTAGAGAAAAATCCGAATTATAGAATATTTTATAGAAATTCATACTACAGTATAGGTAAAGTGCCATAAAAATAAATATTAAAACTACGTAAATATTAATGGAAATTTAAATTTATTGTACTTACAAAATGGATAACTAAATTCACATAAACAACAATCTTTCACCATCAATGTTTTCAAGTTAAGTTCGCACGCAAAAAGTTTAGAAGTAATGCACACCTGCAATTATTAATGTACATAAATATTAATGGAAATTTAATTTTATTGTATTTTAAAAAAACAGAAGAATAAATAATTTCATGATACCAACAAAAAAAAAAAACTTCACTGACAGTGTTTTCACTTTAGCACACAAAGAGTTATGTAATATTAATGGCTGGTCCCTGAAGTTGACGGTTTTGATTCTTCCTGAACTGAAGCTGCAGGCTTAAAAAAGGTTGAAATTGTAGACTGTTTTGCCCTGTTGTATTGTTTTTTAATAATTTCTTGACGCATTTCTTTGATGATTAAATAGTATTTTTGAAATTCTGGGTCAGTGTCAATAAAGTTAATAACTGCACCGAGATTTTCCCGCACCTTGGAAAGTGTAGGCTTAGGAACATTATCATCGTCCTCTTCATCATCACTATCATCTCCAACTTTTTTCTGACCTTGCATTTGATAGACGATCTCTTCCTCTGTTAAATTCTGGTAGCCTACGTCATCTTCATCGGCACCCAACCATTCTCTTATGTCTTCAATGTTGGTAGCTCCAAAAGCACCTGCATAATCTTCATCTTCCAAACCTTGCAGGTCGATCTCTGGCTCTTTATCGTACAAAATCTTATTCCATGCATTGCATAATGTAGATATTTTGATCTCATTCCAGCTGTTTGCCCAATTATAAATAGCACTTTTAATACTGTATTCCTTTATTTTTTTAAGAGTTTGTTCACCCCTATTGTCCATTTCTTCATCATTATAAAAAATACCATGCATTCGTTCGAGTTGTTTACGTCTGTAAAGGAGTTTGCAACTGAGAATTACTCCCTGATCCATTGGTTGGATAAGCGAAGTCGTATTGGGAGGCAAGTACATAGTATTGATTTTTCCATCGCTGCTAGTCAATAAATTACTGGAGGGATGAGCAGGAGCATTGTCTAATATCAACAAAGCTTTAACATCCTCTTCTTTTATTTTTAAAACATTAGCTGGAATTTTCTAACCTCTGGCACAAAATTATGAAAAAACCAAACGATGGAAAATTTCTGAGTAAACCATGCAGTCTTGTTTGCTTTGTAAATAACTGGTAGGCTTTCCATAATGTTTTTAATTGCTCTAGGCTTAGCTGATTTCCCAACAACGACGGATGTTAGACGGTGAGACCCATCTGCGTTTGCACATAAGAGAGCAGATAGTCTTTGTTTATTTACCTTTCGGCCTGGTGTGGAATTGTCCTTTCTATAGGCCTGAGTATTCTGAGGAATGGATCTCCAAAACAAGCCTGTTTTGTCACCATTATAAATTTGGGAAAGAAGAAGTTTTTCATCAGTAATTACTGCTTTAAGTTTTTGGCGAAACGGTTTGACACTAGAAACATCGGAACTTAAACTTTCCCCAAATATTTTCCAGTTTACCATGGAATGCTGCTCATACAATGGCAAATGTTTTCACAAAGAATTCACAAAATTAATTTTTTTTGTGAATTATAATTTTTTTTAGGGAGTCCGAATTATCGTAAATTCCGAATTAGAGAGGTTTCACTGTATTTACATTTTTGTCGTAGCTGCATCACACCTTAACATTTTAATAACTTGTCAAGCTGAATTGAGATATTTTAACACTGCAGGATATCTTGATGGTGAAATGGAAAGTATTAGTGTCACTTAATGAAAAGACAAAACTGAATAAAATGTTATGTGTGCACAGTAACAAAGAATTGCCTTTATCTAATTGAAATTTGCTTAGGGCCTTACAGTAAAATGAGCAACGGCTATTGTTATTGTAATAGTATCGAAACTACTATGTAGAAATTTATTTCTTTGTATTTTAATCTAAAGCTATTTCATATTTTGTATTATCATTCATATTTGTAGAATCATAACCGGCAATAGAACCTACTATGCAAACCAATCATTACTGAAATCAAAGCTTCTAACTCCAAGAACCAAATTGATGTTATATAAAACACTGATCAGACCTGTTGTTACTTATGCATCCGAGACATGGACTCTCGTAAATAAGGATATAAGTACACTAAGAATTTTTGAAAGAAGAATTTTGAGACAGATATTCGGACCGGTGAAGGAAGGGAATATGTATAGGATCCGAAATAACGGTGAAATAAATGAGTTGATTGGTGGACAAGACCTGGTGAGACACATAAAATCAGCTAGAATTAGATGGCTGGGACACGTATTCCATATGAATGTTACGAGGATGCCCAAAACTATATTAAGTGGAACGATACTGGGCAAAAGAAGAAGAGGAAGGCCTCGAAGAAGATGGCAGCAGGATGTGGAAGAAGATCTAAGAAAGATGGGCATTAGGAACTGGAGACTGAAGGCAGTGGACAGAGATGAGTGGAGACGGGTCGTAGCGGAGGCCAAGGCTCACCATGGGCTGTAGTGCTGGAGAGTAGTAGTAGTAGTAGTATTTCATATTTTGACATTTTGTACATTATAAGAAAAAAGTCTTACAATGAATTAAGTATGTTATATTACGATCTCTTGTTACATTATAAACAGGAAAAAGGTTCCACAAGGTTCTGAAAAATATTTTAAGGGAGCCTGGTGCAAGGATTGTTAGGACTCACTGTTACATATCAAATACCAACATAATTTTTAACATAAAACCCTAGTTCACTTCATCATAGTTCAGCCCACTACGCTTTAGATATTTTATAGAATGTGGGTAAGAAGTAAAGTTGAAAAACATTGCAGGTCGTCTCGAACTTCCATATAACAAAGTGTTTGAGGGAAGGTGTGAAAATCTTTTGTATAAAAATTTCTGTTTGTAGCAAATTAACTTTGTACTGCCTTGTCAAGCATCGAGTTACATTGTAGTACAGAATGTTCTTTGCGCATGCATTTGTTCATTTTTATGATTTAAAAAGCTGTTACATTTGTTGGTACTTTTCTGTCAAAATTAATCTTATTTTCTACAAATGCCTCAGTGTACTTTTAAGTGTATGGACATGTTGTCTGGAACAGTTTCTTAACATCAGAACACAGCGCTTACAACTGATTAAAATAGTCAGCAGGTCATCAATTGTTATCTTCGTATTTGATCTGCACTTTGTTCTTTGCCTTCATTATTGCCTCTTGAGTTACAGAAGTTGCTTATTATTTTGTAGTCTGCAGGATACTTGGTGATTAAAATTTCTATATTTGCATTTATGTGTTGGTCTAATGTTCTCTTCACAGAATCTTAAAATCTTGTAATTTCTTTTACTGAATTTCGCACATCAGTGAGAATATCCGGAATACCAACAGAGGTAAAAAGATGCTGTTATTCATGTAATATCAATGCTGTTTGTTTCGGAAAATTCTCCCTTTCCTAAACATCAAAGGTGGACCAATTTTCAGATACTTCTGCTATGTAGTCTGTCAGTGTAACAGGTAGTTTGTAGTAATAGTAGCCGTAGTAACTTGCAGCCAACAGTTGAATAGCATCCGTATTCAGTACTCAGTTAGAGATTAGTAAATTTACAAGTTTTTTTGTATAGAAACATAGCTTTGTTAAAAACAAGTAAATTCCTATGTACAGTAATGTACAATTCTGGAACTAAAGGGAAAAAATTGTAAAAGGGACCTTTTTTGTATGGAAGTTCGGCTGTAAAGTTTCTTTGTACGGATCACAGAACCGTAAATAAATTAATTAACATGAAGTGAATTGTTTTATGACAATGATTCTACATTAGACCATCCATGTGCTTGGTATCTAAGTTGTGAGAATAGAGAGAAAACTAAATATAGACATACATAGTAGCTCTGTCCACATGTGTGTTGTGTTTAGGCAATTTTTTAAAAATAATACAATTTCTGTTTCAGGTACAAGTGAAAAAGCCACCTGATGATAGAATCAAAGATTGTTTAGATTATAGTTTTAAACCAACTAAATGGTGCTATTATTGTTTATTTTATTTTTTTTAGTTTATTTAAGATTTTTTATTTTGTTTTCTTCATGTAGTCTGTTATTCATTCTTTTGATCTTTTCTTTTTTTGGCCTTTTTTGTTGGCCTAGTGTGTAATTGTTCTCTTTTTATAATATATAATTTGTATTATTATGGCTCTCTTTTGTTTTTTATATGATACTTGATGTCCTGTGATAATGGTAAATGTATGCACAGTATTACAAATACATATGCTTTTATATTGTTAGTTATTAATGCAATATGCACATAAGACTGTTTATTGATTAAGAATCAGAACTGGCTATCAGTACTTTTATTACTATTCACACGACATTATTTGCTTGTTTCTTATATATAAATTGTACATGATGATTTACAATATATATATGTAAATAAAAATTGCTACAGACATCTTGAAAGAAATTATCAAAATGTGTTCTGAAACATACTCATGTTCTTTTTTTTCTGTACAAATGCGAGGTCCTGGTAAACAGGAGTATATTTTGTTTATACCTGTTGAATTATGTTTTGGAAGTTCACCCACGCATGTGTGTGTGTGTGTGTGGTAATATTTTTTGCACTGATGATACTACAAACATAAGTTTTGTATCATTAAAGATAATATAAAACATAATAACATAATATTAAAGGTAGTTTAATAACATTATGAATTTGAAATTAGTAGTTGGTGCATAGTTGAACATTTTGTCAGAATCAGGTTAATTGTGAAACAATGTGAAACCTGTATTTGTAAAATATATTGTGGGTCATCGTCGTATTGATTTCAGAGGAAACTTCCTTTATTGAAAACTCATTTATGTTAGGATTGTTTTATACAAAAAGTTTGTAATAGTTGAATAATTAGTTCCTGTTAAATGTAAGTGTCAGTATATTGTACATGTGTAATTATATGTTCAGCAGTCCAAATATATTACTGAACAGTGAGTGGCTGCTAATATTATATATGTTTTGTTTGCATTTATTTCAAATGATTTTGTAATTGAGAATTAATAAGCTGCAGACTTGTCAAAGATTTATTGTTTTTAAATAGTTCTTAATAAATGAAGATTTAGGGTTTTTTAAATATGAGGAAACTAAAAAGTTTACCTATTTTATAATAAATGAAGATTTACTATTTCTGATATATAAGGAAATCATTTTTCAACTGTAAAATGTTCACATATTTTTAATAAAGGTTCAGTTTTGCAAAGAATAAAATATGAGTTTTTCATTTGTGTATGCATGCTGCCAAACAATTAAAATTACTATCTGAATAATTTGAAAGTATTTGTGGAATGAGTTTTGGACACACTCAAAATATTCTTATCGATATAGCTATGAAAACTGCAGCCTCTTGTGTCAACTTACTTACACTGTAAAGTAGAGCCACAGAATGTGCATAATGGAAAATACTTGAAAATAATATGGTAAACACTTACTTTTCTATTTGTTGATAAAAGGAGAAACCTGAAAAATTCCAGTGCACCCATGATCCCTTTTTGTTCTTGCTTTCTACATAAAGCTTTGAATGTGGGCTGTGTATGTGTGCATGCACGCATGCATGCAAGTAAATCAAACTGAGCTCATTCTGTTTATTGTGTTATTAATTTCCAGATTATTTGCTGTTGATAAATAAGGTAATAATATAAATTTATTTAAAATTCAATTTAAATTCAATTTATTTTAAATTCAATTTATTTTAAATGATCTTATCTTACCTTCGGGTTTCCTCCAGAGTCCTATAGACGAAAACAGTTGCAGAAAGTTTATTTGAGTTGAGGGGTGAAAATATAATAACACCATTTATCCTGGCTAGAACAACTTGTTTGTATTTTATTGAATGCGCAAAATGCTTGGCAAATGTAAATTGGCAAATTAAAACATTCTTAAAATTAACAGTACAAAAACCATGTTATATTCAATTCCATTTTAAATATATATATATATATATATATATAATACAAAAATATAGTTTCCACCTACCTGCAAAGTTTCTTATATTCGGGTCCAGAATTCGATAACATGTACGTCAGATGCAAACCTGTGTTAAAGGTTATCGAAATAACTAACTCGACACATTTTGAAGAGAAATTACGATTTTTTAATTAATCAGAATCATATTTAAATTTTGTTCAAAAACTCTTGATCATTGTTTTACAGATTAGGTTACAATTTTCTTTGTTCGGTTAGCCTCTGCTACATACTACTTATTCTAAGAACTTACCTTAGTGATCACAATTTAATACGAATATATAAATAGACAGAGCCCAGCCTGCAACTTCGCACACTCTCACATACCTAGAATTTAATATTTTAAAAGCCCCAGACCATTTTTATAACCCACAGACCTTGCACTTTTGTTATTATGAAACACGCCGGCAACGTGGTTTTCGCGCACACCCATTGTTCTTTTAGATTTCTTGTTTTTAGTGTCCGAAAAATATCTGAATATGTTCTACACCTTTAATTAACCGCAGTCACCTAATTTGTTACTATTATTTCACTGTTGCTTTAAAATAAAACTGATAAGAGTTAGCAGGGCGCACTCGGCGCTGTGTCGGCCGACACGATCAACGACTAACTGCCCCAGGTGTTTCCTTGAGTCGCGGGAAATGAGCAGTCACGGCCATCATGTTTTAGTCGCCGTTGGTGTTTAATTGCGGTGGCATAACCATTTTATGCATGGATTATAACTGGTATATGTGTGGTACCAAAGGCCGATATTGGACTGGGTTCCGCTGATGTCATTTGAAAGACCGGATTTAGCCATGACTTCCTGCCGCTCAAAAAGCACATTGCGGAATTTTGTTATTACCAGGACATCCGGTTTTTGTCTGGATGCGTCACTCAGATTTGTGGTGATACAGTTGCGTCTGTGTGCTGTTTACACAAGTACAGAGTTCTTAGAATTTTGGTGGAGGTAAATTCTTCTGCCGTGTTACACCACTGAAATTGCGCATCGCATTTGTTCCAAACGCTGTTTCTCAACATCGTGCTGTTTCATGGAAAATATCGTTGCAATGCGTTCTATTATAACGGAATAAATGTTGTTACCCAATAATTTTCACAACTTATTTTTACAAGCCCGCACCAAAATGAAAGAAATAAAAATATAATTATCCCCTACTGTTGAAAATAAAAACACCCAAAATTTGACCCGCTACAATACCCCCTCGATGAGAATTCTGCTGTCCACGACAGAAGAAATCTCATCGATAAACCCCGAAGAGGACCGGTGAGGAACTGGTGCCAACAACCCCCTGGTTCTTAACCTCCTGGGTACACGACCCCCTGGCTCAGCGACTATGGACTCATCTGAATGAGATCACTGGACTTCTCCGTAAGAGATCCCAACACCGAGAAATCGATCAGACTCGCACCACAGCCCACCTCGCCTTCTAACACGCTACCCCCAAAAATCCTCAATCCCTGGCTAAAATTATCCCAGCTCCTCCGCCGATATGGATCCCCTTTTTGCAAGCTGGGCTGCCTTTAGCAGATACTGGGCTCACACACACTAACATTACATATTACCCTAACACATTAAAATGAAAACTTCCTTTTAAAATTTATTATAAATTTAAAAAATTTAAAATTCAAAAAAAAAATCTTTTATCAAAACTTCTCTTTTTTTTCTAATTTTTGTTTCAAATGACTTAATCTAGACATTTCTAATAACATAAACACTTTCTTACTCTAACATGAGAATCACTTATAGTCTACCA
This sequence comes from Magicicada septendecula, assembly GCA_034769895.1. Classification (NCBI taxonomy): domain Eukaryota; kingdom Metazoa; phylum Arthropoda; class Insecta; order Hemiptera; family Cicadidae; genus Magicicada; species Magicicada septendecula. The sequence goes on from CM068376.1 coordinate 65,786,447, forward strand.
ATAAAATGTAATACAATAAAATAAACATGGTTAATGCACACATAATAAAAGAATAATTATCTAACATATTCATTCGCTGGCAGGCGAAAAATCAAGTTTTCTCTTTTTTTTTTCTCAAAAAAATTTAAAATTTTCAAAATTTTAAAATTCAAAAAAAAAATTTAAATTTATTCATTAAAGTTTTATTAAATTTATTTATTAAATAACATTTATTAAAATTATTCAAATATTAGTTTGAATTAATCAGACAAACAGATTAAAATTGGATTCCTACTATACACAAGCTTAGTCTGTGTATGACCTCATCAGCTGATCGTAACTAGGTCAAGTCCAAAACCCTTGACCTACATATGTTATGTATGATTTCCGAAAACACCTTGAACATCTGTAATATCCTAACTTGAAATACAAAACATAATAACACAAAATATTTAAAATAAACAAAATATTAATATAAATAATAAACAGATTGACATTTAAATTATTTAAAACAAACAATTCTTGACTTTACATTATTTTCAAATTTTATCAAAATTCTGTCACTGGTAAAAAAAATAAACAATTGTATATTCTTTATCATGAATCTCTCTGTCTTTTCAACAATCTTACCTTAATATACTGTGGGTGATGTAAATTATTTATTCTCGTTTTTCTGTATGAGATTTCTATACATATATAATCTTTACTCTCTGACTCTACTATTAATCAACTTCAACTCCCATGACACCCAACTCTATCAAAATATCTACTAATCAGGACACTCTAAACCCCAACTTATCATTTAACACAAAACGCCACCTTCTCCACATTATAAAATACTCGCTAACCCTTTGTATATATAGGATACATGTTTCCCCTACTCAAAAAACTCATTTCCCTTATTTGGCCCCCGGATTTTACCTAAGGCGGCCCCTCCTCACTAAAATCTATTCCAATTCCCGTCCCAACCCTTGTTGCGGACTCCTACATTACACTACCCTCTAATACAAAATTGCCATCCCCAAAATTCTCAATCTCATTACCTCACTACAAATACACAAAATAACCTCATTAATTATAAACATAAATATATATCATTCAAAACTCTACATAAAGTCTCCATTACCACTGTGTCAACATCAATATTTCACAAAATTCTGTTATATCACATCAACTCAAAAACAACATTACATTATATTCATCTCCATCATTTCAAATTCAACTTTTAATTCAATTTGGACAGGTCTACAAGTCCCATAAAATATTCATCACCCAAAAACTATCGTTTATTAATTTGCATAAATTGTTATTTTATTTCTCACATCCTTTTTGTCTTTACTTCAAAATATCTGTAGTACATTAAGCATTACATTGAACATTAATTACTTGTAACATTTACGAACCACTATACCAGTGACATGGTATTGCTGATCAGCTGATATCCTAGGATAATTAAAACACAATGAAACTACATCTTAAAATTGAACAAATTACATGGAAGATACATATTTATTTTTATTTATTCTCCCTTCTCACCTCATTGTTTCCCATTTTTCTGATTCTGATGCTTATGTTAACCTGCCAGACGATTTACTTATGGCTTAAAAAAATACACACATAATAAAATTACATATTCTTATCTAATAGACAACAATAAAATAATACACTTAAAATTATAGCATGAACACCTTAATTTACGAGTCTGAGCATATAATTATGTGGACAGAGCACAAGCATTTTTGATTGGATTAAACTTTGAATAAGCAAAACTTTTGTCATAAAATTTTAAATTCGTGACTCCTTTACGTCACCTCCCTGCCACACACACTATTTCAGATTATGGAGGACTGTCTCGCCCTTTCGCTTCCACAGAGACTGTATATTTTGGAGCAGGGTTTTACCTCTCCGTGTCTCTGCTTCCGCTGTTAAGTTTTAAAGTTATGAACATCATCATGTTCTTGTCATAAAATCATACACCCTTAAAAACGGATCTGCCACCTGGCTCTGCTGTTCCTACTCGAACAGAGTGGCAGCCGCTGTTCCCTAGTTCCGGAGATTTCCTCTAATTGTCCCCCCATTAAATTTCAAATTTGTACCAATTTCAAGTCAGCTATGGTCAAGGGACTTGGTATGACCATAGCTGGCCGCTAGCCAAAACCACGGTTAGTGCTGGTAAGGCAGTAACCGCCCGAAAAGTCGAGGAAATCTAACTTTAATTTAATTGCCTGTTGCACATCACTACTATGTGCGACACTGTCATTTATTAATGTTTACACGGATAAGGTGTGCCGCACATTTATCGCCCTTTTGGCCTCCGATGGAGGTAACACTCACTGCTACCCCCAACCCATTTCGCTACTTGTGAGAGCACAGGCAACCCCCACAATAGCCACTTAATAGCTAATTAATTTATTAACAATTGAAAATTAAACTTTCTACATTTGCAGTTCCACACTCCATTGTTCTATCACTTCATTGAGCACCAATCTACCCCCCAAAATCATCCCCACTTCTTGTACTAACAACAAGTTTTTATTTTATTACACATCGTTTCAACACGTTCCCAGGCTCACTGATACTAACTCTTGACAATTGTTTTTGGTCACTTCATTATAAGATTTATTTAATTTTGAAATTATATACATCCCATTTTTTTTTTTTTTTTTTTTTTTTTTCAAAAAAAATAAACTTCAAACTCAAAACTTTAAGTTCATTGTTAAAATCCTTGTTTCTATTAATTTGATTAATTTAATTGTTTAATGGTTTTTTAATGTCTCAAACTCTGAGTTACAATGATTACCTCATTATTATTTGTCTGTGAAAATTTAATTTCAATTCTTTTATGTCACAATAGGGTTTTGCTCAAGATACTGATTCAGCAGACTACAGCATTTCTGTTTACATTTGTGTGCCAGACTTGCTTTCATAAACAACAGTTATAAACATTCTGGTTACATCATATACTGCCATACCTGCTTGCTACACTTTTCAAGTTTTATAAATCTTCTAGATAATATATTTGTCTCTTACATTTTTTATTTTATGAAGTTAATGCATCAATATGTAAAATTACAATTTCCATGACTTTAATTACAGTTTCAAAATGATTCTACGTGATTAAATGTTCGGTTTTTCTTAATATTTCAATAAATTTTACAAACATGACATCATTGGTTCTAATCTCTCTTTAAATTCCTCCACAATCACATGCTCAATACCATTATACCGTACTCATAACCTAACATAGCAGGTACCACAAAATAATAATTAAACTTTTGGTTAGAATATTTTCCCAAATTATTTATTTACTTTATATTATAATTATTGTAATAATTATACTTATTATTTTTTCTTAACTACCTGTAAATAGGTTATATATTACATGTACAGAATAATTGTTTATATTTTTACTCTAAGGGGAGGGTTAGGGAAATCGGGAAGATAAAAGGGATAGGGATTATTACAAGGTCAAGAACTAGGACTAAAGGTAGGGACAAAGCTTCCTCCGGACATAAGGGTACATGGAGAAAACCAAGGCTCACGTGGGCAGGGGCGCGTCCCTGAAATAGACGAACCCCACTGGGACAAGTGGGGTTCCTCTATTCGCTACCACTAACTGTTTTATGTTATTCATAGTTATTTATAATTATTTAACTATAGGTTTATTATAGTGGTTTAGTTATATTTAATTACAGAATTCAATGTATTATTTTGTTTATTATTATTTCATTTTGACCAATACCTTCTTAAGTTGGTGGCATTATGGGTACCCACTATTTCCCCCGTTGTTTGGTTTCGTAAAACATAAGCATTATTCATTTTAATGTCAACAACTTCATACGGTCCTTCATACAACAAGAAAAACTTCTTTATTTCCCTATCTTGAGCACTGGACAAATCGTGTCTTTTTACTAACACTAACTGACCTACCTCGTATTTGGTCCATTTACCCTTAGCATCATGTTTCTGTTTTCGTCGCTCTCCTCTAGTAAGTAAATTCTCGTTCGCCAACCTAATTTTCACGTTTCTGTCCGAAATTTGACCTTCAGGTGGGTATGTGAAAAGTTGTTCTAGTATCCTGGGCGGCCTTGTTCCCCTGATCAACTCATGCGGCGTAAATCCCGTGGACTCATGGGTGGTACAATTCAGCCACTCCTCTACTTTTTTCACGTAGGATGGCCATTCTGTGTGTTTGGCGTGACAGTACGCCCGGAATATCCTGCCAATCTCTCTCATCACCCGTTCTGCTTGATTCGACTGAGGATGGTACACTGCCGTATGCTTGGGTATGATGCCTTCCCATCCAAGCGTCTGCCGCCACTTGCCGCTTATAAACTGCGGACCATGATCCGATAATACAATTTTTGGTTTTCCCACATTTAGCATGTAGTCTTTCACTATCTTCTCGCTAAGCACCTTACTAGTTGCTCTCTTAATACTATATAACTTTACAAATTTTGAAAAAGTGTCTAAAACTACAAATACATATAACACACCTCCTCTACCTCTGGGTAATGGTCCATATAAATCAACCGCAACTAGATCGAAAGGTTTATCTACTTTTATGTAATTCATCTCCCCTTCTACTCTGTAATTCACTACCTTCGATTTTTGACATAAATCACACACTCTCAACACTTTTCTCACTCTCCTCTCCATATTCTGAAATATGCATGACTCTTTCAAAACATTTGCACACTTTCTCGCACCAAAATGACCATACCTTATATGACAATCCCAAACAATTTTATCTATTAACCCATCAGGTATAATTAACCTCCAATCACGCTCCCCACCATCTACTTTTTTAAACAAAATATCTTGATATATTTGAAATCGCTCATTATATTCAGATCCCTCTACATCTGTTTCTAAACTAACAATTATTTTACCCAGTTTGCTATCAGATCTTTGCAAGTTTTTAATGTCACTTAATTCCTCACCAAAAATTCTATCTTCCCTAGTTAGTCTGAAAATTTCTATTTCTTTGAGGTCCCTACCAGTTTTATTGTCTATAACATCTATTCTAGAAAGGGTATCTGGTATCTTATTATCTGACCCCTTTATGTACTCCCATGAAAAGTTATATTCTTGTAAGGCTAATACCCACCTGGTTAATCGGCTGTGTGTTAGCTTACACGAATTCAGAAATGACAGTGCCTTGTGGTCCGTCCGGATGATCGTGGTATTCCCTAGGATGTACGTGCGGAATTTACCCACGGCGAACACAATACTTAGTAGTTCCTTCTCAGTTGTCGTGTAATTCTTTTCCGCCGATAACAGTGATCTACTGGCGAAGGCGATCGTTAGGTGTTCCTTGTCGTCGCTCTCCTGGTATAACTCGGCACCTAGCGCTACATTGCTGGCGTCGGTCTGTAAATAAAAAGTCTTATTAAAATCGGGATGATTCATCATGATCATGTGACTAAACTTTCTCTTAATTTCATTAAACGCAGCTCGTTCCGCATCGCCCCATCTCCACTGTTTATTCCTCTGCAGTACAGCACTCAGTTTGGATGTTGTGTGTGCGTAGTTCTCCTGAAATTTCCTGTAAAAATTGCATAGGCCTAAAAAACTCTGTAATTGCTTAATGTTTTTAGGTTCAGGGAATCGCATTATGGCTTCGACTTTGTCAGGGTTGGCTAATATCCCCTCCTGTGTAATGATAAATCCTAAAAAGTGTATTTCTGTCTGCAGAAACTTAGACTTGTCCCAATTCACTGTTAAACCCCCTCTTTGTAGCTTATCTAATACATATTCTATGTGTTCTAAATGTTCAGTGAACGTTCTAGAGGCTATCAAGATATCATCGACATATACAGTTAAAAAATCTAAATCCTTAGGTTGTAAAATATTATCTAAACATTTGATAAAACTGGCAACACTGGTGTTTAATCCAAAAGGTAAGCGTGTAAACTGGTAATTCTTACCGTTAAAAAGAAAAGCTGTGTATCTCCTGCTCTCTGTTGCTAATGGCACCTGCCAGTATCCAGCGGTCAGGTCTAAGGACGTCATGTATTTGACTCCGCTAAACTTTTGTAAAATCTCATTTATGGGTTCTGGAGATTCCCTGTCAGGTATAATAACTTGATTAATTTTCCTAGCATCTAAACATAACCTTACCTTGCCATCTTTCTTTATCACTACCACCAAAGGGTTTGAATAAGGTGATACTGAGCGTTCAATTATGCCTCCTTGCATCATCCGGTCTAATTCCTCCTGTACAGCCCTCCTCTTCGAAAACGGCACTGGGTAGCTTCTCTGCATATATGGTGCGTGGTCCCGAACTTTCAGCTCGCAGATGTAGTCCTTCGCTTTCCCTGGTGATTCATCAAACACCTCTCTGTACTGCTCGACAACTGCCCACAACTCCTGTTGTTGAGTATTTCCTACAACTATATTTTCATTGAAAAATTTATCTGCTCTATTTGCCCACACACTCTCATTACGCTCATGCATCTCTCTCTCCTCATTTTCTAGACCATCACTCTCTAGACATATATTTATTTTAGTTTCTATCTCTCTATCACTTATCTGTTTATGTAACATTTTTATTCCCGTGACTTTAGCTTCATTTACTACTTTCTTAAACTCTATTCTGACTGGTTTATTCCCCTTCTCAAATTTTACTATTTGTTTATTGAAATCTATTACTGCTCCGTTTCTTTCCAAAAAATCATTTCCCAATATTACATCTAAACTCAACCCTTTAACTACTAGGAAGGAAAGTGTTTTCAAATTCGACTTCATTTATTAGAATATTTAATTGTACTTGTCTGGTTATTCTCTTACTTCTCACCCCAGTTACCCCCACTACAGTAACCCCTGCAACTGGTAATGACGGTATATTCTTGTTTAACTCTTTTAATTCACCCATGACATTTTCAGAAATTACTGAGATCTCGCTACCGGTATCAATTAAAGTTTTATACTTCTTACCTTCAAGGTTAATCGTCACCTCAGTTAATCCTGCTCTGCGTTCCATCACCTTGTTCTCCTCTTCTTCTAACAGTTCCTTCGTCATGTCCATCTTGATAACGTTATTATGGTATCTGTTGATTATTTGGACCCTCCTGTTTTCCGTAGACAATGGTTCGGCCCGCTTCTCCATTGTCCTCCCTAGTTTTCCGTGGAGGGACCCGCCACAGCTGGATGATTTCCCCCTCTCCCTCTGTTATATTGTCCTCCTCCTCTCGGCGCTCCTCTGTGAAATTCTCCTCCTCTTGACTGTTGATTGGGTGGTAGGTTTGCTCGCTCGTTCCTGGCGCATTCCCTGTTCCGATGACATCTGAAACAATTTGTTCTATTAGCATAATTGTCGGTTTCACATGTTCTACACCTCCAACTCTCGCCCCTATTATCGAAACTTCCTCCCCGCGCTCCTCTATGAAAATTCTGTGTACCCCTGTTATGATAGAAATTATTATTATTATTATGGTGTGGTACTACTGGTGTGGTTGAACGTCGTCCTATATCGCGTTCCCCTATATTCTGTAATACATCTAACATGTTTTCTAACTCACTTATATTTGTAATCTCTCTAGTCATTAGCGTAATTTGCACTTCTCTGGGCAGGTGTTTGCTAATATGTCTTACAAATGATCGGAAAGGCAACGGCGGTTCTAGATATTTAGCTTCGTTGTATATGGTCATCACATATATGGTTAGGTGGTTATTAATCCTGCCAAAATTCCCGTTACCCATTATTTTACTTCTTAATATTTCTTGGTCTTCTTCTGACCAGTATTTGTTGCGAAAAGCTATCTCAAAATCTTCATAACTTTCCCATTCAGTATGGTGTACTTCCGACCATATCTCGGCACTACCTTTAAAACATTTAATAATCTTCATCAACTTAACCTCCCAGCTACTACTATTAAACCGATTAAACTCTCTAACCCTATTTAAAAATTGCATTGGGTGTATTCTACGATTGTCACAACTGAAAGTTTCTAATTCTATTTCATTATTTGTATCTCGTGTCATAAATATGCGCTCCGTAACATTGTTTACATTTTGATTCTTCACTAAACTTAATTCATCTCGCATACTACTAATATTTTGTTCAAGAGAATATAATTTTTTGTCATTACTATATTCAGACTGTACATTATTTTTTGACATTACATCGATGGATTCATTTACTGCTTGTATTTCTGTCTTATAATTACTTTCAATTTCATATATTTTAGATTCTATCTTACTTTGGTGTTCATCAATATTCTGACTAAATTTTTCAACTGTCATTACTACACTATTCAACTTACAATCAGTTTCAATATTACATTTAATAATTTTAGATTCTATGTCATTGTTATGCTCATTCATTGTATTTATTAATATTTCATTGTTTTCATTTATCTGCTTCTCAACTCTATCTATCTGACTGTCTATTTCATTAAATTTAACATATACCTTTTGCATTGAATCATCTAACTTGGTCTCTACTTGGTCGACTCTATTGGTAAATTCTGCTTTGGTATTTTCACAATGTTTGTTAATTTCTTGTATCTCATGTTTCAATTCTTTATTCTGATTTTTTAATAACTCCTCAAAACTATTCTTTTGGATATCGAACTTCTCATTTATACTACTATTTAACTTTACACTCTGGTTTTCTATCATTGTTTGTATTGCTTTAAACATTTCATACGTATCGTCATTTTTTTTATTTTGGATAGGTGTCGATTGATATTCGACATCTTTCATTATTTCTGATTCGGTTAACTGACTCTCTACATTACCATCACTCGTTTGAACTCCCGAATCGCTACTTAACTGACTTGCTATCTGACTATCAGATAAACTAATATCATTATTATCTGCCATTTTTAATTTTTTATAATACTTGTGCGTATATATATTATAATCAATATGTAATCTACTATATAGCCAATTTTGTGCGAATGACGCACTTTTTATTTTATTTCGCTAACCTAACAACACACATTTGCATCTTTGTAGATGTTGAATTTAATTTATTAAATTCGTTCCTGTCACGGGCGCCAATGTTATATTCAATTCCATTTTAAATATATATATATATATAATACAAAAATATAGTTTCCACCTACCTGCAAAGTTTCTTATATTCGGGTCCAGAATTCGATAACATGTACGTCAGATGCAAACCTGTGTTAAAGGTTATCGAAATAACTAACTCGACACATTTTGAAGAGAAATTACGATTTTTTAATTAATCAGAATCATATTTAAATTTTGTTCAAAAACTCTTGATCATTGTTTTACAGATTAGGTTACAATTTTCTTTGTTCGGTTAGCCTCTGCTACATACTACTTATTCTAAGAACTTACCTTAGTGATCACAATTTAATACGAATATATAAATAGACAGAGCCCAGCCTGCAACTTCGCACACTCTCACATACCTAGAATTTAATATTTTAAAAGCCCCAGACCATTTTTATAACCCACAGACCTTGCACTTTTGTTATTATGAAACACGCCGGCAACGTGGTTTTCGCGCACACCCATTGTTCTTTTAGATTTCTTGTTTTTAGTGTCCGAAAAATATCTGAATATGTTCTACACCTTTAATTAACCGCAGTCACCTAATTTGTTACTATTATTTCACTGTTGCTTTAAAATAAAACTGATAAGAGTTAGCAGGGCGCACTCGGCGCTGTGTCGGCCGACACGATCAACGACTAACTGCCCCAGGTGTTTCCTTGAGTCGCGGGAAATGAGCAGTCACGGCCATCATGTTTTAGTCGCCGTTGGTGTTTAATTGCGGTGGCATAACCATTTTATGCATGGATTATAACTGGTATATGTGTGGTACCAAAGGCCGATATTGGACTGGGTTCCGCTGATGTCATTTGAAAGACCGGATTTAGCCATGACTTCCTGCCGCTCAAAAAGCACATTGCGGAATTTTGTTATTACCAGGACATCCGGTTTTTGTCTGGATGCGTCACTCAGATTTGTGGTGATACAGTTGCGTCTGTGTGCTGTTTACACAAGTACAGAGTTCTTAGAATTTTGGTGGAGGTAAATTCTTCTGCCGTGTTACACCACTGAAATTGCGCATCGCATTTGTTCCAAACGCTGTTTCTCAACATCGTGCTGTTTCATGGAAAATATCGTTGCAATGCGTTCTATTATAACGGAATAAATGTTGTTACCCAATAATTTTCACAACTTATTTTTACAAGCCCGCACCAAAATGAAAGAAATAAAAATATAATTATCCCCTACTGTTGAAAATAAAAACACCCAAAATTTGACCCGCTACAATACCCCCTCGATGAGAATTCTGCTGTCCACGACAGAAGAAATCTCATCGATAAACCCCGAAGAGGACCGGTGAGGAACTGGTGCCAACAACCCCCTGGTTCTTAACCTCCTGGGTACACGACCCCCTGGCTCAGCGACTATGGACTCATCTGAATGAGATCACTGGACTTCTCCGTAAGAGATCCCAACACCGAGAAATCGATCAGACTCGCACCACAGCCCACCTCGCCTTCTAACACGCTACCCCCAAAAATCCTCAATCCCTGGCTAAAATTATCCCAGCTCCTCCGCCGATATGGATCCCCTTTTTGCAAGCTGGGCTGCCTTTAGCAGATACTGGGCTCACACACACTAACATTACATATTACCCTAACACATTAAAATGAAAACTTCCTTTTAAAATTTATTATAAATTTAAAAAATTTAAAATTCAAAAAAAAAATCTTTTATCAAAACTTCTCTTTTTTTTCTAATTTTTGTTTCAAATGACTTAATCTAGACATTTCTAATAACATAAACACTTTCTTACTCTAACATGAGAATCACTTATAGTCTACCAATAAAATGTAATACAATAAAATAAACATGGTTAATGCACACATAATAAAAGAATAATTATCTAACATATTCATTCGCTGGCAGGCGAAAAATCAAGTTTTCTCTTTTTTTTTTCTCAAAAAAATTTAAAATTTTCAAAATTTTAAAATTCAAAAAAAAAATTTAAATTTATTCATTAAAGTTTTATTAAATTTATTTATTAAATAACATTTATTAAAATTATTCAAATATTAGTTTGAATTAATCAGACAAACAGATTAAAATTGGATTCCTACTATACACAAGCTTAGTCTGTGTATGACCTCATCAGCTGATCGTAACTAGGTCAAGTCCAAAACCCTTGACCTACATATGTTATGTATGATTTCCGAAAACACCTTGAACATCTGTAATATCCTAACTTGAAATACAAAACATAATAACACAAAATATTTAAAATAAACAAAATATTAATATAAATAATAAACAGATTGACATTTAAATTATTTAAAACAAACAATTCTTGACTTTACATTATTTTCAAATTTTATCAAAATTCTGTCACTGGTAAAAAAAATAAACAATTGTATATTCTTTATCATGAATCTCTCTGTCTTTTCAACAATCTTACCTTAATATACTGTGGGTGATGTAAATTATTTATTCTCGTTTTTCTGTATGAGATTTCTATACATATATAATCTTTACTCTCTGACTCTACTATTAATCAACTTCAACTCCCATGACACCCAACTCTATCAAAATATCTACTAATCAGGACACTCTAAACCCCAACTTATCATTTAACACAAAACGCCACCTTCTCCACATTATAAAATACTCGCTAACCCTTTGTATATATAGGATACATGTTTCCCCTACTCAAAAAACTCATTTCCCTTATTTGGCCCCCGGATTTTACCTAAGGCGGCCCCTCCTCACTAAAATCTATTCCAATTCCCGTCCCAACCCTTGTTGCGGACTCCTACATTACACTACCCTCTAATACAAAATTGCCATCCCCAAAATTCTCAATCTCATTACCTCACTACAAATACACAAAATAACCTCATTAATTATAAACATAAATATATATCATTCAAAACTCTACATAAAGTCTCCATTACCACTGTGTCAACATCAATATTTCACAAAATTCTGTTATATCACATCAACTCAAAAACAACATTACATTATATTCATCTCCATCATTTCAAATTCAACTTTTAATTCAATTTGGACAGGTCTACAAGTCCCATAAAATATTCATCACCCAAAAACTATCGTTTATTAATTTGCATAAATTGTTATTTTATTTCTCATATCCTTTTTGTCTTTACTTCAAAATATCTGTAGTACATTAAGCATTACATTGAACATTAATTACTTGTAACATTTACGAACCACTATACCAGTGACATGGTATTGCTGATCAGCTGATATCCTAGGATAATTAAAACACAATGAAACTACATCTTAAAATTGAACAAATTACATGGAAGATACATATTTATTTTTATTTATTCTCCCTTCTCACCTCATTGTTTCCCATTTTTCTGATTCTGATGCTTATGTTAACCTGCCAGACGATTTACTTATGGCTTAAAAAAATACACACATAATAAAATTACATATTCTTATCTAATAGACAACAATAAAATAATACACTTAAAATTATAGCATGAACACCTTAATTTACGAGTCTGAGCATATAATTATGTGGACAGAGCACAAGCATTTTTGATTGGATTAAACTTTGAATAAGCAAAACTTTTGTCATAAAATTTTAAATTCGTGACTCCTTTACGTCACCTCCCTGCCACACACACTATTTCAGATTATGGAGGACTGTCTCGCCCTTTCGCTTCCACAGAGACTGTATATTTTGGAGCAGGGTTTTACCTCTCCGTGTCTCTGCTTCCGCTGTTAAGTTTTAAAGTTATGAACATCATCATGTTCTTGTCATAAAATCATACACCCTTAAAAACGGATCTGCCACCTGGCTCTGCTGTTCCTACTCGAACAGAGTGGCAGCCGCTGTTCCCTAGTTCCGGAGATTTCCTCTAATTGTCCCCCCATTAAATTTCAAATTTGTACCAATTTCAAGTCAGCTATGGTCAAGGGACTTGGTATGACCATAGCTGGCCGCTAGCCAAAACCACGGTTAGTGCTGGTAAGGCAGTAACCGCCCGAAAAGTCGAGGAAATCTAACTTTAATTTAATTGCCTGTTGCACATCACTACTATGTGCGACACTGTCATTTATTAATGTTTACACGGATAAGGTGTGCCGCACATTTATCGCCCTTTTGGCCTCCGATGGAGGTAACACTCACTGCTACCCCCAACCCATTTCGCTACTTGTGAGAGCACAGGCAACCCCCACAATAGCCACTTAATAGCTAATTAATTTATTAACAATTGAAAATTAAACTTTCTACATTTGCAGTTCCACACTCCATTGTTCTATCACTTCATTGAGCACCAATCTACCCCCCAAAATCATCCCCACTTCTTGTACTAACAACAAGTTTTTATTTTATTACACATCGTTTCAACACGTTCCCAGGCTCACTGATACTAACTCTTGACAATTGTTTTTGGTCACTTCATTATAAGATTTATTTAATTTTGAAATTATATACATCCCATTTTTTTTTTTTTTTTTTTTTTTTTCAAAAAAAATAAACTTCAAACTCAAAACTTTAAGTTCATTGTTAAAATCCTTGTTTCTATTAATTTGATTAATTTAATTGTTTAATGGTTTTTTAATGTCTCAAACTCTGAGTTACAATGATTACCTCATTATTATTTGTCTGTGAAAATTTAATTTCAATTCTTTTATGTCACAATAGGGTTTTGCTCAAGATACTGATTCAGCAGACTACAGCATTTCTGTTTACATTTGTGTGCCAGACTTGCTTTCATAAACAACAGTTATAAACATTCTGGTTACATCATATACTGCCATACCTGCTTGCTACACTTTTCAAGTTTTATAAATCTTCTAGATAATATATTTGTCTCTTACATTTTTTATTTTATGAAGTTAATGCATCAATATGTAAAATTACAATTTCCATGACTTTAATTACAGTTTCAAAATGATTCTACGTGATTAAATGTTCGGTTTTTCTTAATATTTCAATAAATTTTACAAACATGACATCATTGGTTCTAATCTCTCTTTAAATTCCTCCACAATCACATGCTCAATACCATTATACCGTACTCATAACCTAACATAGCAGGTACCACAAAATAATAATTAAACTTTTGGTTAGAATATTTTCCCAAATTATTTATTTACTTTATATTATAATTATTGTAATAATTATACTTATTATTTTTTCTTAACTACCTGTAAATAGGTTATATATTACATGTACAGAATAATTGTTTATATTTTTACTCTAAGGGGAGGGTTAGGGAAATCGGGAAGATAAAAGGGATAGGGATTATTACAAGGTCAAGAACTAGGACTAAAGGTAGGGACAAAGCTTCCTCCGGACATAAGGGTACATGGAGAAAACCAAGGCTCACGTGGGCAGGGGCGCGTCCCTGAAATAGACGAACCCCACTGGGACAAGTGGGGTTCCTCTATTCGCTACCACTAACTGTTTTATGTTATTCATAGTTATTTATAATTATTTAACTATAGGTTTATTATAGTGGTTTAGTTATATTTAATTACAGAATTCAATGTATTATTTTGTTTATTATTATTTCATTTTGACCAATACCTTCTTAAGTTGGTGGCATTATGGGTACCCACTATTTCCCCCGTTGTTTGGTTTCGTAAAACATAAGCATTATTCATTTTAATGTCAACAACTTCATACGGTCCTTCATACAACAAGAAAAACTTCTTTATTTCCCTATCTTGAGCACTGGACAAATCGTGTCTTTTTACTAACACTAACTGACCTACCTCGTATTTGGTCCATTTACCCTTAGCATCATGTTTCTGTTTTCGTCGCTCTCCTCTAGTAAGTAAATTCTCGTTCGCCAACCTAATTTTCACGTTTCTGTCCGAAATTTGACCTTCAGGTGGGTATGTGAAAAGTTGTTCTAGTATCCTGGGCGGCCTTGTTCCCCTGATCAACTCATGCGGCGTAAATCCCGTGGACTCATGGGTGGTACAATTCAGCCACTCCTCTACTTTTTTCACGTAGGATGGCCATTCTGTGTGTTTGGCGTGACAGTACGCCCGGAATATCCTGCCAATCTCTCTCATCACCCGTTCTGCTTGATTCGACTGAGGATGGTACACTGCCGTATGCTTGGGTATGATGCCTTCCCATCCAAGCGTCTGCCGCCACTTGCCGCTTATAAACTGCGGACCATGATCCGATAATACAATTTTTGGTTTTCCCACATTTAGCATGTAGTCTTTCACTATCTTCTCGCTAAGCACCTTACTAGTTGCTCTCTTAATACTATATAACTTTACAAATTTTGAAAAAGTGTCTAAAACTACAAATACATATAACACACCTCCTCTACCTCTGGGTAATGGTCCATATAAATCAACCGCAACTAGATCGAAAGGTTTATCTACTTTTATGTAATTCATCTCCCCTTCTACTCTGTAATTCACTACCTTCGATTTTTGACATAAATCACACACTCTCAACACTTTTCTCACTCTCCTCTCCATATTCTGAAATATGCATGACTCTTTCAAAACATTTGCACACTTTCTCGCACCAAAATGACCATACCTTATATGACAATCCCAAACAATTTTATCTATTAACCCATCAGGTATAATTAACCTCCAATCACGCTCCCCACCATCTACTTTTTTAAACAAAATATCTTGATATATTTGAAATCGCTCATTATATTCAGATCCCTCTACATCTGTTTCTAAACTAACAATTATTTTACCCAGTTTGCTATCAGATCTTTGCAAGTTTTTAATGTCACTTAATTCCTCACCAAAAATTCTATCTTCCCTAGTTAGTCTGAAAATTTCTATTTCTTTGAGGTCCCTACCAGTTTTATTGTCTATAACATCTATTCTAGAAAGGGTATCTGGTATCTTATTATCTGACCCCTTTATGTACTCCCATGAAAAGTTATATTCTTGTAAGGCTAATACCCACCTGGTTAATCGGCTGTGTGTTAGCTTACACGAATTCAGAAATGACAGTGCCTTGTGGTCCGTCCGGATGATCGTGGTATTCCCTAGGATGTACGTGCGGAATTTACCCACGGCGAACACAATACTTAGTAGTTCCTTCTCAGTTGTCGTGTAATTCTTTTCCGCCGATAACAGTGATCTACTGGCGAAGGCGATCGTTAGGTGTTCCTTGTCGTCGCTCTCCTGGTATAACTCGGCACCTAGCGCTACATTGCTGGCGTCGGTCTGTAAATAAAAAGTCTTATTAAAATCGGGATGATTCATCATGATCATGTGACTAAACTTTCTCTTAATTTCATTAAACGCAGCTCGTTCCGCATCGCCCCATCTCCACTGTTTATTCCTCTGCAGTACAGCACTCAGTTTGGATGTTGTGTGTGCGTAGTTCTCCTGAAATTTCCTGTAAAAATTGCATAGGCCTAAAAAACTCTGTAATTGCTTAATGTTTTTAGGTTCAGGGAATCGCATTATGGCTTCGACTTTGTCAGGGTTGGCTAATATCCCCTCCTGTGTAATGATAAATCCTAAAAAGTGTATTTCTGTCTGCAGAAACTTAGACTTGTCCCAATTCACTGTTAAACCCCCTCTTTGTAGCTTATCTAATACATATTCTATGTGTTCTAAATGTTCAGTGAACGTTCTAGAGGCTATCAAGATATCATCGACATATACAGTTAAAAAATCTAAATCCTTAGGTTGTAAAATATTATCTAAACATTTGATAAAACTGGCAACACTGGTGTTTAATCCAAAAGGTAAGCGTGTAAACTGGTAATTCTTACCGTTAAAAAGAAAAGCTGTGTATCTCCTGCTCTCTGTTGCTAATGGCACCTGCCAGTATCCAGCGGTCAGGTCTAAGGACGTCATGTATTTGACTCCGCTAAACTTTTGTAAAATCTCATTTATGGGTTCTGGAGATTCCCTGTCAGGTATAATAACTTGATTAATTTTCCTAGCATCTAAACATAACCTTACCTTGCCATCTTTCTTTATCACTACCACCAAAGGGTTTGAATAAGGTGATACTGAGCGTTCAATTATGCCTCCTTGCATCATCCGGTCTAATTCCTCCTGTACAGCCCTCCTCTTCGAAAACGGCACTGGGTAGCTTCTCTGCATATATGGTGCGTGGTCCCGAACTTTCAGCTCGCAGATGTAGTCCTTCGCTTTCCCTGGTGATTCATCAAACACCTCTCTGTACTGCTCGACAACTGCCCACAACTCCTGTTGTTGAGTATTTCCTACAACTATATTTTCATTGAAAAATTTATCTGCTCTATTTGCCCACACACTCTCATTACGCTCATGCATCTCTCTCTCCTCATTTTCTAGACCATCACTCTCTAGACATATATTTATTTTAGTTTCTATCTCTCTATCACTTATCTGTTTATGTAACATTTTTATTCCCGTGACTTTAGCTTCATTTACTACTTTCTTAAACTCTATTCTGACTGGTTTATTCCCCTTCTCAAATTTTACTATTTGTTTATTGAAATCTATTACTGCTCCGTTTCTTTCCAAAAAATCATTTCCCAATATTACATCTAAACTCAACCCTTTAACTACTAGGAAGGAAAGTGTTTTCAAATTCGACTTCATTTATTAGAATATTTAATTGTACTTGTCTGGTTATTCTCTTACTTCTCACCCCAGTTACCCCCACTACAGTAACCCCTGCAACTGGTAATGACGGTATATTCTTGTTTAACTCTTTTAATTCACCCATGACATTTTCAGAAATTACTGAGATCTCGCTACCGGTATCAATTAAAGTTTTATACTTCTTACCTTCAAGGTTAATCGTCACCTCAGTTAATCCTGCTCTGCGTTCCATCACCTTGTTCTCCTCTTCTTCTAACAGTTCCTTCGTCATGTCCATCTTGATAACGTTATTATGGTATCTGTTGATTATTTGGACCCTCCTGTTTTCCGTAGACAATGGTTCGGCCCGCTTCTCCATTGTCCTCCCTAGTTTTCCGTGGAGGGACCCGCCACAGCTGGATGATTTCCCCCTCTCCCTCTGTTATATTGTCCTCCTCCTCTCGGCGCTCCTCTGTGAAATTCTCCTCCTCTTGACTGTTGATTGGGTGGTAGGTTTGCTCGCTCGTTCCTGGCGCATTCCCTGTTCCGATGACATCTGAAACAATTTGTTCTATTAGCATAATTGTCGGTTTCACATGTTCTACACCTCCAACTCTCGCCCCTATTATCGAAACTTCCTCCCCGCGCTCCTCTATGAAAATTCTGTGTACCCCTGTTATGATAGAAATTATTATTATTATTATGGTGTGGTACTACTGGTGTGGTTGAACGTCGTCCTATATCGCGTTCCCCTATATTCTGTAATACATCTAACATGTTTTCTAACTCACTTATATTTGTAATCTCTCTAGTCATTAGCGTAATTTGCACTTCTCTGGGCAGGTGTTTGCTAATATGTCTTACAAATGATCGGAAAGGCAACGGCGGTTCTAGATATTTAGCTTCGTTGTATATGGTCATCACATATATGGTTAGGTGGTTATTAATCCTGCCAAAATTCCCGTTACCCATTATTTTACTTCTTAATATTTCTTGGTCTTCTTCTGACCAGTATTTGTTGCGAAAAGCTATCTCAAAATCTTCATAACTTTCCCATTCAGTATGGTGTACTTCCGACCATATCTCGGCACTACCTTTAAAACATTTAATAATCTTCATCAACTTAACCTCCCAGCTACTACTATTAAACCGATTAAACTCTCTAACCCTATTTAAAAATTGCATTGGGTGTATTCTACGATTGTCACAACTGAAAGTTTCTAATTCTATTTCATTATTTGTATCTCGTGTCATAAATATGCGCTCCGTAACATTGTTTACATTTTGATTCTTCACTAAACTTAATTCATCTCGCATACTACTAATATTTTGTTCAAGAGAATATAATTTTTTGTCATTACTATATTCAGACTGTACATTATTTTTTGACATTACATCGATGGATTCATTTACTGCTTGTATTTCTGTCTTATAATTACTTTCAATTTCATATATTTTAGATTCTATCTTACTTTGGTGTTCATCAATATTCTGACTAAATTTTTCAACTGTCATTACTACACTATTCAACTTACAATCAGTTTCAATATTACATTTAATAATTTTAGATTCTATGTCATTGTTATGCTCATTCATTGTATTTATTAATATTTCATTGTTTTCATTTATCTGCTTCTCAACTCTATCTATCTGACTGTCTATTTCATTAAATTTAACATATACCTTTTGCATTGAATCATCTAACTTGGTCTCTACTTGGTCGACTCTATTGGTAAATTCTGCTTTGGTATTTTCACAATGTTTGTTAATTTCTTGTATCTCATGTTTCAATTCTTTATTCTGATTTTTTAATAACTCCTCAAAACTATTCTTTTGGATATCGAACTTCTCATTTATACTACTATTTAACTTTACACTCTGGTTTTCTATCATTGTTTGTATTGCTTTAAACATTTCATACGTATCGTCATTTTTTTTATTTTGGATAGGTGTCGATTGATATTCGACATCTTTCATTATTTCTGATTCGGTTAACTGACTCTCTACATTACCATCACTCGTTTGAACTCCCGAATCGCTACTTAACTGACTTGCTATCTGACTATCAGATAAACTAATATCATTATTATCTGCCATTTTTAATTTTTTATAATACTTGTGCGTATATATATTATAATCAATATGTAATCTACTATATAGCCAATTTTGTGCGAATGACGCACTTTTTATTTTATTTCGCTAACCTAACAACACACATTTGCATCTTTGTAGATGTTGAATTTAATTTATTAAATTCGTTCCTGTCACGGGCGCCAATGTTATATTCAATTCCATTTTAAATATATATATATATATAATACAAAAATATAGTTTCCACCTACCTGCAAAGTTTCTTATATTCGGGTCCAGAATTCGATAACATGTACGTCAGATGCAAACCTGTGTTAAAGGTTATCGAAATAACTAACTCGACACATTTTGAAGAGAAATTACGATTTTTTAATTAATCAGAATCATATTTAAATTTTGTTCAAAAACTCTTGATCATTGTTTTACAGATTAGGTTACAATTTTCTTTGTTCGGTTAGCCTCTGCTACATACTACTTATTCTAAGAACTTACCTTAGTGATCACAATTTAATACGAATATATAAATAGACAGAGCCCAGCCTGCAACTTCGCACACTCTCACATACCTAGAATTTAATATTTTAAAAGCCCCAGACCATTTTTATAACCCACAGACCTTGCACTTTTGTTATTATGAAACACGCCGGCAACGTGGTTTTCGCGCACACCCATTGTTCTTTTAGATTTCTTGTTTTTAGTGTCCGAAAAATATCTGAATATGTTCTACACCTTTAATTAACCGCAGTCACCTAATTTGTTACTATTATTTCACTGTTGCTTTAAAATAAAACTGATAAGAGTTAGCAGGGCGCACTCGGCGCTGTGTCGGCCGACACGATCAACGACTAACTGCCCCAGGTGTTTCCTTGAGTCGCGGGAAATGAGCAGTCACGGCCATCGTGTTTTAGTCGCCGTTGGTGTTTAATTGCGGTGGCATAACCATTTTATGCATGGATTATAACTGGTATATGTGTGGTACCAAAGGCCGATATTGGACTGGGTTCCGCTGATGTCATTTGAAAGACCGGATTTAGCCATGACTTCCTGCCGCTCAAAAAGCACATTGCGGAATTTTGTTATTACCAGGACATCCGGTTTTTGTCTGGATGCGTCACTCAGATTTGTGGTGATACAGTTGCGTCTGTGTGCTGTTTACACAAGTACAGAGTTCTTAGAATTTTGGTGGAGGTAAATTCTTCTGCCGTGTTACACCACTGAAATTGCGCATCGCATTTGTTCCAAACGCTGTTTCTCAACATCGTGCTGTTTCATGGAAAATATCGTTGCAATGCGTTCTATTATAACGGAATAAATGTTGTTACCCAATAATTTTCACAACTTATTTTTACAAGCCCGCACCAAAATGAAAGAAATAAAAATATAATTATCCCCTACTGTTGAAAATAAAAACACCCAAAATTTGACCCGCTACAACCATAAAATTAATTGGCGAACCAATCTTACTTAACTATGACAATTATAACAACCAATTTATGTGTTTACTGAACCAGTACGTAATTTATCCCCATTCTCATACACATTCATTGTTTTACATGAACATTCTGTTTAAACCCCTTTCCCGTAGAGATCTCATTATTATTTGAAACATTCCCAGGTATAAATTTTAATGTTGTTAAAGATTTGGAATTACAGTATTCCCTCGCCAACCGCAGGGGTTAGGTTCCTACAAAACATCACGGTTAGTGAATCTGCGGTTGGTGAAGTTAACTTTATATGGGAAAAGTAAGGTTAGGGGAATCTGAAACAAAGCCAGAAATATAAAATACTGTACGACTCTTTATTATACAGTATACACTACATTGTTCGAATGTATAAAACCAGTCCAATGATTTCAAATAGCTGACAGTTACTTAAATTATAACAATTTTCAAAATGTTTAAAATACATACTGTATTACATTACGTATAACGAAAAAGCCGCTAAGACAAGGAAAAAATAGCGGCCAGTTTTTAGTGCTGAGTAAGTCCAGTTTTATAGCTTACTACAATTTTCAACTTAAAATTTTAAAATAAAACCAATTTTTAACACAAACAATTTAAATGCAAAATTTTAATCAAAACAATTTTAAATCGAGGCATGGGAATCGGCACTTGTGGAAGAGGAGGGACGTCAGTTGACTTGCCAATTATGTTTTCCGAACGTTTGGAACACATTATGACAAAAGGATAGTTCATAAAAGAGTAAATTAACACTATATAATAAGAACAACGAACACTAAAAACTAAAGAACACGCAATATGTCACGGCAGAAGAGCAATGCGCGACTGACTGACTTCAATCTGATTTGAAGGGATATGTGTGCACGAAGCGCTGCCTAGCGGCAGCAAACCGCGGCACAAACCGCGTATAAGCGAATTCCAGCCCCACGGTTGGAAACTACTGCGCATTTATAAAACCGCGTATAAATGAATTCCGCGGTTGGAGAACCCGCGGTTGACGAGGGATTACTGTATATGAGATTGATTATACGAGTACTCAGCCTGGTTGTAGACCTGGTCCAACTGTTGAGGCACTTATTTCACCCCGCACTCCGAAAGTCAATGGAAGATAGTTAAAGTTATTTTTTCTTTTGACTGGCGTTGATTGTTCACTGGTTATTAGAACCGTGTTTTATCACATTTCGCTTTTTGTCGGCCGACTTTCCTTTGCTCGAGCACTTAGGTTTTCAGTTAGTTGACCGCGCGGTCAGAGTTACGAGTTGACTGCGGTATATAACTCACACAAATTAAACAATTATACATTTCAATAGTTTTAGGAACCGCGTGCTCCCGTACTGCCCGCGCGGCTCTGCTGTCCACTTTTTTAATCTAACGATGACTGCTGTCTGCTACTGTCTGATGCAAACTGGGGTGATAAAGTGTTTTACTGTGATTCACAAAGAGACTGAGCTGGCAAGCTGTTGCGTAATATGTCTGACTGGGCAGACTCCAGACATCAAACATAAACAGTCTGCAATAATATTGTATGTTTTGCTGGTTACTAGGGGGTACCCCTTAGGTGAATACTGACTACTTTAAAGTTAAAACTGAACTCTTTGTAGCACACAATTCTGTACCGTTACAATACCCCCCCCCCAATGAGAGGTTTTATGCCGAAGCATAAAAACTCATTGGCTAAAACCTAAGAGGATCAGTGAAGATATGGCGCCGCAACCCCCCCTTAGTTCTTACTAAAATCATGGGTACTTACCCCCCTAGTCCTGTGGCTGTGGCTGCACCCATCCGACCTTACTGGACTTCTCTGCTCGAGATCCCAACACCATAAAATCAGATAGGCACCCGCCACAGTATCACCTGACTCTGAAACATTCAATTAAAATGTCAACAAATGGCCTTTCATTATTCCGTATCCCCAACTAATTTGTTTCCTCTTAGTCGTACGGGTTCAAAAAAAATATTTTTTTTTCTTTTCAATTTTTTTTTTTTCAAAGTATTGGTCTCTTTTCTACTAAATACAATATACATATGTCTACATGGCAATATAACCTTACTGTCTGCTTACATTTATTTACTTTGAATACATAAAAATCACATACCAGTTATATATTGGTAATTTTCTCCCCTAACAAAACACGGTTCCCCGCCAAAAGTACAATTAGATTATATAGAGTACAAATAAATCATCACCAACATTAAAGTAACATTCTGTTTACCTTTCATTATCACTTTTACTTTACTTTTGTGTTAAAACTGTAACCCTACTTATTCCTTTATTTTATTTTACTTATATTTGAAACTTCCACCTACCTTTTAATTCTTGTGATCTGGCCGGATCTCTCGTGGTGAACTAACCCCGCTCGTACGACGAACTGATCAGTGCAGCAAATGAAATAAGGTGTTTGAAATGATTTATTTACTCTTTTAGCAGATAAAACAAAGTAATGAATTTATTGTCATAATTTCAACCATAACGTCCACAATTAAATTAAATTGTATTTGATACTGAGGTGAAGCCCCTTTTTATCAACAATAATTTTAATATTTTTTAACATATTACCTATTTCTACAGTATACTATTACTTAATTAATTCAAGGCGACCCAGATTGCTATTCACACACATTCATTCTTTTTTTATTACCCCGTTTTAATTATTTAGTACCCCAAAAAAAAATGAAATTATTTAATTAGTTGAATTGTCAGTCGAGTACTTCACCCTTAACGACTCTGATGATCACGCGTTGTACCGATCACATGTCCAAAAGCTTAACACATTTTCACTTCTTTTCTGTCACTTCATTTTGAGCACATAGATTGCTTCACTGTTGATTTGAGTTAAGTTTTTAACACTTTGTCGACATTTTATAAGGTTTTGTAGTTCGCAAACTTTTTATGATACCCCGGCCGGGTAGGATCTCTTTCGTCGACTGATGAAACGACGGGTAACTAAATCCCCACCTTGTCTGAATGGTTCCGGTAACATACACGGCCCCTTGAATTACACAGCTTTCCGTCACCGTTTAGGTAGCATGGTTTGGCATTGGGCACTGGTGTTGAGGCTGCTGTTGAAAATGTTGAGGCTGTGGAAGGCGTGGCCTCTAAGAGTATCCGGCATCAACGAACCGCATGGAACAAAAGTCTTCGTCCCTCGCCATTTTTCGTGGCGTCCCTTTGGAGTCTGATGTGCGTCGTCTATGCGCGCATGTTTATGTTGCGCGTCTTTGTACGTGCCTCAATGCTTAATTACCATATGTTTAGACTAGGCATCGCATTCCATTGCCAACTCGCCGTTCACAATCTCACTTCATTGTTCCTTTGACGACAATTTTGTTTCACATTGGGATTGAACGTGCATATGTAAAAAAATCAAATTATAATTTTTAATAAAATAAAAACTTTAATATTCATGTTTAATATGGTAACCAAATCACTTGTACGAATTAATAAATTAATTACCTTAATTATCCGCCGTGTGATTTCCTATGCTTCGTCTATGACGCGTTTCGGAGCATATACTCCATCATCAGATATAAAAATTAAAACAGTCACTCATACGAGATCGTTAAAAATTTAAAACGTCAAAATATGCATATGAACCGTACGCGGATTTGGGTGCGCACCCGTTCAAGTTCATGCTGCTACTGAGCGGTTGCTACCTTATCGTATCCCCAGCAAGCAGACTCAAGGCAGTATCGTACAATCGGTTGGATACAAAGTTCAGGTGGTCATTTAGCACGATATCGCGACTCATTGGGTTTGCATATGCACTGTAAATTTCAAATTCCTCCAAGGCATTCATGAAACGGCCCTTATTACACACATGTAACGGTATTAAATTGGAATTAAAATCTGTGTAATTATGATTGTGTGAAGTCAGGTGTCGGGCGTAATTTGATTTGATGTTGTCAATATTTCTTATTTTCTTGGGTAAATGTTCTCGAAATCGTTTAAGGAAACCTCTCCCAGTTTGTCCAACGTTTTTAATCTTTGATGGTACTATAAGACAAATCGAATTATTTAAAAACTGTCTAAATAAAATAAATAGAAACATCCAGTTTACTCTTGAAACAGAGGTTGATAAAACGTTTTTAATCTTTGATGGTACTATAAGACAAATCGAATTATTTAAAAACTGTCTAAATAAAATAAATAGAAACATCCAGTTTACTCTTGAAACAGAGGTTGATAACAAGATAAACTTTCTAGATTTAACCATCACTCGACAGATGAATAAACTAAAGTTCAACATTTATAGGAAACCGACTACCACTGACACCACAATACACGCAGACTCTCATCATCCTCTTTCACATAAAATGGCAGCGTACAATAGTTTCATTCATAGATTATTAACGATTCCTTTGGATGATAATGACTTCCGTGATGAGCTAAATGTCATAAAATATATCGCGGTTGCCAATGGTTACAGTAGTTTAACCATTGACAAATTGTTGAGAAAACATGAAAAAAGAATGCTTAAACCCCGAATAAACAGCAACACGCAAAAAATTTTTATATCTACTAATTACACTAGCTTTATGCCTAAGGTTTTGTGTTCTATATTGAATAATAATAGTGTCACTATTTCATTCAGGACTAATAATAAGTTACTGGATATTCTCAAACCGAAAAAACACACGCCTCCAGAAGAAAAAACTGGCATATATAAGTTAACATGTAATGATTGCGAGTGCTTCTACATTGGACAAACTGGGAGAGGTTTCCTTAAACGATTTCGAGAACATTTACCCAAGAAAATAAGAAATATTGACAACATCAAATCAAATTACGCCCGACACCTGACTTCACACAATCATAATTACACAGATTTTAATTCCAATTTAATACCGTTACATGTGTGTAATAAGGGCCGTTTCATGAATGCCTTGGAGGAATTTGAAATTTACAGTGCATATGCAAACCCAATGAGTCGCGATATCGTGCTAAATGACCACCTGAACTTTGTATCCAACCGATTGTACGATACTGCCTTGAGTCTGCTTGCTGGGGATACGATAAGGTAGCAACCGCTCAGTAGCAGCATGAACTTGAACGGGTGCGCACCCAAATCCGCGTACGGTTCATATGCATATTTTGACGTTTTAAATTTTTAACGATCTCGTATGAGTGACTGTTTTAATTTTTATATCTGATGATGGAGTATATGCTCCGAAACGCGTCATAGACGAAGCATAGGAAATCACACGGCGGATAATTAAGGTAATTAATTTATTAAAATAAAAACCCCTCCCTTTTAGTCCCATTACAGAACTTCAGTTATTATTGCCTTAGTATTCAATACACAATTACGTAAGCAGTATACAACATGATAAACATTCCAAATAAACATTACCAGTTTTACATTGAATTACAAACAAAACATTACCACCTTATTCACTACAAGACAAAAATTAATTTTTCCAACTTTTTAGATAGTCCATCTATTAAATTAATTAATTCAACTTCAATTATTAAGTTCGTACTCATACACTATCACAATAATTTCAACTCATCATCAACATGTTACATTGGTTTCAATCAACCCTATACCTGGCCTTCATAAAATACAATGTCCACATGGCCATATAAACTTACGGTATATTTACATCTAATTCATATGAATTCCATACAAATTAAATAATGTTCACAATACACTATTACCCATCCAAAATAACACATTGATTATACAGAATACCAGTAAATCATAACTATGAAGTACAGATTCTACACTCAAGAATTCTTGACTCCTGAAACAATTTTTTTTTTTAACAACCCCTCTTCAAATCCCTTAACCCCTGATACCCATTACAATTTACTGTGTTCTGCACTAGGCTTCTTGACCATCGCCGGCCTCATCCTAGCCGTAAACCACATCTCCCTCGTGGCCTGTAACTTGGTCACCCCCCCATCCACACTCACTATTACCCCCCTGGACTGTAGCGCCCAGTTGCTTCCACAAGGACTGATGCAGAAGGGGTGGACATTTTTTTCTTTTATTCCACCCCCATCCTTGCTTCCGCGTTACAATAAAAATTCAGTACAACATACTTATTAACAATTATGAATACACCCCTAATGGACTACGACCCCTATATGGGTGAAAATAGCCCTGTTCCAAAAATTAGTAGATTCCCCCAAAAATACCCCCCCTACTAAACCTAACAAACCACCGGGTTAACAAAACAAAACGAACCATAAGCCGGTTATAACAGTTAAAATTTATGATTTGTCATAATAAACTACTTTCACGGTCATGATCCGGTGAGGTCATGGCCGCACTTAGGTGGGGAATCTACAGTTACACATAAAACATAGATTGACTATTTATACATGTTTACATCAACAGTTGTATACAAAACTTGTTTTACAAACACTATCTCAGCCTAAACATTTTTTATTATATCCACACAAAAATTTCCTCCAGTTTTCAATTTAAATAAATATTTTAATCATTACGTTTTCATCAATTATTATTTGTTTTATCATTACAGTTAAAATTCAGATCAAAATAAATTTAAACGAATCACTAAAATTTATCTTTTTAAGTTAATCCAAGGCCAACTCAAATTTAAATTCATTACCTTATATGTTCAAAACAGTTTAAATTACTTTAATTACATTTTTCAAAATGATTCTACATTAATAAAATCCTCTCACATAAATTTTAACTCCATTACAATCACAACCCTAAGTTATTTCATTATACTATTCACAAAAAGTTAATTCCTTTTGTTTCATAATAAGATTTACTCATAGCAATGATTCATCAAAATAAAACATAGTTATCGTCAACTCGAGCATGACTGTAAACATTAGTCACACGAAACAAACAATATACCTGTTTACATCAACAGTTGTATACAAAACTTGTTTTATAAACACGGACTCAGCCTCAATATTCCTGATTACATCACCACTAACACTTCCTTCAATTTTCAGTTTAGACAAATCTTTTAGTGTTGACATGTTAACCAATTACTATTTGTTACAATTCCAATCAAAATTAATTTGACTTCATTAATAAAATTCACCTTCTAAATTACTTTAATTCCACCTCCACTCAAAACAATTTAGCTTTAGTTACATTATTTAAAACTTTTTTTTTTCACAATTCAAAATAAAATTCATTAGTGCCTCCTGTTGATTATTTAACAAAATAAAATATTATTATTATTATAACATACTACAAACATCTGTTACATATGCATTCTCCCAACATACCCTGACACAATACATTTAACACGAACACATTTATTTACAAATTTTTGTCATATCCAATTATTAGTTACCACACTTCATTACCTAAATCAGCCAAGTAATTATACCATTGACTCAAATAATTAAATGTTCATTCATGATTTATCTAACCCCCGTCATCGAAAATTAATCGGATGCCCACACAACACATTTCGTTTTTATTTACATTCATCATATGGTTACCATTTGTGTAGTAACCATTTAAATCTTTGCTATTCATTTTGCCGTAATAATAATCCCTTGGGGTACCCCCCATTATTATTTTATCATAGTCCATGTCTGCATTATTATTTTTTGTCAAGTCTCCATCAGTATCATTTGTCACAATTAAATCATTTATATGTTCATCACTATAGTTGTCAGCTGTTACTAATGCGCTAATTCTTATCACAGGTAAGTGTATGTTATTATCATCAATATAATCATCGTTCGCTGCTATACAAAGTAAGTCTATTATTTATCATAATTTTCTTAATATACATCCTCTCTATCAACTCTCCATAACCTCTATTTAGCTTGAACCACTCTAACTCTCTCTCTCTCTCATAATCACTTTCATCACCACACCATTTCATTTTGTCTCTATCACTCCACACAGAGGGCAAAACCACTTTATTATAACACCATCTGGCCATACCAGATATACACAAAAAACTTATTTGACCATTTGCCGACCCATTGTCGCCCAAATGTCCTAGTGAGGATCTCTTATCCCTATAAACAACTTGTGAAATCTCTGCTTCACATTTAACCCTTAGAAAAATTTGCCCCCTGTTCACCCTCTACAATTAAACTATCTCTATACTCCCTTTCTAAATCATAAACACTAACTAGCAATCCCTGATTAACCTCAACTCTCATTCTGCTCTCATTATCACTACTGTTATTTACTGTATCACTTTTTGATACCCCATTTTCAAATTTATTACCCGCTTTACTTGCAAAGCTTTTTAAATTGTCATTTATTGTAATAACTTGTTGTCCAAGTTCTTTTTGGTTAGATTCTAACATGTTTGTTTTACCATCTACCGCACACACGCTCTCTCTTAACTCATCTGTTTTTCTTTTCGTTTCACTACGTATTTCGTTAATTCGCTCATCAATACTACACAGTGAATTAGTTAATTCGTCAAGCTTTACGTTTATGCTATTCTCAAATTTCATATTCTGTTCTTTGTATTGTTCAAATTTAGCATCATTTGTGTCAAAGTGTTTATTTAATTCACCGAATTTAATCTGGTTGGCGTCAAAATGTTTGTTTATGTCGCTACTTATTTCATTGAATTTAGTCTCAAATTTTTCATCACTATTGTCTAAGCGATTATTTAAGGCATTAAACTTGGTATCATTCATGTCAAAACGATTATTTATTGTGTTAAAATTTACCTCTAACATTGCACTTTGCTTTGCCAAAAGTGATTGCATCATATTCATTATATCGTTACTATCAGATTGTTTATTTTTAATAGGCGTTGAATGAATCCTAGCGCCTTCCATTGTTACTGACTCGGTTAGGCTTATTTCGTTTACTACCGTTTCGGTTACTATTGTATTTACTTGATTTCAGTACTGGTACTAGTTAAGTCAATGCTGTTGACTTTGTCACTATTGTTTTCCATTTTTATATTATTGTTTACTTATACACTTATGCTTAGTTTTGCTTTACCCCTTTCTCATCACAATCTACAATCATTTACAACATCGCCCCCACTCCCAAATAACCAATTTCTGCAACTTATAGCTTAGGTCTAATTTGTATGATTAAAAGAAATCACACAAATCGTCCAACTGTTTCGGGCGCCATTGATACAATTCAATTTATTTTAAATGAAATTATCTTACCTTCGGGTTTCCTCCAGAGTCCTATAGACGAAAACAGTTGCAGAAAGGTTATTTGAGTTGAGGGGTGAAAATATAATAACACCGTTTATACTGGCTAGAACAAGTTGTTTGTATTTTATTGAATACGCATAATGCTTGGCAAATTAAGACATTCTTAATTTTAACAACACAAAAACCATAAAATTAATTGGCGAACCAATCTTACTTAACTATGACAATTATAACAACCAATTTATGTGTTTACTGAACCAGTACTTAATTTATCCCCATTCTCATACACATTCATTCTTTTACATGAACATTCTGTTTAAACCCCTTTCCTTTAGAGATCTCATTATTATTTGAAACATTCCCAGGTATAAATTTTAATGTTGTTAAAGATTTGGAATTCTATGAAATTAATTATACGAGTACTC
The DNA here is from genome assembly GCA_034769895.1 of Magicicada septendecula. Taxonomy (NCBI): domain Eukaryota; kingdom Metazoa; phylum Arthropoda; class Insecta; order Hemiptera; family Cicadidae; genus Magicicada; species Magicicada septendecula. The sequence continues at coordinate 65,817,016 of CM068376.1, forward strand.
AGCCTGGTTGTAGACCTGATCCAACTGTTGAGGCACTTATTTCACCCCGCACTCCGAAAGTCAATGGAAGATAGTTAAAGTTATTTTTTCTTTTGACTGGCGTTGATTATTCACTGGTTATTAGAACCGTGTTTTATCACATTTCACTTTTTGTCGGCCGACTTTCCTTTGCTCGAGCACTTAGGTTTTGAGTTAGTTGACCGCGTGGTCAGAGTTACGAGTTGACTGCGGTATATAACTCACACAAATTAAACAATTATACATTTCAATAGTTTTAGGAACCGCACGCTCCCATACTGCCCGCGCGGCTCTGCTGTCCACTTTTCTAATCTAACGATGACTGCTCTCTGCTACTGTCTGATGCAAACTGGGGTGATAAAGTGTTTTACTGTGATTCACAAAGAGACTGAGCTGGCAAGCTGTTGCGTAATACATCTGACTGGGCAGACTCCAGACATCAAACATAAACAGTCTGCAATAACATTGTATGTTTTGCTGGTTACTAGGGGATACCCCGTAGGTGAATACTGACTACTTTAAAATTAAAACTGAACTCTTTGTAGCACACAATTCTGTACCGTTACAAAATACAGTGAAACTTCGCTAATTCGGAATTTCTATAATTTGGACTGAGGTTCTCAGTACTGTAATTTATACGTACATATGTAAAAATTCAAAATCAAGTGTAGATTTAGCCTACTTGAGAAGAGAAAGGGCGGAAATACTGTACATAGTGTATTTCCATGAACTGGGATTATTAATTGCCAGGTCAGCGATAATGAAAAGCAGTGTCGTATACATTTCCTGGAAATTCTGAATAGTAATGTACAATTCATAACAACGGATATGACTCATACAGACTTTCACATTTGTCATCATTGTGAATGTTCGTCCCATAGCCAGTCACTTTACGTTTTGACTCCGTAGTGTTCATACCTTTTACTGTGTTCAAAAATGAGTAAACGTGGTTCGTATAAATCACTCACGATAGAACAAAAGATAGAAGTTTTAAAATGTATTGACAAAGGTGATTCGGTTCAGAGTGTTTTACGCGATTTCGGTATCAGTAAATCGACATTTAACGATATTAAAAAAAGCAGATCAGCAATGACAAATTTTTCATTGAATAGAGACTTTGATAGTGCCAGTGAAATTAAGCGAAAACGGATTACTCCTGCCAAAACGTCTGACATTGACGAAGCTGTTTGGACGTGGTATAAACAACAATGAGCTGCTGGTGTACCGATCCGTGGGATAGAATTGCAGACTGCTGCTGAACGTTTTGCTACTCAATTTCAAAACCAAGATTTTAAGGCAAGTACAGGGTGGTTGTTTAGATTTAGAAATCGACATGGCATAGCAAACCGATCGATTTGTGGAGGACTTTTAAGTGCAGATCATGAAGCTGTTCAACCATATAAGGATAAATTACAAAAGATTATTAATGATAATGAACTTGAACCGTGGCAAATCTACAATGATGATGAGACGGGATTGTTTTGGAAGGCAATGCCAAAAAATACACAATCGAGTAAAAAAGAAACCCATACACCTGGACATAAAATAAATAAATTGAGGCTGTCTGCATTACTGTGTGCCAATTCCGATGGTACGCATAAATTAAAATCTGTTGTAGGAAAATCTAAAAACACAAGAGCAATGAAGAACATAAACGAGACAGATCTTCCTGTGATTTATAAAGCTCACAGAAACGCGTGGTTCAGCTGTGAAATTTTCAGTTCTTGGTTTCATAACAATTTTATTCCATCAGTCACAACATTTCAGATGGAAGAAAAAAATGTTGCTAGGGAAGAAGTTAATGCAGTGTTGTTATTGGACAATGCTCCAATGTATTCTGCAGAGGACATTTTACGAAGTGATAATGGAAAAATAAAATGTCTATTCATGCCTCCTAATACATCGGCACTAATACAACCAATGGACCAAGGAGTAATCTATATTTGCAAACGGCTGTACAGAAAGAAACAGCTACAAGACTGTCTCGTATTTTTTGAAGATGAAGAGGGTTGCAGTACCAGTTTAGGTGAACAGACTTTAATCAATATGAAAAATTAAACATAAAACATAAAAAAAATGCTTTATTTAACTGGGCTTCAAGTTGGAAGGAGGTGAAAGCCACGATTGCTAATTCTTGGAAAAAACTTCTTAACCCTGAAGATAACGAAGAAGAGGATTTTAATGGAATTGAAGAAGATGAGTACAGAAATATTTTATAAAATGCAGGAGAACATGAGACAAACACGGAAAATATTCGAGAGTGGCTGGATGAAGATGCTGGTGAGGTAGGGTACGTTGTGCAGTCGGAAGAAGAAATAGCTGCTACTATAGAAGGTCGCCAAACTAAGGGACTGATGACAGACGATCAAAATGGCGATGATGATGACGATGAGGAAGAAAATGATCACGAAGAAAGTGAGAATGTTAAAATAAGTGATGCAATAAAAAACGTACAATCCTTGTTGCGTCAAAGAAGCTCTTGATGTACTCTTGAGTTATTCTTAGGAACGCTAATTGGAGATGGCTGGTTAGAAAGAAGTTTTAAGTGAACTGTATGCTTTTCATATAATAATGGTTTATTGAAATTTTGTTGATGCAATTGCTAGCACGTGTAGAAATTACTGCGGCATGATGCCCGCTAATTGAATTAGAAATAAGTATCGAATGACATAATCGTGAGAAGTAAGGCAGAAATCACCCAAGTGGAATTAGCGCATGCTGAACATGCTAATAATTTAAATAATGAAATCCGGTAGCCGCAGCTGGAAATAGTACAAGTGATCAGTTCGGAGTCGTGAGTATAACTAACGTAATTTTCGCTACAGCCCGCCCAGCTAAAGACCGGCTGTAGATAACAGACTAAAACATGATGTCATCTACACGTGTCGCAATGCAGTATTTAGATTACAAAGTTTACAAGGTTCAAAGTTTGACCACTTGTTGAAGTTCATAGAAATGCCTGCAAACTCTGATTTAAGCAAATATTTTTTTGTTTTAAGTGAAATGAAACAGGGTTTTGTGAGGAAACAGCTAAAAATAAAATACACGCAGAAAAAAGTTAGTGATTTTTTTAAGAAGCTGTAGGCTTGCTAGAATACGTACTGTGTAACGGGACAGATTTGAGGGGTTTTTCTTTATTAAGAGTTAATGGTAAAAGTACGTTACCCATTTGGGGCCTCAGTTTTTAACAATAGACGTTCGGATAGGGAACGCCCAGTTGCACATTTGTACAGAAAGCTTGTCAACAGGCACTGATTCCTGATGCCCTGGAATGTGAAAGCATGCGGACATGCGTGCCCGTACAGATGAATAATCACGAACTTTTTAATGAGCCCCAGGTCGTATGGTTCTCGGCCAGCTTACAGTAGACTCGCGCTCAGAGAAGAGACTAAAGAGGAGAGATCACTTGGCGCCTTTTAATCACTCAGGGAGCAAGTTGCCGCTCCGGAGAACGTTTTAGGCCATTTTGGACGCGTGGTGTTCAGCGTCTGTCATTCTACAGCTGCGGCATCGGCCGGTTCAGCATAAAGGCTCGCGAGCCAAACTTTCTAATAAACATATAAAGACTGTGAGTAACGTATAAAGAAGAATGGTTTGACACAACATAAACAGTAACATATCGTCAGTGTATCAAAATTAATCCGGGCAAACGCAATTCGGACAATTGAGTGAATAAATCCACCGAGTGCAACGTGTTCGACAATGACACGTACAGAAAAGTAACAGTGCAACTTTCTTCTTAATTTTTTGCCATAATTATGTTAAATTTTATAAAGCGCTTAATCTAAAGAAAAGGGGAATTTAAATAATGTATGAATGAGAGTATGAGCAAATACTGGGTTGTCTTAGAAAATTGAGATACAATAGTTTAAGTTTTGTTTTAATATGTGTTTTTCCTGAAATGTGGTAATAAACAAGGTTTTCGTATTTTAAAAAATAAAGTAAAAAGAGCAGTAAGAGTTATAAGAAGAAAAATGAATAACAAATAATTTGAAAGAAAGAATATAAAAGAAATGTGGTATTTGTCTAATAAAAGTTGAGTAAATTAACAATTACATTGAGAGTCGAGTTCATTAATAAAACATAACCCTAAATCACGTTTATAGGCCTCGAGTTCGTGTGAGTGACCCTGGACTGTATAAAGGTAAGAGTGTAGAAAGAGTAAATTATTTTATTAATAAATGGTTTATTGATTTCAAATAAAGTGTAGCGTTACATTTGGCGCCGCGAACTTGGACTGTTTTTATAAATTTAATTTTATATAAACCACACCTACACGTGGAGATAAACGTGATTTGGGAATAGGTATAAATTACGTGCAGGTTAAGTGATGTGTATACTATAGTTATGTAATACATACAATATGAATTAATGCTGAGTACATATAAGATGAAATTTTGTAAAATTAAAATCCCATAAATAAGGTAGAGATGGCAGGAAGTAATGAAAATAATATAAGTGAAATAATTTATTTTAATGAATCAGCTGTCATGAGTGAACTGGGAGTTCATTCAACTCCGAATGTGGGTCAAGAAAATAAAATAAAAGAATTAAGTATTACAGATGAATCAAACGTCACAGATGATTCGGGGATTCAAATAACCCCAAAATTAACTAGGGAAAGTAATAAAACTGATGACGAAACGAGAAATTGGTTTGATGAGATAATGGGGGAGATTAAACTGATGTCTAGTGATAATAATAAGAAATTTGATGCATTAAATAATCGTTTTGACACTAAGTTTAATGAAATTAAGAGTAATTTTGATGAAAAGTTCGATAAGATAAATAATCGTTTTGATACAAATGAAAGCAATTTTGATGAGATTAGAAATGAAATAAAACAGATCAATAAACGTTTTGATAAAACCGATGAAATATTTGAAACTAAATGTAACGATTTAGTACAAAGTATAGAGGGTATGGGAGTGTGGAGAATAAATACAGGTGAGTGCAGTGTAAACAAAAATAACGAAGAAACAATTAATGAGGTAGGTGATAGTTATAAAAATAGGTTGACAAGTAGTAGTGATGAGAATAGAGTAGTAGTTGAAAAGGTAAGTGAGAATAACAATGATATAATTAAAAATGTGGTGCTAGAGAGTAAGGTGGTTAATATTGAGAGTGATAATGAAGATTTTGTTGAAGGACAAAAATGTTGTTTAGTAACGAAGTGTTAGCGAGTGTTGATGAAATAGTGAGAGAGTGTGATGAAAGGTTAGGGTGGCACAGGGCAAATTTTCCCCATGATGTAAGTGGAGTAAGGACTCCGCTAGTCGTGATGTTTGAGGACAAAGGTTCCTCCAGAGGTTATGTGGAAGACGAGGTGTCTTCGAGTAGTCCCTTAATTTTTTGTGGTGTTCTTGGAAGAGCCAAGAAGTGTAGTAAGTTTGTGGTGCCCTTTGCATGGAGTGAAGTAGGTCAGTGGTGTGGTGACAGGTATTGTGATGAAAGTGATGATGAGAGAGAGAGAATGATAGAGATATTTAAGTTAGGTAGAAGTTATAAAGAGTTGATAGAGAGGCTAGAATTTGAAAAAATAGATGATATGAAAGACTTACCTTGTTGTGATGATAGTGCAGAAATAAATGATGATAACGTTGATAATTATATGGGAAGCTTACCTGTGCTTAGACGTGGAGTATTAATAGTAGATGATTCTGAAATTGAGAGGTTAAAATGCTTAAGGGTGATAGATAATGATACAGAGGGTGACAAGACAAAAACTAATGATGTAGACAGGCTATATGATTTAATAATAATGTGGGATAATCCAGTAGATTATTATGTGGGTTTTACGGAACAATTTGAAATATTAACGGGTTATTATATAAATAACAATGATGTAATAAGAGTAAGTAAAGATGATAATTGTTATGTAAAAGTAAGACTAATTTACGATGATGATGGTGGTTAAACAAACAGTGAATGAACATTTAATTATTTTAGTTTATGGTGATGACCTGGCTAACGTATGAAATGAGGTGTGGTAAACAGAAAAATAATGACAAAAAATTGTAAATAAATTTATAGTGAGATTTATTGTATTTGTGTTGTAAAATGTATTTTATGTAAACAATGTGTGTAAGTAGTAGAAATTGATTTAATAATAAGAAGAAGAAAATTTTATCAGACTAAATAAATAATGAGAGTTTGTAATAAATGAATTGTAATTGTTTTGGAGTAAGGTAATTAAAATAACTTGTGTTTTAAATAACTGATTGAATTAAAATAAATTGTAGATGAATTAATTGATTTAAATGTGGTAGAAATAAATTTTGATACCATAATGAATTTAAATAATGTTTCTGAGATTTGAACTTTAAAATAAATAGTAAATGAATAGGCCTAAATGTAAAATGTGTTTAGTTGTGGAGTCATATGATTGATATAATGTTTCAGAAGGTACATATGGTTTTGTACGTTATATTTGTGGTGATGAATGTTTATATTTTGGGTCTATGACAAGTGATGATGTGTTCATTTGATGGAGTGGTTGACCATATGTAAGTATGAATTTGATAATGACTGGGAAGTAAAGTAAAAGAGTCTTGTAATGGTGTTAAATGAGTTTGAAAGAAGTTAACTTAGGTAAAATATTATTTTGAAATGTGATGTAAATGGAGGTTGATAATAAATTTGAATTTTGTGAAGAATTTAATGGTACAACAAATGATAAATAAATAAAGATTGAGGAATAAAAGGTCAATTGAAATTAAAATTGGAATATTCGTAAATGTTATTCAGATGCAAATGAGATGTTTATTTTAAATGGAATGAGATTTATATTCTGTATGAATGTTTATGTTGTATTATGTGGTACTATGTTAGAGTGTAGGAATTATAAACATGTATTATGTATTTTACATTATATAATTTTGTGTATTTGTGTCAGTTGTATTTAGGGTGACTGAAGTAAGGTCATTCACCCGAGAATGAGACATCAGCTGATGACTGGTGTTAGAGATGTAGTATGTTTCTTGTAATTGATTCATAGACTCTTTTATTAATTAATTTAATTGAATAATTTTGTTTTTTCATTAATTGTCAAAATAGATATTTCTGAAGAAAAAAAGGTTTTTGTTCTTTGCAGTAAAGATTTTTATTTTATTTTTTGATGTTCGCTATAGGTTGATAATGTATCAGCTGATAAATGATGTTTATGTTATCTGTTATAACCATGTGTAATTTTATTTGAATAGATGATAGAAATAAGTTGTTCATTTTATAATGATTGTTAACATATAGTTAAGGAAATTTAAGTTCATGTTAAAGTATTTTGAATTTTGAAATTGAAATGATTAATTAAAAGAGAGGACGTCAATTAACTTAAAATTGTAACTTTGGGAATGAACTTTAAATAAATGAATGAAATTTATTTTGTTTTGAAATGATATTACCAGACAAACAATTAACAGTGGAGTAAAGGAATTGTATTTATATGTAAAGATGAGATGTTCATATTAATTTAAAATGAGAATACTTGTTTTGAGGTTAGGGTTTGATACTGTAAGAAACGTTTAATTGAGCTAATATGTATTCTGTGTAATATAGTAAGGCACATATGTACGCACCCAGTACTTTGCTAAAGGCAATCCAGTATTTATAAGAGGAGATATATCAGTTGAGGCGTTGGTTGGGTATAAAGCCAGTTATTGATTTTTATCGGAGATGTTACAAGGTTAGGTGATACTGTGGTGTGTTTCTGTCTGATTTTACGGTGTTGGGATCTCCGACAGAGAAGTCCAGTAGAATCATTCAGATGCAGCCATAGTCGCCGAGCTAGGGGGGTAGAGTACCCATGATGTGTTAAAGACTTAAAGGGGGGTTGTTGGCGCCAAATCCTCACTGATCCTCTTAGGGTTAGCAATGAGAGTTTTTCTGCTTTGGCAGTAAACCTCTCATTGGGGGGATATTGTAATGGGACAGATTTGAGGGGTTTTTCTTTATTAAGAGTTAATGGTAAAAGTACGTTACTCATTTGGGGCCTCAGTTTTTAACAATAGACGTTCGCATAGGGAACGCCCAGTTGCACATTTGTACAGAAATCTTGTCAACAGGCACCGATTCCTGATGCCCTGGAATGTGAAAGCGTGCGGACATGCGTGCCCGTACAGATGAATAATCATGAACTTTTTAACGAGCCCCAGGTCGTATGGTTCTCGGCCAGCTTACGGTAGACTGGCGCTCAGAGAAGAGATTAATTTTCCGCTGGTTATAAATGTGCTGCTGATCACAAGAGACAGGTGAATAATGAAGAAAATTGGTTCAGTAGAAAAAAAGGTCCTAAAAACGCTCAGTGTCACTATCCATATTTGACAGTCAGGATACAATAAGAGATTCACTGTCCCAGTTAAAGTTTCACACAAAATTTGCTCCCCTTAAAGAAATCCCCCTAGGTGAATGCAAAAATAGAGTATGGTGGGATGACTTCTCAAACAACAGCTCATAGTTATTCAAACATATTGTTATGACAGTCTACTTGATCATCGTATGGTACAGTGGAAAACAAAATACAAGACACCAATTAAATCACTAATCACCGGCTTTAATTATCACAATTAAACAGTTTATAATTAACTCATACATTATTTCCAGTCAGATTTGTCCACACGCAATAACAATGTCTATTAATAGAGTTTCACACAATTATTAACACAATACTACTTCTCTTCTACAACACTCGATCTGCACTAGCGAAAATCGCTCACGTAACTGAACTGACAATCCAGCTGCTATGGCTTTATATATGTTGTAGGCTAATTGAAAAATCCAGCTTATTGCAAAGAGCGCCGTCCTTTTGCAATGTGCCAGGCTGATTGGAAAATAACCTAGCCTTTTCTAATCAGCCTGATAATTTTTAGGCGTATTACAATGAGCCCGTACGGCTTTAGGCTAATTAGAAAATGTACAGTTGTTCGCTCAAACAGCCTGGTTTCATCCAGGGTTATTGCAATAAGCCTTATCAGATGCCGGCATATTGAAAACAATGCTGCGGCTGTGAGTCATCAAATGCCTGTTGAAACATGCACGGTGATAAACGGTGGAGAAGAGCACCCCTCCATCCTTTTCTTCTATACAGCTCAGTAGCAGTTTGATTGTATCAACGTGCATGTGTTTGCCATCGATGCAGTTCTGTTTCTTAACAGCGGACGTTTTTATTTCGTCTTGTGTGCGATCTAACAATTTTTTAAAAAATTCTGTAAAAATTATGGAGTTTGTTTCGGCAACTCCAATGGATGAAAAAGCGCAGGACAGTAACAATGGTGTAAGTGATCCTCAAGAAGAAATTTATAATACGAAAGTCAACTTCAATGAAAAAATTAAAGAATACAGTAGCAAGAGTGACGATGTGGTTAAAAAGCCATGGACTAATTCAACCGTAGAAGAAGCCATCCATGATTTTAGACTCAAATAATCCCGAAAAAAAGACTAGTAGACAATATGGATTAACTAAAAAATACGACACAATGGAAGTAGGTGAAAAAAGAGTTTTAAAAAAAGAAAAAGTAATGAGGATCCTGTTGTAGTAATCATTCCTGTTGAAGAATATTTTGACACGCTTCTTCAATATCACCGTGCCACTGGACATGGTGGAAGAGATAAAATTCTGTTTGCGTTGAAAAATAAATTTTATATTCCTAGACCAGCAGTTGAAATGTTTGTATCGCTTTGTAGAGTGTGCAATACGAAAAAATTTCAACAGCACCACAACATCGTTGTACGACCAATTACTAAAAAAGATTTTAATCTTCGCAGTCAAGTTGATTTGATTGACTTTCAATTGATTCCCTGTGGAGAATACAAATGGTTAATGAACTACCAAGATAATACAACAAAATGTTGTACTCTTCACCCTTTGAAAACAAAACGTGCTGCTGAAGTTGCACTGGAATTGCTGAAGGTATTTTTAGACTTTGGTGCACCTCACATTTTGCAGAGCGACAATGGACGTGAATTTACAGCTGGCGTCATTCAGGAACTTTCAGCTATGTGGCCTGATTGCAAAATAGTACATGAAAGACCACGGCATCCACAATCACAAGGGAGCGTAGAGCGCTGCAGCCAAGATATTGAAAATATGTTACATGCTTGGATGAACGACAATGGAAGTACAGATTGGGTAATAGGGTTCCATTTCATTCAGTGGCAAAAAAACGCCTCAAAACACAGAGTTATAGGACGAAGTCCGTACACAGCACGTTTTGGAACAGAACCAAAATTACGAGATTAGGGTCAACAAATATTCCACCGAATATATTAGAAAAACTTCACAGCGAAGAAGATTTAGAACGGTTCAGAGAGGGGAGCACAGAAAGAGAAATTACAAAGGAAGGAGAAGAAAATCAGGTTGCTAACTTGGAGAAAGAGATGTGTTCTATTTGTTCACGTAATTTGAATGAAACATCGTGTGTTTCATGCTCATTGAAGATTCACACAATTTGCTGTCAAAGCATTGGCTCAACCTCTGAGGAAATTAATGCTGTTTACCATTGTGATATTTGCAAAAGACAAGAAAAAATATTAGACAAGCATCAAAAAGCATACGAAGGCCAGAAAAGAGGAGCAGATAAAATGATTGAATCTGCTGGGAAAAAACTGAAGCCGGTTGCTGTTGGAGATTTTATTTTGTTAAATGTTCCGAAAGTAGACCGTGGGCCTTTAGACTGCCCAAATTTAATTGGGAAGATTCTTAAAATGGAAAATAATGTTTACCAGATAGGAACAAAAAGTGGCATTATTAAAACATGGTTCGCTAGATGTGACTTCCAGATTTCTGGTGCACAAATCCTTGAAGACATCCCAGAAAAATATCTATCTGTTTGTGAAGCTATAGCGAATGAGTCTATGTTTGGTGGCCAGGGATATAGTAGTTGCAAGTGTTCAGTGTCAAACGAAAAAGTGCGTGTGTAAAAAGTCAAACCAACTGTGTTCATCGAAGTGTCACAAGAGTTCACCATGTGGAAATATATAAAATCCTTAAGATTTCCTTGAGATATTTAATGAGTAAGGAATAATTTAAAGTTTCAATTTTTTATAATTTAGCAGTTAAGTTATTTTTCATTGCCTTTTATTTAATTTATAATTTCAATTTTTTGTAATTTAGCAGTTAAGTTAGTTTTCATTGCAATTTTTTCTTTTAAGTATAACATTATTAGACGGTAACCAAGTCACAGATTTAATTATAAATTTACCTTATTTCCGTCTTGTGACTTACTTTTCTTGTTGTTTGTTACTTTTGACGCTTTTTGGAGCGATTGTACATATGTTTTCAATGCAAAAATTTTAATATTAATGTGACGAAGTATAGCAACGGATTGTCTGAGGATGGAGCATTGAAGAGCTCCGAAACGCGTCAAAAGTAACAAACAACAAGAAAAATAAGTCACAAGACGGAAATAAGGTAAATTTATAATTTTTTCTTGTTTGAAATAATTACACAGTTAATATTAGTGTGTATAGCGTGAATTGATGTTATTCGAACTGAAGTATTTACTATTGATTGTATCACTATTTTTGTATTAACGACTTAATTATATGAAAAATGACAATATTACTTTTTAACAATAATAAGTTAAACATAAATGTTTGTCATGCAATTTTTAATTTATCTATTTTCCATTCATGTATAATTAATTCTTATTATCTGTATACTTTCTAATGAGCCTTCAATATCGTGGGCTTATTGCAATAAGCCTGGATGAAACCAGGCTGTTTGAGCGAACAATTGTACATTATCTAATTAGCCTAAAGCCGTACGGGCTCATTGTAATAAGCCTAAAAATTATCAGGCTGATCAGAAAATGCTAGGTTATTTTCCAATCAGCCGGGCACATTGCAAAACGACGGCGCTCTTTGCAATAAGCCGGAAATTTCAATTAGCCTACGACTATATACCCCGCAGAGGTGCAGTACAGCTTTGCCTCCTTACTACACGCCAGTGGCGTAATGCGTATCTCAAGTGTTCCTGGAACTCGCTAGAACCACCTACGTGAATGACGCAACACAAGCCACACTGGACGGGGGGAGTGAAGAATGTTCTGGATTGTTCGGTACGCTACTCGTAACACTGCCCCCTCCTTAAGCCTGTTCGTCCCGAACTGGCAAACCGTCTCTGAAGTAATACTTGGCCAGCCAATCTAGGTGGACGTCCTTATGAAAGATAATTCTCCCGTCCTTCGAATTCGGTCTCGTGTGATCCGAACATCCAAGTTCCCAGGAATACGAGTCTTCTGCTCAACCGCTTGTTTTCCTCGAATCACTCCCGTTGCATCATGTATTGATGACCTAAACACCACTGGCTCATCCGAGTTTCTTTGGTTCTCGTCAACAACCTCTTGCGTAACTTCAGCAACTTTTCCCCCGGGCGATTCTATTAACTCACAAACAAACAAGGGGTTTCCCTTGACATCCATAGTTGGCTTTCCAGTCACTTCTTTTGCCGTTTCACGTATTTGTACTTCCTCTGCTAGTTTCTTCCATTTCTCCTGGAATAGGAAGGTTCCTCTTGACCAGACCTGTTGTCTTCTTCTTCGGCCAATACCACTTGCTTGATTGAATGGTTGGCAGACCCTGACATTTTAGCCATGCAAAGCTTTATCTTCTCTTGGCCAGCCTTCAGGACGTTCTCTCTTAAATCCACATCGCATCCGAAGGCGTTCATAATGTCCATGCCAAGAATCACTTCATCGACAATGTCTGCAACGAGCATTTGGTGGCTAAACTCGAGGAGACCCAGGCGTACACGTACGTCTACTTGACCTAATACTTTGACGAGGCTTCCAATCACAGTCTGTATTGTACAAGAGCTAAATCGTGGCTGGCGGTTACTGACTAAGTCAGGGCGTACGATGGAAACTGTGGCGCCCGTGTCAGCTGTAAATGCTGCAGGTTTGTCTTTAATGAATCCTTTGACAATCAGGTTACCCGTGGTTTTATGAAGCATGGAGACTGTGTGCAGTTCTGTATCTTTACATCTCCAATTCGTGCATTCACACTCTTTTCTCCGATTTTTCGTCTGCCAACAATCTGCTTGTAGATGGCCACTTTTACCACAGTTGTAACACTTAGGTCTTTTGTCCTTATCCTTTTGTTCGAAAGATCATTGTGGCGCTACTGACTTCTTAAACTGTTGTTCTTGAATCGTCTGTTATGACGATACTGTGATACTGGATCCACTTGACTACAACGTGATGATATACTTTGATTAATGTAGGTCGCCGACTTGGCAGCTTCAAACGGAGAGCATGAACAAGAGCGTCTGAGCTATTCTGATGCCGTGCCATTCTTAACACTTGTTGTAATTTAGTATCTCCGATACCGTCAATAAACATAATGTGAGCAATCCACGTTCGGAAGTCCTCCGATTTTTTGGAATAAGCCAATCTCGTCAGTTGGTCGACATTTGCTTCAAATTCTTGAAGGATCTCCCCCTGAATGTTGTCGCCTCTCTTTAAGTTGAACATGGTACACTTTGCACAAATGCTGGTCACCGTACCGTAATTCCAGAGCTTTTGTTAATTCGGCATATGTGTTCTGGCTGTCAGATGGCACTTTGTGTATTAGCTCTGTGGCAGGTCCTTTTAAGGCAAGAATGAGTGAAAGGCCTTTCTCTTCTTCTGTCCAGTTATTTAAGCGAGCGGCAGCATCAAATTGGCGATGATAAGTTACCCAGTGGGTGCTTCCATTAAATGATGGGTCCTTTGCAAAAACTGACCCTACTTCAGTTAATAGCGTTCTTTGATTTCTCTGATATTTTGAATCTTCTAAACGTGACATACTTGTTTTCATAGTTGACACAGATTTTTCTATTTCAGATATTCTGTCAACTTGTTTGTTCAGCTCACCTCGTAACAGGACGAATTTTCCAGTGATCTCATCTTGTACAAACGCCTTAACGTCGTCTGCTTGACGACTAAATTCTTCTTTTTGCCATTTCTCTGGTGTTTCATTTTCACGATTACGTTTTGCATCATATCATCTTACTGTTTCTTCTGCTTCCTGTCAGCGCCTTTTCTCTGTTTCTTCTCTTTCCTGTCTTTGTTCTTCTTTTTGTTGTTCTTGTGTTTGCCGTAGCATTACTTGGAATGCTTCTATCATCTGACTTTATCCATTTTATTTTTATCATCTACCACTAACACCATTCTTCTACAGTTTCCACTGTTCCGTTCTATCCCAGTTCTGACACCAGTGTTACGACGGTCTACTTGATCGTCGTATGATACAGTGGAAAACAAAATACAATGTAGCGGGTCAATTTTTGGGTGTTTTTATTTTTACCGTATGGGGCATGTACATTTTTATTTCTTTCATTTTGGTGCGGGCTTGTAAAAAAGAAGTTATGAAAATTATTGTGCAAATGCTAATCCGATTACAACAGAACGATGTTAAGAAACAGTGAGACAAAGGCATAGACGCAGTTGTCATTGTGCAACGTAACGAGCAAAGAATTTACCACCCTAATGCTTCTTAGAACCTTGTACATGTATGTCGACGCACGAGTGCAACTACACCCGCACGCGCTCCAAGTGACGCTTTCAGTCTGAAACTCAAGATGGCCTGAGCAGATTTAATTAAGCAATGTGCGTTTGGGCGGCAGGAAATCATGGCCCTTTTATGACATTAGCCAGTGCCTCTTACCAACAGACCGCATGCAGTCCATCTAAATTTTGTTAACAGTTTCTTTTAAGGTCGGCCGACCTCACAGTTAAAATTTGGAACGTTAATCAACAGTGTACAAGTGAAATAACAACAGTAATGAGTGAGCCTAAATGAATTAATAGTTTCGTTTCTCTTTCGGACACCTGAACGAGGACTTAGTACGGGCGCGATGACCGCGTGGTCGACGTGGGGGCATTATTACAGAAAAATGTGTTAAGGGGTCCTTTGTTTCTTTCAAATATGAATGAATGTGAGAGTGTGCAAAGCTGGGCTGTGGTTGTGTCTGTGTGAGTTTTATAATTGTGCTTTGTGTAATATACAACAAGGTAAGCTGTAGTTAATAAGTGTGATTATGCTAGTGTTGCACAACTTTGAAAATATGTATCCAAATGAATCTTCATGAGTTTACAATCATTCAAGAGTAAATAATAATAAATATTAATTCTCTTCATAAATGAGTTGTGTCAGTGCTTTGCGTAACCCATAGACCATGTTTGTATCCAGCTACATGTGATCGAACCCTGTGACTTTGTTGAAGCTATCGTGCCGGTAAGTAAGAGTTAATTTGAAATTTGGTTGTAATAATAATAAATGTGATCGAGTAGTACGTCACAATTGGCGCCACGAAACAGGCACGAATTATAATTATATTTAATTAAAATTCCACATCTACAAAGATACAAACATGTTTTGGGTTAGCATAGCATAATGCTACATTATAAAATTTAATTAATTACATTAGTTACGTAATTAATCTATTTAATCAATCTATTTAATTTAATTTAACCAATTATAAAAAATGGAAGATAATAACGAGGTTGCAGTTGAAATGAACGAGTCGGCTAGTGTGGAAGAACCAGGGGTTCATTCAACCCCAGTAGATCGAGTAAAAGAATTCAGCCTAACTGAATCAGCAATAGACGACTCGAGTAATATATCGACTCCAATCTCAACAAAATGTAATCAAGTAGGAAATGATATGATGAGTGTTATACTAAAGCAGTTAGAGAAAATGAACAGTAATTTTAACAATAAATTTGAGGTACAGAACAATAAATTCGATGTTCAAAAGAATAGTTTGGATGAATTAAAAAACCAAATTAACGAAATAAAGAGTGATTCTGACGTTAAATGTAATATCCAGAATGACAAATTTGATAGACAAAGTAGGGATATTAATGAGTTGAAAAATGAGATTCAAGTATTAACTAAACGCTTAGAAAGTACTAATGAAACAGTAAGAACCAGTTTAAATAAATTAGAACAGAGTGTTGAGACGTTAGGTGACAATGTTATAAGTATGACAAATATTAATAATGACGAAGTAGTGGAAGAGGTAGTGATAAATAGTGATGATAATGATATTAATTACAATTCTGAGAGTATAGTGGGGGTAAAGAATAACGGAGAGATAAATGATGAAAACATAATCAAAAATAGTACCAATGAAATTGCAGAATGTAGTGATAATGAAATGTTAATGAGTGTTTATGAAGTAGAGAGAGAGTGGAAAAATAATATAGTAGTTGAAGGTGGACAGAGGGCAAATTTTCCCCTTATTGTTTATGATGATTTAATGTTGTTTGTGAAGGGCGAGAGACCCATATTAGTAGATGAAGTAAAGAATATATTGATATTGTATAATGTTGTACCCGCTGTCCGGAATAATTGTGAGAGTGTGATGTGGTGCTATGAAGAAAGAGAGTTGTGTATTGAGAGAGAGATCGAATTATATACATTAAAAAGAAATTATGATGAATTGAGAGAAAGAGTAGTAGGGGTGGATTATTTTGAGAATATTTTTGTAAATGATAATGACTTACTTGATGAGAAAACAAATTACCTGACATTAAACAATATTACTGATGGAGACTTAACCGATGTACTTAATGTTGACCTGTTTTATGATTGTTTTGGTAAGATGAATGAATTTGGTTTTTATGGTGACGACACACAAGATTGTAATTTGTGTGTTAATGAAACTGAACAATGCTATATAAAACAAAGACTTATCTATGACGATGGAGGTTGAGCCTGAAATTCATAAATGAACAATTTTAAATATGTTAATATATGGTAATGACCTAGCTGATTTTGATATTGAAGTGTGATGTAGCGGAATAATAATGATGACGATTTGTAAATAAATGATGCGAAATTAATTGTGTGTATTATAAGATGCTAGGTAAACGATATGTGTACGAAGTAGAAATTGTTGAGATACTAATAATAATACTTAGCAGCTAAACTAAATAACTATGAATAATATAAAACAGTAAGTGGTAGCGGATAGAGGATCCCCACTTGTCCCAGTGGGGTTCGTCTATTTCAGGGACGCGCCCCTGCCCACGCGAGCCTTGGTTTTCTCCATTTACCCTTATTTTCGGAGGAAGCTTTGTCCCTACCTTTAGTCCTAGTTCGTGACCTTTTAATAATCCTTATCCCTTTTATCTTCCCGATTTCCCTAACCCTCCCCTTAGAGTAAACACATAAACAATAGTTACACAAATTGGCACACTTTTTGGAACCATTTGATTGCCTTAATTCTAAATACTACGTTAGGGTAATCCTCAAAATTAAATAAACTGGTGTTATTTATGAATTGTAAACTCATCCCTTAATTAGGTAGGTAGTGGAGAAGTTTTGTGGCTGAGTAGACAAACTAAATAATAAATTTTTGTATAATTTAATAGAATTATTGTGTACAGAGATGGGGTTGTAGATTAGTGGTTGTGGTTGGTTTTATTTATGGGAAAGGAGGCAGGTAAGGAATTGAGGGCTGCCAACAGGTTTTGTTTACATTCACTGATGTAGGGGTTCTGTTCGTCTTCCATCGCATCTCTGTACACAATGATTCTGTACATGTAACATATAACCTATTTACAGGTAATTAAGAAAAAAAATAATTTTGGAAAATATTTTAAAGTAAACTTATGTAACCAAAAGGTTTAATTATTATTTTGTGTGGTACCTGCTATATTAGGTCATGAGTAGGGGATTATGGTATTAAGAATGTGATTGTGGAGGAATTTGAAGAGAGATCAGAACCAATGATGTAAGGTTTGTAAAATTTAGTGAAATATTAAGAAAAACTGAGACATTTAATCACGTAGAATCATTTTGAGAATTGTAATCGAAGTCATGGAAATTGTTTTGAATGTACTAAGAGACGAAATAGAATTGTACCTGCCCCTGGAGTAACTTAATATTGTAGATGCTAGTGCTGTGTAAATTCATTTTGATTCAAATTGAAATTGTAATTTTACATATTTTATACAGTAACTTCATACAGCTGTAATTAAAATCAAACTGTTTTGGGTGGAGACTGTTAGAGAATTTTCAAGTTAAACAGGTAATTTAAAAGGGCCACTTTTATTAATGAATCAAAAATATATCTGAGCCAAATTGGAATAAAAAATGTTAATAGACAAATATGTTATCTAAAAGATTTATAAAACTTGAAAAGTGTAGTACTACATGGCTCCGTTAACATAGAATCTGGAGAGGGGAAGCGTAGCAGCACTGGCACTGCCAGTTGCGTGGGGGTTCAGTACGTTTCCCTACGCTGCTTGACGTTTGTACAGTCAAAGTAAAACTCATACGCGACTAGATAATTTACTCGTGCAAAAATTAAAGTTAGAGCATGTTAATACTTAAACTGTACGCATATGGTGTCAAAATTGTTATTCTACACCGTTTCATAAATTATTAAATTACTTTGACCATAAACATAAACAATATGAGCAATAAACTCCACAATTTCAATTAGGTATTGACCTGTAAACCATAACTAGTTGTGTCTCTGTTGTTGATCAACATAAATGGATTATTGTTACTTCAGTTTGGAGCTTAATATGTCAATAAGGCTATTCAATGTTTAATTTTGTTTGTACTCTTCATCTATATCTATAAAAATGAATGTTTGTTTCTTTCTTTCTTTCTTTGTCCCGTATGCGTTCCTATACCATTCATCCGATTGCGATGAAACTTCGGTGAGTTGTTGTGCGCACGCCCGCGAAGGTTTATGAATTTTTTTCGATGGGGTCCTATGGGGGTTCTTGGGGTCTTCCACATCTCCTCCTAAACCACTGGACCGATTTCAACCAAACTTGGCACAAATATTTTATGCAACGGGAGAACCAACATAGGGTAGGTGTTTTTTCGATGGGGTCCTTTGGGGGGTCCTTTGGGGTCTTCCACATCTCCTCCTAAACCACTGGACCGATTTCAACCAAACTTGGCACAAATATTTTACGCAACGGGAGAACCAACATAGGATAGGTGTTTTTTTCGACGGGGTCAATTGGGGGGTCCTTTGGGGTCTTCCACATCTCCTCCTAAACCACTGGACCGATTTCAACCAAACTTGGCACAAATATTTTACGCAACGGGAGAACCAACATAGGATATGTGTTTTTTCGATATGATCCTTCGGGGGGTCCTTTGGGGTCTTTCACATCTCCTCCTAAACCACTGGACCGATTTCAACCAAACTTGGCACAAATATTTTACGCAACGGGAGAACCAACATAGGATAGGTGGTTTTTTCGATGGGGTCCTTTGGGGTCTTCCACATCTCCTCCTAAACCACTGGACCGATTTCAACCAAACTTGGCATAAATATTTTACGCAACGGGAGAACCAACATAGGATGTGTTTTTTCGATATGATCCTTCGGGGGGTCCTTTTGGGGTCTTCCACATCTCCTCCTAAACCACTGGACCGATTTCAACCAAACTTGGCACAAATATTTTACGCAAAGGGAGAACCAACATAGGATAGGTGTTTTCGATACGATCCTTTGGGGGGTTCTTTGGGGTCTTCCACATCTCCTCCTAAACCATTGGACTGATTTCAACCAAACTTGGCACAAATATTTTACGCAACGGGAGAACCAACATAGGACATTTTTTCGATACGATCCTCTGGGGGGTCCTTTGGGGTCTTAAAAACTATTAGATTTGGTTACTAGGCAACCCAATAGAATAGATTCTGTTCTAAATATATTATCGCATTAAATTGAAGACCACGTGAACGAAGTCGTGGGCAACAGCTATTTATTTTTAAGAAACCTACTTTAATTGAACTTTATTAATTAAACTAACATTTTCATTATGTACAACGTGAAACTCCGTAGCGAAGCACGGGTATTCTGCTATACCATTCATCCGATTGCGATGAAATTTTGCACGCTGATAGCAGGTACCCAACGGAAAGTTTTCCACTTTATTTGATAACAATAGGTTAAAAAGAACCGAAGTTATTGCAAAAAACGCATTTTTTTAAACCCGCGGCTTCGATCGCGAATATTTGTATATGATTGTTGTGGTAACTGTAGAGTTGGTAAATTACTAATGGTACATCTATATTAATAATATTCTTATATTGTAAGTTGTGAATATCCAAAAGCAATAGATCCATCATTCATGTTTCCTCGATACGTAAAATCAAAATTTGATAATTTAGTAGATATTTACAAACATGCAGTAACACAATTAGATGAAATGTTTATTTGTATAGAATAATACAAATAGTGTATACATAAGTATATTGATATCAGTTAGTCCATTTGAATATTTACATTTTAGTAGGGAAATGGAATTCTTATAAACAATACAATAATTAGTTGTTTGATTATATTGTAACATTGATTATAATTATAGTACACGTTGATTCTGACAAACCATACTCTTCGACATTTGAATATTCAGTAGGCCTATGTGCAGTAGGAATAATTAATTGTCGAGAATTATACTTAACCTACTTCATCGAGAATTATGCGATGAGCGTCAGTGATGTAGTATCAGTGCCTTTTTTTGTTAAAAACGTACCTAGAAATACGGTTTCTGAATTATTACAACCATTTTACAATAGGTGGCGCGCGAGTGTACCACTTCTGAAACCCATTGTTTAGTTTAAAAGGTAAATATTCGTTTCAACAAATGAGTGTATTTCATGTAGTTTAGCGGCAGTTCGTGTGTTTTCGGTGTATGAGTGCGCACGCTTGACAGAATTGAATTGAATCAAATACAAACAGCGACATTTCAGTTCGTAACATAACATAACAAGTGGTGTTGATTGTGAAATTCCAATTGCCGGTCGACATTAGATAATAGATATCACATGGATTTTCTTTGCTTTTTCCAAGTGAATTTGTAATAGTCGCCACAAAGCATTACTTTCGCTCTCAAATCAATTATGCCACCCAAACGACAAGCGGTTGGTCGATCTACACCTCAAGCACGAAAGAAAAAGGCATCACGAGCTTCAGAAACAGACGAGCAACGGGATGCAAGACTGGAAACCGCTCGAGTACGCAATGCTCAAGCCTGTTCGTCTGAAACAGTCGAGCAACGGGATGCAAGACTGGAAACCGCTCGAGTACGCAATGCTCAAGCCTGTTCGTCTGAAACAGTCGAACAACGGGATGCAAGACTGGAAACCGCTCGAGTACGCAATGCTCAAGCCTGTTCGTCTGAAACAGTCGAGCAACGGAAAGCAAGACTGGAAACCGTTCGAGTACGCACTGCTCAAGCCCGTTCGTCTGAAACAGACGAGCAACGGGAAGCAAGACTGGAAACCGTTCGAGTACGCACTGCTCGATCCAGACGAACACTGCACGCTGATTTAAATCTTGGTGCATTCCATTACGATGCTAATTATGATTACAGTCTTCATCCAAGTGTGGTTATTGGAAAAATGGATAAATTATGCGTGTATTGCAGTGCCCTCAAATTTAAGAATGAAACACCAGGAATGTGCTGCGCGGGTGGAAAAGTGAAATTGCCAGAATTACATTCACCACCCGAACCATTATCAACGTTGGTATCAGGTGACACAAGCCAATCGAAACATTTCTTGGCAAACATACGCAAGTACACTTCATCTTTCCAAATGACATCTTTCGGTGCAACAAATATCGTGTGCGAGAATTACATGCCAACATTCAAAGTGCAAGGGCAAATTTATCATCGTGCAGGATCACTACTACCACTGTCGAACACAGATCACAAATTTCTTCAAATTTATTTCATGGGAAACACTGATGAACAAATCGATCAATGTTGTCGATTCAATACGGGCACTAAACGAGAAATTGTCGCTGCATTACAAACTTTATTCGATCAACACAACGAATTAATTCGATTGTTCAGAACTGCCCTTGAACAAATGCCAGCTGATGACTACAAAGTTGCAGTTAGAGCAGACAAAACACCTGTCGGCCAACACGAAAGACAGTACAATGCACCAACAATTGATGAAGTGGCGACCATTATAGTTGGCGAAGAATTTAACTCGCATGATATAATTCTTCATCGCAGAAATGGTGATGTTCAGCGAGTCTCAGAAACTCATCGCTCATACGACGGATTGCAATATCCGATTTTATTTTGGCAAGGAGAAGATGGATATCATTTCAACATCAAATTGAGAAATCCACAAACAGATGAGGAAACGAATAAGAAAGTCAGTGCCATGGATTACTATTCATATCGATTGATGATTCGTGAAAACGCTGAAAATCATATCTTGAAATGTCGACAATTGTTCCATCAATACATTGTCGATATGTGTGCGAAAATCGAAACCGAACGACTCCTCTACATTCGATTAAATCAAACCAAGTTGCGTTCCGAAGAGTACATTCATTTACGTGATGCAGTTGTTAATGATGGCAATGTGAATCCCAATAAATTGGGAAAAATGGTCATACTACCGGCCACATTTACAGGGAGTCCACGGCACATGCATGAATACGCACAAGATGCAATGACATATGTTCGTGCATATGGCCGCCCAGATTTGTTTATTACATTCACATGCAATCCTACGTGGGATGAAATAAAAGAACTTTTGTTAACTGGACAATCATCATCGGATCGTCATGATATTTCCGCGTGTGTGTTCAAACAAAAATTGAAATCTTTAATGGATTTCATTGTCAAGCATCATGTTTTTGGAGAGACACGCTGTTGGATGTATTCCGTTGAATGGCAAAAAAGAGGATTGCCACATGCACACATTTTGATTTGGTTGATCGAAAAAGTCACACCAGATCAAATTGATCAAGTCATCTCAGCAGAAATACCAGATGTCGACATTGATCCAAACTTATTTGAAGTCGTCACCAAAAACATGATTCATGGTCCATGTGGCTTACTCAACAACAATTCATCATGCATGTCTGATGGGAAATGCACGAAACGATACCCAAGAGACTTACTTGCCGAGACTATCACTGGCAATGACGGATATCCACTCTATCGTCGACGATCAACTGAAGATGGCGGCAAATCCATCACTTTAAAAGTACGAAACAATGATGTTGAAGTCGATAATCGGTGGGTTGTACCTTATTCACCGTTACTCTCGAAAACGTACAAAGCACACATCAATGTCGAGTATTGCAATTCGGTGAAATCGATCAAGTACATTTGCAAATATGTCAACAAAGGAAGCGATATGGCAGTTTTTGGAGTGGGAAATGCAACTGCATCTATCAATGAAATCGACCAATATCAACTGGGACGCTACATTAGTAGCAATGAAGCAGTATGGCGCATTTTATCATTTCCAATCCATGAACGACATCCAACAGTTGTTCATTTGGCAGTGCACCTTGAAAATGGACAGCGTGTGTACTTCACAACAGAAAATGCACGTGCAAGAGCATTGTCACCACCGCCAACAACGTTAACTGCATTTTTCTCATTGTGCGGGGATGATATGTTTGCAAAGACGCTACTTTACTCTGAAGTGCCAACATACTACACATGGAATGCATCAGCAAAAAAGTTTCAACGTCGCAAACAAGGTAAAGCAGTTGAAGGACATCCCAACTTATATTCGACTGACGCGTTAGGCCGCCTGTACACTGTTCATCCAAACAATGCAGAATGCTTTTACTTGCGATTACTGTTAATCAACATACGTGGACCGACATCCTTCCAAGAATTGAGAACAGTAAACGGTCAAGTATGTGCCACTTATCGTGAAGCTTGCCAAGAATTAAATCTTCTTGAAAACGATGCACATTGGGACACTTC
The DNA here is from genome assembly GCA_034769895.1 of Magicicada septendecula. Taxonomy (NCBI): domain Eukaryota; kingdom Metazoa; phylum Arthropoda; class Insecta; order Hemiptera; family Cicadidae; genus Magicicada; species Magicicada septendecula. The sequence continues at coordinate 65,840,742 of CM068376.1, forward strand.
ACTCGCTGACACATCGAATACTGCTCAACCACAGCAAATACGCACGTTATTTGCAATCATATTGACAACGTGCTTCCCATCCAATCCAAAAGATCTTTGGAAAAAGTACAAAGACTACATGAGTGAAGACATCCTACATCGTTTGCGTGCAACAAATCAAAATCCGGACATTCAATTCACACCAAACGTGTATAATGAGGCATTGGTTTCGATTGAGGACACATGTTTGGCAATCGCTAACAAAGCACTGGTACAATTGGGAATGGCTGCGCCGAATCGATCTGCAAACGACCTTTTCGATCGTGATTTGCAACGAGAAAAACACTTTGATATCGACGAATTGGGTACATTTGTTCAAACGAATCTTCCGAAATTGGTTCCAGAGCAACGCATAGCGTATGACAGAATTATGCATGCAATTACAAGCCAAAGCGGGGGATTGTATTTCCTAGATGCGCCCGGAGGCACAGGCAAAACTTTTCTCATTTCACTTATTTTGACAACCATACGATCACGAAAAAATATTGCACTGGCAATCGCATCATCTGGAATTGCGGCAACTCTTTTGGATGGTGGCCGAACAGCGCATTCAGCACTGAAATTGCCGTTGAATATACAAATCACTGAGACACCCACATGCAATATCAACAAAAATTCTGGAATGGGTAAAGTACTCCAATCATGTCAACTCATTATATGGGACGATTGTACTATGGCGCACAAAAAAGCATTGGAAGCGCTTCATCGTACACTAAAAGATTTGAGAGGAAATGAACAGCTCTTCGGTGGCGCACTCATTTTATTGTCTGGTGATTTTCGACAAATTCTACCAGTTATACCACGTTCAACACACACTGATGAACTTAATGCATGTCTCAAATCATCAGTTCTATGGCGACACGTACAGAAATTGACTTTGAAGACCAATATGCGTGTACAGCTACAACATGATGCATCCGCTGAACGTTTCGCAAAACAATTGTTGGATATTGGGAATGGGAAAATGGCAATCGATGAATCCACACAATGTATCACATTGCCAACAAACTTCTGTAAAATCACAGCAACCACAGACGAATTGATTCACAAAGTTTTCCCAAATATCGCACAGAATTACAAAAATCATCAGTGGCTCAGTGCACGTGCTATATTAGCAGCCAAAAACAACGATGTCAATGCCATCAATTTCAGCATTCAAAACGAAATACCAGGCGAAGCGACAACGTATAAGTCCATCGATACTGTAATGAATCAAGACGAAGTTGTCAATTATCCAACTGAATTCTTGAATTCACTTGATTTGCCAGGCATGCCGCCGCACATTTTAACATTGAAAATTGGCGTGCCTATCATTCTTCTCCGAAACATCAATCCACCACGACTTTGCAACGGTACCAGGCTTTCAGTGAAACAGATGATGAACAATATCATCGAAGCTACAATTTTAAATGGAAAATTTAAAGGAGAAGATGTACTGTTGCCACGCATCCCAATGATTCCGACAGATATGCCATTCGAGTTCAAACGTTTGCAGTTTCCGGTGCGACTCGCATTTGCAATGACCATCAACAAAGCACAGGGACAATCGCTACAAGTGTGTGGACTAAATTTGAAAAATCCATGCTTCTCACATGGACAGCTGTATGTGGCCTGCTCACGCGTCGGAAAACCTTCGGATTTATTCATGTACGCACCAGACGGAAAAACAAAAAATATTGTGTATCCAAAAGCACTTCAATAAACAGAATTAAAACACAAACACTTTCTTTCTTTGAGTGGCACTGCAACGCATGCCGGGTACTCGCTAGTACATGTATAAATTTATGTTACTTTTGCTCATGCTTTTTCGAATTACAACATGAATAGTTAGCTGGTAGAGAAAGGTTTTGCTATTACAAATAGTAGTTCTATAAACGAGTGAAATTATGTGGAACAAGTGAATTTAATTTCTATTCAATTAGCAAGTTTATAAACAGACTTGGGAAAGATCATAATAATTGCTAACTGATCAAAGTTAAAGTTACTTTCCAAACAAACTAACTAAGTTAAAGTTACAGTTAATAGTTACAAAAACTAACTGATTAAAGTTAAAACAAAATTAACTGATTAAAAGTTAAACCATTTTTGGTTTGCTTTTTTGTTTTATTTTTATTGAGTAAAGTACTTAGATTTTTGAAATAATTAAAATCGGATTAAAATATGTAATTAATGAGTCTATAGAGAACTTTAATTATTCTTTAAATTTATCACTGTATTATTCTATTTAGTATTTAATTTACAAATAAGTGTTCCATACTAGGAAATAATGAATTACCTAATACTGATACTTCAGGACGTTATGAACAACAAGATCTAATATTTTACAAAGGACAGGTTGACAAGTCGGTAGGTAGTAATAAGTCTGAACAAAGTGGCTAATTTTACAAAGCAATAACGGTATATTGGTAAAGGGTAGGCCGTTATTGTTGTGGATCAGGTAAAGTTATTTCTGTCAAAGACAATTTACAAAGGTACTTTCATAATAGTTTTTATGGTAGGATATATAAGAGAAATATTTCAAACAAAATGACTGATTTTGTTCTGTCTCCAACAGAACAGGTTTTACGTACGAAACAACAATGATCAGTATCACTGAGTAAGTCATAATTGTATTTATTTGGAACTCGATGTAAACAATGAAGTAATGACACTTTGCTTTTTACGTTTTCTGTAATTCTCAGTTTGGCTAATGCCCATATACTAATTATTGTGTGTTATTCGTTAGTATTAAAGACAGAATTATTATCACTACTGATTCGTGATTATGAATTAAATTACCTTTTAATAAATAATGGAAAAAATCTTACCTTGATGAAATTTTTAGAAGCGTATCTTGAGAAGTTGCATTCACGTGTCTTTCAAACAATTATATCACTAAAACTATAACTTTGTCTTATTTTTTAAAACATAATACCGCGAGAAATAAATTAAAACGCACATGCTAATTTGTACTGGAAAAACATAACATTGTCAATAATTAGTAGGAAAAAAAAAATAGTTGGACTATTCACTCAAATTCACTTCTCTCAACACAAATTTTAATGTTGTGAAAGCACTGATATAGTTTTCATATTAAGTGGCATTCTATTCTAATTCTTCAACACCAGACATTTCACATCCATCCGATAAATTACTAAAGCATTCACTGTCGTCGTCTGTATCAGTGGAAGTGTCAGAAGATTCTTCTCCCCCAACCGATATTATAATCTTCTCTATTTCGTCTTCCATCAAAGCATCAGTTTCCCAGTATTTATCTTCCTCACTTTTTACATGCTGTATAGCTTTCTTCCAGTCACTTTCTGAAATAGAAGCAATAACATTTTCGGTGAGGTTTTTAATATCACCTACTTTCTGATCGACGTTGAATTTTGCTACTTGTCCCTTAACTATGTTCCATACGTACTCAATGGCATTCAGGTTACAGTGGTATGGAGGTAATCTTATCACTTCGTGCCCTTTTTCTTTAAAAATCGTATCTACTTTATACGTTGGTGATGGCTTTCGAAAACGAACTATTTCCAATAATTCACTTTTCGTCATATCTTCTGAAAAACTGACTCCCATTTTTCTTAGCCATTCCTGGATTTCCGCTTTTCGAGAAGCTGTAGTCGGCGGTTTGTTTTCTTGTACACTGTGGTATGGTGCATTGTCCATAACAACTAAAGACTTTTCTGGAAGGTTTGGCAACAGTTTTTCCTTAACCCACCAGGAAAAATTTTCTAAATTCATCTCGTGGTGGTAGTCTCCACTTGTAGTTTGTGACTTGAACATAAGAAAGGCTTCAGGAATGAAACCTTTCTCCCAACCTGCATGAACAATAATCCAGCGTTGTCCAGTACTATTATTTTTTAAAACTCCACTAGTCGTAGGATCCTGCCAACACTTGTTCACTGTGTAAGTGGGATGGATGAATGTCTCGTCGAGAAAAATAACAGGTCGCTTATTGTCACAGGTGTCATTCCTCCTAATCTTTCGTAGGTATCTTGCTCGCCATGCAACTGTTTCGTTTCTCTCCATCAATATACTTCTTTTATTTTTACATTTTTTAAATCGGAATCCAAGCTTATGTATAATTCTGCGTAAAGTTTCCTTGCCTCCTTCAAAATGTATGTCACTTTTTAATTCAGAAAGAACCGATTGCAACGTAGGAACCTGCTTTTTAATAGTATAAAAATTCTGTATCGTACGGCGGACTGCACATAAATCAAAATCATCTAAAACAATTTTTCTTGTACTCTGCTGACGTGTCTTTCCAGGAGTGCTCAGTTTTCTACCAGTAGATTTTGACACTTTTATCTCTTTCCGTATCTTACAAATGGTGGTTTCTGACTTTCCTGTTGCAGCTGCTGCTCGCTTTGTCGCGTTATTTATTGGGTACTTATAACAACCACTGTTCTTTTCTTCATCAAAAAATTCAATAACTCGCCCAACTATTTGGCGTCCTTGACTGCGAATTGTAGGCCTTTGTTTGTTACTTGTCATCTTTCAATTCCACAGTTAATGAATTTTAAAAGTGTGGTGTTGAAGTCTGGAAATTAAGCTGTATAAAAAGAACAGTATAAAAATTACACTCACAATACTCACAAAATTAGTAAATATAAATTCAAATGAATAAACTCTGTAACACGAACACGCACAAATATTAATTATACCGCAGATCAATGCTACGATACTCTCAGTTAGTAAATATAAATTCAAATGACAAACTCTGTAACACGAACACACACACACAAATATTAATTCTACCGCAGATCAATGATACTCACAATTAGTAAATATAAATTCAAATGAATAAACTCTGTAACACGAACACGCACAAATATTAATTATACCGCAGATCAATGCTACGATACTCTCAGTTAGTAAATATAAATTCAAATGACAAACTCTGTAACACGAACACACACACACAAATATTAATTCTACCGCAGATCAATGATACTCACAATTAGTAAATATAAATTCAAATGAATAAACTCTGTAACACGAACACGCACAAATATTAATTATACCGCAGATCAATGCTACGATACTCTCAGTTAGTAAATATAAATTCAAATGACAAACTCTGTAACACGAACACACACACACAAATATTAATTCTACCGCAGATCAATGATACTCACAATTAGTAAATATAAATTCAAATGAAAAAACTCTGTAACACGAACACGGACAAATATTAATTATACCGCAGATCAATGCTACGATACTCTCAGTTAGTAAATATAAATACAAATGACAAACTCTGTAACACGAACAAGCGCAAATATTAGACCTCACGATATTCACCGCTGGGAGTACATACATTCAAATGACAAACTTTTGAGTATGACTGTAAACTGCTTGGTTGGGTGAGACGCGCATGCGCATTTGTCTCTGAACTCAGTTAGTTCACATTTTTTCTGCATGTTTTGTTGACTCGGTGAGGTAGTAAGCAGATATGGCCGTATATGATGTAACCAGAGTGTTTAGACTATGAATGCTGAAACTGAGAATGTTTATAACTGTTGTTTATGAAAACAAGTCTGGCACACAACTGTGTTTAGGTAAACAGTAAACAGGTGTAGGATGTTGTGACTAACGCCTACCGACATACTTGGTGACCATAACAAGAAATGTTGTAGTCTGCTGAATCAGTATCTTGCGTAAAACCTTATTGTGACAGACAAGAATTGAAATTAAATTTTTTGCAGACCCAATAATAATGAGGTAATTATTGTAACTTAGAGGTTGAGACATTAAAAAACCATTAAACCATTAAATTAATCAAATTAATAGAAACAATGATTTTAACAATGAACTTAAATTGTTTGAATTTTAAAAGTTTTTGGAAAAAAAAAGTGGAATGCATATAATTTCAAAATTAAATAAATCCTAGAATTAAGTGACCAAAAACAATTGTCAAGAGTTAGTATCAGTGAGCATGGGAACGTTTTGAAACGATGTGTAACAAAATATAAACTTGATATCAATACAAGAAGTGGGGGTGATTTTGGGGGGTAGATTGGTGCTCAATGAAGTGATAGAACAATGGAGTGTTGAACTGTATATGTAGAAAGTTTAGTTCAATTGTTAATAAATTAGTTAGCTATTAAGTGGCTATTGCGGGGGTTGCCTGTGCTCTCGCAAATAGCGAAATGGGTTGGGAGTAACAGTGAGTGTTACCTCCATCGGAGGCCAAAATGGCGATAAATGTGCGGCACACCTTATCCATGTAAATTAAAGTGTACACACTGCCAAACGACCGTGTCGCACATAATAGTGATGATTGAAACAGGCAATTAAATTAAAGTTAGATTTCCCCGACTTTTCGGGCGGTTACTGCCTTACCAGCACTAACCGTGGTTTTGGCTAGCGGCCAGCTATGGTCATATCAAGTCCCTTGACCATAGCTGACTTGAAATTGGTACAGTTTTGAAATTCAATGGGGGGAGAACTTAGGGGAAATCTCCTGGAACTATGGAACAGCGGCTGCCACTCTGCCCGCTTTGGGGTAGCAAGACAGGTGGTAGATCCGTCTTAAGGGTGTATCATTATATAACAAGAACATGATGATGTTCGTAACGTTTAAACTTAATAGCGGAAGCAGAGACACGGAGAGGTAAAACCTGCTCCAAAATATACAGTCTTTGTGGAAGCGAAAAGGTGCCACAGTCTTACATAATTTGAAATAGTGTGTGTGGCTGGGAGGTGACGCAAAGGAGTCACGAATGTAAATTTTATAACATAAAATTTTTAATTCTAATTTTGATCCAATAAAACTGCTTGTGCTCTGTTCAAATAATTATATGCTCAGACTCTTAATATAAGGTGTGCATACTATGATTTTAGATGTATTATTTTATTGTTGTACGTTAGATATAGGGGTTGATAATAATACGTGTTTTCATTATGTATGTATATTTTTTTCTAAGCCAATAATTAAACTGTCTGGCAGGCGGTAACACAAAATGATCAGAATCAGAGAAATGGGAAACAAGAAGGTGAGAAGTAATGATAAATAAATATGTATATTTCATATAATTTGTTCAAGTATGAGGTGTGTTTTCATGATGTTAGGACATCAGCTGATCAGCAATACCATGTCACTGGTATATTGGTTTGTAAATGTTACAAATAATTAATGTCCAAGGTAATGTTTTAATGTATTACAGATATTTTAAAGTAATTATAAAAATAATTTGCTACAATGAGAAATAAAGTAACGATTTGTGAAATCTAATAAGAGATAGTTTTTTGGGTGATAAATATTTTGTGGGGCATATAGATCTGTCCCAATGGAATTCAAAGTTGAATTTGAATTAGTAGAGATAAATATGATGTAATATTGTTTTGAAGTAATGTATGTTGTAGAATTTTAAGTAGTATTGATGTTGACACAGTTGTAATGGAGAATAATGGTAGAGTCCTGAATGATATATTGTTGTTTATAATTAATGAGGTTATTTTTTGTATTGGTAGTAAGGTAATGCGATTGAGATTTTTTGGGGATGGCAATTTTGTAGTAGGGGATAGTGTCATGTAGGAGTCCGCAACAAGGGTTGGGACGGGATAGGGATAGATTTTAGTGGGGAAGGGGCCGCCTTAGGTAGAATCCAGGGGCCAAATAAGGGAATTGAGTTTTTGGGTAGGGGAAACACGTATCCTATGTACAAAGGGTTAGAGAGTTTTTTTTTTATATGTAGAGAAGGTGGCGAATTGTGTCAAAGGGTAGGTTGGGGTTAGTGTGTTTTGGGGTAGATGTTTTGATAGAGATGGGTGTCATATTACTAAAAGTTGTAGGTGTTAGAGTCAAAGAGATAAAGATTATATATGTATACAGATCTAATACGGTCAATGAGATAAAGAATTTACATCACCCATAGTAATGTAGAAGTAAGATTGTCAAATAGAGAGAGTGATTTATGATAAAGAATATAAAATTTTTATTTTTTCGAAACCAGTGACAGAATTTCGATAAAATTTGAAAATAATGTAAAATTAAGAATTGTTTGTTTTAAATAATTTAAATATCAAGCTGATGATCATTTATATTAATATTTTGTAATTTTAAATATTTTATGTTACTATGTTTTGTATTTCAAGATGGGATATTACAGATGTTCAATGTGTTTTCAGAACTTATATATAACATATGTAGGTCAAGGGTTTAGGACTTGACCTAGTTTCGGTCAGCTGATGAGGTCATACACCTACTAAGCCTGTATAGTAGGAAGTCAATTTTAATTTGTTTGTTTAATTAATTCGAACCAATATTTAAATAATTTTGCATATGAAGAAAACATTTAAATAAATTTAAATTTTTTTTGAATTTAAAAATTTTCGGAAATTTTAATTCTTTGAAAAAAAACAAAATTTTTTTTTGATTTTTTGCCTGCCAGCGAATGCATATTTTAGGTAGGGATTGTTTTATTATGTGTGTATTTACCACGTTTTGTTGTTTTGTTAATTGTTTAGTTTACTGATTTCTTGTATTGAACTGTATTGTTAGACTAAGACATGTTAGGTTAAGGATTTGTCCAAGTAGAGAAAACTCTTAATTCAAGTCATTTTAAAGGAAACAAAAAATAATGAAGAGAAATTTTTTGGAGCATATTATTATTTTTTTGAACGTTGAATTAAAAAAAAAAAAACTTTTGTCAATTTTAAAGAATTTTTGTAATTTTTCAATTTCACAATGTATCATGTAATGTGAGTATGTGTGAGCCCAGTATTTGCTAAAGGCAGCCCAGCTTTCATACAAGGGGAAACATATCGGTGGAGGATCTGGGATAATCTGAGCCAGGGATTGAGGATTTTTGGGGGTAGCATGTGAGAAGGCGAGGTGCGCTGTGGTGCGAGTCTGTTCGATTTCTCGGTGTTGGGATCTCTTACGGAGAAGTCCAGTGATCTCGTTCAGATGAGTCTATGGTCGCTGAGCCAGGGGGGGTCGTGTACCCATGCAGATTAAGAACAAGGGGGTTGTTGGCACCAGTTCCTCACCGGTCCTCTTCGGGGTTTATCGATGAGATTTCTTCTGTTGGGAACAGCAGAATTCTCATCGAGGGGGTATTGTAGCGGGTCAATTTTTGGGTGTTTTTATTTTTACCGTATGGGGCATGTACATTTTTATTTCTTTCATTTTGGTGCGGGCTTGTAAAAAAGAAGTTATGAAAATTATTGTGCAAATGCTAATCCGATTACAACAGAACGATGTTAAGAAACAGTGAGACAAAGGCATAGACGCAGTTGTCATTGTGCAACGTAACGAGCAAAGAATTTACCACCCTAATGCTTCTTAGAACCTTGTACATGTATGTCGACGCACGAGTGCAACTACACCCGCACGCGCTCCAAGTGACGCTTTCAGTCTGAAACTCAAGATGGCCTGAGCAGATTTAATTCAGCAATGTGCGTTTGGGCGGCAGGAAATCATGGCCCTTTTATGACATTAGCCAGTGCCTCTTACCAACAGACCGCATGCGGTCCATCTAAATTTTGTTAACAGTTTCTTTTAAGGTCGGCCGACCTCACAGTTAAAATTTGGAACGTTAATCAACAGTGTACAAGTGAAATAACAACAGTAATGAGTGAGCCTAAATGAATTAATAGTTTCGTTTCTCTTTCGGACACCTGAACGAGGACTTAGTACGGGCGCGATGACCGCGTGGTCGACGTGGGGGCATTATTACAGAAAAATGTGTTAAGGGGTCCTTTGTTTCTTTCAAATATGAATGAATGTGAGAGTGTGCAAAGCTGGGCTGTGGTTGTGTCTGTGTGAGTTTTATAATTGTGCTTTGTGTAATATACAACAAGGTAAGCTGTAGTTAATAAGTGTGATTATGCTAGTGTTGCACAACTTTGAAAATATGTATCCAAATGAATCTTCATGAGTTTACAATCATTCAAGAGTAAATAATAATAAATATTAATTCTCTTCATAAATGAGTTGTGTCAGTGCTTTGCGTAACCCATAGACCATGTTTGTATTCAGCTACATGTGATCGAACCCTGTGACTTTGTTGAAGCTATCGTGCCGGTAAGTAAGAGTTAATTTGAAATTTGGTTGTAATAATAATAAATGTGATTGATTAGTACGTCACAACAAGACACCAATTAAATCAATAATCACCAGCTTTAATTATCACAATTAAACAGTTTATAATTAACTCGTACAATATTTCCAGTTAGATTTTTCCACATGCAATAACAATGTCTTTTCATAGAGTGTCACACAATTATTAACACAATACTACTTCACTTGAACAACGCTCAATCTGCACTAGCGAAAATCGCTCACGTAACTGAACTGACAATCCAGCTGCTATGGCTTTATATAGGCCCCGAAGAGGTGCAGTACAGCTTTGCCTCTTTACTGCATGCCAGAGGTTTAATGCATATCTCAAGTGTTCCTGGAACTCACTAGAACCACCTACGTGAATGATGCAACACAAGCCACACTGGATGGGGGGATTGGAGAATGTTCTGGATTGTTCGTTACGCTTCTCGTAACAATATATTTTATTAAAATCCATAAAAAGGTTAGTCCTGGCAGGGTCAGCAAATATAACAATTAGGATTTAAAAGCCCAGAACCTACCATACAAAACCCAGGGTTGCCAACCACATTTATTATTGATTATTCTTCGTAAATAATTATATAATAGACTACATTAATTCTTCCAATTTTATTATTTAAGCGGTTGTATGGCCCCTTAATTAAGAACCAAAATAAAACCTGGAGATTTATTGTCATATTAAACATTATAACCTGAAATGTTTTATGATATATACAGTGGAATCTCGATATAATGTGACCCTTGATGTAAACAAATTCTCCATACAAACAATATAAAATAAATCTTGATATTACACACCAGTTTAGGTATTGACCCTTGTTGTAACGCTCTTTTGCCAGCGAACGGAAAGAAATTTTGGAAGTCATAACGCCCTTCATTTGTTCCAAGATGCAAGGCCCAAGAGAAAGTTTCTGATTTCAAGGAAGTGTAACAAGTGTTACAAGATGTGGCAGTGATTGGCTGGGTGATTCCATTACAAGCAGTAGCTGTGTGTATACACCTGTCTTGGATACTACTTGGCTGTTGGATGGCAGATTAAGTAGTTTCGCTTAGTGGGAATACGTTATGTGTGAAGTTTGTTTAGTTTTAGTTTCATGTCAAAGTTTGTGATAACAGCAATCTTGGGTTTTTGCACAGCATCATTAAATTAGGCAAGTCATTTACTATATTATTTTTATTCTTCGTATTGTTTAAAGTATAAAAGTATACTAAAGTATAAAAGTCTACAACGTACAGTTGACAGACGTTGTTTAAGACCTGAAGATGTCAGTGATGACGAAAAGCTTTGTCGAACAATAAAAATTGTAGCAGTTAGCAAATTCATAAAAGAAATAGTATTATTTTATTGTTAAATATAGTGTACTTAACTTATTTTTATTAATTTTTTAAGAGCATATGGTTCATAAAATTTATTATTATGGCAAAATTTATAGACCCATGAACCAAAACTCTCCCCTCCCCCTCTCACTCAAAACAATTTAACTGTTATCAGTGGGATACTAACTTTATTTTATATCACGTCAGGTAGTTGTTGATACATTTCTGAACATTAATGGTTCGTTTTACTGAAGGTGATAAGCTGTGGTTGATATGCTTATATGGCAATATGGGCTCAATACAGTAATCTCATCTTACTGATGGTTCACTCTGATGGGTGCACAGTTAAGAACATATTGTTACATCAAAAGCTTCCTAATGTTAATCCTTTCATTAAGTAGCGCCTGCTTATCATGTTTCTTTCCGTAATATTCTAATTTTCGCAGTGTCAAATATAGTAACAGTAAAAAAGAGTAATTCTTGGAAAACGGACAGTTATTGTGCAAAGTAACTTAAAATTTATTGTAAGTGATAATTTAATATGCAGAAAAATGAGAACTGAGTTACTGAAGGGGAATTTGGTGTTTCAGAAGCACATGTGTGATACTGCTGAAAACAGATATACGTAACAATAACAATAAATTTGTATTATGTTTTTATCACATGCATCACCTATTTTAAGACGATTTTCTTCTAAAGAAAGTGTGAAATATTTTTAATTTAAGTAAGCATGGTAATTATCAACCACATTCAGCACTAAGGTATTTGGAAAATCGTTGTTACATGTACCAAAGCATTGTTTTCATGAATAATATATTATTTGGATATTATAATAAATTATAAGGATATTATTTGATGAAACAATAATAATTTTTAATAAATTGTTCAATTTAGGTCGGTCAATTGAACAATTAGGTCGGTTTTAGGAGGTTGGTCATCAATGATTTATTGTGAAAAAAGCTGAATTTATTTTGAATTGTTACAGCACTGCCTCATTTAAACTAAATTATTTATTGTTAATTGACATTGGCCTAACAAAAAAAATGTGCAAATTTATTGTATTCAGGGGTGGTAACACTGGCTTTTTTTTAGTCATTCTAATATCATAATAAACAGTTTTCAGCATGGTTTTAGGCTAGTCAGAATTTCCATCGAAATCCCAGTAAGAGCAATTTTATAGTCTTTGATAAAATGTTCTGTTAACCTGCATTTAACGCGATTTTTGACACCATGTTTTCATATATAAATGCATGTGAAAGTTGACAGTTGTAACAGGGCAAAAAGGGGTAAAACCAATTTTAAGTATTTGTGATTTGAATATTCTCTCAATTTTATTTCGCCCAAGTGTAGCGTCGAGACTGGTGTGAATTGGCATTGGAATGCAGACTTTCAACGAGGGTGCGTACGCGCCTCCAAGCGCACACTCCCTCGGCCAACGTTCTCATGGTTTGGGCACGTATTAGTACATTCTTTCGCGCCATGAGCGCAGAAAACAGAGGCAGTCGACTACAAAACTCCCATCTGGCCAGACAAACACAAAGGCTCGCGAGCCAAAAATTTGTTTAAAAGTGAAAATGTGATTTAAACTATAAAATTGGCATGATATAAAGTAACAGTAAACAGTGAAATCTTCAAAAGTTAATCAGTGCAACATCTTTTGGACGCAACCAGTAAACCAAAATGTAATAAGAGTGACACGTTTTCTGCAGAGACGCCGCCAGTCAAGTAACAGAAAAAACTTAAAACAATCAATATATCTAAATTCATAAAAGCGCTAAATGTAAATAAAGAGGTTTAAAAGATATGTGTGTGTGTGTGTGTGTGTGTGTGTGTGTGTGTGTGTGTGTGTGAGCGAAATTCTGCTTTGCTTTTAATTAAAAAATTTAATGAATAAGTTTTAGAATTTTAAATAAATGATTTAACTATAAGAAATAAGAGATAAGCTTGTTATTTCAATCAGATGGTGTCGTCACCTCAATATTTAATTGTGCGTAAGTGAAATGTTAGCAAATAGAGAAGGAGAAGAGATGAAAATACAATAAAGTAGTGTGTTATGTGAATTATAACTATGTACTTGTTTATTTGCATTGACCTACTTTTCTCTGCTGAGTACACTAGACGACATCTTGGTTAATTTCTACATCCGAACAAGGTAAAGTAATTTAAATTTAAATACTTCTAATAATATAATTAAAGAGTACAATTTCACAGTATGCAAGTTATATTCATAATTTATCTGTGTCTGTACCGTTTTGTGTCATCTACTGTGCTTGTGTGCCGTTACTCAGGTAGAGAAAGGTCCCTCTTGGTTATAAATACATTTTGAACTTGTTCTTATTGAATGTATGGTAAAATTCTGGGTAGTGCTACAATTTTCCATACCCCACCCCTAATCTACATGTGTTATCTTATTCAAACAGTGGTTGAAGATGGTTTGGTAAACCCAAACATTCATCAGTTGAAGTTAATTGATTTTCATATATTATATTTACATTATTTTCTAGCAATTTAACAATGTTAATTATGTTTTCTACTGTATAACATTTTGAGGTGGATAATAGAACTGCAACTGTTATTTTATGCCGCTGATACTGCATAAATATTCACTCCCATAATTCCATAAGAAATTACAGCAAAACTATCCCCCTCCATTGATTATTAATGGCCGTCCCACATTTAATGTACAGCATTGGTTAAATGCCCCACACTGTTATCAGATTTCGTGTGTGGCGATAGTGGATTCCACACATTGAAGGCATTTGAAGTACATGTCACCTGATTAAGACGTCGATTTACTGCTACAGGGAGTGAACCTTTTTCAATGAGGGACTACAAATTATTAGTGTTTTATTTATGGTGTAAATACTCGTGTCAACAGTAACCTGAGGTAGTATCACTCATTTCTTTTTACGAAAATAACATGAAATTAATCATAAAAAAGAGCTTTACTTATAACTGGATGTGTTGTTATATTATTGAATGAATAAGCGGTGTGGACAAACAATATAAAATATCGGGCATATAATATAATTATGTTATAATTATATAATGCCTATGTCATTATTATATAATGTTATAATAATATCATAATTTATTATATAATAACCCTGAATTGTAAACCTCCAAACAATTTTATTCTTTAAAAAAATTAACATAAAAGTTACGCGTGCGTGCGCACGCACGCGTGTGTGTGTAAAATACTGTAGTAATATAATGTGAAATATGAAATATAAAAGTAATGTTAGACAACACGATGTAAAACCAAATTGAAAGCTTTAATATACATACTATCGCAACGTATATACATATGTACTACTGTACTATTAAATAGAGTATATAATATGAAGTAGTTTAGGAGGTAGGCAGGGTAGACTACCTTATGTGAGTCACTACAAGAAGGTAGCGTGACTAGCATTGTGTTTAAGCTGCCCATAGGATTTTATCTTACATACTCATTTTCACAGGCTTGGCGACCAGGGGACTGGAAGGCGTCTTGATTTGACTCAGTGAAAACGACCCCTACAGTTTAGTAGTTAGGCTTCATACTCATTGAAGTTTAGTCTGGTCTAAATTATTGAGTAAGAAAGGAATTCTAATAATTGGCGTCTGGCCACTATCTGAGTAATGCGGTAGGGAACCTAAGGGAGTTAATAAATTAAAACAATGAGTAGTGGTTTTATAAACATGCTGTTTAAATGAAATTAATGCCAATAAAGCAATTAAAATAATCAGAAACTGAATAGTGGTCAAACCAGAGAATGAATGACTCTTCCACGACCGACTTTACTACTTTTTGAAATCATGATCCCATTAACCAAGTTCTAAATCCAAGGCACAGATTAATTAATTATATTATATTAGTTATATCATATTATATTGTAAGATTTTATTATATTTTGCTCGTATATGTACTATGAAAAGAAGGTTTTTATTAATAAAAGAGAAATTTTCAACAACTGAAAATATTTGCGATAGGCAACATTCTGTTAGCGTTTAATCTCGTTTAAAAGTATATTCCACCACACACAGACTTACTTTGAATTATAAAACACACTTTTAATCTGTTTTTTGTAAGAAGAATCACACATGAAATCTTGTCATTTTAGAAATAGTTGTGGATAGTCTTGTAACCTTGTGTTTTTGTTAGAGTGGTGGTGTGAAAAAACTTTGTTATATTTGCAATTTGCGACAGAGGGTTGTAAGTGAACAAAGTATAATTCGTTATGGTACCTTACAAAGGGAAGTGGAAGTTTCGTCCAGTGCAGTCCACAAGCAGTAAAATATCATATAAGATGTAAACAAAACATTGTTGCCAAACACTTAGGTTATTTTTGTCAAGATATTTCATGTTATGGATCACTAGATTTCTATGAGAACGATACTTCAAACTCAGTTTCTATCGACTCACAAAGAAGTGAATTCGAAAGAGAATCGTTTCTCAAAAAAAGCTAATAACTATAAAAACACCCTAATATTATGTAGGAGTGAGAGTGAAATGATATCCAACCAGAGGATCAGTTAGTAAAGTGGTAATGAAAAATTTTTAATATAGAGTGTAGCAACCAACGAGAGAAACTGAACCAGAGAGTAGGAGTTAATTTAATGGAAGCAGATGTTACCTGTTTTGCTCTACAGTTACAAAGTATGTGTAGTGCTTCTAACTTAAGAGCATAAATCTAACAATTTGTAAATCATATCAGTTACCAAAATTATACAGGTGCTATATTAAATAAATATATGAATAATTCTCATTAAATTAGTACCTAATAAAAATACGTAAAATCTGTGCAATATGTAAAATGTGTTATAAACTTTAAGTCGTAAACATTTGCATATAGGCCTGAATACAACATACAAAAAAAGATGTTGTATTTCAACTTACATTATTCACTGTCAGCGGAGTCCAGAGGCTTCACGGCTTCCATGAATTTCTGCAATCCTGATGTTGATGGTCCGGCCATTGTTGATGTTTCTGAAGCTTGAGATGATGATGGAGATTCGGAAGATGAAGCTGATGATGTGAGTCGAATGATAAGGGCTTCAACATCATCCTACAGACAGTCAACTTCCCACATATTATCTTCTACTTTCTCGACGTGTTTTATATAATTACTCCAATTTTGGGGGCTAACTTTTTGGTATCCTTCAAATATCAATCTGTTTATGTCGTCTCTCTTGAAAGTTGTGTTGTGTGTCTTTACATGGTGTTTAACTTGAGACCACACCATTTCTATTGTATTCAACTCGCAGTGGTATGGTGGAAGCCTCAGAATCTCAATATTGATGTCTTTTGCCTTCTCATCTGTTACATACTTTTCATATTTTGGCCTATGTTCTCGAACCAGATGCAGCATTTCCCTTTTTAGGCAATCCTCGTCACAAGAGACGTTGTAGGTATCTGCTCTAAATATCTTGAATGGTATTTTGCACTGTCCAGTACAACAACTGAGTTTTGTGGACAGTTTGGAAGTAGTTGTTCCATAAACCACTTCTCACAGGTTTCACCATCCATTTCTTTATGTTCATTTGCAGTGTTTTTCTCACAAAGGAAAGTTAGTTCAGCCCCGTTGATGAAGCCATCTTCGCTACCTGCATGAACTAATGCAAATTGAGGTCCATGGGAAACTGGAGCTTTCAGTACTGTCGTTAGTCCTTCCATGAAGGCTTGGCAAACACCCTTTATATTTTTGTCCTTCCAAATGTTCTTAGTGGTTTGGCCAACATTTATCCACGATTTATTAGTATATATGACTTTCCTTCTTTTCAGGCATTTCTTACTTTTCATAAGTAGTCATGTCTCCATTTGATGATATCTTCTCGTTCAAACAACAAACTGTTATTACCTCTGGTTTCATACACAAAGCCTATTTCATGAAGTAGTCTATGTAACATGCTCCTTAAAATTTGTGGCAAATTTTCTTTGTCATTCATATAATTTTAACAATTCAGAATTGGAGGTAAATTATCTCTGTAAAACTGATGAATTTTTTGTCTCAAAGCAGATATATAAAATTCATCATACTTAAATTTTCTTTTACTGACATAAGGTTTACTTAATTTTCTTGTTTTTGATGGAGACTTCAGTCGACTCTCAGCTAATTCTTTTTTAATGTTAAAAATCGTTTTTTCGCCCACTCCACACATCACACTAACTTTTTACACTGCATCAATTTAATGGCTGCTTCAGCGTTAATGACTTCATGAACTAAATGATTCGTACTAAGTGAGCTAATTATGTTGCTTAAAGAAATATTGCGCCAAACTTATTTCACTTTCAACGATACATACTACAACCAAAAAGGAAGACCTGAGCATGGGATCTCCTCTAAGCGGGATACTTTCTGACTTTTATCTTAATTTTTTCGAAAGTGAATATTTATTTTCTAGTAATAATAAATACCGTAAAAACATCATGTCCTATTACAGGTATGTCGATGACACATTTATCGTCTTTGATGGCACATTAAGGCAAATTGAGCTTCTGAAAAACTACTTGAACAGTGTTAACAAACACATACAATTTACACTTGAAACAGAGGAGAATAACCAACTGAACTTTCTTGACCTGACCATAATTAAATCTCAGGACTCTTTCAAATTTAAAAATTTACAGAAAGCCCACTACCACTGACACCACAATACACGCTCATTCGCATCACCCATGGTCCCAGAAAATGGCGGCATACAATGCATTTGTCCATAGACTTCTTACTGTACCCTTAGAGCAAGATTGCTTCGTTGACGAAGTAAACACTTTAAAACACATCACCATATCCAATGGTTATAACGCTAGTATAATAGATAAACTTATCTCCAGGCGCATGAACAAAACTCAAATTCCGAACAATGCGGTGCATAATACTGACAGATATATATCGGTAGAGTACACACCTTTGTTGCCTAACATTATAAAAAACCAATTTAAGAAATACAATATCGCAGTTACCTTTAGGACAAAAAATAATATTGAAAATGCACTGCGCCCCAAGATACACAGAAGCGTATAGACACGCTCTGGCGTTTACAAAATTGTGTGTGATGATTGTGACATGTTTTACATCGGCCAGACCAGGAGACGTTTTGAAGAGAGGTTCAAGGAACACCTGCCCATGAAGAATGTGATAAACAGTAAATCGACTTAAGCGCAACACCTGGTTGATTGTGATCACAGTTATACTAACTTCTCTGTTAATCTTAAACCCATACACTTTTGTAAGAAGGGCCGATATATGAATGCATTAGAAGAGTATGAGATATATAAAGCGGCCAAGTCACAGAAAGAGTGCCTGTTGAACGATATGGTGTCGTTCAAATCCAACGCGCTCTTCGATACTGTGATACAAAAACTGGCACAGACATGAGGAGTATGACCAACTTATCTCTGCATTGGACTTTATACGGCCAGTGCACGTTTACTTTCTCGACGATGCGCATCGTCCCCTCTCACGCAGTATGAGTGTTTGAATTCAGTATTTTTTATGTTTTATGTGTGTGTTTTTATGAACTGACGAGCTCGACCCGAGTGAGCACCTGAAGATGGGACCTTGATCCTGAAATGCGTCATGCATAGCGACCAAAGTAAGTTGCATGAAGGAATATCAGGTATCTAACCTATTTTAAAATTATGCATTGCAACTTGGTGACCATACACACGATGAATAATTAAGAAGTGTTTTATTAACACTGGTTTCCAAACAGTTAGTTTCAGTAAAGGAATAGTTAGGCAAGATCAGGAATTCAAAGAATGAAATGCAATAGGCGAACTAGGTGTCACCTTCTCAGAATATGTTAGTATTGATGAACATTTAGAAACTACAGCAATACAGTCAGTTGAAATATGTTGCCAAAATAATGAAGATGATGACAACAGTGAAGAAAAAGAAGAAAGTGATATTCAACCAGTTCCTTCTTATTGGGACACAATTGCAGGGCTAAATGTGATTCAGCAATATCTGTGTAGTATAGAAGGCGAAGATGATGTTCACATCTATTTACAGAAAATTGAGAAAACAATACAGGAACCATCGCTAAAGAAATTGATGACGTTAAAAAAAATCTAAATCTGTGATTGTTACAAAATGTGTCAAATTTAAAACTATGTGTTTTTTTTTTATATCAGAGACTCAGAATTTGTAGTGATCACTGTTTACCATTACTATAGTTAGTAAGTTTTAACAGCTTTTTAGAACAATATCAGGTCTATTAGCATGGCAAATTAAATGTCAAGCTAACAATACTTTTGTACTTTCTTACAGTGCTTCATAAATCTGCTCCTGAAGGTTTAAGAAGGACCTGCAGAATGCCTAAGCAACAGAGAATAACAGCATAATATAAAAATTATAAATTTTGGTGGTATTCATAACCTTCTGTTAATTTCTTCAATGTAAACCTCCAGTGATCCACAGTAATACTGGCAACACTGATTCTCTACAAATACTTTTTTGCTACAAAATCGTATCTATTTCCAGCCCTCTTAGATGCTTGAAACCCTTAAAATCTATAGTTTAGCAGTCTGGCGGTTTTTTCTTCTAATACTGCTCTACTGATCAGAACGTTTATTTTGCAATATTCTTTCTGAATTCTTGACCATTTTTATAATAATTTCATTTTGTCTTTAATTTAAATGATTCCTTTATCCATTTTTTAATGGAAATTCTTAAGTACGGTATGTTTTAATGTGTATTGTATAAATAATAATAATAATTGTTATTCTTTAAAATTATTTTATTGTTTCTACATTGTTCTAATGACAGTGAACTGTAAATTTCTGTAATAGGTGTGTTTTCTGTATAATGTTTTTGAAGTGCAGAACTAAACTCACAGTTATATTGAACTGTTACAATTTTTCATCTTTTTTGCAGTTATTTTAGATTAATTATTTTGTAGAATTTTTAGCATATTTTTGTTAAACCTTCCATTTGTGTTAATTTATTTTTGTAACAATGCTTTTAAGTGTCTATATTTTAATAACTGGCTGTATTTATATTAAACATTTCTGTATTTAAATGTGTATGTTAAATAAATCAAATTTTGTATCCACCAGTATTTGGAATAAAGCCTAAGGCACTTTGGTTATTCACTGTACACTTTTTTTTTATTGTAATTAAAGAATACTTAATAAATTTTAGGAAGTTTTTCATTTTTTTATCCCTACATTTAGTTCTTAAAAGTTTTAGGGTAAGAAATTCTCTGTAATTTACAACATTATAATGTTACTTTTTTACATAACATGTAGTAATATAAATGCACAATTTGTTATTGGCGTTGCATAGTGTTTAAAGGACAGGAATATGGTTTTTAAGAAGCTCAGCTTTAAGATTTCTTAGAAGGAATCATCCCAAACTAACTCTGACAATTATGAAGGTTACCAAGCTTCACCAGGAAACTACATATAACATAAACCAACTTTATTTTATAAATTTCTTTGCATTTTGTAAGTTAAACTCGAAACCTTTATATAAAGCAACCCTTGATATAAAGCTCTTTTTGGTTGGTCCGCTGAAGAGCGTTATATCAAGGTTTCACTGTAATATTCCTACCGATTATTAACAATTACCTTAAACATTTTAATAAGCTGTTATTGTAGTACATACAGTAGCCTACTTTGTTTAACGCTGTTACATACATTTTATTGATAAATAGACATACATTTCTTATCACCTTGTTAACTGAAAGAGTTTATAATTTGAATTTAATTGCGAAAGTCAAGTTAAACTGATATTTTACCAATAACATAAAAAAACTATCAACAATTCTAACTTACTTAACTTGTAGTCCTACCTTATTGTTTAGCAATATTATTACCTTTATATATCTTCACAAATTGTTTCAAATTCAGTTACATTTGTAGAACATTTGAAAAGTTAAGTGTCACTAACATAATGCATAATACAAATGCCATAACCTAGATAATATGTAATCTGATACATAATTAGCAAACAAAATAGGGTCACTTATAATACATAAATAATAAGTACATATATTACCAAAATCTGGATAATTAAATTAATATGTCTATTTCTTTATATCAAAAAAGCAAGTCGGTATGTTGAATTCCCCTTTTAAATAACTACTCCCCCCTATTTTAGAACTTTCCCATTACATCCTGTTGTAAAAGTGCTTTATGTTTTTCTTTTTTTTTTTACTTATCAGCACTAGCCTGATGTATATTTTTTAATGGAAACATTAATTTTTTTAATTTAACATTGTAACAAGTTTATTTTGTATGTATGTATGTATTGTTGTATTGTGTTAGATTTAACACTAATGTTGAACATCCATACCAGAAACATCGGCTTAAATCTTTCTCGTGTGATGTAGGAGCTGCAACTGCCATTTTTTGCTTATAGTGCTCCACATCTCAGATCTTCCAGCAACTGTTTTGTTTTGGAGTTCACGACCATGAACAACCCCACCAACCTGGGCCCAATGTTTGGGAAGCCAGGCTCTGCCTGTCACAAGTCAGGACAAAGGGCGAGTGATAGAGGAGTAACACCTCTTTAAAAAACCTTGGGCCAGCTGACCCGGCTGGTAGTCGCTTGTAAGGGTCCCTTGCCAGGGTTACGGTGAAGACCTCAACGACAGTGAAGGCGGAGAAGAGGGACTTCGGAACGGCGGAACTGACGGAAGGGGCAACCCTCCTGTTCGGGGTAAATAGAACAGGAACTGCTGCCTTGTAGTTAGAAGTGGGAACTTCAAAGGCTAAGGGAAGAAACCCCGACAGAAAATCAGTAGGCCTGGCTACTTAGAAGGCAGCCCCTTCACCAGGCTTTGGGTGCTGAAGGCCAATAACCTACACACCCGAGATTAACTCATTACAGAAACATCAATGAATAGAAGCCGGATGGATAAAATGGATTTGACCTTTGGCATGAAATCGGACACGAGAATTGGACTGTGGAATGTACAGATAATGTGGCAGGTAGGAAGATTGGCTGAAGTATCCAAGGAAATGAAGCGATACAGGTTGGACATACTGGGTTTGAGCGAGACGAGATGGAATGGGTTTGGTGAGATAAGGACCCAGGAGAGGGATACGCTGTTGTACTCAGGAAGAGAGGAAGAACATAGAGAGGGTGTTGGATTGGAACCCACAGGGTAGCAGGAGAAGAGGCAGACCAAGGAACACGTGGAGGAGGAGTGTAATAGCGGAAGGGATGGAGAAAGGAGGGAAGACCTGGCCCGAGATCAAGACGATGGCGCGGAACAGAGTCCGGTGGCGGAAGTTCATTGATGCCCTATGCTCCACTTAGGAGATGCAGGAATAATGATGATAATGATGAATGATGATGACCATGAACATCTACAGGTTCTATGAAATTCAGTGTAGTCCAATGTTTACATTTTACACATGAAAGTAATACTGTACTTCGAACCATATCACATAAAACTATTAGAATATCGGGTAAGTCTTGCACTTCATCATGTAAATTGACTTGTTTTTTGTACTTCTATAGATAAAAAAGTTTCAGATAACAACATACAGTGTCTCCTTTTTAATGCTTTGTAGTTATTTTTTTCATCTGGAAATTGCAATCTAATTAGCTAGTGGAAAACAGAAACAGTATATAATGGTTCTTCATTCCATTGATATTTTCACAGAAACTTATAACAATGTACATTTTTGTTTAGAAAATGTAAAAGCTTTAAAAACTAGGAAGAATCAGTAATTATGAAAAAATATATTTAATGGCACATTAAGGAATATAGAGAACAGGTTTGAAGAACAGATCAAACATGTACTGAGGAAAGTGTCTTGAGAAAATATATGTCCTTCAAAGAAAGATAGAACAGCAAACTCCAAATTAATATCAGTAAATGGAAGTGGGTAGATTCACCGTTGTGGCCAATATCAAGTGTATACTGGAACATTATTTGTAACTGAAGATGTATGTTTCCTGCTGGATTTGTGGATGACCTCCTGGGCAGGTGAATACAGAGATGTAGATATAACTTCTGGTTTGTAACATGTCATGGCCAATCAGTTATTGCTCAAAGGCCTGTTGGTTGTGCACGCTGAATTATAGTAATGCTGGAATTACTGGCACAACCCCATAATTCTATGCCATATATCAAAACAGGCCTGTATAAGAGGATTTTGTTTTCTAATGGCAGTGATGACCAATACAATTCTTTCATTTTTAAGTCAGCCTATTTATGTTTTATACGTTTCCTACCAGGGGCGAACCTAGGGGGGATATATCTCCCCCCCCCCCGAAATCCAAAAAATTTTTAAAATGTTGGAGCAAACGATTTGAAACTGGTTGTGTGTTTTTTGAAATGTAATTGACTTACAAGTTTTGTCAAGTTTAAACAGTTACTGTTTACGTCAATGATAAGTTTAAATAATCTACAATAATAGGTCTTGTACTCAATAATAAATGTAACAGGTGTTGAAAGAAATGGTGAAAAATGAAAGAAGTTGACCTGAAAGATAGGAGAACACGATTTTCTGCTTGTTACAGGCAACTTGAAACATATGATTCATGTGACGACGTGCTTTACACTGTGCTTGACCCATGTTAGTTGATTTATTTAATGCTGCAATGAAGGAACTGTTTGCTTTTACCCCTCTAGTTGGCTGTAAACCGAGGCCTACAAAAAAGACAGGGCATGGAGCGTACGGCGATTTTTGGAGTTACGTGACATTAAAAGTCGACAGTTCCAGTGTTATCCTATGTGCTCGCATAATTAACGCACTTTATTTGACCAAATTTACTCAAAAAATTTCAAACTTTTTAAAAATGCAATAAATATATATCCAATCTGAAACCTATCTGATGTGTTTTTAATTGATTTTAATGATATTAGTGAATTACAGCTATTATTTGTCCATTAGTTTTAATTTGTTGGTATGATTTCCATTATATTATGAGAAAAAAACAGTACTCTAAGGAAAGGATATGTGGCTGAAAAAATCACCCAAAATGAAATCCTAGGTTCACCCCTGTTCCCTACAATTGAGTTTACTGTCAAGATGGACTCCCAGTGCTCTAGGAAATTTTATATTACTTATAAAGACTGGCAGACTAGCTCTTAATGTATGATGACTGAAGTGGCATCAAAACAAGATGGCTGTATAACGTATAGACATCTCATGTTTCTATTAATACAGATTCATCCAAGCAAGTAAATTTTGGATATCAAATTATTCCAGATATCCAAGTTGAATCTTTTTTTCTTTAAGATAACCAGCATGCTGGGAGTACTAATAAAGCTAGTTTATCCAATCCACTGTGACATTGTTCCTCAAGCCAAATAGACTCTTAGCATATTTGTTATACTTTGTCAGATTAATGTTTGTTTTTAACTGGTCTCACTGAAAAAAATCAGTGTTTCCTCTTTAATGATGTCAAAGCCTGAGTCTTGCGTGTCAGGTGATTGTGTAAACCCAACAACATACTGAAAGGATTCTAAGTGTACTAATTCAAGTGTGTTTAAATTGAATTCATGTCAGGCAACACACTCCAGGTGCACTAGGTGATGTATCAACAGTTATTTACGATTTATTGTTCAGCAGTCATATTTAAGATTAGTTAACTAAATTTATTTTGCCTGACTTATGAACAGTGCAACTTTGCTGCATATTTATACAATTATTCCTCTTGATTCAATATACAGACAACTGTACAGTCATGTTCTAAAATGAAATGCCATCTGGAAAGTAGATGGTGTGAATCTCCACATTACATTCTTGAGCACAAAGATGTCTATACTGCTTTTCTTACAGGCAGGTCCAGATTTAGGTGTCCTGCCGCCCCTAGGCACTATTGTTAGCGCCTCCCCAACAAGTAGCTTCTATATTATATTCAATTTTCCTTGACTGCTGAAAATAGTCATTTCAACTATCTCTATTGCAAATATCTCATTTGATCTTAAATATAAAAGGGAAATGTGATGGAATTGTGAAAAAGACTACATTTTTTTAACTTTTATTAATATTTATTTACGTGTACACTTTAGTAACACATAGATTAGTTTTGTAACAAGTAATATACGTAGGCCTACTTCTTTTTATAGGTTTGTTTATAGACCTACATGGTTTGGCTGTATCATCAAACATAGTAAAATCAATGAAAGTAATGTAAATTGGATAAATAGAACAAATAATTTAAGAGTGATTGAATAAGATCCCAAATTACACAAATGACTTGATTTTACATTGGCTTTCGTCTTGCTTTGATCAGTGAAAATTCGTCAATAAGGCCTTCAAAGTTCATTTGTTCACTGTTTAAAAGTTCTGCCTCAACATGCAGGATTGAGAGTAAGTTGAGTTTTTCCTCATTCATTGTGGATCTAATACAAGATTTAATTCTTTTTAAAACAGAAAAACGTACGTTCTGCCGAACAGTTAGAGATAAGCTGTACACAAATATATATGAAGAACTATTGCAATATTTGGAAATGTTGATTGAAGTTGCTCTTGTCACATGAATAACATCATATGTAGTGGGGTGTAATTAAAAAACCGAAAACATGAAATTATAACAAATAATTTTTTACCTCGTGCCACTCCCCTGAGTTGCCACCCCTAGGCACGTGCCTAGAGGGAAATCCGGGCCTGCTTACAGGCTCCATTTGATACAATACCAAGATACCAACAGCCTCCAGTTTAATAACTGAGGAGAAACATCAGTTGTAATGGTGAAAGAAGATACTGTGAGTCCATCAGTCTTTATAATACCTGTGGACCAGATTCTCAAATAGTGTAAGAGAAAAACTGCAAAATAAGAAACTTTCGAATGGGATCAGTTTATTTTTAATACCTTCACCTATGCTGTCATTGCACTGTGATATCAAAAAGTAGGGAAGAATTCTGTGTAAGTAACTGAGTGCGCAAGTGCTATCAGGATAAAATTGTTAAGGGAAATATGGTGATTGATCAGTTCTCCAATATTGGTGTAGGTAAGAAAGAAATCATGGAGAAAACTAAGATAAAGGACTACAAGACAGTTTTCATATTTGCATTGCTATACGGGACAGAAAGCTTAATGATACTTGAGAATCAAAAGAAGACTGAAAGTGAGATCTCTGAGGTAGGCAGCTGGAAGAACTAGGATAGAATAGACTGAATTAGGAAACAATTTCAGTGGAATCAGTTATGAGAACAGTGGGAAAGGAACCATTGCAATAGTTTGGCTGTGTAATAACAATGGGTGATGAAAGGAAATATTCATTGGTCATGGAAGCATGTTTGGAAGGAGGAAGAGGAAGACCAAGATTGGAATGAGTGGGTTATACTGAGAAGCTGGTTAACAAAAATGAAAGAATTTATTAGAAGTTAAATGTTTCACTCAAAATATATTTGAATTTATAAAGTGGCTGAAGGACCCCGCTAAGTAAATTTACTTGGTAGTAAAGAGGAAATAAAGAATTGAACTGGTACATAAAGGGACTGTTCTAACAAACTCACACATGTATGGGGGATATATTATATAGTATATCCTCACTCTCCTTGTTAGCTAGTTCACCAAACAAATGCTATTTTGGAGGAGTAGTTTTTACATATAAAGTTACAAGAACAATATTTTCTTCACAGTTAAGAAAATAACTTTTTCTGACAGGCAGGATTGTGCCATCAGAATTTCAATGGGTAGAATTTTGGGAGTACTATAGTTTTGAGGTTGGGGGGGGGGGGTTAGATGCAACAAAAATTTTAAACGAATAAACTTGTTTTTAAACAAACTGAAAAATGTATTTCTCTATCTTTAGACCTACTTCAAATTTACATTTCCGCTAAGCAAATTGTAAACCAGGTTACTAATTTTGCTTTGAAACATGTAATATAAGCTTAAAATGGTTATTTAGATTAGAAATATAACAATTTTTCAGTGAATAATAAATAAATATATTAGATCTTTTTTGGTTGCTAACAACAGTTATGAATTACATTTGAGGTATATGCCGATACTTAAAAGTGGGATGGGTGATAGTGAGAAACTTCAGGGGGAATGTGTCTTTAGCCTTAGGGGGGGGGGGGGGTATGACTACTGACAGGAACAAATATTAAATATATAGGAAACTAAGTTTGTGGCACATACTGATGAACTGATAATAAAAAGTATATCCCCCTTTTCATCAGAGTAGTTTAGGAGAGACAAGGGAGCCTCATCTTAATAGACTGAATTCATGTGGGTGTTTATAAACATACCTTGATATGGCACTGCTGCAAATTGAAACTGGGATTTCTAGCTTGGCAGCCAAACACCATATCCACTGGACTACCAAGCATTCCTACCTTGTACCAAACTCTGATGAAATTTAAATGTCTTCAAGTAGTTGTAGGAGACAGTGCAACTCCTTTCCAACTCTCTGGTAAATCAGATTTATATGATCCTTCAGAGTTTAGAAAGTAAATTACAGAACAATTGTAAAGGATGTCAGATATTTTTTAAATGAACTGTTTCATTGGTTTTACCAACAGAAATAAATTACATTACTTAATAAAAGTTTTCCACAGACAGTGAGAGGTTCATCCAAGTTTGCCTATAGGGCAGAGAAATAGCATGGTCTGAGTTATTCCTGTGCTCAGATTTATACTAACTTGAGTATGAATTTGCAGTCTCAAACTTGCTTTCACTTTGTTTTTTTTTATGTCAGGAAAATTAAAAATAATTGGGAAATAACAATATTTAATTGTACAGTTGGTTATCTATATACGAAAGCAATTCAAGTTTTAGTTATCAGACAAGTGGATCCTGTGCAGAATTAAATTTCAATTGAATGAGATAACAAAACGGGTCCAGAAATAAATCTGAAAGCGCAGTCAGGAAATAACAAGGATCATTGTGTTAGCATATAAATGGTATTGTTTGCTGAGGTGGATGTAAACGTTTAGATTGTCTTGGCCAGTGCAATTAAGTGAAAAAAGTAAATAAAAGTTACTTTCTGAAAAAAAAATTATAAAATGTACAATATTCTACTTACCAAATTTTCATAAGTAAGAAAATTATTTTTACATCATAAGTGTGTGACTGAGGCAGCATTTGTGTGGATAACAACATTAATTTAAATTGTAAGTCTAGTATCTTTAAAGAGGGTGAGGGCACCCTTTGTCTGTCTTTGTCTAGCCTTACAAAGTGGGTGAGAGATTTATAAATGGGTGGACACAAGAGTAAAATGTGAGGACAATGCTGTAAGTGTAAATTTACACTCTGAAAAAAAGTAATTGCTTTATAGTTTTCTAGTGGTCTTAGACAGTTAAAATGCCATAAAATTTGAGAAGAGGTGTGTTAAATTCTTTTCAAGAGTTAAATACAAATCTAAACCTGATTGTCAGGACTTCTGAAAACAATTTAATAATTAAATAAAGTGTTTTTTCTTGCAATGTAGTTATATGGAATTAAATTTGAAGCTAATTTTTTAAAAGGTTTTTCAGTCAGCATTTACTCTTCATTTTGTTTTTGTTAGACTATGGTCCATTTCTTTTGCCTCTAGTAGTGATTTTCAAAGTTAAAACTAAGTGCATGTTCTTTTCTTGTCCAACATTAGATAAACTGATCTTGTTTGAATCTATAATTCAGCTGATAAGTTTTAGAAACTTTATCAGGATTAGAAGATTTATTTTTAAATATAAATATTTCACTACGACTCGGAACACAAAACTTTTTATGGGTAAAAACGTAAAAGTTTTACCTTATATCCTGAACCGGTTTTCACTTTTAAAAAGCTTCTTCAGAGGTTGCCGCTGGTAGCACTGTTCGTCTTGTTGTTGGCGACGAAATCGATTTTCGAAAGATCGATGTTGTGTGTGTGGGATGTGATATGTTCGAATAATGCGTGTGCTTTGAATTGCGTCTGTTCATTTAGGATGTCGTTTTTATTTGTTTTCGTGTGTTTGTATATTTCCAATTGTTCTAGAGTGTCTAGTTTTTGGCCTTTTGTGTGTACGTGTAGAATGTTCATGTTATTGTTGATGTTTTTGTATGCGTGGTTTGCTTCAATGAGGTGGTTTGCAAAGGTGGATTCTGTAGTGGAATGGAGTGCCTTTGTGTGTTCAATGTATCTTTGTTTGAAGCTACGTCCTGTCTGGCCTATGTAGAATTTGTTGCAATCTGAGCAATTTAGTTTGTAAACACCAGGTAGATCGAATTTGTTTTGTGCTTTGTGTGTGTGTTTTGATAGTGTGTGCTCTGTTTTGTTAGTAGTTTTTTAAGCGATTCTGTATCCTGCTTTTTTGAATTTGTGGGCAATTTTTTCAGTTTGTTTGTTGATGTATGTTAGTGTTAAGAATTTGTTGTTTTCTATCTTTGTCTGTTGTTTGTTTTGCGTAGGAGTTTATTGACTACTGTTCTGTCGTATCCACTGGATTCTGCTAGATATTTTATTGTGTTTAGTTCGTCTTTGTAGACTTTTTCATCTAGGGGGATGTTGTTAAGTCTATGTATCATGGTTCTGAAGGCAGCTAGTTTGTGTTGTATTGGGTGATTGGAGGAGTTGTGTATTAGTGTGTCAGTTGTAGTCGGTTTTCTGTATATACTGAATTTGTGCCTGTGTTCAAGTTTTGTGATGGAGAGGTCTAAGAAGTTTATGTTATTGTTGTGTTCGTATTCAGCAGTAAAGGTTATGTTTTTATGTATTTTGTTTATGTGCGTTAGTAATTGTTCACATTGTCTTTTGTTTCCCCTGTATAGTATTAGAATGTCATCAACGTATCTGTGCCAATATAGTATTTATGTCAGTGTCTGTCATAGTTTGTGAGGATTTTTGTTTTTTCTAAGTGTTGGAGGAAGACTTCTGCTAGAATGCTGGATGTGGGAGAGCCTATGGGTAGACCATCATTCTGTGTGTAGAATTTATTGTTATATGTAAAGTAGTTTTGTTTTGTGATAATGTTCAGAGTTTCTGTTGTTTCGTTGATAAGTTCGTCTGGTGTGTTGTTCTGTTTGAGTTTGTTTTGTAGGATGGTGATTGTTTCAGAGATGGGGATGTTTGTGTACAGGTTTTTAATGTCAAAGGAGGCTAATGTGGCATTATGGGGGATGTGTATGTCTTTTATTTTTGTTACTAGGTCTGTGTTGTTTTTTACTACAATGTTGTTGTCTAGTTGTGTGTGTTGTCTGATAAGTTTGTCTAGATGTTTTGCAAGTTTATATGCAGGGGCATTGCGGTAATTGATAATGGGGCAGATCGGAATTTCTTCTTTATGGATTTTGGGAAGCGCTTGGAGGGTAGGGGCTGATGGTCGGATTTGTCTCATGTAGGGCTTTTGTTTGTGTGTCATTATGTGTTTGGCTTTGTTGATTAGTTGTTTTACTGTGTTTTGGTATCTGTTGGTGGGGTCGTGTTTTAGTTCTGTGATGTTGTTTTGTTCCATGACGTTTTGTACTTTGTTGTGTAGGTCGTCTGTGGAGATGATTACAGTCGTGTTGCCTTTGTCTGCTTTTACAAATGTGATGTTGTGTTTGTGTGCCTTTTCTCTCAGTTTGATGGCTGTGTGTATTTCTGAGTTGTGGTTCTTGTCTGGTGTCTTATTTATTTTTACCGAAATGTGTCTAATGTTGTAATATTTGTCATTATTGGCCTAAAGATTTAGTTGAATATTTTTACATTGTTCAAATGTTTTTCTAGTTATGAAAGACTTTTATCAATCGATTTTTGGCTTAAAATATTTACTAAATATCACTATTGTTTGACGACTCAGAACACTAAGTTTTTTAAAAGTAAAATCGTAAAGATTTACCTTACAGCCTAAACCGGCTTTCACTATCCCAAAGCAGGATACAGAATCGCTTACAAAACTACTAACAAAACAGAACACACACTATCAAAACGCATGCCCAAAGCACAAAACAAATTCGATCTACCCGGTGTTTACAAACTAAATTGCTCAAATTGCAATAAATTCTACATAGGCCAGACAGGATGTAGCTTCAAACAGAGATACATTGAACACACAAAGGCACTCCACACCACTACAGAATCCACCTTTGCAAACCACCTCATTGAAGCAAACCACACATATAAAAACATCGACAATAACATGAACATTCTACACGTACACACAAAAGGCCGAAAACTAGACACTCTAGAACAATTAGAAATCTACAAACACACAAAAACAAATAAAAACGACATCCTAAACGAACAGACACAATTCAAATCGCACACATTATTCGAACACATCTCACCACACACACACAGCATCGATCTTTTGGAAAACTATCCCGTCGCCAACAACAAGATGGACAGCGCTACCTACGGCAGCCTCTGATGAAGCCTTCTAAAGGTGAAAGCCGGTTTAGGCTGTAAGGTAAATCTTTACGATTTTACTTATAAAAAACTTAGTGTTCCGAGTCGTCAAACAATAGTGATATTTAGTTAAGTAAGTGGTATTTAGTATTTAGTTAGTAAGTATTTAGTTTGGATTTCATGGACGACGAAATCCAAGAAAATATTTATGATTGTCCGAAGCTAAAAAGTGGTTTAACTCATGTTATGCTATCTAATGAAGTGACTCAACAGAAAAATGGGCTTATAAAGACATAAACAAATGTTAGGGAAAACATAAATCACTGTTTTTATATGATGAGTGTGTTAAGTAAAATATTTCCTTTTATAGGTATGCTCTTTTCTTATTGTAATATTTCATATCGTATAGTTTTTTTTGTATAATGCTATTGATATGTTGTATATTTTATGTGTAAGGAATGGGGAAGATTCTTTTAGGCTGTGTGTGTGATGTTTAATTTGGGTCTTAGGGTCTGCCTATATATATTCAACTTACTAAGGACTGTTGGAGAATTTTGGATACTAGGGGAGGTTTAGGATTCTCCTTGTTGCTACCTATAACTTGGTGACTTTAATACTTGTTAAACAAGTGAATAATATGTCAATCCAGACCATATCTCTTGCAGTTACATTCATTCCTTGATCAAGGGTTGTCTTCCAAACAAATTGAAAGTATGTTCTTGTAGCTAATCTATTTGGTTTCTGAAAGGTCAGTAAGAACTGAAGATAGCAGTATCATCAAGAGAAAAAAATTCCCCCCTAATGATTTATATTCACTCTCTGATGATATGAAACAATTACGAATTAATTAAAATTAAATTGGTTAACCCCATCATATGAGAGAGAAATTTTATACAGGTTAATGTTGATGGTATACAGATTTTCTAGTCATGTATTCGCCTTTGTTATTATCCATTACCAAGACGGCTTTGGTACTGTAAAGGTGGGAAAACTATTTATTTTTATAATTGGTTCCATCGAGGGTGGGCTCATACACAATGTATTTTGTCGTTTACTGTTTCATCATTTCGTGTTTACGTTCTCTTACTTTAAAGTTTTGCATTTTATTTTGACGTTGAAAATTTACATGGATATACTGTTCAAAAAAATTTATTTCCATTGACAAAGGAAAAATAAACTCTCCGCCAAAATCAAAGTGCCGTCGATTCGGTACAACTCAAATCGATATGTAACCAACTAACACATGCAATTTCGGTAGGCGAAGCTCAAACAGAAAAGTATAAACCAATATTATTTACAACGTCCTTTAAGGGTATTCCCATCAGTAATTGCAATTTCTACGAACGCGTACCATAGCCTTAATCATGTAAGTCAAGGCTTAAATCACACGTCATATAGTAAACTAGAGTAACCTTACGTCATACAAGCATACAGAAAGGGCTTTCGGCTTGTACATATTGCTAAATCGCAATGAATTGCACCATACTCTATAGTATATAATAAAATTATATCGTACGCGAATAGTAACGGACTTCTATAAAATGATTTGTTGTGTCAGACAAGAAACTACTGAAAGTTTATATATATTATTCTGTTTTGCGTGTGTGTCACAGAACAATTTTACAGCATTAGAAACTAAGAAATGTATTAATGAATTATTAATTTATAAATTAATTCCTTTATAAATTATATAAATGTAGAAAGAATGCTATATAGCTACAAAATAATGAAAATAATGTCATTTTATTTTAACATAGTTTCAAAATAACAAGTTGGCAGTATGGCAAAAATAATTTATAAAATTGAAACGATAGGATGCTGTAATCAAAGAATTAAAATTAGTTGATACCGAACTGTAAATACGATAAGCCACTGAATTCCGTGATGTGTACCGCTTGCTGCCGTAGACATTGAACTTTATCATAGTCATTTGACAAGGAAAACCGGACTATAACAATTGATTTTATAACCTTAGAAATGACAGGTTTATTAAATTTTACTGTCAAGTCTTTGATGGTAAGCGCTCAGATTGTTAGTTGGTCATTTTAAGTTATTTTTATTATCAGTCTTTAACCATGCCATCATATTATTAGGTTACATATAAAATAATTCTGGTATTAATAGTGGTATAGCAAATTGTAGGCTATTTAACATATGAATTGTAAACAAATATTTTAATTAATTTTAGTTAGCTGAAAACCTGGCAAATATAAAGGTGGTGATGGTTGGGAATAAATTAAACTATTAGTTGTTATTTGTTTGAAATACAATATTAACATGAAATGTAAATTTTGAATTATTCTGCAGAGGGAAAATTTGGGAGTAGGTGCTGCATGTCAGTTACCCATTCGGATCCCCTTAAAGTAGTGTACTAGAAATCGCATTATTTTAAATGACAATTAGGAAGCTGTAAGCTGTGTTGAGTAACATATATGTTAGCTACCAAGTACATGATGGTCCTGCTCATCGTACAATTACCAAACTATACTATATTTTTTAACAAATTAAATTATCTTTTGGCGTACTTGTGCAATTGCTAATTTTCAGAATATGCAGATTTAAAAGTTTATATATTTCAAAAAATGGTGACCCTTGCTTATTGTGCATTGATGGACTCGCATACTTGTAATGAGTGGCTTGTGACACACAAGAACATGCAAGAACAAGATGTGTAGTTGTATACCATGCACAGAATTTTCCAGAATTACTCTACAATATGAAAAGAAATAGTACTTGTTTGTCAAGGAGGGGAGGGATTCGTTTCATTCAAGTTTGAGTAACATAAAGACTTTTTTGCACACATTCATCGTTTGAAAACTGTAGGCTTTGGAAAAACAGCCCAAGAAATAAGAACAATTAGCTATACCAACCTTACATAGATTTACTCATTGTTGTAACCTTTTTTGTACACAGTAAGTAGCATATTTTGTGTGTTTGAGTAGGATCTTTGAGGAACTGTAAAGGGACCACACAGTGAAAACAGTCCGTGCATCTTCCACTCCGTTCATTCAGTTACTCGACCCCCTCCACTTGACTGACAGACAGATTAATGTGCTATATATATATCTGATGTTATGCATTTGTTTAGGGGGGAGGGGTGCTTCTAAATGTGCGAGTGCACTGCATAGCAGAAGCGTTTCAGTGCAGGTTCTTGTATATGTGGCCCCTTCAGAGTGACACTAATAAGACTTTTTTACATTTCTGTATAATAACTCAAGCAAAGAAAAATTAGCTATCAGCTAAACGATTATTAGTTAATGTAACTGAACTTTAAAATCAGGATAATTGAATATTACTGTAATGTAAGTTTTAGTATAGTGAAGGTGATGACTGAACCAATATAAATATGTATTTAAGATAATGAGTAAACGTAGAGTACAAATTAAATAAACATTATATTGTACAGTGCAAAATTCAGTGAGTTACATTTTAGCAGTATTGATGTAAAAGTCAGTAGCTACCTCCCATTAACAAAAAAGTTAACTGAAATGCAGCTGATTAATAAATGTTACAAAGGAGTAGAATCCATTTGTACAAATCTTGTCAGCTGTATGTACCTGTAAAATTAGGCCCTCTAGGTTCGTTTAAGTAACTTTTTGCGCAGAGTGTGTGCATTCTAAC